>CM042838.1:7269648-8469648 GCA_023653725.1 Bungarus multicinctus
TGAAAAACATTCTGTTGAGAAAGCTTGCTTTCAGCCAAAGGTACTGGAGGTATTTGAACCTAAACCCTCACCCCCAAAAGTTGAAAATTCAACATACCTGAAAAATATTATAAAGTTGCATATTCCAGTACAGTTGCATATCTATTTCCTTTTGTGGCAATCTTCTGTTACTCAGGCACTGATTTCATGCACAAGAATGATGACGTTTAGTAATTCTTGAATGCATTCAGTCAAGTTTCAGTAGAGATTGGTGGTGGGAAATCAGATGGAATTGACTCTTGATCACATGGAGCTAATCAATTGCTTAGATGGAATTGATCAGCTTTAAGATAGCTCTTTAAATCTGAAGCTCCCCAGTCACTGCTCTCATTAAATGTTAATGTTACTTCCTACTTGCTAATTTCTCCATCACTATGGCTTACAATGTAATTGTACAATTAAACAATTGTAGAGACTAATCATACAAAATCAAAGAATTGTCTGAAGGCAAATGAGACAATTCTGTTGCTAGAATTAGGTACATCTGTCCCAACAAGCTGCCCACATAAGTGACAATTCTGCAATGTATTTGATTTTTTAAAAAGATGTTACAAATTAACATTTCTAATTCTGTAAGACTTTGTAACATGTTAATATCTTGTTATGGGCAGAGCAAATTCTTACCTTGTAGACCACATTTTGTCAAGAATCTATGCGCTATCTAGCCACTGTACAGGAATTGGATAATTAGTTAGCAATTGTGAGCTGTTCCCTTAAGGGAATGCATCATGGTAAATGTAGTTAAGGTATCCTGGGAAATGTAGTCCATGTCATTGGTCACATCTGTAATCCAGATTGGTCACTAAATTGACCCTTGGTGAGTCGGGGGAGGTCTCTCTCACTCTTGACTGAAACAATCATACCATGCAGCCGCTTCAATCATCATGGGGTTGAGGCTTTATTATCTTCCTACACTACAAGACAGATATCCAAAGGATTGGTCATTAAAGAAGAACTGTGTCACAAATGTGAGTTATGAGGATACCTGATGAACCAATAATAAAGACTTTGTATGAATGTATTGTTGAGTTTATCTATCTGCATCTGTACAGAAGACAAAATCTACCACTGTATGAATACAGAACAGTAAAAAGATGGTTATCTCCTTATCCCTTTCTTCCCATCTCATAGCAATAGTTACAAGTCCGTGAGTTCAGGTAAGAGTGAAGAAACGAAATACAGAACAATCAATGTGTCAAAAAAGGTTACTTCTGATATAAGGCAGGACTTAATAAATTTACTAAATTTATTAATTCCTGCCTTATATCAGAAATAACCAACCCAAGGTATAAGTCCCAGCTTTCCTACTTAAACTGGGCTAACAGTAATGATAGTTGAAAAAAAAATCTGGATATTCCCAGTTTTTCTCATCCCATCTTATGTTCTAATTTATAAAATTGTTCACATATTTGAAAAAGGCGGGATGTAAAAATAAAAACAAGACAAGCATATCATGTTAATTGAATATGCTATACAAAATGTTTTAAACAGTTTTTCCAGGTACTTAAAAGTAATAAAACTGAAATAACAAGAAACACTTAATAAAGTCTTCATAAATTTAAACCTTTATTTGAAGATGTTTTGTATAGTGCCATATCCCAAAATAGTCTAGAGATGCCCCCGAATAATTTTTTTAATGCATTTAGACAGTGGACTGTAATAAAATTTATTGCCCCATCCTGCATGAATGAAAACGACACAATTATTGTTCGATACAACTTACTAATTTTAGTAGGCCCAAAGAGTTGTCTATGTTAATATAGCTCTTTGATAAGAATTCCTGGCCAAGAAATAATTATTTGATTTTCAAAACTTTTTGTAACTATTTCAATTAAACATACACTTCATTAATTATATCACTCATTAATTTTGTGCAGATAGAATTTCTACCACTTCTCTAGCTTGGAGTGTCAATTGTGTTAAGGGCCCCAGTTCTTGGCTTTACTGTTAAATAGCTAAGTGGCTCAGCTTTTGTGTATATTTGTGCTGGCAGAATGGGCCTACTATGGATCCAAACAGCCAAGGAATTGCAGCTGGTGGGGTCCAGGAGAAGGGCATTTACTGCCATGGTTCCTGCCCTTTGGAGCACCTTGCCACAGGAGTTGAGATCCTCCCCACATAGTTTGCTTGGAGTCCTGAAGGAGAAACTGTCACCACCTCTCCACTCCAAACTCAAGGTTTTTAATTTGCTTGAATTTTTTTTGTATTTTAACATGTTCTTATATTTATAATTGTCTTGATGTTTGTATATTTTATCACATTGTAAGCCACTCAAGAGTTGCCCCAAATCGTGAAATTGGCAGCAAATAAATATAACAACAACATTAATTTGTTCTGGATGTTTTCTACTGTTTCTATACTTTTGGAACTGTAAGGCACTCAAGATTTGTCATTGACTGAGATCAGAAGCTATAGAAATTGTATAAATAAATAACCTAGACCTGGAGTATTTTCCATCCCACATCACTGTAATCTATTTTTATTTCATTTCTTATATGCAGAGCTACGGTAAGACACATCTTCTTTAGACCAACACTTTCTTCTCCAGAGAAATAAAGAATTATTTTCCTGCTTTTAGTTTATTATTTTTTAAAAAGTTGTACTTTCATCGACATCTTTCTCTTAATTAAAATGCCTGTGTTTACCAATAAGATATTAAACCAGTGGTGGGATTTAAATTTTTTTACTATCAGTTCTGTGAGCGTGGCTTGGTGGGCTTGGCTTGGTGGGTGTGGCAGGGGAAGGATACTGCAAAATCCCCATTCCCTCCCCACCCCACTAACCTGCTTTCCAGGTCTGTTCTCCTATGCAGGGCAACAAAAGATCCAGCTGATCAGCTGGGACTCGGGAGACAGAGAATAGATGGGAGCGGGGCCAGTCAGAGGCTTTTGCTGATTCTCCCAGCTTTTGCTGATTCTCCCAACTGCTCAAAATTTCCGCTACTGGTTCTCCAGAACTGGTCAGAACCTTAATACCACCTCTGTATGAAACCTCACCTGATGCTGATGAACACAAAACATACACTTTGTGAGTTGTCCTCCTTCCTGGTGAACCCTGTAGTATGTTTCCACTGGTTTTGGTGGAGGCACTTAGAAAAATATTAGAAAGTTTAAAAAAAGAACCTAAGCCTAAAATAACACCCAGTTATTACAACAATGGATTTCTTGGGCCCCTTTGTGCAAGACTTCGTGCTTCCAGACTGGACTGCAGAGCAATTTCTGTGCCCATAGATGAACTGCATCACAGTGTCCTTTGAATCTGAAGAACTACCATATTTAGGAAGTAAACATAAGATTATGTTCATCCTTTGAGTATGTTTTTCCATCCCACTCTTCTAGCCTGCAACTCAAATGTTTGTTGCCATCTTTGAATAGTAATGGGGCATTGTGATGGCTCAGTGGTTAAGTCAATGGGGTTGTCAGCTGGAAAGCAGACAGCTTGGGTTCAAGACCTGATCACCACATGACGCAGTGAGGCCTCCTTACTTGCCCCAGTTCCTACCAACCTAGCAAATTAAAAGCATGCAAATGCGAGTAGATAAAAAGGTACCACTTCAACAGGAAGGTTAGTGCATTCCATATTTTCATGCTGGCCACATGATGATGGAAGCATCTCTCAGATATTGCAGGCTCTCTCAACTGAGAATCAGAGATCAGCATCACCCCTAGAGTTGCTCACAACTGGACAGGAAAAACCTTTAAACTTTTCAGCTGAAAAAGCTTTTGTCCCTCAGGTCTAGGAAATGGGATGAAGAGTAACCACTTTCTGGAAGTTCCCTGGGCAAAATCTGGGAGCAGAAATGGAAACAGCATCAAACATGGGAAGGCAAGGCTGTTTTCCACAGGCCGGATGGAGGACTGTCTATCCAAAATGGATTCAGGCCATTCCCAGAGAGCAGCAACAGACTGTGAGGTAGAGTGGGTGTGCTGTTCTAGAGCTCTACATTAAACATGCTTCCCTTTTAGATTTACCATATATAGCTAATTGGTTGTCCAGCCACAGCCTTTCTGCCATTTGGAGATTTATTATCTTTCTGTGATCATTCATTAGCCAGGACTGCAAAAATGACGGTGGTACTGAGCATCTGACAAGGCAAACCTTCTGGTCATATTATGTGTCATTTAATATTTGTCTCTATTTAAATGATTATTTAAATGAGAGTTGAGAACCTGATATTCTCTATATGTTCAAGCTTGGATTACTAGTTGGAGTTGTTGGGAATGGTTGTCCAAATCCTCCATTCCTAGGTCTGTCCTAAACAATGATGTAATACCTTGTTATTTTGAATACTCTGATGTCAAAGCATTTGAAAAGCAAATTTTACATCTTGCAGCAGTAGTCATAATGGTCCTGAGCTTTACAACACTTAATCTAGTTTACAAAATTGTTGGGATCAACAGTTACTGTAGAGCTGGCTTAATATCTGCTGTACTAAAAGGAACAACTTGCCTCCAGAAGTTGTGGGTGCTCCAACACTGTAGGTTTTAAGAAGAGATTGGACAAACATTTATTTGAAATGGTAGAGGGTCTTTTACCAAAGCTTCCTCTTCATATGTGTACTTACAACTATAGAAGAAGCAGTTAGAGACTAAAAAGAGAGAAAAGAGTGGGACTGGGACTTAATATGTAAAGAAAATATTTTCATAGCTGAAGGCATCCTCTGTTGAAGAACTACTGTATATCTAAATATACATACATACATTATTCCCTTTTGGGATAGGTAACATTGTGCAAAGTTCAGTGTTGAAAGAGCAAAAATATAGTATGGAGAAAAAAAGAATTAAAGGCTATTTGTCAGGAGGTAAGCAAAAAAGAAAGGAAATCTAGAAAATAATCTAATTTATGCCAACACCTTTGATTATACCTCTCAATTCCTTCCCATCTTGGCTTCTACTGCATCCACAAAATGATTTCATACACTGCCTTTGGCTCCTCTCACCTTCATTTCATGATCATAAAAGTGTTTCAAGAACCATCCAGACGGAATTCAAAAATGAAGAAAAACATTATGAAGTGGCAGGAGTCTTGATACCCAAGTCACAAGGCAAACTTATCCAGGGGGAACCTACCTGGTCGTATTCCTTTTTTCTCTTATGGTAAAATTGGTAATTTTTTCTTTTCAAACAAGTTTTTTTTTACTTTGAAGCAAAGTTCTGCATTTTTCCTTTTCTGCTGGACACAAAGTTAAAGAAAAAGGCAAAGATTAACTTGGGCTGATTATGCCTGGGCAATGGTAGTGAGTAGAGGTACATGGCAAGCGGAACAAGCCAGAAGGGATGTTAGTGCTGTAGATACCATTTGTTCACAGGTTTGGGTTTACTTGCTTTGTTACCGTATCTTTGGCGGATCCCCATTCTGGTTCTTAGGATGTTCCCTGTTTTTAATTGCTTGTGTCATTAATGAGGGACTTACAACCAGACAAGAGGTGACTGCAACAAAATTAAATAAGACAAGTCCTGCCTAGAGGTGGAACTGCTCAAGCCTCCTTTATGTGTCAATATCATGACACCATTTCAAGACAGGACTTGCATAGCAACATATATGTATAGATACTAAAAAATATCTTTGCTAACTGGCAAAACACAGATGACTTACTTTCTGCTAATAATTGCCATTTATTAGCCAAGAGCAACCAACTGCAAAAATTGAATCCCACCACTGGTCTTCTACTGGATTTTTGTGAATTCTCCTTTTATCCTGCTTTTCTCTCCCTTCTTTCCACTCCCCTTTAGCATGAACAATTCCACCCAGAGAAAACCTGTCACAGATTGTCCTTCATTTGGTTGGTGTTTCTGTGTGTGTGCCTGTCTGTCTATGCAAGAGAGTATAAATGGTGTATCCTTCTTTCCACCTCTAATGGCGCAATTACTAGCCTCTGATTATTATTAGAGTTACACTTTTTAGTGGTTCATTATGAAGCCTCTGTTTTTATAAAGCTATTGGGCCTAATTTTGGTCTCAACTACACCAGAGTAAAATTCCAGTGGGGTCACCGGGTCACTTGCGGGGAACAATCAAGTAGATGAGAGGCAAATCAAGGTAATAGAACATAAAGCGGAGAGCCTAATGGCTACTTGGTTGAAGCATCTGTGTAGCTGCCATAATAGGATAAACAATGCTGTTGAGAGGGAAAACTAGTAGCATCTCATTCTTCTGGAGGAAAAAAGGAGCATTCCATAATGTGTGTACCTTCTGCCAGTGGTGATAGGTTCACCACTGGAAGTCCTTAAAGGCTTGGTTAGGGTCAGATTGTGAAAATCCTAAAGTTGTACATAGCAAATCAAGCTTCCTATTTATATTGTACAGTAGTAGTAATAACCATAAAATCTATATACTATTATAACTTTTATGTCTGTAACCTTATATTGGGTGAACATCTCTATCTCCCTGAATTTTTACAAACTTTCCAACTGCATTAGAAGTTCTACCATTATTGAAAACATTAAGGAATTTGGAAATGGAATATCTCTGAAATTATAACCCAAGGGGCCATGGATTGCCTACTAATAGTTAAAAGCAAGATCTGAAAATTGCAATAATTGGAACTAGAACCTGTTCAGAATCAGATATGAGACTATTTTGAGATACAAAATACCACAAAAGGGATTGAAGCTCTGAGTAAACATTCTTTTGTCTTGTGCCATGAAATGCCAAAACGTCAAGGAGGACTGTAGTTAACAAGATCATTCTCAATACCTCAATTTGGAAGAAAGACATGGGGAATAGGGCATAATTTTAGGGCTTAAATGGTAACACATGGAAAAAGTCAGCATCCAGATGCTTGTTTATGAGTTTTCTTTCTTTAGAAATTGTCACAGAGCAGAATAGCATCTATTGAAGATTCAGAAATCTTGGACTCAATTATATTGAATACAACATCTAGTATTAAGTCCTTTCTTTGCAGATGTTCAGGAAAAAAAATTAAAGCTGAGCATGTTGTTTACTTACTTTGGGGTTTGCAGATTTTATCTTAATGAATCTTTGCTCCTAAAAAACTCTCGTGGCCAATAACCACTTGTTCAGTGACAATTGAAAGTTATGTCGTCTCCGAACAAGGGGGTATTACAACTAGTTGTCAAACTTGCAGCTTTTCCAACATCTCCAGAGATATGTGAACTATCATACATTTAATGCATTGTTTAAATTGTCTCTTTAAATTGTCTCTGATAGATCAATTAAAATTTTCACTGTGTTATTGCTGAGTAAAAGCTGCATAAGCATTTCAGAAGACAAGGGATTCATTATGGACTGAGTTGACCAAATGGGTTTCCCACCAATTTAGTCAGACTGATGATCTATGTATTCCCATGATGAAACATCATCATAATAGATTCTCTACTCTTTTATGCATTATTGCAGTATATTAGTCTCCAGATATTTTGGATTATATTTCCCAAAATCATTTATCATTGACTATGCCATCTAGCACTGATTTAAGTTGATTCAAAGTATCAAAAGTAGACAAGCTTGTCCACTCCTGCTTTATGGATGAAGCTGTGTAAAACATTTATTTCATGTAACCCAATACTATCTGCTCAACTAGCAATAGTTCTCCAAAAGGGAACCCCTTCTCAGCTCTACCAGCTTAACTTCTTTTAATGGAAGCTGTGTAAGCTACTTTAATCTTGACTCCTTATGCCTGTTAGGCAAGGGTTCTATTGTTGGCACCCAGATTACTTCTATGTAGGAAGGTGGTATTTAAATGATATCCTCCTTTTATGAACCACCACAGCAACTATTTTTACAACCTGGTATAATTCCTTCAGCTCTCATTCTATTACATCAACTAGAACGAGAGCCGAAAAAGTTCATCATTAACTTTCAATTCCTATTCTGGTTTTTTTAATTATATTAAATCCAGAGCCAGTTTGGTATAATGGTTAAGTCATTAGGTTTGAAACCGAGAACCATGAATTCTAGTTTTGCTTTAGGCACAAACCATCTTAGTGATTTGGGTCAGTCACTCTCTTTCAGCCCTAGGAAGAAGGCAATGGCAAATAACTTCCAAAATATTGCCAAGAAATGTCCAGGGACTTGTTCTGGTAGTTGTCATGAATCAAAACTAACTTGAAAGTGCACACATACAAACATACAAACTTCAGATCAGGGTAATGTCAAAACCTTTTGTTGAATCAGTTTTCTATCAGATAAGCCACAAGAGGTTAATGTAATTTTGGAATCCAAGGATTGCCTCAGATGTTGCTATCTTTTATCAACCTTAAAGTTACATAAATCAGGTTGCTGTTTCTTTGTTGTTGTTTTTTAATTCTATAAATCTGCCTCTTTTTGGGAAGGTAAAGTTCCAAAAGACATTTTTGTATACAAGGCTTATCTTCCAAATAATATATCATACTATAACAGCATTTTTTAAAAAAATATTTGTAATAGTTCAGTTTCAATATTACATATATGCCATATAAAAATAAATAAGGAAGAATACATTAAGTACATCATTTCGGTTTACAAATAGCTGTGAATGGAGTTTGGCTGAGATGCTAATCTGGAGAAGTAAGGTTATTTTTTGTTTTATCAAGATCAAGACCAATTCACAGGGCAGTGAAAAAGATAAGCAAATCTCTATTACAATAAATCTAGTTGCTAGGCAGTAACATTAGATAGGTGTACATATTCAGATGTGTAACAGATATGCACAAACCACCACTGGTACAGTAGATGAGATATTTCAGTAGATACAAGAAATGACATCAGATATTTGGGGATTGGTTCATAAGCTTATATTCAAATACAGTCTAAGGTCCCCCAAATTTCTTAGAAACTAGTTATAAAACAGATGGGAAAACTGGATTCTCCTTTCATGTGTAGGCTGAAGTGTGCTGCAGAGGTACATCATCACTGTTCTGATCATCAAATCCTGTATTTTTTTACAGCTTTTTTGATCTTGTTTTTTTTTAGGGGAATGACTATGGGAAATTATTGCTAATTATGGTGATGCTTTTTGAACATCATAAAAAATGCAGTCCTCTTTTTCTTCCAATAGGAGTTTCAGATTGGACTTTCAGAGTGAATTTCGGAATAGACTACTGGATAATGCTGGGATATTTCCTACTAAATAAGGAGTAAGAAACTCTTGATGTATGAGAGGTCCTTGTCAATATCGTGCTCTACAAGACCAGATTTCTTTTGGATAGCAAAGATGTTTTGCTGAATCTACCCACAAGGCCATAAAGAAATATAGAGATGTCTGTTTCCAAATTCTTGATCAGTTTTCCTTTTGTGGCTCTTAACAATCCATTTTTAAAACTGCTTACTGTAATAGGCTTCTTAACACCATGGAGAACCCTACCGTTCTCGTAAAAATCAAAAGCATCACCTGCTTGGCAATAAATGTAAGGCCACCTTAATCAACCCTAGCTGAGAACTGAATGTGAACCATTAATCTAATGATGAAAGCTGGAGAGTTTTAACAATTTATATGCCTCACTATAAGCTCCCAGGGAGTGATATTGTAAGAGTGTTTTTCCCTTCATTTAATGAATCCTGATTCAAACAGGAAAGCACTTTCCTGAGGTAATTAGTTGGTCAGCAGTCAGTCCTTTACTCTCTGTGAGGAAAAAGGCATGGAGATATGGGAAATATGAACTGGATAGGAAAATATATATAATACAGCAATTGGCTCTAAGTGCTGGAGCATAGAATGAATAATCCTCACTTACCAACTATCTCATTTAGCAACTATGAAGATATAACTGTATTTAAAAAAACCTGTGTGACCAATCCCCATTTACAGGCATCGCAGTATCCCATGGCCGTGCGATTCCTATCTGCATGCACCCTGATCGGCTTGCAATAAGCAGAGTTAATGGAGAACATCATATATTGTGGTGACATGATGTTTGACTTAACGTCCATGGTGAATTCCTTAATGATCTAATGGGAGGTGATGCTGTAGGTCTGTCAACTGAGAAACCCAGAGCCCTGATTTGGATAATAACCATTATGTAGGGTGAGGCGGGTAATACTCTTTTTGTTTAGTCCTTTTCTTTAAAAAGAATCACCTTCTTCTAAAATATAGTTTAGGGGAAAAAACAAGAACTAAGCTTCTTTTGGTGCTAATGGAGCCTTTTGTTTTAAAACTGTTCCTGCATGAGAAGGTAAATTAAAAACAGAACAAAACAAAGGGGCTAAGGGAAGAGTTTACACTTTCCCTTCTTTATGTGTATCCAGATTTGATCACCGTGTGCTTAGAATGAACTAAAATAGACTCCAAAACTAAAGCAGAATGACAAGCAAGGCCTCTAATCACCTAGTTTGGCTGTAAAATGATTGACATGAGCTGTGTACAGTCCAGGGTCATCTAGTTAATTGGGAAACTTGCCATAGATTTCAGTGGATACACGGTATGTATATCTGGTAATTAGGGGTTTATTCGCTAAAGCAAGTAACTCTATACTAAAGTTGTAAACTCTTAGGTTGCACTGTCAGTTTGCTTCATTTGAAATAGTAAACATTTGCTATTGGGCTATTTAAAATTTAACAAACAGATGTTGTTTTTGTTACGTGTTCCTTAGTGGTATGCTTGAGAAAACAAGGTCTAAGCCAAAAAGAAAGTCACCTGTCATTTTTAGGGAAATGTGTTTTACTTTGTCCATAGTTCTTATGGGAATTGCCCAAGTATACAAAAAGGAAAAAAAAATCCAGGACATATACAAATCATGCAAGGGATAAATAATTCCCCAATGCCTTTTTTGAGATTTTTAGAAGCCCAAATATCTATTTAGATTTAGCAACAGAAATATTGTTTGAGTTTTATTTCCAGCCTAAAATGTGAAGCTTTGAGCATTGCAGGAACCGTTATGTGTGTGCGCATGTCTGCATTAAAAGATACATGGAGAGCAATTTAAAAGAAGGATAGAAAAGGAGACAGACTCCTATGTGGGGTACCTAGAGTTATAAAAGAAGAAAAGGGCAATTTTGCTTCCTGGAGCTACACATTACTCAGACCACAGTGAAGAAACTATAATTATATGATACATCCAGAAGAAACAGGTCAAAATGTTCTTTTTTCTTGTTTGGGATTCTTCTGCTTAATTTATTGCACTGTTTTAGATTTGTTAAGTATACCCTAAAATCAGGTTACCAGATTTCCCTTTGTTTTTCAGAAAAAAAAGGGGGGGAATACATATTTGTTTATGGAACAAATTTTAGTTATCTCAGGAGAGCTCTTAAAGAGTTCAGAAAGAAAGTTCAGAAGCCAAATGTGATCTTATGATTATGGTTAATATTAATATTAGGACTAATTTCCTAATATCCTAACATCTAGGATACCATAATGCCTGCCAAACTGTCTAGAAATGTACTAGATGAATGTTAATAAATAACTAACCATTAGGAAGACCTCTAACAATGGATCATTTTGATAGGTATCAAACAAGTCATTGATAAATCAACCTGATCACCAAAGACTAATTTCAACTAATGAAGAGCTTTAGATCAGCGCTCCCCAGCTTGTTCTCTCCAAATGTAATAGGTCTTCTTTTGAATTTTCCTTCTATGAAGATTAGAAATTCTGGAAACAGAACCCCAGCATATCTGGAGTACACCAGGCTGAAGGCAACTGCTTTAGATAAAAATTAGCTTATACTGAGCTAAATACAGTATTGTCTTGTTGAAGAAAGAGCTCTAAGAAGTTTCAGCCAGAGGTCTTTCTTCCACAACCTATACACTCAAAATGTCAAGAATTAAGCCGAGAACCTTCGTATGTTGCTCGCAATAGTCTTAATTATCTCTCATTACTGCTATTTGTGATTTTCTCTCCATAATTCCTGAAAAGGCAGAGAAAGAAACAATAGCATAAATAGGAAAAAATTAAAATCAAATAAAAAGGGTGATATATATACTTCCAAATAAATATTTTAGAACATAGGAAACCGAGAAATTATTATATATAGACAGGGGTGGATTCTACCTAGTCGGACCGGTTCTATAGAACCAGTTGTTATGATTCTGCCCAGTTTGGAGAACCGGCAAATCACACCACTGGCTGGCCCCGCCTCTCCACTCCCATTCACTCCTTATCCGGCATGCGCAACCATCCTTTTTGGTAAGTTGCTATTTTTCCTTCCCCCCCCCCCACCATCAGCTGTGCCGGAGATTTAGATTAGCTAGAGAGCAGGAAATCGTTTTATTTCTTGCTTTCTAGCTAATCTAAAAGCAGAGCTGAACCTTCCTAGCTTCTAATTTTCAGTGCAGACTCAGGTAGCAGAATGGTAGATCTCTGAATGAATCTGTGAATCTGTGAGTAACTCAATCTGCCTGCCTGCTTTGCCTGATTTTGGATAAAAGTTGTTTTTTTTAAATAAAAAAGTTACATATTTACAAACCAGCCATGCCCAACCAGTCACATGACCAAGCCACACCCACAAATTAGGCCATGCCCACAGAACCGGTTGTTAAGAAATTTGAATCTCACCCCTGCATACAGCCATACTGTGTATATATACAATGGCTATACTCCTTTGTTTCTTTTTAACCACTACTTTTACAATCTAAATTAGGTGTTTATGTTTAAAAAGTTCTGGAAGAAATGGGGAAAATTGTATCCAAGGAGTTAAAGCTGTTACATAGCAAGCAAAAAAATGTTAATAATGGTGATTTAACCAATTCATGTGAAATCGAAAGGAGCATGAGACAAGGATGTCTCAACTTTGCACTAAACTACAGTTTAAAAGAAAACTTTTATAAGATGGTGTATTTTTGGTTTTTAACACCAGATAAGTTATCAATCTATAAAGGTACTTCAAATGAATGTTGGAAATGCAAATGTAAAGAAGGGATTTTTTAAAATCATTTGTCGTGGACATGTGATAAAGCAAAGAAATATTGGAGTAGGACTCATATTCTGATACAGAAGATTCTTAAAGTGACTATTAAGATAAAAACAGAATTTTTTCCTTTTGTTTTAATGGAAAAAATGGAACTTTGATGTTATGTAATGTTGACAACAAAATTTAAACTGGAAGGACACTTTGATTCTCACAATGGATGAATGACTGCAAAAGACTTTTGGCACAAGTTGCCTCACTCCCAGGGCAAAAACAAAAGGGAACACGAAAGCCTGTGTGAGAATGTAATAGCCCTGGAGGCTCTTTTTATTTCATACAGAAAAGAAGAAAGCAATCAGACATGGCTGACAGAGATGTTGTAGCTATGGATGCAGCTCCAGATGCCGGTTTAGCACCCACATGCTACGTTAAGATACCTGATGTGTTTGGGAATATTCAAAAGGTGCAATCGTAGTAGCAGCAGCAGCAGCACCACCATTATTTTAAACAGGTGGTAAGAGAAAAAGAAAGTGGGCTTACTCTATCAACACATCAAGGACTGGAAGCATTTGGGTAATTTTGATGTATTTTATCCTTAAAAGTCACCACTTACATCAAAGGCCTGGGGTGATCTTCGGGCACTATGCTCAAAAATTGAAGCAGCGAGACAAGTATTGGCTATAGTGGCTGGGCCAAATTGGAGCTCCTTAAGAGCATCAGACAGTTTATCTTGGCATACAATGTTGGGTTCAACTACTAAGCTAGAATTCAGATTTTGAATCTTCCACAATGCTATTCACGTTTCCCCCAAGGCAATCCTATCCCATGATGATTTTACTTTAACAACAGGGCATTTTGCTGTTGCTTTCTTCAAGGATTTTTTTTAAATGTCCCAGTATAGTTTATATCCCATGGGATTTTTAGTAGTTTCTCATCAAAGTACTAACCAAATATGTTTAGATGGTTACCAAAAATCTTTTCTGAGATCGGGTTGAATTCTGCCACTTATATATGCTACTGTACAAAACATCTTCTCTTAGATTTCTCTATTATGATGCTCTGCTGCCCTTTTTTTTTTTTTTTGAGATTATGAATACTCCCATGTATAACCACTCATTGTTATGGTACTACTTTGGTCTAGTTAAGGAGCTGTGCTCCATCTTAGCATTGCCAGAGTGTTTGCCTATCTCCAATTTATAACTATTTATAATTTATAACTAATAACTAAGCCATTTCTTTTATTCAACTGCTATTTCCAGAACTCAGTATCCAGTGACTGATGCACTCTTGCCACATGGTGGAGCTTTGTAAGTGTGCTTCCCTTGATGGATTAACTCAGTCTCTGTGTATGGGAAGCCACAGAAAGTGAGAGAAAGAGCAACTGAGGCCCAAATGTTAAAAGATAAAATTCTTCCTGTGTCCAATACGGTGGAAATATTTTTTTTAAAAAAAGGACGATCTGAATGGATGCAAACGCAGACATTAAAAACAAAAAAAAACCTTCGCAGCAATATGATTTTAAGCAAGTCCACGTGTGGGGACCGCAACTTTACTGGAATGGGTTTTAAAAGCTGCCAACGCGTACCCAAGGGCAGGCTAATTTCTATCTCTTTCATGCCTCGCCCCCTAAATATTACCCGAGTCCCGGACTCCCGCGAGCTTCAGCTTTTTACTTGATCGCCGCAATTGCTTGCCTAAACACTTGCTAACAGACTTTTGCTTTCATTTCCTTTGAAAGCGCGGTTTCTCTCCTACGAACCTGATTAAACTGCCAACCTCGCTGGTTGGAAAGGAGGAGGAACCCTGCCTGGCTCGTCTGCAAGCTCCGAGCGGTTAAACCGCCGTTCGCGCGAACGAGAAAATTGATGCCATTACTTCGGCTGAAGCGGCCGTCGAATCTAAAGGCGCGCGGGTGTTTATGTGGGGGTGGGTGGGGAATATATATTTAATTCGTTTGTTTCTTGCTTTCTTGGATGAGCCCCCCAACCCCGGCCTCTTTTTCTCTAATGGGCTTTTTTTTTTTTCCCCCTTCGAAAATCTGATGCAGTTACGTCTGCCGAACGCTTCTTCGATGCCGTCAGGACTAATTGATCGCCGCTTGCTTGTCCGGGTTGCTTCCTGTGAGCACGCGCGCCTGTTCGCGCTAATGCAGTCAAGGAGCGAGAGCCGCTGCATAGCGCAGCCTGAAGGGCCGCGGTTTCTCAGCTCGCTGCCACGGGGCAGGCGGCCGCTTGAAAGAGAGAGTGGGCGCACTGGGAGAGTAAAGGAAAGCGCGACTTCCGTGGGAAGCGGAGCAGCGGCGCGGGCGGAATGTTTGCTCGTGGGGAGCAATTGAGGCTGTCGTCCAAAGGCTTCGAGATTGAGACAGAAACAAATTAGGCAGTGAGGTGCGGGCGGCGTCAATTAACACATTTCGTTCCTCTCCTGCACCGCCCTCGGTTCCAGGGAGAAGGCGCGGTAGAGGCAAAATAGAAGGATTCCCGTTCTCCATTCTTGCCGACACATCCTTTTCTCTGGTTGGTGTCCGTCCGTCTCCCCCGCCCCGCTCCGCTTTTGATCAGAGCAAAAAGCCGTCAAAACAAAAACTATCCGTTCTCCGCCGCCGCCCCGGATTTTTCCTCAAGAAATACATACATTTCCTACAGCAACACACGCATTTTTGATAGTCAAAAACACCGAGCGCTGGCCTTGCGCAGCTGCACGTGCGGCCCGGCCCGGGGGGAGGAAAGGAGGGGGATCCCGTATGCTGACAGTCCTCTCGACGACTTGAGGGAGACCTGCCCAGGGTGTGGCTCCGAACCCTGGAGCTGAACCGGGGAGGATGACTCGGACGGCGCCTGCGGCAGTACTCCACGCCCCCAGCGGCGGATAGTCCGTTGTTCAGGGGCGAGAGCAAGAGAGATTGAATTGTTGGCCGTTGCTCTCTCTCACTGGTTTCTCTTCTGACTCCTCCATCTTGCTTTTTTTCCCCCTCTTCCTTTCTGCTTTCCACAACCTCCACAAGTAAACGGCGCTTCTTGGGTTGTTGCGAAGAACTTTCAAACCTCGGGCGAAGAAGCCCTGCGCTTCAGCTGGGTGTTTCCAGCCACGAAACGCGCTGCATGCAGCCCAGTTTTCTGCCTTGTTACTTACGAAAGAAATATACCCATGAAGACTCAAAATCGGTCCCTTTCAGGCGCGGGAGGACAACGAAAGAAGAAAACGCAGTCACGCATGCAAGAACCGTGCAGCAGAGTCTCTTCCCCCGCCACTCCCTCCCTCCCCGCGTACGGGTCCCATTTACGGATCGTTACCTCCGCCGCCTGTAGTAAATGCAGCCGCAGCCGCCGCCACTTCTTCGCGCACATGCACAACACACGCTTCACTCAGACACACACATAGGCGCGCGCGCGAGCGAGCTCGCGGACCTCCAGCGCTCGCACATGCGTAGTGACCGCGATTCAACTTTCACACGCCTGTGGTGCGCCCGGCTGGGACCTCTGCTCGATGAGCGCGTATCTGCGCGCTCAGTCTACGGTAGGGCATGGGAAAGCGGGCGGCGGCGGTGTGGACGCTGCGCCGCGAAAGCGCCTCCGCCCTGGAAGGATGCAAGGCTTTAGAGGGGGCGCCGTCGAAGCATCGCGCCGTCGATCCAACTGGCGGCTCTTCCCGGCCAGGGGACGAGAAGAGCGAGGGAGATTCTTCGTGCAGAAAACGTCGCCCAGTCCGAGGTCCCCGACGCCCGCGTCTTTGCGGCGAATCAATTCACCCCTTTGGGGAGGAAGCGGCTTCTCTCTCTCATCCGCCACTTGCCGGCTGAGCCCAACCAGCTCACAGGGTGGGGTAGGGTGTTGCCGCCCCCGAGCTTTCCCGGTGCGCCTCACAGAGAGAGGACCCAGCCAACATTAGCATCAGCATCTCTCGCTCCAGCTGCTGCTTCTGCTACCGCCGCCGCCACCACCACCCTGCCTCCCTCCCCCTCCTTCCCAGGGACCTGCATCCCGCTCGTCCAATCAGGGCCGGCTCTGCCTGCGCCACGTGACCCTGGCGGGCTGAGAGGACCTGCTGCTTTCCCAACGCCAGAGGGATGCGGGCGGCAGAGCAGGAGAGGAGGCAGCGGCTTGGCTGCGAAGCGCCTTGACGCTCTTTTCTCCAGCTCAGCCCAGCCCGACCCCTTATGGCAGCGGCTGCTCCAGCCTCCTGGCTCTCCTCCGCCTTCTTGAACGCCCTTGCTCCTGCCACTCCCCGGGCTGGGCTAGGCCCCTGGATATCTCTGCCGAAACTCTCAGGATCCTCTTCCTCTTCACCATGCTAGTACTTGGGTGCTTCTTCTTCCTAGCTTGCTGTTGGCTGGGGCCCCCGGGATGCTAAGTCGCCCCCGACGCCTTTTGCTGCCCGCCTGCCCGAGACCGACCTGCTTTGGGGAGCTTCCCTCTCACTACCGCTCTAGAGTTGACTCCAGAAGTCATGGTGTTGTGGGAATCTTCCGCAGCTCGCCAGTGCAGCAGCTGGACACTTTGCGATTGCTTTTGCTGGTTGCTTCTGCCGGTGACACTGCTCATCGTCGCCCGGCCGGACAAACTTGCAGCCTTCCCTACCTCCTTAAGTGACTGCCAAACGCCGACCGGCTGGAATTGCTCCGGTAAGCTTGGGCGGGAACGTGGGGCAGAAATGGAGTCTCTCCCTTTGCAAGCAGAGGCATCTTTTTTTTTTTCTTCCGGACGGGCAAAAGAGGAAGAGGGCTTGAGGGATAGGATTGATGCGCTTCTGAAAGGCGGCCCACCGCGGGGCTGTTTGGACATGCCCGGGGAACCCGGGAGACAGACTAACGAGCTTTTTTTTTTTTTTTTTACTACTTCCATCCCGTCTTGAATTGCCTCTGTTCGAGACTGACTTTGGATGGTGAAGCTCGCTAGGCTTGCGCTGTCTGAACGCAAACGCAAAGGGTGGATCTTGTAAAATGATTCTTAGGGCGCTTGCCCGTTATTCAAAGTTAGAGCATGCAAGCAAGAGATAAAACGCAGCACTTAAAAGGGATACTCTTTTGTGCAGGAAAGTCTGGACTGCTTACCAGGAACCAGCAAGTCCAGAAAGCTCGTTTCCACCTGCCTTGTTGCTTTGGGCATATTCCAGGGATTTTTAGATCTTTGAGGTGACCGTGTGTTCTTTCCTTCACACCCTCTTTCTCTCTTAACTTTAAAATATCGGGTGCATTCTGGAGTTAAATTGGAGGAAAGACTTTATTCCCAAGAAGAAAAACAAAGTATTAAAAATCAGGTCCAAAGCTGCCTAGTGTTTCTGAAAGCTGCTATTAACCAGGCTTCCTTTGCCTGATTTCTCTGGTCAGTTTCATTCCTGCTCAAAGTGGTTTTCCAGGCACCCTCCAACTGCTCTAATTGAATAAGGAAGAGGCAGCACCAGAGAGTTATTACCTCTTCTATCAGTTGTCTTTTCCAATGATCAGGCTCATCCTCAAAAGGTTAATTGTTCTTCTGTCTGGAATGTGCTTACCAGCTGTGCTATCATGCTTCCCACATGAGCTTGACTTCCAAATGTTGACTTCCAGTGAAAATCTCTATATTTCTTATGTAAGGACCCATTTATAACACTGCATTTATACATGCAGTGAGAAAAATGGCAAGCCACTAGAAAAATGCAGCTTCTCTTTTCCCCCATAAAAAGTGTGAAACTCTGAATCTGAAGCGAAAACGGATCTTTTATCTCTGTGTACAGAAGGTGGGGACAATACTTGCTGGGTACATCTTTTGGTCAGCACTGCAGTTTCCTCATTTTTATTGGCTTCATTTGATTAAGTCAAAGAAACCCGAAGCTTCATATTTCAGTCACCTTTGCAGCATCTATAGGATTTAACCTGGTATTGTTCTGTAATGTTAAAAGTATTCCCCAAAACTACTTCAGATACATTACAGGAACCACATAGTTTGTTGAAGTCTGTGCCTTCACCATCCAAGTCATTCAAAGCAATGTTGCCTTTTCCCTAGAGGTAATGTTTTCGTTTTTAAAACACAGCCAAGCTCTGGATCCCTAGACCATAAGGATCATATAGATGCTAGTTTTGGAGCCTGAAAAATGGCTGTTTTGTTTAATCCCTTGCTACACACCCTCAGAATAGGATGGTAACTAGCTGAAGTCTGACAACTGACTAGGCATTTATGTATTGACTCTAGCCAGATCTGTTAACCTGCCTATCAGAACCGGAGGAAAGGTTCTTTCGGCAGCTCTTTGCAAAACCTGCCCCCTCCCTCCTATTAACCTGGAGGTGATCAGTCTTCATTGGAACCAGGCAGCCTATCACAAAAACTATGCAGCTGGTTTATCTTTATTACTAGAGGAGTGTTGAAGAAATTCCCATTTTAGACTTGGGGATAGAAAAGCTGTTAGGAGGGGCAGAAAATGTGTTGCTTTACAAGCAAATGTTTGATTTTTGAGAAACTAGAATCTCACAGAGAAAAAGGTGAGGCAGCAGCAGCAAGGTAAGTATGCCGGAATAGCAAACTCCTTTGGAGAAAGGGTGCTAGCCAAAGTGGGTATGAGAAAATAGCATATGCTTCTTCCACAAGGATTGCCCTGTTCCCATCCCTTTACCAGACTGAAGCTGACAGCATTTTTCTCTTCTGTTTGAGGTTATGATGACAGAGAAAATGATCTCTTTCTCTGTGACACCAATACTTGCAAATTTGACGGGGAATGCTTAAGGATTGGTGATACCGTGACTTGCGTCTGTCAGTTCAAGGTAAGAAGATTGATCTCTCATTCGGTAATTCACTAATGAGAATACAAATCAGGGATCTTGCTTTACAAGCCATCACTTGACAGTTTATATCTCTGCATGGAGAGAAGTCAGGGAGAAAGACTGGCTCCAAGTTTAAAGAGCTGGCAGGATACCCAACTGGTGTCAACAAGATAAGAGTCTCTGGGAAAATGAAGATGTTGTTCTTCCAATGCTTCCTTAGAGTTAGATCCTTGCGGGGATGTAAACTTGAATTGTGGTGGCCTTTATAAAATCAATCATTCTGCTCATTCTCTTAATCAGACAGATCTTCAGTTAAAGATTCAGCAGGCTGAATGTGATGGGTAAAGAAGGCCTGAATAAGTATGAGCTCAAATATGAGTATCATCCAGATTGGAAAGAAGGTGGTTCTATTCCTCCAAGAGGGAAGTGTTTTTGGGTTGGCTGGGGTCGGTTCTCAATTCCAAATCCAAGAAAGTATAAATATCACTTGAATCGATTTCTACTGATTTTAAGGGTGGAGTCCACATTGTCTGAAACAAAACTTCCTATGTGTTAATAAACCTGAAGGTGTCTCTCTGGAACGGTGAAGACAAAGCTATTCTTAGTTAAGTGAAATGTAGGAACTGCTGCTGTGTTAAACTGGCATTTAGAAGCAAACATTACTTGGAAATGAAGTCCCATTGATTTCAGCAAGCTGCCTTTCTTTCACAGAATTCTGCTTAAAATGGCTTATTAACAATCAGTTTCTCTGCCCTAAATGCATGACTGAAATCAGCACACTTTCCCTCAGAAGGGTGGCTTAAATTCAGATTTTAATGGAACATCAAGAAGGATAAATAATACTATATTTCTGCAGAGATAAATTATTATGTTTTCTTTTTGCAAACATTGGAAGTTCATATTTCAAAAATAAACTCACCCCACAGAATTTCATTCAAATTGAATGTCATTCCTAGACTAGAGTTCAATACATGAATTTATGCCACATTGAACATTTTATTTTCTTTGATTGCATAAAAGTGTATTTTAATTTTATAGAACTTGTAAATTAGAATAGACTTTTATCATGGAAAAATCATTCACTTTTAATTTATTTCATTTTATGATTTGTCTGTGCTGACCATATTTATAATATTTATGGTTTCCTTAGAGCTTGATAGCTCTAAGAATTTTCAGACCTTTAATACCATATAACATATTTAGTTATTCTAAGTCAGTTAATATACTGGAAAAGTATAATTTTTATGACATTTGTCAATACCTTGTTTACTCCTCTATATCCTACCTTTTTAGCTCTGTTTTTGTACTTTCTCTTTCTCAGTGAATATATTTTCTCTAAAATGTTGAACGAAATAGATGTTCACAAGTGGACAAAAAGAGAATAGATTCATTGTGTAGTATTTTCAAATTGCTTCCCTTTGCATATTTCATTGTGTACCGAAACTGTATCAGAAGCATGCTTTAGAAGTAAAGACATCCTAGTAAAGGGGTGGAGAATGGGAGATTGTCCTTTTATAGCCTTACTTCCTCTCGGATTCCATGAAAATCATCACAGTTGCAAAAATCACTAGTTTAGCATGTAACAGTGTAGTAGTAGCAGCCATATGTGATAATCCTTTAATTGAATAAGGATTCTCTAAGCATGTCTGGCATTTCATAGCCAGTGCCTAATCAATCTTTAAATTAGGTATTAGGATTGCATAATGCTTGCTAAAGCCATGCTGGGCACGTTGCATTTGTATTTATGTTATCACCAAGCCTATAAATAACCACTGCATTCAAATGTCATATTTCCAGACCCAAACTTTTGCCAAAAGAGGAGCGGGATGATCAAAAGGTATTCTCTAAGTCTCAAAGGAATCTCTTCCTTGAGTTCCTTGGAAGTTTCTTCTCCCAAGGCATTGATTTAATGCTTTGTCCTTGTATCACTGCCTGGGGAGTGGCAGCAAATTCAGCACCAACAGCAGCAAACTCAAAGCAAGCTCAGAGCACACTGACTTCCTTCTGTCTGGCTCCAGTTGGGCTTCACAATTGGTTTAAATTTAGGGAACACAGTGGACTGAAACGGGGGCTTTCATAATAGCAGAGGCAACAGAAGCTATTACCCAAAGAATAAAAAGGGCTGCTGGGAGTATATGGAGTCTATTGAATCTTTCGTTCTCACGCTAAAACAACTCATTCCAAATTCTACTAACTCAAAAGAACAAACCCTGCTAAGTAATAAATCATAAATGATTATAAATTCAATCAATATGACACTACCTGGGTTCAGTTAATGCAGGACCTCTGCAGTAACTGAATGTAGGGTTATTTTCTAACCCTAGAATCCCTAAAAATTCAAACCCTTTTAAAAGCTGTGCACCATTTGGCTTGGAAACCATTTCTCCTAACCCAGAGATGCACTAGCTATCATAACTCCCCACTCGGGTAAAAAACATGTTCTAGGTAGGATTGCCAACAGAAAAAAACTTGTTATTGTGCTTTTACTCTCTGTAGCAATCCGACCATGCTTTTCTGGAGAAGAACAGGTCTATTTGCCTGTTGCTGCAGATCAGACACAACACCTTTGACCACTTTAAAGATAGATCATCTAATTCCTGGATTCACCCCCAACACAAAACCAGCGTTTAGAGCTGAACCCTAAGGAGTCCTGTTGTGCTTGGGTTTTTTTTTCTCAGCATGTGGTACTAACAAGCAAAGCATGATGAACATTTTGCTTGTACAAAGAGATTAATTGTCGCATCAAACCTTGTTTGTGCATAGATGGTAGAAATCAGGACATCCATGGACAAAACGAAGGCATCCCACCCTGCAGTATGATCTCAATCTAATATTGGGGAGGGAACAGTGAAAGTAAAAAAGTCAAAGTAGATAAGGAATTGGTCTCTTTTCCTGGTAATCACTATTTTTGGGAAGTTGAGAGGTAGGCTTTACCACCTCTTCAGCTGCATCTTGGTCTTCAACCTGTTTATTCTGTCACCTAAAACCTTATTTTCTTTGGGTGGTACTAGAGACTGTTTGAACCCTGTGAAGAGTGTATGTGTGTGGATGAATGGATGCATGGATGGATAGATGGAAGGATAGATGGATGAATAGATAGATAGATATAGATATAGTGCATATAAATCCTTTATATTCTTTCACACACATACATTATGAGAGAAACTCCGTCTGCCATTTGAGTGCTATGCCAGTAAGCCCCAAAACTGAATGGCAAGTTAATGCTGGTATATAGGAAGGAAATGATATTGCTGGGATCTGACTTCTGGATAATATTTGTCTGAAGTTTGTCTTTACAGTACTTCTGTTATGCTTGCTTATTTGGAATCTATTCTTAATGATAAGTCAGTCTCCTGATTGAAGGTAACCATTCAGCTAGAATCTGAAAGGCTGTGCCAAACATTTCTTCCTAAAATCAGTTCAAAGACCATGGCACCACCCTTCCTCTCCTCTTGTTTTCATTGTTTTGTTTCCATCCAGGGAAATAAAATTTTCAAAATGCTTTAGCCTGAGCAAATGGCAAGTAGCCCTTTTGAAGAAATATGGCAGACATATCTACTGTATAAATGGGCAATCAACCTCTTGGATTTGTGTCGTCTTATTCATGGATTCAGTCTTAAAGGATTTTCAGCTCAGTTTCTCCATCAACCTGATATACCTTTTATGTACATGAATTATAAGATTATTTATTCAATTTATATATTGTCAGAATTGGTTTAATCAGATTTTATATTAGACATACACTGTGTGTTTGTAGACAGACACACCATGATATCTGTGGCAAAAATACATGTTTTTTGTAATATTTATTTATATTTATTTATTAAATTTGCTTGATGCCCATCTCTTTGCAAGGCAACTCTGGGTAGCTTTCAACATTCATCTATTTATATCTGCCTGCCTGCCTGACTGCCTGTATCTATTTGTCCGTCCATCCATCCATCCATCCTCTATTTGGGTGATGCGGTGGCTCAGTGGTTAAGATGCTGGGCTTGTCAGGTGGAAAGTCAGCAGCCCAGGTTTGATAACTGAGTGCCATGCAACAAGGTGAGCTCTTGTTCTCACCCCAGCTCCTGCCAACCTAGCAGTTTGAAAGCATGGAAATACAAATAGATAAATAGGTACCACTTCAGTGGGAAGGTAACTACTATGTCATGCTAGCCACATGACCATGAAAAGAGCTTCGGACAGTGTTGGCTCAATGGTCTTGAAACAGAGATGAGCACTGCCCCCTATAATTGGCAAGGATTAGTGAATAAAATCTGTGCACTCTCTCTCCCTCCCTCCTTGCATGTGTGTATGTGTATGTGTGTGTGTATATATATATATATATATCACATTGAAATTGCAGTAAAATACAAGTTTAAGAAAGGGAGTAGAATATACTGCTATTAGTTGATCAACCAACTGTAGTGTGATAGTCCCCCTTTGGGGCCCCAAGCCTACTGGCAAAGTCATGTTTTCAGGTTCTTGCAGAAAATTAGCAAGAGTGGCAGCCAATCTCACCTCAGGAGGAAGATGTTTCAAAGGGCAGGTTCTACACAAGTGAAGGCTCTTCTGGATCCTGCCAACTGGAATATACACTTTTTGAATGCAATTTTTCCCTAACAGAATTTTTTTAATTCAGTTTTCTTCTAACATTAGCTTCTGTGTCCCCATTGAGCTTCAAGTG
This sequence comes from Bungarus multicinctus, assembly GCA_023653725.1. Classification (NCBI taxonomy): domain Eukaryota; kingdom Metazoa; phylum Chordata; class Lepidosauria; order Squamata; family Elapidae; genus Bungarus; species Bungarus multicinctus. The sequence goes on from CM042838.1 coordinate 7,293,874, forward strand.
GTATGGTCTGAAATATAATTATATTTTGTCCCACATATTTGTCTTGAAGTTTGAATTAACTTTGTTTAAAAATGAATGCTAAAATTTTTTTCTACTAATGTTATGCTCATATGAGATTATGCTATATCCTAATAAACTTATATTCATGCTAATAAGCTTATCAGGACAACTAGTTTATTAGGGCTAGTTGTCCTAGTAAACTTATTAAGTAGTCCTTTTAAGACCTTGGGTCCCCTTTGGTGCTCAAGGTATATCACCTGTGTTGGCAATACAAGGCATGTTTTCAAAAAGGCTCACACAGGTTAAATCAGCTTAAATCAAGCTACTGTTGTTTGTCTTTGTCGCATCTAGTGACTATGTCTAATTATTTAATTTCCTACAATGTCACTCTAGGCTCATGGGTAAATGGGAAAGTTAAAAAGCTACAAAGCATGATCACACTGTGCTGCTTTTTCTACTACAGGTAGGGATAGGCAGATTGCTAATAATCCTGTCAATTATACCATCTTGAATCGGTAGGACTGCTGATTTTTCTCTAGGCTTATTTTTAAAATGGGGTGGGGGTGTGCTTCTAGTATTTCGTATGACATGGGAGTATTCTGTGAGCCATTTTACCAAAACTCAGAGAGTTCTTTGACATGTACATTCCTCTGAAAAGACATTTTTAAATGGAAATTTCCTTTGTAATTTCTGTTGTTCAATTAAGGAGCATTTTCTGTAGAGACGTTTCAGTAGCATACCTTTTTAGTGTTCTTTGCAAGAACACTAAAACACGTTGTCATTGTTGTTGTTCAGTTACACAATGAAATCACTGACGGAGGATGATGTTTACTTGGGTCTCTTTAATTTTGGAACTGGCCTTCTTTGGAATACAGTGTTTTGCAGAACTGCACTGTTATTAGCAGTAGGTTCCACTGATTCCGAGATGATTTATTTTATACCAGTTGAATTTAGAAGTAGAACTGGAGGCATTTGGGAAAAATCTGCTACATTGTGCCTAGGATGAGCTGGGGCGTGGCACGAAAACAACACAGACAGAGAACAGGTCTAACTCCCCTTTATTGCTCCAGCTTTGCCCCCAAATGTCCCCACATTTACTACAAATCCTGAAGCAAAGCTTTCATATGCACCTTCAGCAGCCTTTGGCTGTAAGTAGTCCAGTAAGCAAGGTTAGCCAACCAGTAACCAGGGCCAGCAGTCCAATAAGCCAGGTTTAGCCAACCAGTAACCAGGGCTAGCAGTCCAGGAAGCCAGGTTAGCCAAATAGTAACCAGAACAAGAAGATCAGTGAAGCTAGCAAACTGGGCAAGCCCCACAAGACAGAGCACAGTTATCTCCAGGCATTGGCAAGTGCACATGAGGCTCCACAGATTCATTGCTCATTCCTGACAAATGCCCCTCCCACCAGCATCTCCTTACATCTCAGTCCAGGTGTGCCTTGTGAAGGGGGTGGGGGCACTCTCCTCCCTTATAGCCTGCTCAGTCTGTGTTGGTTTCACCTTCTCTCTTCTCTCCATGCTCTAGGATTAGGAGGGGGTGGTCCTTGCTCTTTGCCTGAGCTCTGTCTCTCCTGCTCCTCCTTGTTTGCAAGCCTTTCTAATCCTGAAAAGCCTGGACTGACTCTGCCCTTCCCCAGTTTCCTCCAAGGCCAACGGAGCCGCCCTCTTGATCTCTGTTGGCTCTTGTTCCAGCTCATTTTCCCCTGCAGATTCAGACTCTGATGGGGGCATGACAGGACCATTGAGAATCAACCATTTCCCCATTAAATTTGAGCATCGTAAAATGAGGTGACACAAATAGAGCTTAGATCCACCTGCAGCTGGTGGATTGCTTATGTGTGTCTGTGTGTTGCTCTTGGGATCTCCAACAATCTACAAAGGATAGTATTTATGACATGCATTAAAAGTTTCATCAGAAGATTTCTGCTTCAAAAAAAAAAAAACTTTCTAGAAGGCATGGGGTTAAGGCAGATATGTCCTTCCTTGCCAACTAGATAATTTGTTTGGAATCAGAAGATCTAAGCTGAAATCACCACTCTCATTTTCAGAGCTCCATGGACAATCATGTACAACTTGAAATTTGTTAACCTAACCTGCCTTTGAATGGTAATTGCGATAGCGCTTCTATGGGAAAAGAGCAAGAACCAAAATTAATGCATTAGCAGTATCATGATCTGGAGAAGTCAGGGTTTGAAACTTCATTACAGGATACAATTATTACTATTTTTTTAATTTGGTTATGCCTGCAAATTAAACTGCTGGGGAAGATCCAGAAGTAAGGATCAATAATAGTTGTTAGAAACCCTAAAATGAGCTGGCTGGAATCAATGCAGATATATACAGTAAACTAACCTCTTTCATTAATTTTAATAGATAGGTTGCAACAGGTGTCATATAAATCCACAAAGTCAAGAATGAGAGGGAAATGCAAGTTTTTCAGATAGGGGCAAAGGCCCTACTTGATCTTTGAGTAGCTATGCTTCGAAATGGAAACAGGATTAGGACCAAGAAAACCCATGACAAAAATTACATTTGATTTAGTTCAGTGTGAACTGTATTAGTAAGCTTATGTTTAGTTCTTATAAATTTATTAATTGGCCTCTAATGGTGTATTAAAACATTTTACTCTGATAACTTTTGGAATGGAAATAATAGTAGCATCTGAGATTGTGGTGGCACTAAGAGTTTAGATGGGGTCTAGATTTTAGTGTCTTATTTTGATTTCTTTTGTAGTGATGGGGTGGGGAGAGAACTGACACATTTTCTTCAATTTTATCTTAGTTAAGTATCAAGTCCAGAAATGAGCTCTTCTCCTCCAGCCCTTTCTTGCTTATGAGTGAAACAGGAAACTTTATGTGGATTTGGATCACCAGGCCTGGACATTCAATTCGAAAATAGAAAAATCTTGTGCCTGACATTACATGGGGTGGTTGTACCATTCCTAGCAACCCTCTTTCTCTTCTCTAAGTACGCCTAGAATCAGGAAAATGAGAAGATGGCAGAGAGAAGGAAAAGAGAATAGATCAGATTGTGGTGATAAGGGACTTTGTTTACCAATTTGAATATAGATAGTCCTCAACTCACAACTTAGCAACCATTCAAAATTACAACAACACTGAAAAAAATTGACTTATGACTGATCCCCACACTTATGACCATTGCAGCATCCTCACATGATTAAAATTCAAACACTTGGTAACCAGCAAGTATTTACAATGGTTATAAGAGTCCTGGGATCATGTGGTTGCCATATGCAATCTTCTCAGCCAGCTTCTGACAAGTAAAGTCAATGGGGGAAGCTGGGTTTGCTTAACGAGCACCTGATTAACTTAACAACTCCGCCGATTCACTTAAGAACCTTTAAAAATAAAGGTTGTAAAATCAGGAGCAACTCACTTAACAACCTCCTTGCTTAGCAACAGAAATGCTGGTACTAATTATAGTTGTTAGTTGAGCACTACCTGTAGTTCTTCTTCTTTCCTGTCCCAATATCAGTTGTTAGTCACCTTGCTTGGAACAATATGTCTCACTCCTGGCTTCCCTTTTCCCTTTCTCTTTCAATTGTGTTTGTAGGAAACCCCCACCCCCAATTCTTAACAATAAGCTTCTAATGTCAGTCTCATAAACTACTATATACTATTCAGGCAATCAACCTAGGATGCGTGCAGGACCTGCAAAACCAGGAATGTGTCTGAGTACTGTCATACTAGCAACATGGCACAGCTCCATCAGTTGATCTCTGTAACCTCGTTTATGCTCAGGATAGGTAATTTGGCAGTTAAGAAAATGATATCACCATGCAGTGAAGGATTTATTTAAGGGAAAGATTTGTGACATTGATTCAAGCATTAGTATCTCAAAGAGAAGAGAATCCCAGATTTGTATTTGCTTTGTTTTGATAATAGCACTGATTTGACTTCCCAAAATTTGGACAAAGAAATAAAACCTTTTGCTTTTCTATACCATCCGGGAAACTACAAATTGTAGATATTTTATCCCATTCATAGAGCTAAATTGCATATTTTATGATTATTTTTTAAAGTGAGTCTTTAAGACATTTCGATTTTAGCTTTTCTGCAACAAAGAAACACAACTCCTCTGGAATTTTTCCGTGATAATTATTTAAGTAATGATCACTATGTATGCACCATAAGATTTAACGAAATAAATAGAACTAGCTTGGTGTTTTCCTTAAAATGCTGGCCTAGAAATCAAGAAACTGTAAATTCTAATTCCACCTTGAACATGAAAATCAGTTGAGTATCTTTGGGCCAGTCACTCATTTTCAGCCCAACTCATCACACATGGTTGCTGTGGGGAAAATAGGAGGAAGGAGTATTAGACATATTTGCCACTCTGAATTACTTTTAAAGTAATAAAGACAAGATAAAAATATATCTAATAAATACATGAAATAAAATATGAGTCAAAACATTTTGCAGTCTAGGATGAAACTCAAAATTTCTTTCGCCTCAGAAGTGGACAAGAATAGCAATTGAATCTTGCTTCACCACTACTGATGGGATGGTGGATAAAACGAGGTAGAATAAAAGCCACTTGGCCCATGCATTTTCCAGCATCCACTGCCTAATTTCTCATCCTACTCAACTTAATAGTAGGGCCAGCCTACCTTAACCCTAACCTAACCCTTGTAGCAAACCTCCACCCCGCTCTCCCTTGCTCAGTGTATTGTGTTCATGCATTGCATGAAAAGTTATAATTTCCCCAAAGAAAATGTCAAAAATCTTTGCTACAGCAGAAACAGGTACTGCCTGAAGTTCCAGGTCTTCTTTCTATAGTTACACAAAATGTATTGGTAGTATTAAGTAGAAGAGTGGAAAAATAAACTAATTTTCTCAAAGGACAAGTTCAGATCAGATCGTTTGGAGTTGTATTCTGATTTATTTCAGGAAGACACTTTGTCTCCAGAAACTCATCCATACTATTTGAGAACTCTGCAAACAAAAAGAGCATTAGGCACCCACCAGATACTCACGATGAGGGACTTCTCACGGTGAGTATCTGGTGGGTTCTTTACTATTTCTTTACTGAGCACGCTTATTACACATCTGTTTCAAAAAGAGCAGACACTATTTCTTCTTGCAAAGAGCAGTCCTATGTGCTCATTAAGGGATTCATTCTTAGTACTTTTCCATTCCTTCTAGATCTTTACACCATCTATAGTTTGGCTTTTTCATTCCAAGAGGAAGCCAAATTATTTGGATAACCCAAAGAAACTTATGGTGGGCAAGATGAGCATAGCTAGTTTAAGTCTGCAGAAGTCTGGTTTTGAAGCACAGGTCATGCTTGGAGGGGCCAATTACTGCATGCACGAAGATAAGATGGGGGAGGGAATGCTTTAGTTCTTATCTCTTATTTCTCCTGCTGGAGACATTTGTAGAAGCCAGCAGGGAGAGAAATATCTGCTGGAGGAGAATAAAGATAGAATTAAGTGCAGAACAAAGGTCAAAAGTAGTCTTAAGTGAATTGCCATTCTGACCACGTGCCCAGGAATTAAAGTAATTGTAAAATAGAACAATATCAGAGTTGGAGCCAAGCCAATAATTTTAGAAGATCAGTGCCCGAGATGGTGCTATCACTGTCCTATCACCTCTATTGTGATTAAAAACAAAGCCTTTTTTAATATATTGTCAAGTTGGGTGTGTGGGTGCATGAAATCAAGTATCCATTTACCAAAAAAAGTGAACTTGTGAAATTGTACCCAGCCAGCAACCCTCCCAATGCTACCAGGAAATTGTCAAATGTCCCCAATTTATGTTGTTTCCTTGTCGTTGGACAGATTAGCATCTTTCCAAACAAAGTACTAATTTGTAGTCCTCAAACCATCCCCTCCTACCCACCTGAGAGTACTTACCTGTTTTCCAAAACATTATTGGAGACAAAAGTGATGCCAGTTCCTCATCTATTTCTCTAATGTTAAAAGTATCCTTTATACATTGACAGATAAGGGAAGAAATGTAACTAGCACCAAAGGGCCCTGTATAGGCACTGATGTCTCCCAGGTCCATCTTGCTGGTGTTAAATGTACATCAGACGTTTCAGGTTTTCTGCTACTTCTACATCATTTTTTAAATTATTGCTACTCATCCTGCAGAGTCTAAAATATGAATCTGGTTAAAAACCTCATGTGAGATACATATGACTAAAGGGAAATAATGGATGCTACTTAAATTCTCTCATGAGTGAAATTCATATTTTAAGCTTCTCGGTGTATGCACATGAACTCTTACTGCATGAGGGTCAGAGGGACATATTAAGCCTTGTAATTTGCCAGTGAGTGAATATCATATGAGATGCACATGACCGAGAGAAACAATGGCTCTAGTAAGAGTCAGATATATGATACTTTTCTGTATACTTTTCTTTTTTCACATACAGGTCTGTGAAAGATCCAACACCATAAAGTTTGTTCAACTTAGGCTGGCCTGCAGTGCCAACCACATGCCAAAGAGGAAGCATTTTACAGATTCAGAATAAAATACAAATACAAACCAGAAAATGAGGGTATTTCAGGGCAATTTATTATTTAAACTAATATGTACCTCTGAATAGATATGTTTATACATCCTTCCATACACAGAGAGAATGCTATTAGACCTGCAAAGAAAGGAAGAGAATAGGAACACATTGACTAATTAAATAATTAAAATAAATGAGAACCTGACATCATTAATTATGATGAACATAACATAATATAGTTTTTGGTGACTTATTCTTGTTCCAGAGAATTTCCCAATTAACTTCAGGCTGGAAACAAATCAACATCTGGCATGGCCCTATCTCCTTTGTATCATTGGTCTCTACCCACTGTGGTCTTTGGTCCCAAACTCACGTCTGTCCCTGAACCATCTTCTTTTTAAACGACATGATTATTAATTTCTCTAATATTTGTAATGATCTGGTCTGAAATATGAGTCTCTACTTCCTGATATTCAGTACTGTGCAGAACTTCTGCCGCAGAGTCTTCTCTCATCTGCACAAAAGCAGCCAGTAGTGAATAGCATGTATTAGAAGTATATAGTTATGTCACAAGTCCGGAATTACAGTTGTAATTCATGGTGGCCATTAAATGGGACACCTCATGACCATGCCCAATTTTATAAACTTATTTTGTAGCAGTTTGTTAAGAATACACAGCAGTCATTCAGGAAATTCCATAGCTGTTAAGCAAATCAATTATACCCAATGTGCAATTTTTGCTGGACTTTTACCAGAAATAAATACTAGAAACTGGCAAAAAAAAGTCAAAAATTATGGTCATGCGATCACCGACTGCTGCAAATGGCCACAAGTGAGCCAGTTGCCAAGTGGCCAAAATGTGATCATGAGATTGCAGTGTGTGGGGGGGTGACCAATCATTAAATGGTCATTAAAACTACACGTATTGTTGAATCTTTTGATAATCACTAGGGCAGTGATGGTTAACCTTTCTGTCCTTGAGTGCTAAAAGTGCACGCGTCCCAGCACCCATAAAGCATGGCCCCCCACAACCCTGCGCATGCACGCATGACCCCCCCATGCTGCACATCTCTGCACATGCGTGTATGACCTCCACATGCGCCTTGCATTTCTGCGCATGAATGCATGTCTTCTGCGCATCTGCCCCACTTGTGTAGCAGCTACCCAACGATCAGCTGGCAAGGGGGTGGTGCATGCACCTGCGCAGTGGACCTGCCCTGGGGTGATGGCTCACATGACAGCGGAGATGGCTCTATGTGCCACTTCTGGCACACATGCCATAGGTTCACTGTCACTGCACTAGTGTCTATTTATTTGATAAGCAGCTTTGCTATTTTTATCCCAAACTAATATGAAAAACAATAGGGTTGAGGCAGTGATTCTTCTCTGTGTACAATAGTCAGATGGGTAATCTTACTTCAACCCTTGCAGTTGCATCTTCCTCATCTAAAGCTAGATTAGGAATACAAGGAAGGCTCACAGACACCACCCCACCATCCACAAATATCTGGCTTCCAATTTCTTCCCGGCTTTCAGCTTGAGACACTTTGCAGGAAACTGCTCATCTCGTGAAGCCATAGAGTTGAATGTGCATTTGCAATACATAGGGATCTTTCCCTTCCTCCTGATTTAAAAATTGTAGCTGGTGGCAAAATTATAGGCACATGTATCACATCATACATAAAAACTGGAAATACTACAAATAAGGAAGAGGCAGAGTACGTTCCCTGTCATTTTAAGCAGTCTGTTCTAATTGAAATTCCTGGAAAACTCATGTTTGCTAGAGGAAGGCAGCAGTAAGCACATGCCTTCCAGCGCTGAACAAGTAGCACGTTTGATAGATTGCACCACTTCTACGTATTCATATAAACAATCACAGGCAAGGCTGTTAAGACATATTTCTGATTAAGATTTGATCACTGCCTAAATATATCAGATTCCTAGAGACTGTGTTAATTGTGTTAGTAAATTTTGCCAATTTACCCTGCAGCTCTGTTGGAAGCTTTGCTTAGACTCTGGATGAAGCTTGGCACTGCAGCTTTCAAATAAAATTCCACTTCGCAATGTATGCAGGTTTTTTTTTTAAAAATGGCAGGATTTTTTTGAGGAGATGGATGTTTCGTTTATTTCATTTCTTTCTTTCTTTTTTCATTCTAAGTTCTAAGGTTGCCCAGGAGAGACCATTGGAAGCTTATTAGATATTACAGAGGAGCTCTGATCAATTGGTCCTCGGTTTGTGTGTAGTTGTGTCTTGCTTGTTCTTGTTGTTGTTAACATTATACTGATTTCTTGGCTGAAGAAACCATTTTGTTTCAAAGCAACAGGGCAAGGGATTTGGGAAAGTATTTGGAGCAAGAATAATACCTTGGATCGTGTAAATGGGTTGAAACTTGACAGTTTATGTATTTCTCTCACTTTTTAAATTAAAAAAAAATACATGTTTTCCCCACTGATTAAATTAAAAGGAATGGCTCCTAGAAAACAGTCAATACGCAAATACCTCTTTCTGATTGTCAATCCTCAACCCAGAAAAAGATTTTCAAATTGGTCAAAACCTTGATGGAGAAATTATTAATTTTGAAGCATCTCTGGCTTCCATCCAGTTGTCATTTTTTCAGCACAGATATGGTAGCTTCATTTCATCCTAAATTTAGTTGGCAGATTAGTTAGTTGTAGAGGTAGTCCTCGACTTACAACAGTTCATTTAGTGACCGTTTGAAGTTACAATGGAGCTGAAAAAAGTGACTTATGGCTGTTTTCACACTTATGACCACTGCAGCATCCCCCTGGTCACATGATCAAAATTTAGATGCTTGGCAACCGGTTCATATTTATGACAGTTGCAGTGTCCTGAGGTCATGGGATCAGCTTTTGCAACCTTCTGACAAGCAAAGTCAATGAGGAATCTGGATTCACTTAACAACCATGTTATTAACTTAACAAATGCAATGATTCACTTAACAATTGTGGAAAGAAAATTCGTAAAATGGGGCAAAGCTCACTTAACAAATGTTTCACTCAGCAACACAAATTTTGGGCTCAATTATGGATGTAACTGGAGAACTATCTGTAGTACCAGCCAACAAATTTGAGTTACTTTTTGGAATCTAAGCTCATTCCATTATTAGTAAGAGAAAAGCAGAATAGAAATATTAAATGTATATTCCAGTTTGTTTGTTCTGGTATTGTTTATTCAAATAACCAAGAAGTTCTGTAAACTTTCATTTTGTATGCTTGGAATCAAACTATTAACGAGTGTTCTTAATCTTCTTTGATGTCCCTATACTTCATGTTTGGGATTGTAATTGATTTCTATTTGTAATGGCATGTGGGAAAGACTTGCAAAATTGATGTCAGCTTTACCAAGTAGACCAGACAGGAAACATAGTCAGATGAAATAATTTTTATTTTATTTATTTATTTATTTGATTCGTCAATTGCTTACAAGATACAGGTATAAGAATAAATATAGTTTTGAATACATGAGATAGATACTAATAAGAAAAATAAAAAGAAACAATAGGACAGGGACGGTAGGCACCCCCTACAGGCCTCTTAGGAAGGGGGTGAAATCAATAGTAGACAGTCTAAGGTTAAAGTTTTCTGGGTTTGGGGAAGAAACCACAGAGTTAGGTAGATTATTCCAAACATTGACCACTCTGTTGCTGAGTCAAGTTTGGTGCAGTTAACCTTGAGTTTGTGTCTATTGTGTGCTCTTGTATTGTTATGGTTGAAGCTGAACTATTCATTTGCAGGTAGGATATTGCATTGTATGATTTTATATACTATATTTAGATCGGACCGGAGGCGACATAGTTCTAGGTTTTCTAGGTCTAGAGTTTCAAGTCTGGTGGCATAAGGTATTCTGCAATGAGTAGAGGAGTGGAGAACTCTTCTTGTGAAATATTTCTGGACTTTTTCAGTTGTGTTAACAACTCTTTAATGCCTTTTTGGCTATGTAGTTACAGTGGGCTCTAGCACTTAGATCATTTGAGATGAGTACTCAAAGATCCTTGACAAAGTTTGGATCCTCAACAAGGTCTTGACTATTTAGCTTGTATTTTATTTTCTGATTTTTTTTTGCCAATATGTAAGACAGAACATTTATTTGCTGAGATTGAAAGTTGCAATTTGATTGACCATTCTGATACATAGTTAAGGTCTTTTTGGAGGGTAGTAATATTGTCTGTGGTGTTGAATAGCTTTATATCATCAGCAAAGAGAACGCAGTTGCTCTTAATATGATCACAGATGTCATTTATGTAAAATATGAAGAGAGATGGACCTAAAACACTGCCTTGGGGGACACCACTGTTGACAGGTACAGAATTTGATAAGACACTCCCAATTTTGACCATTTGTTGTTTGTTTGACAGGAATGCTTATGTAGTTATGTGGGTCTCTAGAGACACCATAAGATTTTAGTTTTAGTAGTAGTTTGTCGTGTGTACCACTGAATCAAAGGCTTTACAGAAGTCTATGTAGATTGCGTCTATTGCTTTTCCCTGATTGAGTTGTGTAGTCCATATGTTTTTGCAATGTAAGAGTTGCAGATTACAGGATAATTTTTCTCTGAAACCAAATTGTTTATTAGAGAATAGGTTGTTTGTTTCTAAGTGGAGGATGATGGATTGGTTAATAATTGATTCCATGACTTTACAGGTGACACAGCATAAAGAGATTGGTCTGTAATTTTCAACTAGGCTGGGGTCTCTCTTTTTGAAGATGGGGATGACTGTGGCTTGTGACCATAGTTTTGGCAAGGAGCTGGTCCTGAAAGATTTTTCAAAGATTAAGCTTAGAAGTTCGGCTATGGCAGTGGTTAACTTTTTTAAGAAGTAGGCACATATTCCGTCCAATCCAATAGATAGGGATGGTTTTAGATTGCACAGTGCTTTTTCAACAGTGTCTTCTATAAAATCGATATGTATTAGATCATTGTAGTTGTCTGTGGTTCGACTAAGAAGTACTGGGCTTGATCCACTGCTGTTTACAAATAGTGAGCCAAAGAATGTGTTAAAGAGGTTTGCTTTGATGGTGTTGTTGCAGTCTTTGCCTTTAGATCCTTTCAGGGGTAGGATGGACCTTGAGTCTTTTAGTTTTATTGTTTACAAAATTGTAGAAAGCACAAGTGGAATTTGTGCATAAAAGGTTTTCCTCTTGTTTAATGTGATAATTAGTGCATTCAGTTTTTATCTGGTGGCATAGATTTTTGTATTGGCTTTTGAAGTTAGGAACGTGACCAGATTTGTTTTTTTGCCAAAGTGCTCTCTTTTTGGATTGAAGCTTCCTTATTGTTATGGGTAATCTGTTTTTCCTGGTTTTGGGAGTTGTTATTGGTACATATAGTTTGATGGCTCTTTTGATTTCTAGTAAGAATATGTTGTAATAGTCTTCAACACTATTGCATCCAGTGAATAGAAATTGCCAATCAATGGAAGAGAGATCATTGATTATAAGATCATAGTTGCCTTTTTTGAAGTTATAATTGGGGATTTTGTCGTGATGATTTTTGTGTGGACATATGTCGAGACAAAAGTCAATCATATTGTGGTCACTGTTGGAAAAGGGTTCTTTAATTTGTATTCCGTAAATTGAATTCAAACTATTGCAGAAGATGAGATTGAGGCAGTTGTTAAGCCTAGTATTGTCAGTTACCAGATGTTCCAGTCCCAGATTTGTAACAGCATTGCAGAAGGTTACATGTATGGGTTCAGTTGTACATTCATTTAGGGTCCAGTTAATATGAGGTAGATTGAAGTCACCAAGAAAGATAAAAGCGTGTGGGCAGGATGCTGCCCATATTAGTAATGTATTTAGCTTGTTTACATGTTCAATGTCATAATCAGGGGCTCTGTAACATCGTAAGAACCGAAATGTGATATTTAAGGTCAGTTCACAGATAATGGTCTCAGGAAGAGCAAGCTCTTGGGTAACTTGAATGTTTTTTAGATGTAGGGACGTTTTATAGAAGATAGCAACACCACCTCCTCAACGGATTTCACGATTGGAATGGTAAACATGATAGTCTCTTACTGAGGTAATGAGGTAATTCTACCTTGTTGTAAAGCTACATTGACAGGATCTTGCAAGTTTGAAAGTACAGTTCTCCCACCTTCTTTATATCCCAAGAAACTAGGGAGGGTCTCTTTTGAGCATCTTGGCTTGCCTACTATCTAGGTTCAAGCTACTCTATCTTTTATCTGACCGTGTGTTGAGGTATTCCTCGTTAGGAGAATGAGTACACTCAGGGAAACATAGTGGCCGTTAGATCACAATTACAACGTTCTCTTAAAGATACAACAGTATTAAATGACTATCCTGGTTTATATATTGCCAACCCAACTGTTAGGTGATTATCATTCCAACACCATTCCCTAGGGGCAGCTCTTTGCCCCATCTCCCAAGGTCTTTCCCACATAACACTACATTAACTAGACATCTCAGGCGTATTTCTGAGCTTTTTCTAAAGAATTAAAATTTCAAGTCTCTTAAGTCAGTTCTTCCTAATATTTTATTAGCTCTAGCTGTGCTGTGCTCTGCTGTTTCCACTACTTTCTTTCCTTGAACCATCTGCTTTGAACATCCAGAGTTACTGTTGAATTGAGAGGGATAGGTTTAAGTATAGAATTAATGCAGTAGGCCTCACTGAAGCTTTTTTAAAAAAAAATATTTTTGAAGCAAAAGAAATAGAACATTATGCCACCAGATGTAAGCAACATTAACTAAGTTTTTATCAGGGGTTATTGATAGCTTGCTGGTTGCCTATCACTGCACTAAAGTGTAATTTATTTAACTATTGCTTGTTATATGGGACAAATTTTAAACCAATCCCTCATACTAAGCCAAAAGGAAGCAAGGTAGCTAATTTGAATAATGCATATAGCTGAAAGATGGAAGACTGTGACTTCTAATTCTGCCTTAAACATGAAGCCAGCAATGGCAAACGAGTTCCAAACAGAGACAAAATTGCATGGAATTGCCCAAGCAACAGCTAGTAATCAAGGTTGACTCAAAGGTGTGTGTGTGCATGCGCGCGCGCGCGTGCACACACACACACACACACACACACAAATGAGATCCAATTACGATTTTATATTATATTTGAATTCAGTCAGTGAATGGCCAAAAGTCAGCCAGTGTGTTTCCATTTGGGGAATTTGACCCTAGATCTAGCTAGTACTTGTTAACTTTAGACTAGAGGTAATCAGTAGTGGGATTCAGCCAATTTGCACCACTTCAGGAGAACCGGTTGTTAACTTTCTGAGCAGTTTGGTGAACTGGTTGCTGGAAGAAATCATTAGGGCAGAGAACCGATTGTTAAATTATTTGAATCCCACAACTGGAGGTAATCATTATGTCACACCGCCTTTCCATGACGTTGTCAGACTATTTCAGTGGATAAATCAAAATGGAAAGTGTTATCTGAAAATTACCAGTTTAGCAGAGAATTTTCACAGAGGTTTATTGGTTTGTAGTAGATAACATTGGACAAGTGATTAGTAAAAGTTAGATTTCAAGCCTGTGTGAATGAATAAGATCAGAAGCATTATGGTATAAGGGATATGGGAAGATGTTTCATTTCATAGCTAACTGAAATGCCACATTGCCCAAGTAGTAATAATTTTCTGGAATTTGCTTCTTTCTGGAAGTGTCAACTAGGACATTTTTTTCAATTTGGCTATATAATCATTCCTCTTTGGAGGCAGTTGATGGTCTGTCATTTTTCCTCATCTCAATTGCATCGTGCATATTAGCATGTCATGAGATATTTAAGTGTAGAACAACTAATTGGCAGTGTGACTTCTTCCTATTTTTAACTAGTTTTAAACAGAGCTTATGATTTATAAATAATAATAATCTTGATCATTACATTTGTTCTAATTAAACAATGAGACATATCAAGAGTACAGTAATCATGAGATAATCACATCCCTGGCATAATTATCTGGTACAGGGCACAGCCAAGTATCTCTAATGCCACTGAGTATGATTTTCTTGTGATAACTGCACCCGGTAGGTTTCATAATTTTAATCATAAAATCAAATTATTTTTATTAATATGAACAAGGGTGGTAGTGGCGGAAGCTGCCCTTTTCTTCTGATGGGAGATAAGAAAGCTGATGGCCTCCCTTGCCTAGCAGGAATTTCAGGTGGGCTGATAGCATGTGGATTAATCATTAACTGCAGGTGCTCTCTTGTTCTCATCCATGAGACTTTGCCATGATATGAATAACTCTGGGCTTAATATGTCTAGCTCTGCATGAAGTGGAAAAAAGAGGGTCAGATCAACTGCACTGAGGAGCAGTGCTGCATACAAGAATAGTTGGGACAAAATATCTTTTATTATGAAGTTTGAGTTGGTATTACTTGTGTTGTCATTGCAGCAGTTTCCAATCAATAACACCCTTTTCAATGATACATACTGTATATGAACTTGCACAGCCTTCTGTCATTAGGGCTGTCAGGTTCATCTTTGAAACTTTGGTTTACCTTTGTGTTTGTTTCGTTTTGCCAGGGTCAGTAATATTCTGCTGCTTGTTTAGATGCTGTCTCTTTAATTTACAAAAGATGAACAATGGAAGCATTTGGCTTCTCTGCCTTACGTCTTACAGCCTGGTTAGGTCAGTTAGCTGTTATATTAATGAGGTACCGCAGTTTGATGCCAATTTACCTAAGCAGATTGGCGTTCCTATTTTAATAAGCTAACAGGAAACCACAATTCTCCATTTTAGAAGGAAAAGCTAATTGTAACTGGAGGCAAATAGTTTTCCTCTTAATATGCACAAGGAGAAAACATTTAGCTCCGTTGTTTATCCACAACTCCTAATGGTATGGCAAGTTAAGAGTGAACATCCACACTGGCTAATATGTAATAAATGCCTCCCACCCCAACCCCAAGAACAACACTGTGATTTGCAAAACCCAGGACTGTGGCTTTACTTTGATCAGCCCACATCCATTTTCCTTCAAATTCCTCAGTGCAGTGTAAAATAAAGTATCCAGGGCAGTCCTGTTGTGAGGCAAGTGTCAGAACCAGAAGAGTGAGTATGCTAAGCAACCTGTTTTTAACCAAATTATTCAGCTAAGCAGCAATCCTTGGGTGCGATGAAAGAACCTGCCCTTTTGTGGCTAATAGTTGGCTTTTGACAATGAAATGAGGAGAGAGAGAGCCATCTTGTCCCATAGACTTTATTTGATTGGGAATGACAGGAGCCGTAAACTGGAGAGAGCACGTTTGGCTTAAAGGTGGTCTAAGTTATTCCTCTGTAACCACCTGCCACGAAGCAATGGAACTATATATGATATCAGGGCACATAATTAAGTGCCTAATGAAATACCTATCAGTGGCAGTTGCACTTGCTTCGAGACAAGCAAAAATTTAATATCTCTTCAAAAAGGTCTGAAGCAGAGCAACATTCAGTGGTTGTGCCTACTCTTCCATCATCTTCATAATCATTACTACAGTGGTTAATCTTTTGGCTTCTTTAAGTGGCTTGCAAAGGGACCATAAAATGTGGTCATCATGTCAACTTTCACTATGTCTCCCTTATGTCAAGGAGAAATTAGACAGTAGTGATGTGTACACAATAGGCAGGAAATATTCGGCACAGATATTTGTGGGATGCTTCCAAATATACCCCAGATATGATATCAACTAGATCCAGATCTGGTCTGCTGTGTCCACAGCCTTGACCTGATTAAATGAGGAGTAATAATAGTTGTGATATACTTTATTTTAATTTTCCTGTCTCACTAATAATTGATTCTTACACAGAACATTTTTCTACATCTGTGTTACTGAGAGACCAGATCAGGAACCCATCCACATTAACTGGAAAATCTTCCCATTCAGTCCTATTGATTAAAATGTATTTTAAAAAATTCCAAAGAGCTTAATACTGGCTTCTGCAAGTCTTTTGCCTGGTCTACCTACAATATTTGTTCCTTTTTTTATATAACCTTTCAAGCAATATCATAAGCATCCTTGCTCGGTTTCCTTTAATTTTTAAATGAGTATTTGCCCAAAGAAGAAAAAATTGAAAAAGGATGGAACGAGATTAAAATAGCACACAGACACTGATAGAAAGGAGACAATAAGAAAGAACAGAGACGAATAAATCCATTAATGTAGGATGGGTAGGTTGTAACTCATCCTGAACCCCTTAATCCTAGCAGCAACCCCAAAATATTATAGAGGATTGTGTCTGGACAACTTGCTCATCTGAAAAGGTTTAGGAAAGTGAATGTTAATTACAACTTTACAATTTTGTTCTTTAGCAACTATTTGCAGAAAGGGGCCTGAACATAAAGTAGAATGGGCTTCACGTCTGTGTACATCTTTACTAACTGCACCGTCTCTTGTTTTCTTTTTTGCTCATTAGTGTAACAGCGACTATGTGCCTGTGTGTGGTTCCAATGGCGATACCTATCAGAATGAATGCTATCTGAGACAAGCTGCCTGCAAGCAGCAAAGTGAAATACTTGTGGCGTCAGAAGGATCGTGTGCCGCCGGTAGGTACAGCAGATTTTGTGCTACATATTGTTATCCAGGAATCCGTTGACAAGCGAGCCAAACCAGTACTGTGTATTTTCATGAATACTCCTTTGTGCTCCTGTCAGATACATCCTAGATCAATAATTGAAACCGTGCCTTTCATGCTGCAGCCCAATCAGTTCTGCTTGCTTTGGCATTCTCTTTCCTTACCTGGGAAATCATTGCCGTATCTTCAAGTATTTATTTTATTTATTCTGCAGTATTTTGCCGAATGTGCACAGTTAAAGATGGCAGAATGTATGACTAACCAGGTTTCCCAAGATGCTTTGCTTAATCAATATTTAAAAAAATGGGGGAAATAGATCTGATTGTGGATAAATTTGTGCAAGATATTTTGCCACCCAAAGGTCAACTACATTAAGCAGGGATTTATTTATTGAGTAAGCCACAACAGTCTAGATTCATGCAGCACAATTATACATTAATCATGGTGCAACAACCTTACAATTTTCAATATCAAACCATATTATATGTTAGTGTGATGTGTAAAATCCATCTAAACAGTATTTACTAATGCAGAAGCTACCTCTCCTAATGGAAGAATATGTTCAAGAAAGGCTGTGCTACTCAATGTTTAATTTGTTTGTGGCAATTTTAGGTGATCAGCTAGCTCTGAGGCGGTTAAATTACAGTAACATCAGCATAGATAATAAAACTAAAATATTTTAAAGCCATAGTTGGTGAGTTAATGCCACTATTGTATGGAAAATGCTGGTAGCCAGAAATGGCTCTATGACTTTTGTAGGAAGAAAGAGAACTAATGATTGGGGCAGAATGTATTATCCAGCTAGAAGGATAGACGAGTGCTATCAACGATAGCAGTCATTGCTTGAGGATATTTTTAGTCTCTGAGTATCATAGAAATAGGAGGGAATTCAGCGACAATGTCACAAGGGAACAGGGCAGATGTATTTGGATTGGATAGTTGAGCTTTTCCAACCTGATAATTGAAACTGTCAGGTAGAATAAAAACTTGGCCCTTTGATGATTTTCATGTCGGCCATGCAAATCTAGCATTTGGAGGGTTGAGAAGAAAAAAGATTGGGTATGATCCCCCCCCCCCAAGTGTGTATTAGCGCTAATGGGAGACCCAGTGTGCTCCTTTTCATGTGATTGAATTAATGGGAGATCACCTACTCAGAGTGCGTACAATCATATGTTTTATTGTTAAAGGATTGTGCTCAACTTTTTATAGTGAGATCTGGAAGTGGGACTAATCTTTTAAACCAAGTTATTGTAAATCACAGCAACAGAAAAAGGAATATCCCCTGATGGAAATGATGTGCCAAGTTGTCTTTTAGAGGTTTTTTTTCCTCCATTCCTTCTACAACTCTGATATTTCTTACCAGTTCCTCATCCAAATGTTTGACCCTGCTAAGCTAAAAACAAAAAAAAGTTTTCTTGGAATTCTCCCAAATGGCCAGAATGCTTTTGGTCCTTTGGACTAGATTATTCTCTTTCATATTCTCAACAGAGGGAAGATCTCACAGAAAAGTGGAGGGAATTGCCAACCAGTATGTGAGTCCTAAGTAAATCATACGCTTGAAGGAGTAAAGGGAGTCTTATGTCTTGAGCAACAGCATGGCATTTATTATAGGAATAGCTTATTTTGCCTCAGAATGTAGGCCACATGTCCACTAAGATGCCATAATACATTACAATGTATTATGTTACAATGCATGAGAAGCACTGGAGTCTTCTTCCAGTCCATTCAAATGTGCAACAATTACTTATTATTCTCCCTATGGAAGGAGGTAGGTTTTTGACATCTCCTGGGTCTATCAATCTGTAAAAACTTTTCCGGAGAGAGATGGTCCACGGGGTGGGAAGTGACAGGGATGCTGAAGACCCCCTTTAAAAAAAATGCTGCACATCCAAATGCTTCAGCTGATTGCTGGGAAAGCTTGCAAGGGGAGCAGATGGGAACAAAAACAGATTCTTCGACTGCAGTTCTCCAATCCTGGGGTGAGAACTGGCAACTATTCCCTCCCTTATCTTGCCAGCGATCTAAGTAGATTGGGGATTTTCTGCTGGATTGGCAGGGCAACTGGGGAGTGACGATCTTTTGGTACTTGAGGGGAACTCTCAATCTGAAAGAACTAGATTCTCCCACTGCTAGAAGTAGAACTGTCCTAGAGTACAGTGCCAGGGAAGAGGAAAAGAAGGATGGGGTGGGTGGGTGGGACTCAGCATCTTCAAGGGGTGAATGAGAATTGGATCAAACCCAGATCTTGACTAAGCCCACGTAAATGAGGCATGGCAGACTGTTCTGTTTGTATTGGGGGGAAAAGAGAAAATGCCGCTTTAACATCAGAACAGCTCAAGATGAATGTAAACTGCCTCTGTGGTCATCAGGGATTGAGACAAAGGCCTCTTCTTGTGGATCAAGTTGCAGAAACGGTAATCTATGTTTCTTCCAGCTGAGGTTGGGGGATACGAGCTAACTCAGGAGGTAAGTAGGAGAGAGGACTAAAAAATACGAAATCTTGCTTCTCTTGCAAGATAAAATTAATGATTAAGCAGGTATTTCATAGACTTTCCATTTAGAAGGATCCACACATAAGAAGGACAATAATCTCATTTGGAATCACAGAGGGCAGGCTACAGCTGCAAGGGACTTTTCATTGCAGTTGGCAGTAACATGATAAAATAGTCCTATTTCTAAATCTTAACTCTGAAGAACAAGCACAGCATGTTAAAAAATGTATAAAATCGTTTGCTGGCTCGCTCTCTGTCCGTCCCCCCCCCCTTTTTTTTTTTTTTTGCTAGATGCGTGATGGATGTTCTATTGTGTTTGCCAAAACATAGCTATGATTTGAGAAGTGTTGCAGTTTCATTTTAAAATGGACTTTAAAAAAAAATCAGAATCAGAATGACAGTGGGAGATTGCAGCCTGCTCTGGATTAACTGGATCTGACTATAAATAATTTGGGATTTTGATTCCCAGTATTAGGACAGAATTCCAATGTTGTATCTTGCAGGTTGTTCCTTTATCTTCCAAATCATCTGCAACATGGAAAAGCGTTTCTGACCAGAATTTCTCCTAAAGCAGGGGTCGCCAACCTTTTGGACCTCAGGGACCACCAAACTCATAATTTTAAATCCCAGAAACCACTAACTGGTTCTGTGGGCGTGGCCTAATTTGTGGGTGTGGCTTGGTGGTCATGTGATTGGCTGGGCATGGCTTGTATGTAAACATTATGAATATTTATATAAATATTGATTTTTGTATAAAAAAGAGCAACTTTTACCGAAAATCAGGCAAAGCAGGAAGGCAGATTGAGTTGCTCACAAAATCATTTAGTGATCTATCTATCTGCCATCATCTCTTAAATTTGCTTGCCATGAGTCTGCACTGAATAATAGAACCTTCAGTTCTAAGGGACGTTCGGCTGTGCTTAAAAGCAGAGCCTAAGATCTAAAGACTAGCTAGAAAGCAAGAAATCCATCCATTTCCTGCTTCCTTGCCTTCTCCAAGGCAAGCAGAACAGCTGATGGTCAGAAAAAAGAAAAATAGCAATTTTAGCAGGCAAGTTTGCCGGGTAAGGAGTAAGTGGGAGGGGAGCGTTCCTGCGGGCCATGTGGACGGCGCAGCCTTGTGTTTCTGCACAGCCTGGATTAATTGCTTTGGGGGGGTGCTCTGGGGGTGAGATTTCTCTGCGTCCCACCAAAATTTTCTCACGGCCCATCAGTGAGCCGCGGCCCACCGGTTGGCAACCACTGTTCTAAAGCAAGACACTGATCTTTATTGTTTGCCTTCTTTTTAGATTCATTAAAAAAAAGATTAAAATTCAAAAAAAAATTTAAAACTATTTTTAATGCTCTTCAGATGTTGAATGTGCATTTGAAATGTAATTGTGGGACTTTTTAACTTAGAGCTTTTCTTAACTAGTTATCTAGGCATATGCAAGTAGTCCTAGATTAATGACAATTTGTTTAGCAAGTGTGTGAAGGTACAATGGCACTGAACAGGCAGTCTTATGCCTCTCCTCAAAGTAGTGGCAATTACAGCATCCGATGGTCACACGATTGTGATTCAGGCACTTGGCTACTGGATCACAATTTTGAAGGTCACAGTGCCCTAGGGGCATGTGATCACCATTTTCAACCTTCACTGCCAGCTTCTGGGAAGCAAATTCAATGGGGAAGCCAGCAGGAGGTTGCAAATTGAATTATGTAACATAGTACCTAACAATCATATGGGTTTCATCTATTGACCACAGCTGGAACTTCCAGAATGGCCATCCTAAGTCAGTGTGATGTTACATTTGTCACTTAGCAATGCTGTTGCTGATCCAATTATTGTTGTTCACCAAGGACTACGTGTAATTGTTATATGCTTGAAGTCTGTGTTATATGCTGTAACAGTTCCAATTTGTTCAGATCACTCCTGGCTTTCTGATACTGTCCCTAGTAAATCAGGTCCTTGCTAAAGCTGTCATTCTTCCCAGTTTAGTTCTTGGATTAGTGTGTATAGACCAGTGTCTATGGAGGTTCTCAGTCATCCAGGTCATAGTTGTCTCAAAGGTGCTTTTTCAAAGAGGCAATTGGACTTTCTGGTTTTTTATTTGAAGACATTTCACTTCTCATCCAAGAAGTTTCTTTGGCTCTGACTGGGTGGTGGGGAAATGGAAGGATTTATACTCCTTGCTGACAGCTGGTCCATTTGCATTCTTGTAGAGAGTTGATGAAACCACCTGGAGGTTTATCTGTGTCATCAGGGTCACCTGAGTTGTGCAAATGGGTATGGAGCCCCAAGAAGGCTCCATGTTGGAAGGATTGTGTTACAGGAATGTGTTTTTTCAGAGTTAGCAATATTAAGATATGTGGACTTCAACTCTCAGAATTCCCAGCCAGCATGCTCCATACATCTTAAAGTTGCCAAGTTTGAAAAACACTGGTCTAGATTAGGTGTGAGCAAATAGTGGCCTTGGATCTCATGTGATCTTCCAGAGAATTATAGCCCCCTCTCAAATCTTCTGCAATGAAAACTTTCCTTTTTCTGTTAGGATAAGGCTTTCCAACAGGCCAGTTCAGTGTTTCATGGAGTCCTGGAATTGTCTCAATCTTCAGCCCAAACCATAGAGCAGAACAAGTTGCAATATTCTGTCTCATACAGGTTTGGGGCCTAATACTCCATTTGTATCCTGATGACATGGATACGACTGTGTAGCATTTCACCTAATCATCTTTTCTATTGACCGCTGCCTATCACAGACCTGAACTGGTGTTATGGGGATGCAGAACTCTAGTCAGTGCATCAAAGTTCATGGAAGGATGGCCTTATAACTCATGAGTCCTTATTTTTGTTGTTTTGAAAAACTGATATTTAAAAATGCAACATATTTATCAAATATCAAGAGAAAAATGTAATGCTCATGCTAAAGCTAATTTAGTAATCACTGGTTTGTGCAACAGAATTAAGAGTAGCAATAGTAGTAGCATCTTTAAGGTACTTGAAAAGCACACTTCTGCATCAAAAAAGAGTATGGATAAATCAAAATACACAGAGTACAATGTATACCAATTTGCAGAGGAATGACATCAGAAGTATAATTTTCTAGAAGACTTTTAATGAAGTGTAAACTGGCTTCGCAAACATACGAGCTGTTCTTATGCAGATGTATTTTATTTCCTTCTCTTTTTCTTACAGATGCAGGCTCTGGATCAGGTGATGGAGGTAGGGATGTTTTCTTAAAACTCTCCCCCCATCCCCTTGCAGACTTGTTACTGTGATTTTTCTAGATTTGTTATTCCATCTTGTATTGCAGTTGCTAAGATTATGTTTTCCTCTGGGAAGTGACATTTTGCATTTTACTCAAATAAAAACTCTTAGCTGTTCTAAAATAGAAATTCAGAAAAATGTTTTACTTCTGGTAGAATTTTGTTTTATTCACTATTTAACTGGCACTCTATCTCCATCTGCTGTTACTACTATTGTTACATGTACCTGATTATTTATGTTAGCATTGCATTCTCCAAAATGTCACTGTTTTGGATCTCTCCTCCAGAGATCCCTATCCATTCTGAATATGAATTTTAGAATCAAAGCGGTTGGAAAGAAAATTCATACCAAATTAAATAGACAAATGAAGCTTTTAAAAGTGACAGCTGAGCATGTTTATTTCAACATAATGCCATCTTGATTTGCTTATCATTTAGGTCTGGCCTTTTTGCAAATAGTAAGTGCAAGCTATCCAGATAAATATTAGGTTAGAAATAAATCCTATAAATAGTTATTAAAGCAACAAGCCACATTTTATGTATATATGGCCTTATCTTTGAGTGAATATGCATAGAAACTGGCTGTACAACCTCATGGATTCCAACAGAACCAAAATTTATGAGATTTAAATTAAATTCCAATTTAGTCATGTTCTATTTGAACTGACTGTATTCAGAGAACATCTATATTGCTGAAATCACTTTTTTGGGAATGAGGTAAAAATTGAGAATAGCTCTTTTCATTTAGAGAATCTTTTAATAGCACATTTAGAAATACAGCTTTGTTTGTAGATTCTCCAATTATTTGATAATCATATTGTGGGTGCTGAAATTAACAGGTTGCACGAAATGCATACATACAAATATATGATCACATCTCCCTCTTCCCTGTTACATACGTGTGCATAAATGTATCCCTACAGTTTGATGTAATCTTGATTTGTTTTTATTATTATTATTATTGACATCCCAATGAACTTTACTGTGAAGTTTCATATTTACCAGTGGGATTTTGTCATCTCATTCCTAATGAAGAGTTTTGCTGTTTGTTTAACTTAGATCCATAGGACTAAAAGAGGAGATACTTGGAAGAAATTCCTATGAGTTTTACTTATTATATTGTTAATGCACATTATCAAATGATATTTGGTAAACCTGGTATACCTAATCTTGCAAGATTACCAAAAGGGAATGAATTGATCTGTATTGACAGTAGATTCCCTTAAGAAGCAGTGGTTTGAAACTAATCAAGGAGAAAAGCAAGCTAGAACTAAGGGAGAAATTTCCTGACAGTGAAAATAATAAATCAGTGGGACAAGCTGCCCTCAGAAGTTGTGGGTGCTCCATCACTTGAGGTTTTTTAATGAAGAGATTGGGCAGCCATTTGTATGAAATGGTATAGGGTCTCCTGCTTGAGCAGGGGGTTGGTCCCTTCCAACTCTGGTATTCTATTATTCTGTTAAAATATGTGTTGCTTGTGTGTTGATTCCAAAGTTGTTTAAAAAACTGTCATTTGATTGCTCAAGAGGAGTTTTCAAGGTGACTGAACCTTGGAGTTTTAACCGGATGTATGAACGTTACACATTTTAGCACATTTTGCAGGCTTTGAGGAACATGTATCCTTTTGGTATCATTTCCATGCAGGAGCTACGTTGATTTTTCAGTTTCTTTTGTCAGTCATGGCAGTCATTTGTTTCTCTACAGCAGGGGTATCAAACTCGTGTTATCACGGCAGCATCATGTAATGTATTGTAACTTTTTCACCCTTTGCTAAACCGGGTGCGAGCATGGCTAACGCACGACACATCTGGCTCGCGGGCCGTGAATTTGACAGCCCTGCTCTACAGTATCCACTATATAAAAACCATTCTGACCAGGATGATAACATTTATCATTCTAACATAAGTACTCATAATATAATCACCATTTTTTTTTACTGAAAATGGCTTCCTCTTTTTCAGAAGTCTACTACTGTACAGCTTTTTATTCATTTTGTCCTCATTGTTCATAGTTTTAGATTTTAGAGTTAATATTAACATTTTTCATAACCATATCATTTGTGATCTTTTATTGTCTGGTTATCAATGTTTTCCTTTGTTTGTATTTATGATTTTTAAATGGGTCTGTGCTCATGTTTCCAAAAGAAATAAATGGTTTTGAGCTATTTTCATTTTTATTGGGACTCAAAAGGATCTCATTACCCAAATAGTTTCATTCATCCAAACCGGCTGGCAGATATAAAAAAAGATTGCTGGATAAAAGGGTCTGTTATTAAGAATAGGGTTACTTAGAACTCAGATGCCCAGAAACAATAATTGGGCAGATGCATAAAGCTGACTAATAAGGGGATCGTGTCATCAAACTACAACATTACAGATAAAGTATCTTCCCATTTTTCTGACAGTTTCTGAAGCAGCCTTTACAATGTATTGTCTTCCAGATACACAGGACTATAATTCTTAACATCAGCTCTTGAGGCACCAGATTGGAGAAAATTGATCTAGAATAAGATAGAAGCAATTTCAATGTCTATAAATACAATACAATCACCATTTTTTCATTTTAAAAATTTATTTTTTATTTTAAAAATTGTAATTATTCTTTTCCATCTCTCTCTTTCTCTCTTTCTTATGATTATGGGCATTTACTTTTAGAACAATGGCAAGTGGTATTATCAATATTAATATTTTGAGTTTTGTAGACACTTTTGGTTATTTGTTAAAATTATATAATGAACCTGGTTCTATACATTATTTAATCAATGAAATAATGAATTTAAGAAATGTTAATTGCACATCTTTATTGATAATGTGTCCTTCATTCACTGTGTCTTTTTCCATCTTCTTTTTATTCCTTTCTTACAAAGTGATTTAAACAAATTATTAATAAAAAGGAGATTGATGTAACAATAATAAATACAATAAGACTAAGAGTATTTGGGTTGGAGAAGAATGCTGTATTTATATTTATTTCCTGGGCACTAGATTGCTTGATTATCGTCAACTTTATTTACCCTTGTTAGGAAAAGAGCAATCCATCTGTTTTCATTTGCACTAAGACGGCTTGGTAGAACAAGCCTGCCATTCCAGTTTCTTCCTTCTGCATTCTGACACTAATTAGCAACCTGAATATAAAATGGTGGCCATACTTATCATCCAAGATGTCCTTATTTATCACCATCTTTCTCTGCTTGAAGGTGCTTTGTTTGCTGTGATTTTGCACTAAACAGGTGGCTTTTTATTTGCCCCTGGGAAAATAGATGCAAAGGGAACAAAGATGAATGTTGTGTAAAATTATTTCTCAACTGTGCTGGTCACTGCATTTTGTTCACCGCTCAACAGTGGTCCATGTACCAGCTTGGAAACCTGCGAGGGGAGCCTTCCAAGCAAATGAGCAAAATGCAGTCATTGGGGTAGGACTATGGGGCAAAACCCTAGAGCTCAACCTAAAAATGAGTGGAAGGGATCACAGGGTAGAAAGGCGTTTTGCTACATTTGGAGTGAACTATAAAGCTATTGTCATGTAATGAGGACAGTCATAGAATAAGTCATGGAATAATCTGCATTAATTTGTACATAAGAATTGTAAATCCAGAATCTAACCTTTCCTAACTGCCATATTGGAAACACTGCCTGTGTTTGATAATTGGGATTGGAGAAAAGAGCTGGGAAAATTATCAAACTCTTGGTAGTCTGCATCAATAACTTCACCTTTTTGTAGCTCTGGAACGTGGCCAAAATATATCTTCAGAAAGGAGAGGGGATTATTTATGTTAGCTTCTTACAGGAGAGCTACATTAAAGTGGCAGCTATATTTTGCAGTAGAAGACACCAAACAAAAATGGGGAACAGATTAATGCTGTTCTTAAATATAGAGATGGAAAAGAATCAGCCATCCTCCTAGGTAATGAATGCCAGACCACAACAACTAAAGAAATTATTTCCAAACAATTTCAAATAAAAAGCACAGGCTGACAAAAACAAGTAGAACAGGACCTCAGGGATTGACTTGGCAACTTGTAGGAAAGTAGAACTATGCAATAGGCAGAATCAGATCATTGCTTTCCTTTTTAAAATCTGCAAAGCTGCCTGGCATGCGTAGAAAATTCATGATTGAATAGGCAACCAAAACAGTTCCAGGTGCAGAAGCCTGCGAATGTATCAGAAGGAGGGAAATAATCCCTGTCATTTAAACACTCTCACAGCATCATCCTTTAACTGGTATAATGCTATGTAATAAAAACCATAATTTTGGTTGTCATTAATGAAAGTGTTGGAGGGAGAGGAGATTAGTGGCTGATGGAAGATGCTGGATACTTTCTTTTGCATTTTCAGTGCTGTGTGCCATAGGAATTATGATCAAGCCACAACATTAGTTCAGTGATACAAAACAGATAGAAATTGGGAAAGACTGTCACCCTCTGGGTTTGCCCAGGTGATCAGATCTCCTACACTAGGCTCTGCGGATACAGTGCCCACAATAGGAGGGTTGAATTAACATGCTGTTTTTCTCTATAAAAGGGTGAAGGAAGAGGAGGAACATCTATGGTGTTTTGTTAATTTGATGGAAAGATAAGCTTTTAATCAGGTTCATTAGGTGGATTGCTTTTTAGTTCTGAATTTGCAGCTTCCTTGGAATGTGTGTAAATTAAACCATTATCAATGTTGTGAAGAAAGCTGGGCTACAAGGTTGATAAATCCATAAAAGGGACTCTAGAAGGGGAAAAAAGTGTAACACGAACAAAACATATTGAAGAAATTCTGAGAAAAAAAGGAATCTTGAAATATTATATTGTCCTGAAAACTACCTTTCAATTTTTCAGAACTCTTCTTTTGCATTTGTTTAGTTTGATTGGTTTTCTTCCTTTTTCTTGAGTGTGTTGTTTGAATTTCTGCTGGTGGTGTGTTTGAGTTCACTTCATCACCGCTGAAGCTGGTGGTGGTTGATACAGCTGTACTGGGTTATTTTCTGTTTCATGTTGTTCATATGAAGTCTGTCTCACTATTGAAACTTCGTTGGGTCTGAGAAGGCCCCATGAAAAGAGACCCTTGAGAGACCGCAGGCAGGTTCATTTCAATAACGTGAGTTGTGCTGTGTAAATTCTTTTCAACTTTTAAGCAGGTTTTTTTCCCCTTTCATAAGAAAGGGGGAAAAATAGAAAGTCCACCAGTTCCTGGTATTTAGGCAACAATAGTGCAAGAAAACTTTTTTCCAAAAGTATCTTGTCCCAGAAAGATATAGACAATCTGTTGTATTGTACTGTAGTCAATGAAGTTAAAAACCTTGTTTTAATTTTTGGTGATAAGTTCTGTTAGGTATTTCCACTGGGTCTCAGTTGATATGAATTTGTGGAAGACATTTTGGCGGGAGGAAAAGGGAAGTGGTGTTAAAAACTGTGCAACACGCATTTCTCACAAAAATGGAATATGCATCTTTTGCTTTCAGTGTAGATGCTTAAATTATGCAAACATTGGTGAGAGTCCAGAAAATGTCCCTCTGGGACAGAATAGCATTGCCAGCAGAAAATATTTTTCCTTCCTTTTTTTTCTACCTCTCTCACCCCATTCTCCACATAGGGGTGGCCTAGTTTCCAAGGCAGATTTTGTTTTATCGGGAGGGAGTATATCGGCAGTGGAGTGTGGGGAAGAGAGGATGGTTCATTTGCTCCTAGCACAGCCCATCCATTTTTGTCTAGCTCCTTGAAAAAAAGAGATGTTACCATGTGTATATCTTTAAAGAGTGACTTATTTTCTGGACAGTAACATAGTGCTCTGTGAATAGGGAGCAGTTTAGATACACTGTACATGGGGAAACTTGCTGTTAATTAAAGCAAAGATCTTCCCTATTATTTTTCTAGTTCCCATTTAGAAGAAAGCCTAATTCAGCTCTGCTGCTGAGAATTTGGATGCTGTGGCGGTAATAAATGGCCATTGCTTCCATTAATTTCACATCTACTCTTTTCTGCTTTTTTCCCCTTCTTAAAAAGAACACACAAATGGGTTCAGGTGCCTCTCTCGCACAAAGCAGATAAACCACTGCCTTGGCCCACATAACATGTGTACCTGTCTCAGTGCTATTTTGGTGTGAATAATTGTTAAATCCAGCAACTCTGTTTCTTCTCACCACTGCTTTTTTAATCTTCACCTTACTGGGTACTTGATTGATAAGCAGGGCTATGGAGGGCAAAATGAGTGTTACTGTAAACACCTCCTGAGCAACAGTACTTCAGCCAAAATACTCAATAAAAGAACAAGTGCACATTGATTTGAATGAGATGATACCCAAATATGTTACAGGACAATAGCTTCACGACAAACATGAAAATAATGAAAGCAGACTAAGGCAGCTGGAAAACACTGTTTGATTCTGGCTCGTCTTTCCCTTCTCCTCCATTTCAAGGGAAATGATCTATGGCGTGGGGCCTCAGGAGGCTAATCTTTGAGCTGTGTGCGTTCCTTTCCAAAGTTTGATGTATGAAAAGAGGGACCCTCGGGTATTTATTGCAACTCTTCCTTACATCAAGTCTTGCTAACAGAACACTTTTAATGTTCTCTCTATCTCTCTCTCTCACACACACACCACTATGTATTGGATGTCGGTTCCTTCAGTCTCCAAGGCTTCTCTAGACAGTGTGTGTGGGCAGTCCAGCAAACTTTGCAGCTCAGCCCTAACTTTAATTGAATCGGCTGATCTAGAACAGCTGCAAAAGCATTTCCTACCTGGCTGGGAAATTACAAAGGGGATGAAAGGGAAACTCTTTGGCTGGCATTTGGTATCCAGATGCCCAAAGCTACACTGCTTTGTATGGACAAATGAAACTCCACCTCAGCATTTCTATCTCATAGCAAGCTTACTTTTTAGAGCTTCCCTCTAAAAAGCATGGTTCTGGCATCTTCCCCATCTTCTCCACTACAAATTCCAGCAAAGGAATTTGAAATCGTTCACATGATTTCCACATATCAGAAATTCTTGAAGGCTTAGGAAGCTCCTAATTTTGATTGGAACTAGCAACAGGGGTGTGGTCAAGATACTCTATGAAACCATTCCTCTCCACCAGCCAATCAGAATCTAAGGGAAGAGGTTAATTGATACCAGGATTACAGTTGCCTCTGATTCAGTGCTAATTTTTGTACCTTTGCAACAAAACAATTATAGTTATTCTTTGAAGAGCAGGTGGCAGATGTGTCCAGATAGGCTTTTGCACATCTTACATACCAGTTGTACTCCTTCCTGGGCTGGGAGGCACTGCTGATAGCCACTCACACTTTGACCACCTCCCAAGTGGATTACTGCAATGTGTTCTACAGGGAGCAGCCCTTGAAGACTGTCCAAAAGCTTCAACTGCTCCAGAATGCAGCAAGGTGGGCAAATTTAGGCACATCTCGATACATCCATATTACATCTCTCCCTAATGAACTACACTGACTCTCAGTATGCTTCTTGGTAGAACAGAGAGAACTTGGGGAGTATTCCATGGATGGAAATCTTAAAGGTGAAGCAACTCAAGAAGCTTGGGGGACTGAAAAATGGTATTATA
The DNA here is from genome assembly GCA_023653725.1 of Bungarus multicinctus. Classification (NCBI taxonomy): domain Eukaryota; kingdom Metazoa; phylum Chordata; class Lepidosauria; order Squamata; family Elapidae; genus Bungarus; species Bungarus multicinctus. The sequence continues at coordinate 7,324,172 of CM042838.1, forward strand.
AAATCCCAACCTGGCACAATGGCACTGAAAAAGAACAAGAGAACCCAGACAAAACCAGCATAGTTGCATAAAGAACTCTTATAAACTGAAGGACAAAAAGGACAAGTATAGAAAAACGGAAAGGGACATATAACTAAAGCAGAATACCAGCATATAGCTCAAATCTGCAAAAATAAAGTTAAGAAATCTAAGCCTCAGAATGAACTAAGACTTGCAACAAATGTCAAAAATAATTTTAAAAAGTTTCTTTCAATGTAAAAAGCAAAAAAAAGTCAAGGAAACAAACAATTCACTAATAGAATAACAGGCTGCAGGGAGAAAGCAGAACTGCTTAATTCGTTCTTTGCATCTGTCTTTACACGAAAAGAAACAATAGTCCAGTGTATCAAAAGCAAAATCGTAGGTTGACAGAGTAAGGAATGTAAGTCAAAATAGGCAAGAAAATGATAAGATAATATCTATCCACTCTAGACAATTTCAAATCATCGGACCAGATAGATTACATCCCAGAGTTCTAATGGAGCTGGAAGACGTGATCTTGGAACCATTAACCATATCTTTCAAAGATCCTGGACCACTGGAGAACTACTAGAGGACTGGAAAAGAGCTGATGTTCCCATTTTCCAAAAAGGAAAAAAATGGATCCAGGAAACTTTAGTCTAAACAGTCTCACATCAAAACCTGGGAAGATCCTGGGAACAGATAATCAAGCAATGCATTTGCAAATACTTAGAAACCAGTAAAGCTATTACTACTAGAAACCAACATGGGTTTGTCAAAAACAGATCATGCCAGACAAACCTTATTGCATTATTTGACAAGTAACTAAATTAGTGAATCAACAAAATGCTGTGGACATTGTATACTTGGACAAAGTAGGCTACAGAGTACTTCTTGGTAAGATAGAAAAATATGGAATAGACAGCATCACCACAGCTGGATTCGTAACTGGCTGACCAACCACACTCAACATGTAGTCCTTAATGGAACTATATCTGTATGGAGGGAAGCATGCAGGGTTCTGTCTTAGACCCAGTATTCTTCAACATCTTCATAAATTATTTAGATAAGGGGATAGAAGAGGAATTTATCAAATTTGTAGACCAATACCAAGCTCGGGAGAGTAGCCAACACTTTAGAAGATAGGTTCAAGATCCAGAAGGATCTTGACAGATTTAAACACTGGACCCTATCCAACAAAATGCAATTGAGGAGAAAAGTTTTTACACTTGGCCAAGAAAAACCAAATGCACAGGTGTAGAATAGGTGGTACCTATCTCAACAGCAGTAACTATGAGAGTGATCTAGGAGTCTAGTGGACAACCACTTTCAGTATGAGCCAAGTGCTAAAAAGCCAAAGTGGTCTAGGATTCATCAACAGAGGGATAGTATCAAGATCACATGAAATGTTAGTGCTTTATATTGCACTGGTAAGACCACATGGAATACTGCACCCAGTTTTGGTCACCACAGTACAAAAACGATACTGAAATTCTAGAAAGAGTGCCTGAAAAGAGCAACAAAGATAATTAGGGGGCTGGAGAATAAAAAATTTGACAAACTGTTGAAGGAACTGGATATGTCTAGTCTAACAAAGAGAAGAACTAGGGGTGACTTGATAGCACTCTTCCAATATTTGAGGGGGTCAACCTATTCTCCAAATCTGAAGGCAGGACAAGAAGTAACAGTTGGAAACTTATCAAAGAGAGAACCTACCTAGAATTAAGGATAAATTTCTTGACAGTGAGAACAATTAATCAATGAATGGCTTACTTCCAGAAGTTATGGATGCACCACCACTGGAGGGTTTTAAGAAGAAATTAGACAGCCATTTGGTATTGAGCAGAAGTTTGGACTAGAAGACCTCTAAGGTTCCTTCCAACTCAATTATACTGTTACCGTTACTGAATTCATGGTGCATGTTAGATTAAACATTTTAAATATAAATGGCTTTACACAGTTCCGTTGAGTTTTGTTGAGAGGAAAATAACATAGAAACAGCATGGGATAGTGAAGGCATGGGAAAATAGTATGATCTAGACATTAAAGGACTTTTCCTTATTCTGGTAACTATAATGATAAGATTTCGTTATAATAGTCCCTAACTACAGATCTTTATGCTGCCTAGGGAAGCCTACTTTTCTAGAAATGGGAAAGTCTATATTGCTCTCCTTTGGACTTCATAGTTAAACATCCAAGTCAATACTTTTCCTGGTTCTTTTTGCCCTTTTCTTAAACTCTTTTTAAATATATATTTTGAGATTCCCCCACTTGCCAAGAAGCTCCCCTGAGTTCTAAATGTACCAATATATAATAACACCATAGTCAAAAAGTCTTTTAAAATGCTCACATGCTGTTTCAGATTTAACTTATATTCTCCAGACTTCTGTTGGGTTTCAGCAAACTTTTAAAGGTTGCTCATCTGGCAGATATAGATCCAACAGAGTTGGCCTTTTCCTGTAAATGTCTAAAACGAGCCATCTACATTAGAGAAGAAAGCAGCTTATTGACATCATTACGCATCAGCTGAATTCATGACTTGAGCCAATTGTATCAGATATATTTTCAAGCAACAATTCATTAGCATGGATTTGTCAGAAGAAAGAGGTTATAGAAGCTGAATTATATGAATTAACCTGTTTTGAAATAGGAGTTTTGGACAGAAGTAGGAGCCTAGGATACAGGGATGCTGAAAAGTAAAAAAACTGGATTCCAAGAGTGGAAGACAGATTCCATGTTCAATTAACATAAAAACCCAGCATGTTTTGTGTAAGTACTTTTTTAATAAACCAAAGACATTTTCAATGTGAGAGTTTATCATGGTCACTTTTGCCATGCAAATGCAACACACAAAAAGTAAAATGACATTGGCTTCCACCTAACCTAACTTAATGCTTCCTGCATTTCGGCTGTGCCCCCTTTTTTCTCAATAAATGGGCATACAGTCAAATAAAAGGCGATCATACCCACCATTTTTGTTTTCTAAGCATAACTATATCTATGACAGCACAGTGGAGCCGTGATGGTGCAGTGGTTAGAATGCAGTATTGCAGGCCGACTCTGCCCACAGGAGTGTGAACCTGACCCACTCAAGGTTGAATCGTCCTTCCATCCTTTCAATGTCAATAAAATGAGGAGCCAGATTGTTGGGGGCAATGAGCTGAAATTGTAAACCACTCGGAGTACTGTAAAGCACTATGAAGTGGTATATAAATCTAAGTGCTATTGCTATTCTTGGAAAAAAATAATGAAACTTTAGGCTGGTGGGTTACTTTGCAGCATGTCTACTCTCTGCTTTTCCAGTTTTTTTTTTTTGGAATAGGAAGCCTTTGGGAAACCTGGTTAGTTTTTTGTGGTCTGGGTCACCAAGCTGTCTGAACCTGAAAGAAGCAACTCACTCTTTCCACTTTCCTGTATGATTAAGCCCTGATAGTAATAGACCTTTGAATTGTTGCCTTAATGGTTGCTCATAGAGGGAACAGCTTTTATGTACCATCTCACTTTATCATACTAAACATCCCAATGCCATGGCTAACAGATTTTAGGCAGACCAACAGATGCCCTTTTTTTTTTCTTTAATGTTATGGGGAAAAAACGAGTCCTTATCTGCCTCATATAACAAGATGTTGCAGGAGATGACCATGCTGAGCCTGAGGGAGGGGTCAAGTATGACATCAGTCTTGAGTCCCTTTGGGCCTACAAAAGATTTAAGTCCAGCTCACTTTGATTCCATTGACTCTTATCAACCACCTGTTTGCTTTGACCATTAGTAATTTAGATTCTTGTAGAGAGCCTAAGCTTGCAATAAACCTTTGTATTCATTCGAACTGTCTGGACTTCTTGATTTTCCCATGCTTGACAGATGTACCCTGTCCACCCAAAATTGCAAGTAGTCCTCTCTTAACAATCAGTCATTTTACAGCTGTTTGAAGTGACATGGAATGGGTAGCTTACAGCCTGCACTCAGGGCTGTCATAAATAATTGCACATACACATGCACAAACATATCATAGTCACATGATATGTGGGTCAGCTTTATAGCTGGATTCTGCAATCATATGACTGTAATTTAAATGTTTTTGCCGATTTCTAGCAAAAAAGGGCTCCTTCAAATGTAACAATTCACTTAACAACTGCCACAAAAAGGCCAGAAAACTACTTCTGATCATGTGGGTGCCTTGCCTTATGTCCACAAAGACCTATGACTTATATACACCTTTATTTGGAAGCCATGCCAGAGCCATATCTAATGCTGTGATATATGGAATATAATCCAGATTCTTAGGAGGGGACAGGCTGCTTTCCAGAGGAATAGAGAAGTTTGGTTGGGAGGAAGAGGGTTAAGACAGCTCCTTACTAGATGCCAGTAATTTGCCTTAGTTTAGCAAGATTTCTGTTTATAAGTGAGAACCAATAAAGAAAACTGCTTAGAAAAAACTCAGCATGTCTTTGTTTTTATAATCTAAGCAAACAGGAAAGAAGTCTAACTCATGTCATGTTTTTTGTCCAGAGCAGCTCAGATTTATCCCTTTCTTAAAAATGAATCCTCTAGCATGAACTTTATTTATTTATTTATTTATTTATTTATTTATTTGTCAGTTGCTTACAAGATAATAGGTATAAATAAAACGTAGTTATGAATACATGGATACATATAAGAAAAATAAAATATAAAAGAAACAATAGGACAGGGACGGTAGGCACGTTGGTGCGCTTATGCACACCCCCTACAGACCTCTTAGGAAAGGGATGAGGTCAATAGTAGACAGTCTAAGGTTAAAGTTTTTGGGGTTTGGGGAAGAAACCACAGGGTCAGGTAGAGTATTCCAGACGTTGACCACTCTGTTGCTGAAGTCGTATTTCCTGCAATCAAGTTTGGTGCGATTAACCTTGAGTTTGTATCTATTGTTTGCTCTTGTGTTGTTATGGTTGAAGCTGAAGTATTCATTGACAGATAGGACATTGCAACGTATGATTTTATATACTATACTTAGATCGGACCGAAGGCGGCGTAGTTCAAGGTTTTCTAGGTCTAGAATTTCGAGTCTGGTGGCATAAGGTATTCTGCAACGAGTAGAGGAGTGAAGAACTCTTCTTGTAAAATATTTCTGGACTTTCTCAACTGTGATAATATCAGATACGTAATGTGGGTTCCAGACTGATGAGCTGTATTCAAGTATTGGTCTAGCAAATGTTTTGTATGCTCTAGTTATTAGTGTAATATTACCAGAGAAAAAGCTACGTAAGATTAGGTTAACAACTCTTAGCGCCTTTTTGGCTATGTAGTTATAGTGGGCTCTAGCACTTAGGTCATTTGAGATGAGTACTCCAAGATCCTTTACAGAGTTTGGGTCATCAACAAGGTCTTGACTATTCAGCCTGTGTTTTATTTTCTGATTTTTTTTGCCAATATATAGGACAGAGCATTTATTTGTTGAGATCTGAAGTTGCCATTTGTTTGACCATTCTGATACGTAGTCAAGGTTTTTTTGAAGGGTAGCGGTATTTTCTTTGATGTTGAATAGCTTTACATCATCAGCAAAGAGAACGTAGTTGCTTTTGATATGATCACAGAGGTCATTTATGTAGAATATGAAAAGACTTGGTCCTAGAACACTGCCTTGGGGGACACCACTGTTGACAGGTATAGAATTAGATAGGACTCTCCCAATTTTGACCATTTGTTGTCTGTTTGACAGGAATGTTTCTATCCAGTTATGCAGGTGTCCAGAGATACCATAAGATTTTAGTTTTAGGAGTAGTTTGTCATGTACCACTGAATCAAAGGCTTTGCAGAAATCTATGTAGATTGCATCTATTGCTTTGCCCTGATCAAGTTGTGTAGTCCATATGTTTTTGCAATGTAAGAGTTGCAGATTACATGATAGTTTTTTCCTAAAACCAAATTGTTTATTAGAGAGTAGGTTGTTTGTTTCTAAGTGGAGGATGATGGATTGGTGGCTAATGGATTCCATGACTTTACAGGTTGAAATATGAAATATGAAAGGTTTACTTTCATATTGTTGTTGTTAGTTGCGAAGTCGTGTCGACCCGTCGTAACCCCATGGACAATGTTCCTCCAGGCCTTCCTGTCCTCTACCATCTTCTGGAATCCATTAAAGCTCACGCCTACTGCTTCAGTGATTCCATCCAGCCACCTCATTCTCTATTATCCCTTTCTTCTTTTGCCCTCAATCTTTCCCAGCATTAGGCTCTTCTCCAGTGAGTCCTTCATATTATTTGCCTCCAATTAACAAGCCAGGATTGCCAAAAAGTGAGCAAAACTCACTGGAAGCTGGTTAGAGACAGAGACAAGAATGCATAATCATCTTTCTTTTTTAATCACTGCATAAGTTTGAAGCCCCAGAACACTGGCTCAGGGAACAACTAATTGTATACAGGACAGGACATACATAGCTTGGGTGGCATGAAATATAATTGAACAGCTATTTGATGGATCTGTGCATTGATCATTAAATGGGTCTCTTGTGAAGTTTGCCAAATTTGTCCTCTGATTTCTTATTTTACCTTTTCCCACAACTTTCTATAAAGTATAGCTATTCTGTGGCAATTAGTTATTGATCATGCTATTGATTTCCTTGGTGTCACATATTATACCATGGAAACAATGAGTTGGGTCAGATGGAGGCCTTACTTTGTCTTCGAGATCTTTGGATGAACAGGCCAACTTTGAGCTGTGGAACTGACTGAAACTCATGGAAGGAAATAAATAGCTGGCATGCTAGTTTCTATAGGCGTTCTCTCTCTCCCTCCTTCCCTCTCTCTCTCTCCCTCCCCCCCTCTCTATGTAATATTCAGGGTGTACAAAAAATAAGACCCTGTGGGCCAATGGATGATCTAAAGGAGACCATCTTTCTAGAATTTGTAAACATCAGAGAAAAGGTTACTGTACTTAAGAATGTTCAAAGGTCATGTGTCAAATAGGTAAGAAAGTGTTTAGAAGAAAATGGCAACCAATATTAAAAGCAAAGGGGAAGCTTTAGCAGCATGTGGTCTAGGCTAGTGATTCCTAATTACATTATTAAATTACTATGCTTCCTTTTGCTAGAGGACACAGCTCCACTGTTTTATATCCAAGAGATCCAATTAATAGCAAACTGTTAGCTCCTCTGGTACAGAAAGCACCTGCCTTGTTTGGTCTCAGACTGTGTCCTCTGGTTCATTTGGAAAGGGCATCCCACTGCTATCCTGAGAGATACCGGAGAACTTGCTTTTCATTCAGAGTAATTCATCTTATGCTGTTGATGCAAGAAATCACAAAGAGATTGCCTGTTGACATACATAGTCCAGTTTAAGGGGAAATTGTATTCACAACGAGGGAGGGGGTCAAAACTATACTGGCTAAAGACCACTTGTGACAATAAAAATTATTTCAATATCTTGTGCTTTACAGTTTTTGTTACATTTTAATAGTGTGATCTTCTACTGGAACAGTGAAGCTGAAAGAGGGGATCTAACTCACTACCTTGTGATAATTTCCCTAAGGAGAACTCAAACTGAGCACTGATATTTCTTCCACAGAGGAAAACCTAAAGGAAAGTGTCAGTGGACGCTAAGATGACATTTCACAAATGTCATGGGTGCCAATAGTATAAAAAGAAAAAAAAATCAACTCTTGTAAAAAAAAAAACACTGCAATTTTGTAAATCTCGGCTTCCAAGATTTTGTTGGCCTCTTTTTTATTGTTCAGTTCTTAATTTTTTAAAAAGTTAAAGTGAGAGAGTGCCATCTAGTGGGCTCACAGATACCTCAGTACCTGTGGTAGCCATTTGGCCAGCTCCTGCCCTATTGCATCTTTATGTTTTTAATCCTCCCAAAAGAAATAATAATTCAAGAATGAGGGCATTGTTAATCAGGAAGTGGCATTTTATGGAGAGAGAGAGAGGAGAGCAAGCTTAACCTTTTCCTCTGAGCCCTGTAGCCGTAATCCGATTACCTCCCTCTGCAGCTGCAACACTAAAAACATGTGGGAGACCTCCACTGTTACATCTGCTTACTCTTGTACTGATGACACAGTATTAAGAAGGGAACAGAGCAAATGCTAAACACATTCACTTCTTCCTTCCCTCTCTGTCAGTCTAAAACACATTGTTTTTATTATATATATATAGTATTTATTGTATATATATATATACTATTTATTATATATATATATATATATATATATATATATATATATATATATATACTTTGTATCAGCTTAAAAACCTTACACATATATATATATACATACATACATATATATATATTTATTATTATTATTTTTAAACTTAATTTGGGTTTTAATTCTTAAATTTTACACTTTTTAAATTTTAAATCAATCCCTGATTTTAAATGTTTGAATTTGGATGGGATGCAGCCGGATTTGTTTATTTAATCTAGTTTTAAATTCTATTTAAATTGTATTTATTCTGTGTGTTTTAGTAGGCTGTACACCGCCCCGAGTCCCTTTTTGGGAGAGGGAGCGGTATAGAAATATGAATAATAAATAATAAATAAATAAATAAATAATATATATATATATATATATATATATATATATATATATATATATATATATATATATATATATATATATGTGTGTAAGGTTTTTTAAGCTGATAATTTTAAATAATAAATAAGGGAGACTAGTATAGATCTATTTCGAGCTAGTTAGCTCTCTTCAGCTAGCCATACCCTTACTGGGATTCGAACCAGGGAAGTATTACATGTGAGGCAGTTGTAATTGCCTCTACACCACTGGCTCTCTCCTTATCAGCTCCTTATCTCTCTCCTTATGTAATACAAAGTATATATATATATATATATATATGTGTGTAAGGTTTTTAAGCTGATAATTTTTAAATAATAAATAAGGGAGACTAGTATAGATCTATTTCGAGCTAGTTAGCTCTCTTCAGCTAGCCATACCCTTACTGGGATTCGAACCAGGGAAGTATTACATGTGAGGCAGTTGTAATTGCCTCTACACCACTGGCTCTCTCCTTATCAGCATATATATATATATGTATTATCAGTATTATCATATATATATTATCAGTATATATATATATACACACACATATATACACACACATATACCAACATATATATATATATACATACATGCATACACACACATACATACGTACATATATATATACACACACACACACACACACACACACACACACATATATATATATATACACACACACACACACACACACACACATATATATATATATATATATATATATATATATCACCAGCCTGAAGATGGAGAGTGGGACCTTGTTGAAACGTTTCCAAGATACTCTCAATCTTACACGGGAAAAGACCCGAACACGCCAAGACCTGTGTGTTTGTATATATATCTATATATATATATAATTGAGAACTTGAGGCTAAAGAGAGAAGAGGTTATATGATCTATATGTTTATATCTTTATTTATATGTTTTTCACGTGTCTTGTGGTTGAACGTAGTAAGTCAGGAAACTAGCCTTCCTTTTCTACCATGAAAGTAAAAAATGAACTTGAGAAAATGAGCCTTGTACTCAGTGGCATAAAGGTCTGATTGTGTGCAGGTAGGCCTCTACTTACGACCATTCATTTAATGACTGAAATTACAAAGACACTGGGGAAAAAGTGAGCTATGACTGTTTTTCGCCTTGACAAACGTTGCAGCATTCCCATGGTCATGTGATCAAAATTCGGACATTTGGCAAGCCTGGCATGTATTTATGACGGTTACAGTGTTCTGGAGTCAGGTGACCTTTGAGGCCTTCTGAGAATGGGGAAGCCAGATTCACCTACCACCTGTGTTATTATCTTTACAATTGAAGTGATTCACTTAACAACTGTGGCAAGAAAGGTCATAAAATGGGGAACCCCCCCCCCTTAACAAATGTCTCACTTAGCAACAGAAATGTTGGACTCACCTATACTACCTGTACTTTGTAACTGGGATCTTTTGTGTATTGAAAATCCCGTGTTCGACTCGGGATTCACCAGTGGGGTTTAGATAAAGAGTTGTCTGTCCTCTGGAGGATGCCTTCAAGTAAGCAGCACCTACCTTGGGCAAGAGAGATAGTAGCTTAGGAGTCACTCTTCTTTGGTCTTTGAAAAGTCCCGTCTTCTAAGTGGATACCCCAAAATAAGTTTCCCTAATCACTATTGGATTGGCCTCTGCATAGGCACCTGTCAGTGTGTGGCCTTAGCCAGATAGCCAAGGGGCCCTTGCCTTAATTCAAGGACAGCTCTTGCTAGTGAATTTGCATTCATTCATTTACTTTGCTTCCCCCCTTCATTGCCTTCCGTATTTAATCCAGACAGTTGGTTTCATTAAAAATACGCATATCACAAACAGAAGCATTTTTTGCAAAACTGGTTTTAATGCAACATCTGCTTATAGGCGCCCGGGGGATCAAGACAGAGGCAAACTGCTTACTGTGTGAGAAATCGGCTAGCGCTGCACAATAATGCTGTGATGTTAGAAGTCACAGAAGTGCTGGAGTCTGGATGTGGATCAAATTGTTGTGCTGGTAATTAGAAAACAATAAGGGTATACACAGCTGAATCAAGATGTATTAAAAGCTGGGTAGTAATTCTCCTTAATATTGGCTGGAAGAGAAGAAATGGGAATGCATTATCATATGCTCTTATTACAATGCTTGTTTAAGTTGTGGTGTGTTTCTAAGCCTTTTGAATTCTTTATAGAAACAGCACCCACTGAAAAAAGCTGGCCCAGCACAGGTTTTGCAGATAGTGCACAGTAAAATGTTGCTCATGGAAGGTGAGGAGAAGACAAGGGACCCAGTGTTGTATATATACCTTATTATACTGCTTGTTTAATTGATATTAACTCCATAAAAAAAATGCCAGGCTTTGAACTACCATGTCAGGAATTGACAATCCTGAATAGGATTCCCACCTCACATACTGTAGCATCTGCTGGGACTCATTGTATAAACAGAGAATGGTATCCTCCCCTCAGTGTAACTGCGGGATCCCACATTAAACTGTCGATCACATCGTGACTCGTGACAGGCTGTAAGCTGAGGGCATATACCAGCCCTCTGGGCTGTTCTAATCTAGATGAAATGTTAATATGTATTGTTAATCCATGTATATGCTAAATAAATAAATAGATAATACTCAGATATTCCCCATGAATGGGCTACTTAAGAGTCTGTACTTTGAACATTAAGCGTGATTCTTACTTGAAAGCATGCTCTCAGTGTGGCACTGCTTTAAGCATATTACAAGATAGAGTATTTGAAGAGCATGATCAGAAGTAACACCAGTTTCCCATGCTTCCAGGCCTCTAGTGGAAATATTATATACAAAAAGTATATATTGATACTCTTGATAAAAGGGAATCAAAACATTGTCAAGATTATTGGCAATGAAGGAAGGGTATAGTTCAGGAAGCAAATGTATTATCCAAATGTACAAATGTATGGGTTTTCAAAATATCCACAGATTACCTTTTCTGTTTATTTATTTTCTATATAAAGTATGCATCAGTTCTGCAAAATGCAAAGTGCACTCCCTTAGGAAGACTATAGATTGTAGAATTAACAGCATCAGGAAGGAGAAGTGATCTTTATCATTTAGAGATAGAGAGATTCCTTAATCTTCCCACTCTCAGGGAATAGAAAAGCCTTTTGTTTTGTGTACTCCCCCCCCCCCAAAAAAAAAAAAAAAAAAACGAGAAATTCCTAAGGGAAAGCTGGAAAAGAATGGAGTGCACCATTTCACCAAATAGCCAGAGACCTGGCTAGAATCTCTAGGAATTTCTGGGGAAGTCCTGGTAAATTGAAAAACAGAGAGAATCTCTTTTCTTTCTGAATAAATAGGTACCAAGTTTAACAAAGGAATTGACCTTAGTATATTGATTATTTGTATAAACAAGGAAACTGGGTTTTTAATATCTGGGAGGAGGAGGAGGAGAATGACAAGGAATCAAGTCTTGGACTGTGGAATAGAGGAATCATTTATTCTTTATTTACTACACAGTTGTATATACCAAGCATTTCCAAAGAGCCTCAAGGCAGTTTGCTTGTACAAAACAAAACAGGAATAGCAACAATAATAACCTATCTAAAAAACAGCCCACACATCATTAGGGCATATGCTTTGAATGGTTTTTTTTTTTTAAAGAAAGAAAAATTGGGGAGTTTCATATTTGAAAAGGTCAGGTACTCCAGAAATATAGAAGGCAGTTACAGAGGCAGCTACAGAGAAGGCATATCATTAGTTGGGAGGCTCTTGACTTATATGGAATCATCTGCAAAGATGGCCAGAATGGGTCAGAATGGCCAGAATGGAAGGAATCATTCTGAGATCAAATTATGCATAGCTTTAAAGGTGACATTTAATTGGACCCCAAACCAAATCAGTATGTTAGTACCATTTTTTATTTGTTTACTCAGAATATGACTCAGTCATTTAAATTTTCCTGTTTTACTAATATATATTTATTGCAAATTCTAGAATATTTGCAGATTGGATATTAAAAATCAAATGGGGTCCCCTTCCCTCCACTTTTGTACGGTAATGCTTTGGGTTTTTTTTTAATGCCTTATCAAATTGGCCTGTCCCCACCTAGGCGGCTGCATTATAAAAATCAGTTCCTGTTTACATTTTAAATTTTATACACTATAAAGCAGCTTGAAAGAGGCGGTGGTGAGACCCCTTCTCAAGAAACCGTCCCTGGATCCAACTTTGTTATCTACTTATCGTCCCGTCTCCAACCTTCACTTTGTGGCGAAGGTTGTTGAGAGTGTGGTGGCACGACAGCTCCCCCAGCACCTGGATGAAGCTGTCTATTTGGATCCATGCCAATCGGGCTTCAGGCCCGGGCACAGCACGGAGACAGCATTGGTCGCATTGGTGGATGATCTCTGGAGGGCCCGTGACAGAGGTTATTCCTCTGTTCTGGTCCTATTAGATCTCTCGGCGGCTTTCGATACTGTCGACCACGGTATCTTATTGCGACAGCTGGAGGGGTTGGGAGTGGGGGGCACTGTTATGCGGTGGTTCTCTCCTTCCTCTCTGGCCGTTCGCAATTTGTGTTGGCAGGGGGCAGAGGTCAGCCCAGAGGCCCCTGGTTTGCGGGGTGCCTCAGGGGTCGGTGCTCTTGCCCCTTCTGTTCAACATTTATATGAAGCCACTGGGTGAGATCATCCGTGGCTTTGGGGTAGAGTTCCATCAGTACACTGATGATACTCAGCTGTACATCTCTACCCCGGGCCATCCCGATGAAGCCATCAAAGTGATGACCCGGTGCCTGGAGGCCGTGCGGTGTTGGATGGGGCGGAACAGGCTTCAGCTCAACCCATCTAAGACTGAGTGGTTGTGCTTCCTGGCACCCTGATACAGCCAGCTGGTTCTATCGCTGGCTGTGGTGGGGGGGGAAATTCTTGCCCCCACAGAGAGGGCTCGCAATCTGAGTGTTCTCCTGGATGTGCGGCTGTCATTGGAGGACCATGTGGCGGCCGTTGCCAGGGGGACTTTTGGTCAGGTCCATAGGATCTATCAGTTGCAGCCCTTTCTGGATCGGGATGTGCTTCGCACGGTCATTTCCGCCCTTGTAACCTCCCGACTAAACTATGCCAACGCTCTCTACATGGGGCTTCCTTTGAAGAGCATCCGGAGACTCCAGCTGGTGCAGAATGTGGCCGCGCGGGTGATGTTGAGGGCTCCTCGGGGCTCCCATGTTATGCCACTTCTGCGCAAGCTGCATTGGCTCCTGTTGGCCCTCCAGGTGCGCTTCAAGGTCTTAGTTATTATCTTTAAAGCGCTCCATGGCTCGGGACCAGGATATTTGCGAGACCGCCTCCTACCATTATCGGCCTCCCGCTGACCAATACGCTCCCATAGAGGCGGCCTCCTTGGGGTGCCGCCGGCTGGACGCTGGTGACCCCGAGGATGCGGGCCTTCTCATTGGGAGCACCCTCCCTCTGGAATGAATTACCCCCGGAGATGAGGACCATCCCTGATCTCCTGACCTTCCGCCGTGCATTGAAAACTTATTTATTTCAGCAAGCCGGTCTGGCCTAGGGGTTTTTAGAGCTTTTAATTTGGTTTTAACTTTCTTAACCTCTTATTTTTAATCTTTTGATATGGCCAACTTATTTAATTCTTTTAACTTTTAAATAAATATTGTATATGTATTCTTATATGTATATTTTATCTTGGCTGTTCACCGCCCCGAGTCCCTCCGGGAGAGAGGGGCGGTATACAAATTTAAATAAATAAATAAGGGAGAGTAATGTCTGGAAAATAGGTGATAGTACCAGTAGCACTTAAACTTATACACCACTTCACAGTCCTCTCTTAGTAGTTTACAGAGTCAGCATATTGGCCCCAACAACCTAGGTCCTCATTTTACTGACCTGGAAAGGATGGAAGGCTGAGTCAACCTTGAGCCGGTGAGAATCAAACTGCTGGCTGTCAGCAGAATTGGCCTACAATACTGCATTCTAACCTCTGCAAACTATAGCTTGAATGTCATAGTAGCTTGAGCTACTATGTCTCTAATCCAAAATAGGAATACAATTGGAAGAAAGGTTGTGGACCTCCAACCTTCCATGTTACGGGCTCATTTATTGCTTTCCCAACTATGTATTCACCCGTCCTGTGAAGAGTTTTCAACTCTTTTTAGCAATTTCATTTATGATTCTGCACTGTCTGAAAGAGGAGGGACAGGTTTGTGACAGACTATCCTTTTCTGTGAGCGATCTAAATTGAGAGCTTGTATGACGTATAACATAGTATACAGAATGTGGACCAGAGAGATTTCAGTTCAGATTGTAGAAAAGATTAATCTGTCACTTTGATTGCTCTCATTTTTCCTCTTTCGAGTTCAGGTGGAAAAGAAATGTATTTGCTTTAGATACTGATGTGAATATCTTAGTTCCTGATTCAGAACAGTTACACTTAAAAATCTTTTTTTAAAAAAATTGCAAAGCAATTTGTGAGTCAGAATAATGTGTAGAAGCATGTGCATCACAAAAGTGGACCAAAAGTCATGTCTTACAGCAAATGTTGCAAAGATTGCATTTACAGTGGTACCTCTACTTACGAAAGCTTCTACCTACGAAAGTTTCAGGTTACGAAATGCGTCTTCGAGAAAATATCGTCTCTACTTACGAATATGTTTCAGGATACGAAAGGCTTTCCTGGAAAATGGCGCGTCCAAGCTGCGCTGCCATTGGTTAACTTCCTGGCATGTCTTCCTGGCTAGGAGGGATCTGTGCGCACGCACCGCGCCACGTTCTCAGTCTCGCGCTAGCAATCCAGCAAAGCAGGAAGTAAGAACGAAGAAGTACAGTTCGGGGACTTGGAACGGATTAGGATATTTACAGGTAAAGTGTGCCTCTACTTATGAAATTTTCAGGTTACGAAACGGCTTCCGGAACGAATTAATTTCGTAAGTAGAGGTACCACTGTATTACAAAAAAAAAAAAAAAATCAAGCAGTCACTAATATATTGCATTAAGGAGAAGGGAGTCAAAATGTATATATTTAGACAAGGTAATACATATTTATTACAAAAAAGTAGCCATCAAGTAAAATAGAGTGCCAAATTAAAAGTTTTGCCTCTTCATTTTTGGTCAGTTAAGTTTCTACATCATTATTATTCATGGCTAGATGTTCATGCACATTGCAACTTACATACATTTATTTATGTACAGTTTTGACTTTTGTTATTTCAAGCAATTCCAAGTTTGTGACATGTGCATTTTTTCAGAAATGCAAGGAATCCCATGGTTACTTTCTCCTAATATAGAGTGGGGATTGGAGGTTCCCTCCTCCTTTTTGTTATCCATTTCTTTATTTTGAAAATAAATAAAGAAATGAGAATGATGAAGAAAAATTTTTCTGATTTACGTAGTAATTCAGGAAGTGAGCATTTGGCAACTTTTTATTAAAATGCAAATTCAAAATAGTTATGTCTACTCCTACAAGCTGTTATTTATGAATAAGTTAAACAACCTTGTGATCGGTTGGGTCATCCTTTAAGAGAAATGTAATACAGTCTAATATGATCAGAATGAACATTAAATTTTAGGATGACTATAATATTTTACCCAAATGCTGGTTAGTCCTATGATCATCTGGGAAAATATATATTATAAATAGAAAAACATAAATGTAGTGGCAAATTAACTTCAGTACAATCCAATATTTACCTAAACAAATAAACAGAATGGCCATAGGCAGGCAAAAAGTTATGGGAGTCAGGAGAACTTTCCAAATTCTGCTGGCTTCCCCATTGACCTTCTTGTGGGAAGCCACACTGCAAATAAAACTGGTGTGAACCTCATGGAAATTTTACATTTTCCTTAAGTTAGCAGATTTTAGGTATCTTGGATGTACCATCTGGGCTAACGCCAGAGTTACAAATAGGCAAACGGATAAACACAGTGAGTCTTAATATTATATAAATGTCAAAAATTCAGGAAAGGTTTTGAAAACCCCTCACTTAAATGCCTCTGAGATCACACTTCAGCTGTAGGAAGAAGAGATCAATAGTCATGATTAGGTAAATCCTTATAAGGTGACTGCACAGATCATTTGATCCTTGCTTGGCCTATAGAACATTATACTGTATTTTGAATTGAGGCTAGCAGTTCAGAGTCCAGGGCATCTGTTGTTTTCATTAACAACAGTATATTTTCATGCTAGGGTGACAAGTAGAAGCTTCTGATCCTCTGTTTTGAACTCTGTGCCAAACATGTTGCAAGAAAAAACTCTACCACTAAGCATCCATGTCCCATTCAACCACTGAAGAAACCAAATATTAAAAGAACAGCTATGTTGGTATTAAGGGAAAGATGCTTGCAGCAAATCCAGGAACAAGAAGTTCTATTCCTCATGCACATTTAAATCCATGTTTTCAACTAAACAGCCCTGTCCAAATTTCGGTAAGATGAATAACTTATCTACATTTCTTCTCTATAATCTCCAAATTTCAAATTCATCTGAAATGCTCTCAGGGTTAGATTTTCTTAATTATCTCCTGAATAACTTTTTAATCAAATGCTCCCATAAATCACAGGAAATAATTTTTTTTTAACTTAGCAACACTGCTGCATTCTGGAAAAAATAATAGGTTTGAGAATTATAACTTTTTAGAAAATTTAAATCAAGGGTGAACAATCTTTTGCCCTGCCTATTGGTATGGGCTTGTACAAACATAAGATTGAAGAGGAAAAATGTTTTCTTCCCACAATTCCCTAGTGTTGCAGCAGCAGCTGATTTTCTAAAGACCACAGAGTTCTCTTCAAAGGCTAAAAGGTCTAGCAACCTCACACCTGCTCAGTACAGAAGTCAAAACGTCAGTTATGAGGGGCAAGCATGTAGGCAGACATGGACTCCTAAGGGGTTCTTGATCCTAACCCTAACCATCCCAAAGATGCTGAAAGGCCACTTGTAACTTCTCAAGCTGCAACTTGATCATCCCCTGGCATAATGGCCAATGGTATTGGTTAAAATTTCTTTTAGTGCTGGAAGAAATATCCAGGTCCAGTTCCAAGCCAGGAATAAAATTGAGGCTGATTGGAAAGAAATATTCTGTTTATTGGTGAACAGAACCAACAGACAAACAGCATGCTGTTCTGGGACAGCTGACCATATGGAGTTGACAGTGGGTGGGTTTTTATACCTTCCTTGGGCTTTGTATTTGAGCTTCCTATTCCTGTGCAAGAACATGTCCTTTAATATTCTAATGGCTATTGTCAGATTCCAATGGGGTCATGGCTGGGTCCATAGGCAGAAGGGGAAATGCAAATCCTAGATGTTTGTCTGAGTTAATTTTGTCAACCTAATTACTTATTTGGAATTTCTGTCTAGCCCAGTCTCTCTAAATAGATTACCAAATCTGCCTTTCTAAAAACTGGCCTTCTCAGTTTCTGCTTCGGGAGGGAGAGTGGTGTTGGTTTCTGCCTCCCTTAAGATTTTTTTTTTCATTTCTCCTTTAAGGGAAATAATCTATCCTGCCTTTTTAATATCCCCCAAAATATTTCATTATTTAGGTGAGTGGGTAGGTGCTGACTTTCTATAATGCCCAAAATATCATTGCTACTTTGTCTTCTGGCAATATTATCTTTCCAGATGTTTTTCTTGAACCTGAAAACTGATTAGATTTTAGACAGAGGTCCCTATTTTATATTTTTTAAAGACATCCTCAGACTTCCTGTCATTTTAAGCATATGTTCTAGATCTCTCCTCTGAGGATTTTGTGGACTATATTCTCTATCAGTTTGCTATGCTGCACTTTGTTTCTTGTCAGTTTCATTCTACCCCTGCAAGAATGAAAATGATAATTCTAGAAACAAGTGTGGGAAAATAAAAAGTGATTCAAAATCAAAAAGCAAACATTGATTGGAAGTAAAAGACACATATTGGCCTAGTCTGCTCCTCCTCAAAGCAAACACAAACTTAGAAAGTTTACAACATTTTTAAAGCATTAAGTGCAACATGATCTGTCCTGCAAACCAGAAGTCACATTTCCTTCTTCCAAACAGCACTGTTTCTTATTTTTATTTTTTCCCCTTGTCTCATTCAAAAGAATCAGAAATAAATGGAACAACATTCCTTTCTCTCCTCCCCCCCCCCCCGTTTTAAAAACAAATGGCCTCCTTTGTCAGGGAATATACTTAGCAACAGGAACATCACAGTTTTATCTGCTGTGTAAGGATTGGATCTTTGGCTGAAGCTACACAATGGGCAAAATGTGTGCTGCTTTAAAAAAATCAATTCAGAGCAAATACAGAAAGCTATATATATATATAGCAATTTATATATAAGACATGCACATACACTCTGCAAATTGATAGTGGTTGTTGGGAGATATGACAAGGAAGAAGAATCTCTTCGTGTGAGATGGGAGGCTATATAAATTTGATATATAGATACATAAATAAGAAGTAGCACTTCGGCCTTAAGAAAAACTACTATGGAAAGTATATTAATGTGTATGGGCACTTAGGGGGCCTAACATTAGACATTACTGCTTGTTTTCATAGTTAATCCATGTTCATATGCATTCTTGAATCTTCCCACCGATTTTTTTTTTCTTCACTTAAATCTTCGGTTTGCATGAAAGACAACATGTCATAGGGCATTGCTACATTTCTTTCTAAAGGAGTACAGAGTAATTTCCTTCCTTGTATAAGCCTGAACCACCTATGGCTCAGATAATCAGCAGAGGCTGTTATTCTTATGTGGACCATCACAATCTGAGAAAACATCCTTGTTCAGTTTTTCTTTTCTCCCTGATAATAAAAAAAGACAAATTCTCAAGGTTGTCAGGCTTGGTTTTGTTTGGAGGGATCAAATATGCCCAGCCTTGTCACAGATATTACCAGGGGGATATATAGTATGTCTGGTCTGAAGTTGTTCAGCCTTGCAAATTATGTGTAATTCCCATGCTCTTGGATGTAGCAATAGCACTTAGATTTATATACCCACTTTACAGTGTTTTACAGCCCTCTCTAAGTGGTTCACAGAGTCAGCCTATTGCCCCCAACAATTTTACCCACCTTGGAAGGAGGGAAGGGCTGAATCAATCTTGAGGCTGGTGAGATTCGAACTGCCAAATTGCAGGCAGCCGGCAATCAGCAGAAGTAGCTTGCAGTACTGCATTCTAACCACTGCACCACCCTGGCTCGTGTATATATATAGTGTAATCTTGAATCATAGAAAGACCTTTTAGTGAACTAGAAGAATCAAGTTCCTCTAGGTAAGGGAGGGAGACTTCCTATGTAAATGGTAAGTAATCAGAAAGTCAGATGCCATGTGTAGCTGCAAAGAGGGAAACTTGTAAAGCCATAAGGGTCTCTGGCCAGTAGAAATGGATCACTTCCTTTTGTAGTCATTAACATTAAGGACCAAGGGATTTGATCTTCCTCATCTTGTCTTCTTCGGCTAGATGTTCATTGTTGGTAGCAGAAAATTTGTTATCTACAGCTCAGTGGTCACTAGGAGGAATATATGTGAAGAAATATGGCCCTCAGGTTTTTGATTTGCTACCAGTACTATATTCAGGACCTGGTAGCCCTGAGAAGCTACAAGTAATTTGATTACTGAAACTAAAACCTCTCAGAAGGCTAGCTCTCAATCTGAGAAATTTGTTGATGGGACAATACATTTTGGACAAGTGCTTCCACCTCTGTCTTTCACTTATAGAAACCAGTTATAGAAACAGGCTATCAGCTTATTTTTGTCTTTCAACCCTTTGATCTGCCTGTTTGGATCACACAATACTGTATAGCATGGACTAATTTGGTTCCAAATGGGTCAACTAATACATTATACATGTGTCTTATGCAGGAGAACCATGAAGAGTTGGTGTTTTGAGCGGGAGGAGGAGAACCATGAAAGATTGGTGTTTTGTGGGAGGTGTTTTTGTTGGTCAGTTTTGGTTGTTTATAGTTATACTCAAATAAGAATGCTGTGGGGTTTTCTTTTCCTACCATGGTCTTACAAGGTTCTGAAAGTATAAATTATTAAAATAGCCAAATCTGAGAGCATTCTTAAATTGTCAGGAAAGAGATTCTGGTGTCTCAAAAGAGTAAATTGTCTGTATGGTGAGGCAAAAATTCAAAAATGAATTCCAGCTTAGAGGAGTGAAGAGGAAACACACTACAAAGTAATACATGACATTTAATTATTTTTCTGATATAGAGGTTATGCATGGGCAGGAAAGAATATTATACATATGTATCATCATTAAAATATTTAGTTCCTTGGGTGCAGGAATTACCAAACATCATTTAGCTAATCAAATAACACTGTAAACCACCTGGAGTAAAGTTGGTGAATGTAATAAAATACAGATGAATTAGAATAGGCAGGCTTAAATTCTGCTTTTTTTCCCTGCTTCAGTGTACAGAGTATAAATGGATGGTTATATAAGCAGATGATGGTAATACTGGTGCTAATTATCAAAATTCTGCATAGCACATTCCCATGGGATATGGGATGGCTAAATATAAGATAATATTTGAGGATTGTAGTTTCGTATCTGTTTAAAACATTCTCTGTTTGAAGGCAATGTGGTCCAGGAATCATAAGAGAAGGTATGGGCTTTAGAGTGGCTTATCAGTATGATGTTACACTACCTGGATACATAGACCATTGGATCTGATGCTTTGCCAATGCGGTATGCTATATCGTGTTTTTCATTGTATATTAATTTCTAAATTTGCATCTATCCACCTCTCATTTGGTGGGCACAGTTACTAATCATATGGCCAAGCCATAGGGTTTTAAGAAATGTTCCCAATGAGATATTCCCTACCTTGCTTTTTCCTGACTCATATTTTGTACGTCATAGATTTATTTCCCATTTATTTTTAAGTAATTGAAATGAACTAAGTTGAATAAAAGAGTAGAGGTTTTGAGAATTGCTTGTTGGGTTTTCAAAACTTTTCCATGACAGTACTTTGTGGTATGAACACAAGTCCATGGCCACAGAGAGAATGGAAATTGTATAAGGGAAGTAATTGGTATCCAGGATGTTGACCTACAATGAAAAGTCATAAAATGGGAAAACTCAACTTAATGTTTCATTTAGCTACATACATTTTGGGCTCAGTTGTGGTTGTAACTCAAGGACTACCTGTACTTATTCAGGATCAGAGTGACAAAGCAAAAAAAAAAAAACAATTCAAATTCAGTGCTCCTGTTTTAAAAATTAGTAATTGGAACAGGAACATATCAAAACCAGTGAGATGAAGTTTAAAGAGTCGGACTCTCTCATTTTAGTTCAAGTGTACTTACTGAGAGTCTTTTCTTCCTCTTACGGCAACAGGTATGCATTCGCATTCAAAATGTTATGGGCTCAAATTCTTCCTGACCATTATTAAAAGCTAAATATTCCTCATGTTCAAAAATTTAATCTTGATCATTTTGGACATACATTTTTTAATGAAGGGAATACCATGAAGCAGAATTACATAGAAATGCATTCTCCTATCTCCTCCCAAATAGCAACACGTTTTAACAAATACACACTTTACATCATGCATGTAATATAAAGCAGGGGTCCCCAACCGTCAATCCATGGACTGGCAGTGGGCTGCAGTTTGCCAGAAATTGGGCTGTGCAAACAAGTAAAGTCCCATCCATGGGACTGCAGGCAGCACACAAAACCTTGCCCTCTCCGGTCCATAGAAAAACCTCCCTCCATGGAACCAGTTCCTGGTGCCCAAAAGGTTAGGGTTCACTGATATAAAGAGAAAAGAAAAAAACTGTGGAAGCATAGAAATCAATGGGAGCAAAAGAAAAAAGAAAATAAAAGGAAAATAAAAACCCACCTTAAAACCTGATGGACAACTGTTATTTTGGCATAATTCTGTGGCCAGAAGCTGATCATTTGGAACTGTAAAATGGGTAATTTTCTTGAACAGGGCAAGTTAAATGTGGAGTACTGGCAGTGTTAGCAAGAAGAGAGTCAGAAATCTTGCATATATGACATGTAATTTTATTTCAGGAAGCCAAGCTTCTAGATGTGATCCCTGTATTTCCAGCAAATATTTTTCCTTTGTGCAATGCTGAGATGTCCCTGTATCACTGTACCTTTTGATTGATTTTTTTAACACTCACATGACATTTGATTTAATCACAGAATATGAGCATAGAGTGACTCTTGAAGCTATAAATCCTTTTGCAGGATAGAACAGCTTTTCAGTCCAAAAAATAATAGGACAGACTTTTCAGACAACATCTGTCATGACAAAAGGAATGGGTAGGTCAACGTAGATAAGGATCAGAGGAAAATAATTTTGTGGCTTCGTGATTGCCTAGTTATGTTGTTTTTTTCCGTGATTGGGAAGGAAATAATTTTCTGCTTCTGAATTTCAGTCTACAGTCTTTGATCTGTGTTACATTACTCTTTTTAATGAGTATAGATTCCATAGTAAGTATGGTTATGAAAATTCTAATATATTCATCAGTCTCTTTGTATTAATGATATCTGTCTGCTTTCTCTTGTTCTGACATTCCTTGTCTCTTTTGCAAAAGAAAAAAAATTTTCTTAGTGCAAATCTAAATAATTTCTATTTTATACGAGTGCCCTTATCCACAGTGCAACTTCATAAAAATCATAATATTTTAATAATGTATTAAATGTGTATGCCAACCAACTCTTAACAAAGTCTGGATTCTTCTTTGTTCTAAAACACAGCTTTTCTTTGCAGTTGGACTGTAAATCTGAATCATGGTCCCTAGTTGCTTATTTGGTTGAGTCCCATATCAATATTGTTCATTTTATCACAGCCTGATAAGTTAAGGCCTTTTGCAAAGGGCTAGACATATGAATCTCATGCTAGTGTAACTAGAAATAGGAAAGAACAGATATTTAGAGAATAAGTCAATGGATTAATTTTGGAATTTGGCAATATAGGAACAGAAAGGTTGAGGACAATCAAGAGACTAAATGTAACATATAACTTTAACTTTTGATGGGATTTCTTACATCTTTGCTTGCTAACAAAGCTTGGCTGAGGTTCAACATCGTTGGTTGATTTCATTATTTGTATTGTCAAAAGTCTTTTGAAATATATTTGGATTAGGCAGGGAGAACAACTATATTTTACCCCAGTCGTTGTATCTTATTTTTTTAAATAATACTTAGATGTTGTTGTGCTTTTTTTTTTTTTAGTTATGTTTACATAACAGATGCATTCTGTTAAACTCAGGAGAAATCTGTGATGCTTAGGAACAATTTTAGTGACAAAAGTGCCTCTTTTAGAGCAGAGGAATATGGTACATGGGATTGAGAAAAGCCTGAGAATATAATTATGGGCCCTGAAGCTGAGATGACAGGTATAGGAATGTGTTAAAGACTCCTTAGAAGAGGAATGATCAGAGAGCAGAATGACAGTCATAGAAAAGGGGTGGTCATTTTATTTATTTATTTATTTATTTATTTATTTATTTATTTATTTATTTATTTATCAAATTTATATACTGCCCTTCTCCCGAAGGACTCAGGGCGGTATACAGCCAACTATAATATAATACAAATTACAAAAGTTAAAAGAAATTAAATGCACGGCTGCTACTAAAATTTATACTTAAAAACCCCAATAATTAAGATATAAAAACCCCAATTTCTAAAAACCCCAATTTAACACCCCAGTTAAAATCAGCCCAGGCCGGCCTGCTCAAAGAGCCATTCCATTCATGGGAATGGAATGTTTTTAATTTGATTTAACATGCCAGTCCCAGGATTTTAAGCTTTGCCTATAGGCCTGGCCCTTTCCCAGCCTTCCAATGAATCCCTTAGAGAGTACAATGGTGTTACTTGTATTTCTTCATCTTCTCTGTACATAAGGTAACATTTCTTTTTATAGTATGTTTCTTTTCTCTTTTTCCATCTACAATGTGTTGTGGCACAGCAAAAATACGTGATTTTTTTATTTATTTCGGTGCTGCCCAGTCATGCCAACACTTTTCAGGTATGGGGCATCTGTAGTATTTCAGTTATTACTGCACTCAGCGTCCCAGTATTCTCATTGGTGATTATGGCTGACCAATGATAAACTGTCATTTGCCAAGATTTGGAGAGGCCTGGGGTTACACCATATTTTATAGGATTATAGGTAATCTGTCAAAAGAAAGGAAAAATAGAGACTTCCAAATGTGGCAAAAAACATTTAGATTTTTTTAGATAGTATTTAAAAGTGTTCATAATTTAACCATATTTTAATATAATTTTCACTGAAATTAGCAATTTTACAGTACGCTGTTAGAGATACAGACACATATTCTGTCCAACTCTTACCTCTCTAAGCGATATATATGATCATACTACCTTACATTTCTCTCTTTTTTCCACTAAGTTTCTCTTTTTCAACTTCTGATTTGTTTGATAAGACATTTGTAAGCATAACCTTCACAAGCTGTAATCAAATATCACTTAAAAGCAACCTTCCCATGTCCAGTCAAGTTCCAAAATGCTGGGCAGGATATCCTTTTCATCAGTCTTATCATTATTTTTTGCTAGTTAAGTGCTTTGGGACAGAAAACAAAAGATAAGCTGCATCTGTCATTTTTTTTCCAGTGACCAGACAGATCTGGGGTTTGTGTTTTGACATCTAGTTTCAAGGAAGCAGGGAATCAGTTCAGAGTAGAATAAGGTGCTAGTTCCATACTATTAAGTAACATAACTTCTAACATATTCTTTAATGTTCATTCTCTCTTAGGATTTTGAACCCCAGATGAACACATGAAACTGAAAAACCCAAACTAATAATGAAATGCAATTAAAAATAAACCATCTCCGTATACACATTAACAAATGTGCCTGAAAAGAAGCAATCAGAATATTAGCAATGGTAATCTCATATAGAGGGATATCTGTCTTATTAATGCAGTAGTAAATACATCTAATATCCCATGCGGCAGGACAGAAAGGCTTTTCTCTGGCAATAGCTTGAATTATATTTCAACAAACTAAAGAATTACATTAGCATTGATAACACACTTTGGGGAAATAATGCTTACATTTAAAAAAAAACAGTTTGGGAAGAAGTCCACCCTACACTTTGAAGCAAGATGTGTTTTGTGCAATTCTCTTACAAATCTTTAAAAGTCACAAAAGCATATCTTTAGTTCATGCACAATAAATCTGTGAAAGTTTAAATGACTGCTAAACTTGTTAAAATTTGCAGCAATCTTTTATCACTGACTCACAACAGGACATGTTACTACTGAATTATTACTTTTGATTTCACTTCTGCTCGGGTGTTCTTGAAATATTTTAGCCTTCTAACATTTTGATTAGAATGAAGCTGTTTTACTTGTTAATATGGCTGTTATTTTGCTTTTTTTGTTGGTTTATAATAGTACCCAGTAAATTTCCATAATGCGGTAATAATTCTTTAAAAAGGATATCTGTACAAATATATTCCCAGAATATTCTCAATGCACTCTAAAGAAGCTGATATTTATGTCATTAATGCTATCACTTTTTTAATTATTTGAAAATAAAACATGCAAACATCTTTAGAATCCAGCGGATTATTCTTCCATGTACAGTATCATCAGGTAGAAGGAAGGCTAAAACTCATTAACTTCGGAAAAATGTTCTTTTTTATTTTTGACATCATGTCTTCTCTTGGATGATCTTCACATGCTCTAACCTCTGATCTATCCTCTAAAGAGCAATAAAAGACCCAAATTTCTGCTGGTGATGCCCTCTTTCATTGACTAATATGGCTAAAAATGAGCATGAATTAGAGGTATCTTGAGGATATTGTAAGGCATTAAAATATTTGGTGGGTAACAGATTTCCACTAGTACAAGTAATAATAATGTGTGAGCAGTCTTAGCAGTAAATTATTTGTTATTTCTGACAAGAGAAACAAAGCAATGCTTCATAGACGTGCTTGCAATCTTCTTATAGCGATGAAATCACACTCTCTTTACAATATACATATTGCAGACACTTTGATTATTTGAGTAAACGAAATACGTTGCACTTGATAAAAGACCTCTGAACTCTTCAATATTGTTCTAAAATAGTTTGGCAAAATCTAAAATGTACAGCTGGAGAATCTGGTTACGATTAAAGTAATGCAAAAGTCAGTAGATAAACAAAAATACCTGGTTTTTTACCTTTTCAGAGACCATTGCAGAGAATGTGGTAAGATCAGGATTAATAAGTGAAAACCAGTTAACGCTGGTTGTTACTCTGAATTGTAAAATGCTCAAGTGAAATATGCCTTCTAATGCATCTCTAATATTTTGATTACAATGAAGCTGATTATCTTACAACATTTCTACTCAGGTAGTTATTACATTGACAGTAAAAGTAAATCAAAGTAGCTTGGGAGACATTCCTTAATTTGTGTATTCAAAAATAACACAATATTTACTATATGAAATGGAATAAATAAAACAGGCAGGTAGAATTTGTATTATTTGTTAACTGCAATAAGTTATTTTAAAAGTTCTTTGAAAATAATCCCTTAATACCATACTAGGTTATTTAATTATTGAAAGCATTTTTAAAAACTTTTAGTTTCTTTGTGTGTCTTTAACCCAACATCTACAAAAAAGGACCTCTGGCTTCAGGACTTATCCAGGTTTCCTTCCCATGAGTTTTTTAAACTAAACTATTCTAAATTCCAATTAGTTCCAAAATATATGTGTATTTTTCCATTCCTCAGTGCAGTGCAATCTTCGTTAAATTACCAAAAAAGATGAAAGAAAATTGTGCTCACATTTTCATGTGAAATTACCCAGTTAACATTTTCAAACCTCTATATTAGAGGTTGACAATGCTTTGATTACAGATTGCACTATAGATTGATAGAGGTTCTGCAGAAGTTACCTTCAGTTTGATTTGGAACTGGGCTTTTCAAAACTAGATGATTCAATCAGAAGAGAGCTTGACTTTTCCTGAACTTAGTCATGGTTTAGATAATATCCAAATGTAAAGAGATCTGACTTTGAGAGCTTTTCTTGCCATGTAGTTGGTTACATTGATCTCTTATTCTTTCTCTCCTACATTTTCTTCTTGCCTCTCACCTTCAAATATGGTGCTCTGTGCCAACATGAAGCAAAGCAGAAGGAAGAAAGAGGTTGACCTCCATTTCTGGTGCTACAATGGCAGCTAGGGAAATTAAGCTGACATGAGCAAAAAAATATTTTCCATTTTAGATTCTTGTCTAATAAAGATAGAGTGATAACTATGGATGATAGATAGATTTATGGTCAGCTGTAATGAAAGAAGAAACAGCTTCAGAGCTCTTTTGAAGTAGGAGCAGAGAGAAGCAAAAAAATTGACCACCTAAGTCTCACCTGGCCAGATTTTCCTAAGACAAATATGCTGTGGTTTCACTGGCCTGGCCAATTTTTGTGAAGTAGTGTGTCTACATATCCCTTCCTGCCCAGAAGTAGTAATTGTAAGGAACTAACTACCAAGCTTTATATAGCTACCAGACTCATCCAATCCAAAGATGATTTCCCCTTCCTTATACTCCTCATTATCACTCATTTTAAGCTTTCTGTCTGTGACTACCTGTGTCAGCAGGAACACTGTTCACATCATCTCTCCATCCCCATCCAAGTGCATTGAAAGGCCCGCATAAAGGATCAGGTAGCAGAAAAGGATTAATGTATTATTCTACACAGACAGACATTTTTCATCCCTCAACAGACATGCTAAGAAAACTGGCAAACTTCATGACATCACCAATTCATATTTCAAAAGAGTGTCATGATATCAGTGAATGGAGAAATTGAGATTACAGGTGTGATGAGATTAGAAATGCAAGGTTAAACTGAAGTAATGCATCATGCTTGTCATAGATAGATATTTATATAAAAGAGTGTATTCTCATGCAATTACACGGTACTATTTTTCTTGACATTTTCCCCTAACACTTGGGGGGAAAGGCAGCAGCAATGCCATTTCAATAGGAATTATGTGGAGCTTGGTGCGTTTTCATCTATTATTCTATAAAAAGCTCAGTGGTATAGAATTAAGAATTACATTATCACAAAGCTTTAGTGAAACTCACTGCTTTTTTTAAAAATGAGCATCTTAAGTTAATTAATCCAGCCTCTCTCCACTTCTGGTGTAACTTTTTCATTATGCCTGAAAGAACTTTTAACACTAGGAATGATTTTATTTTTATAAAATAATAATGTAAAAACTACTAATAGCATGACAGAAAAGGAAAAAGGAGGAGAGGTTTATAATTAATCTACGTAATATTTGCCCTCTTAATAATCTTTATTATTGCCCTATTGAACAAAAGCTACTTAGAATTTATAATTTAGGAATCTCTCATCATATATTGGCCCTAACTTAGTTTAAAGATGTATTTTAATGATTACTGGGTTAATAGTTCACTGAGTTTCATTGCTAAATTCCAAGTCCCAGGAATTAAAGGAAAATTTAAGATTTACTTATGATGTCTCTGCCAAGCTAAATATAACCACCATTTGTTTTCTAGACTATGAGAAATGTAGTTTAGTCTTAAGAAATTGAAGCGACTATTCAGGCTTCAGTAGATAACCAAGGACAAAAATCCTTTTGTAATTGAGAACTCCATTCTGCTTAATGTGATGGGGAATAGAAGAAGGGAAAGAAGAATTATCTGATATCCTGTTTATGAAAAATAAGAAGAAATATTTTGCTTTTTTCCATTTTGTCTGCATTTAGCAATAGCACTTAGACTTATATACCATTCCCTAGTGCTTCACAGCTCTTTCTAAGCACTTTATAGAATCAGCATATCGCCCCCAACAATCTGGGTCCTCATTTTACCAACCTTGGTAGAATGGAAGACCTTGAGCTGGTGAGAATCGAACTGGTGGCAGTCAGCTGCTATACTGCATTCTAACCACTGCACCACCATGGCTCATGTCTGTATAGTGGGATAGCAGATTGGTTGAGCTTAAAGGTGGGTTGTGAAAGGCTAGACCAGGGATGTCAAACTCACGTTATCACAGCGGCATCATGTGATGTATCGGGACTTTTTTCTCCTTCGCTACATTGGGCGAGGGCATGGCCAGCACATGACGCATCCGGCCCATGGGCCAGGAGTTTAACAGCCCTGGGCTAGACAGATAAGTCTATTTCTGAATAGAAGCCAAATGCTCAGGATTTCAATATTAATTTCAGTTGTCTCTTTTCTTGTTGTTGGGAAATTTAACAAAAAGGAAAACTGATATTTCAGTTCCACATCTGGGCCATTGAAATGTCTCCATCTGTCTGCATGTTTTTTTAGTTGAGAATTGTCCTACAACATTTGGGAAAAGCATATATTCTGAAAGATAGCTGTGTCCATGTTCACTGAAGTGGTGAATCAAAGCTAGGATCACACCAGCTCTTCCATTCTTTTATTTTAAGTAAGGAAAGCAGAGAGAGGAGGGTCAAAAGAAGAATTGTTACTTATTTGAACTGCTTTCTCCATCTTCACAGGAAACTCTAATCTGGTTCTAGAACAGAAGATGTGATAATTATATGTGACTTTTTTTTCTGAGATTGTAACACAGCATGTATTGTAAACCTGGAAGAAAAATTATAGTGCTGCTATTATATTAAAGCAGAAAGCTTCTTAGCCATATTCTCTCTTTTGAGTTTCAAGGAGAGTAATGCACTCAGCACTGTTACCATTCTCCCAGTTAAAAATAAATCTATAATTCATTGATGACTAGCACAGCAGATCTGATGTCTCTCCATTAACCAGGAGGAACCTTTTTGGCCCTCACAAGAGCTGATTAATAGCTGGAATAGCCAATATTCACTCTGTAAGTAGGACTGGCTTGCAGTGAAGCAAGGTCTGTGGCAAGCAGTGATGATGCATGAAAGGTTGAAAAGATGTTAATGATGGAAGGGTTTGCTTAATTCTTTTTTGGGTGTGGTCCAAAATAGAGGGCTCGCCTGAAAGACGACCCAGATGTCCGTATCACTCCTTTCAGATATTTGACCTTTTGTCAAATTACTTATTCCCCACATCTATTCCCACACCCTAAGCATTTGGGGATTTCTGTCAAGCTCACTCTCTTTGCATTTTCTCCAGCTGCTGAAGATTGTCTTTGCTGGTGGGAGGGGTGTGTGAAATATTTCCTATGTGTTTTTTTCTGATGTAGCTGTTCCTAAGAATCTCCAAGAGATTTTCAGAGACAATTAATAGCAAAGCTTGACTTTTTAGGTATATATTCCACCTTCTTGGACTCTCCAAACTTTGTCATGATTAGAGAGAGAAGACGTGTCTAGAAATTACAATAAGTGGTTTTAGTTGAGTGCAAAGTGCAAAAAACTTGATCGTAATATTTTAAATCTTATCTTTGACTTGCTGCAAGTTCAGCTGCATTCATGCTTATCTCCCTAGCTGAAAAGTTAGGAGGAATTACATGAAATCTGTAGGTAGTTTTTTTCTCTTCCATTTTGTTTCTATGAGAACTCATTATTTTTCCTATGTCTTTGATGAAATAATTTTTGTAATTTGAAAGGCTATTATAAAATTGTACATAATTAGAACTCAATCCAGCAGAGCTGTCATAGCACTTATCCTAATATGGTACAGGTATTGTCTTAATAGGGATCTTGGATTTTTCTTAGTCATTTTTCCTTTAGAAAAAGCTTATAGCTTTCTGTTATTCCCAATACTATATCAGTGCAGTCTTTTCCCTGCAGCTCCTGTCCTATTCTCTTGCTATCATTTCCAGCCCATTTCCACCCTAATCTTCCTTTGGTGGGACACATTTTCTCCTATCATCACTTCAAACCCACTTGATCCATTCAGCTAGGCTTCCCTATATTATCTTTTTCCTGCCAACAATACATTTGCTGTTTTACAGATTTTAAACTCACTGACATGGATCAAAACAATCCCCCTGTGAGTAGAAAACACTTAAGCTTCTGCAGGAAAGATTGCCAATTCTCTTCACCACCTTCCTCCCTCCCCCACTTTCCATTTGTTCCCTCAACAGCATCTGTTTCCATCGAAAGCTATAATGGAGCATCTGAAGCCCCGTAGATCTTGTTTTTAATGGCATGAGGCTGCGTTTTGACTGAGAAGTAATTCTTCTCATTCATTCATTTGGCTTCCTTTTCTACTGAAAAAGTGAGATCCCTGGATCCAAGGGCTGGTTTTGTACAATGCATGCAAGAATACCAAACAACTTTCCTTTGCTGCAAAAGTATTAAAGAGTCTTTCAGCAGCCAATAAAAAGTACACCAGCTTGCACAGGATAGGAATTCTCACTCAATTTAGCTGATCCTGTTAGACTTTCCGAACAGAATCAAGAATGTGATACAGTTCAAACCATCAGATGGAAACCTCTAAGTCAATATGGCCATTTCTGGGCATGCACAAAAATACTTCTTTGAAATTGATTTGGTAGTGTAAATAAAATCAATCCAATTTGAGTTTTTCACTTGGATATTAAACCAAATTGGACTTATTTTCCAAATTGATTTGATTTGTTAAATTTAATCAGATGTCACCTGATTCGATGTAGGTATGCTACCTAGTACAGCTTCTTATGCATCAAACATTTGAGCCTTAAAGAATCTCCCAACACAATGTGGAATTTAACACAGAGGGCGGGTAAAAGTTGTATACGGAACAGATGGAAGTACTTTCCCGTGTGAAGTTTGCTTTCAGAATCAGCCATCTGGTCCATATGACAGGAGTGAGATTGGTCTGGCCCACAGACAGTGTACAGGTAGTCCTCGACTTATGATCACAATGGAGCCCAAAATTTATGTTGTTAAGTGAGACATTTGTTAATTGAATTTTGCCCCATTTTACAATCTTTCTTGCCACTATTGTTAAGTGAATCACTGCAGTTGATAAGTTAGTAACATGGTTGTTAAGTGAATCTGGCTTCTCCATTGACTTTGCTTGTTGGAAGGTCACAAAAGATGATCACATGACCTTGGGACACAGCAACGGTCATAAATATGAACCAGTTACCAAGCATATGAATTTTGATTATATGATTATGGGGATGCTACAAAGGTCGTAACTATGAAAAGTAAATAATATAATGTCGTAAAGTTATTGTTGTTTAATTTTGATATGGGATTTGTTTGATGTTGTATTTTTCTATGTGAATCATATAGTCTTTTTTATTGTAGTGGCATACAAATATGCTAAATCAATAAATAAATGTCCATTTGTTCTGGATGGGAGATGGATGTGAATGCGTTTGGATACATTAGAGAATGTAACTCCAAGGGAGTCATTTCTGAGTGGACGTTTGCCTACAATTGATATGTAACCGTAGGGCTGAAAAAATAGGATAATCTTGGTAAAATCTGAATAGCAAGGGATAGGTTGAGGAAAATTTTCCCAAAGCTGTCTGAAATACAGTAGAAAATGTCCTGTTTCCCCATCCCAGATCTATCCAATAAATATAAATTTTAAAGCTAGCCAAATTATTTTGTCACACATAAAATTAAACAACAACAACAAACCTTTGGAAACCCCTCTTCCTTTTCCTAGCATTAAAATCCAGCAAATTAGTTCAATAATTCATAAGTATACTCCTCTTTTATTATACTGAATTTGCTGCCTTGAGGCCTAATGATAAGGCCAGCCATTTTCCTGACATATTCCCAGTGATCGGTGCTTGACACTTCAGGATCTTGTAAAGATGCTTGCCTTTCCCTAAGGAAATAACAGAAGTAAAATAAATGTTATAGGCGCAAGATCTGATTGCACATTCACTCTTTCAACATCTTGACTGATGTTCTCAGTTGGAAGAGTGTTCTGTAAAATCTGTATCTCCCATTAAATCCCAATGTGTACCATAGCCTCCTGCGGGTCAATGGATGATAAATGGATTTCTACAATTAGAAATGGTTCTTTTGTTTTTGTGACTTGAGGTAATTTAATATGTTGACAAGATGAATCCTTATTATAAATTAAGTATGGATAAAAATTTGGAAACCAGAAGTTTTGAGTAGCGAAGCCCACAAGCTCTGTTTTTTGGGTACCATTTTAAAGTGTCCCATTACCATAATAATGCCTCTTAAAAGCCTTTAGACATCATTATTCCATTAGAAAAAATTAACATATTTCAGCTGAGATGCTTCTGGCAGGAGTTTCATAGGGTGGGGGCAGACAGAAATAATGTTAAACTCTCTCTAAGCCTTCTCATTAAAGGTGACTTCTACCACAAACAAAATATATAAAAAGAAAAGCCATAATTAAAGTATCACATTAACTAGTTCTAAATTTGACATTAAATATACATTATCAGCATTATGACATTCAGATTGTTATCAAGGAATGTGAAGGGGATTTATTATTTTTGCTATTATTAACTGTTCACAACAAAGTGAAGCTGCCAGTTCTTATTTTGTCAGTTTATTTCTGTCAAAGACCAATATAGAAAAAAACAATTAATTAACTATTTAAAAGTAAACAATGAGAACCAAATATAAAGCACAAGCTAAAGAAATGATGTGGAATATTATCAGTTTTATTACCAATGTAATATGTATATCTAGAACTTAGAAAGTATTACTTATATAAAATTTAAAGATAGGGGTAAGTTAAAATGATAAAAAGGGCATCTGTCTAGCCATCTATATATATTTAGGGTTAGTAAACTAAAGTTATACTATATTACTATTATTTAGAAAGGCTGTGAAATTCTAACTTATTTATTGTAAGGTAGAAAAAGAAATAAGTGAATCACAAACTAAAATTTAGAAAGTTATTTGTCTTATATTTGAATGAACACATCCAATTTGAAATTTGATGAAGATGCTGTGAATGTTGTCAGAAAGTCCTCATTAGATGTAGGACATAAACAGTACACATTCTCCAAACTGAATGCTGAACTAACTTTGTTTAATGTATTTAATATTTCAGTTGAATTGAAGTTCAGTAGAGGTACTCTTTAGTTTTGTACTTGATACTCTAAAAATTGCAGTTTAGTCAAAAATTTTGTGGGAGTAGCAGAACTTTTGTGGAGCTTTGGATTCTCGTGTGGTTTTAAGGAAGGCCTTGAATTGTGCACTACTAGAATAATTAGGCTTTCTGGCTTTACTGACTGATCATTTTTAATCTAAACATGACAGTGTGTCTTGGTTTGTTTATTTGTTTATCTTTATTACATGGTTTTATACATTGCTTGTTTTCATGGGATTTAAGGCAGTTTATTATTCAAATAAAACTGAAACAACAACATCTAATTATCTACATGGTAACTCCAGTATCTTTAGGCTCTGCTTGGCAGATCTTATTAAGTAATTTATAAAAATTAAGGAGAGTTGGGACAGTCTATATTTCAGGAAGTCAGGAATTGCATAGGATGGAGCAGCAACAGAGAAGCCATTGTCGTTTGACTTCCTTTCCTTGACTTCACTTGCAGTGGGGATCCTTAATTAGCCCTTCCTGGAAGAACATTTGAGATAGGAAAAATATCTGGGACCCAAGTTCTGTGAGGCCCTTCTCCATGGAAGCCATGGATTATTCACAGTTTCTGTGGTTTTTCCCCATTTTCTGAGTGCTAATTCTCTGGAATATTGACTGGGATGTACAGTAGATATGAAATCCAGAATAGATTGGTAATGAAACTCAAATTCTTAATTTGGCCTGATGTGTGGCGAGTGCAAAACATCACAATTTCTTCAAGATGTGCATTTATTTAAAGTCACATTTTTGGAAAACTTTGTCCACTGCTTTTATCATATGGAAATTAATGTTAAAACAAAATATATTGTTTGGGTTTTTTTCTGGGGGTGGATGACTTTCAAATTCTGATTGGTTAGCAATGTTGCAGTTAGCTAAAAATATTCCCGCCTTGCTTACAGAATTGCAATTTTTATCTCTTCCCTTTCTTTCCTTCCCCCTTGCTATGTATACAATAAGAGAAGATTATTCATGGGAATAGTTCTGATTTTATATATCCTAGATTTGTATATCTCAGAGTCTTAGCTTTGTGCTGCTTATTTTGGGTCAATTTCCTTAATTTCAGAGAGAGATGTCCAGATAGTTTGAAGCCTTATTTAGTAATTACATAAATTTATTATTACTATCTGTCATGTGTCAGCAACCCCACCAGTGATGTCTATGGAGACTCAGTCATCCAGGCCATGGTTGTCCCAAAAGTACTTTTTAGAAGCTGAAGAAGCTTCTTGGATAAGAAGCGAAACATTTTCAAAGAAAAACCAGGAAGTCCAGTTGCCTCTTGAAAAAGCACCTTTGGGACCCACCAGTGATGCTATCCCTGTCATGTATATCCATGGCAAGTCATTTGAATGCATTGTGCGGAAGGAAGGAGGGAGGGAGGGAAGGAAGGAAGGAAGGATTTAAGAAGGCTATGGAGGAATTGGGGAGAAGTGTATTTTTATATGACATGAAATCAGTGTCTTAAAGGAAAACAAAGAAATTGTTGTTAATGCTGCATATAAATTTCAAGGAAGTTATGAGAAAGTGAAATGGTACTAAATGCATTTTCTAGCCAATTTCAATATTTTACTCCTGTTGCTGTATAAATGCAAGAAAAGCCACAGCACTTTCCCTATAATTTTAGTTACTCAGATTGACTGGTACTTTCTGCATGCTACCACAGAAATGAAAGAGTCCGCAGACTGTGGTTGTTGGTTTTCAGGGAGATAGAGCAGATAAGCTGGCACTTCATATCGATCCCCTTTGTGTTTAGAGGGAGCTTTCATAGATCATTTGTTATCTGTTCTGATGCTTGTGTCTCTGGAATCAAAAGGATGGCCATAGCCAAAGTAAAGCTTTAAGCTGCAGAGTTTTATGCTTGGTAAAAACTTCTGTGATACTATTGATTTCTTACTCAAATATTCAGGAATGCATTGTTACATTCCACTAAGTGAATGTTTGTTGGATTCATTTCCAAATGCAGGTAACATTACTTGGTACAACATATTTTCATCCTTCTATTTACAACATGTATTGCTTATTTGTTATTACATACTTGTAGCATCTTTTACTCAATATCCTGCTAATACAAAAGCTATTTTGATATTTTTTTGAGGAGAAGGGGGATAGCTACATGGCCAATCCTGGCCAATCAAGGAGTAGAGGTGATATTGACAGAGAAATCAAGGTTGCAGGAACTGGGCATGGCTAGTCTAGTGAAGTGAAGGACATGGGGATATGTGAAAACAGTGTTCCAATATTTGAGGGGCTGCCACAGAGAAAAGCTATTTTCAAGGCATCTGAAGGCCAGACAAGGAATAATGGATGGAAACTGAAGAAGGAGAGATTCAACCTGGAAATAAGGAGAAATTTTCTGACAGTGAGAACAATCAACCAATGGAACAGCTTGCCTTTGGAAGTTGTGGGAGCTTCATCACTGGAAGCTTTCAAGAAGACACTGGACTGCCATCTGTCAGAAATGGTGTAGGGTCTCCTGCTTGGACTGGGGGTGGCGGGAGGTTGATTAGATGACCTACAAGGTCCCTTCCAACTCTGTTAATCTGTATCTATCTGTATCTAAGGTTGTTCCTAAATCTGAATTGTCTTCAGAAACCATCAAATAGATACTACGTTTAGGTTCTTTGCTGGCTTTGTTCTGACTGGAAGTTTTCAAAAGAAGAGCCTCTCTTTTTTTGGCTGAGCCCTATTTTGGATTAAAACACAGCGATTTTGGAGCAACGGTCTACACAAGCAGATTGCAGAAGACATTTCACAGCACAGTAGCATCTGCTGCAGATCAAACCAGAAACGAACTGGGTGCCTAAATGCATATTAAGCCATGTGTGTGAACTCGAATCCAGACATTTTTAAAAAACACAATAGTTTCTCGCGTTGTCAAACATTCCGTTTCAAACCTGAATGGTCACTGTAGCATCCAAGGAACATGGATGTAAAGCATGTGCTTTGCCGTTGTTTTAATTAGTAACATTTGGAGATGGAAAGGCTTGTTTTTGATTGCTAGATTACTTTTGATTTGTTACCTATGTTATACAGGCACAGCAATCCTAAGGAGACAAAGGAAACACCAAACTTCCTCATCCATCATTTTTAGAATTAGCTCAAATGTTGCAGACAGAATTTAGTGCATCATTTATTAACCAAGGATGCTTATTAGTCTGTCCACAGAAAGTTATTTTAAAGGAAACAAAAATATTAAGACTGTCAAACCAAGCTTCTAAATTTAAAGCTTCTCATTTGATTATCAACCCCAGACAGGATTTAATTTAAAAAGCAGCACATCCTAACTCCCTCAACAGATTTCAAGTTTGAAATGAATGGCATCAGATACATTTTTAAAAGTTACAGTTTTTGAAATATTAAGGAATAAAGAAAGAGGGGAGAACACTTATCACTTATGGGACTGTTGCAAAAAGAATGATTTCACTTAGGAGGGCATTATAAATGCTATTGTAATGAGGAATTATAAAAGTATTCTCAAAATAATATGATCTTGATTATTTACCTACCAGGCATAGATCAGTTATCTCTTGGTGTGCAGAGCCAGTGTTTAGCTGACTAAAATTATTTAAAAATAATAAGAGGTATCTCTGGTGTAAGGACCAAAAGTAACCTTTTTTAAAATGATTTTAATTAGTAAGACTGTATTCCAGGACATCATGAGCACTGATGCACTGAGTGAGACCTGATGATGGAGTCTCTGTCTTGCAATGCATCCAATAACCACAAGAGAAGAACAGGTTGGGAGTTTCAGACCCAGTTGGCATTACCAGATGGCTCTTGAGGTAGACCCAGGTTTGAGAACTATAATTCTCTCTTTTGTCTCCTTCCGGGGCACAAAGGAGAGAGAGACTTTGACTCTTGCCCCTACTCTTTAGTCTTTAAATTTCATTTGCATATCCAACAAAAGAGAATTTCATAGCAAAATTATTTGTCAGAAATGTGGTTCAGAAACAAAGGAACATGGTTCAGTGGTACTATAATAGTCCTATGAAGTCTTGGTGGCACAGTGGTTAGAGTACTGTACTGCAGGCCACTTCTGCTGATTATCAGCTGCCTGCAATTTGGTAGTTCAAATCCCACCAGGCTCAAGGTTGACTCAGCCTTCCATCCTTCCGAGGTGGGTAAAATGAGGATCCAGATTGTTGAGGGCAATATGCTGACTTTGTAAAACTGCTTAAAGAGGGCTATAAAGCACTATAAAGCAGTATATAGGTCTAAATGCTATTGCCATTGCTATAATAAAAAATAAAATAGCAAACTTCGTTCATTAAAATTCGGTTAATGACTTTCCCTACGTTATCAGAAAAACATAGAAGAGGAACCTTGCATTCTCTTGATAAAACCATAGTCAGTGGTTATCCAAGTGCCATGACTTGGGCTTAGTTCTACCATGTATTCGGCAGGTTGACTATCATGCTCTCATTTATCAGAAATCTAGCATGTTTGAGTGATCATCTTAGTACTAATCAGCTGATGCACACAGTTTGTTTCCGGCCTGTCATTGCAAGGGCACCATTGAGAGGAAAATAGCAGTTGATTTGAGGGCATGCTATCACCTGAGAGGCTTGCAAAACTCTGTTGCAAAAAAAGAAGAAAAAAAACCCAACCGCTATTACACTTGATACATAGAAGGCCCATGAAGTATATTTATTGGGACAAGATAAGAGGATTTTTTTTCCCTTTGTAAAAGAATATGTATACGATGAGCTGGGAAGGAGAGAGGCTGATCCTCAGCAATATTAAATACAGTCAGAAACTATTGATTTAAATGCAACTGGCACCCAACTAAATATATTTAGGATCTGATTCTTGGTGTGAGTACAAGAGTTTGCAAACTCTTGCGTTCAGCGGAGCATGTATCTTGAATTTTCTGTAATTCAATAGATGAATAGAAAATTTAATTTGATCCCCCACTTGCATACTTCCTCATTGTTTGATCACAGCAAAGGCAAGTGATGTCTTGAATGTTTGAATGAGTAATCATAGAAATAATTCTGAAGAAAGAACTTTCAAGTAAAGTTAGGACAAATATTTTTCTGCTTTGTTCCTTCCCCCATTGTAGTCACTGGAGGTCAGAATCTCATTGCTGTAATTTCCTCTATACATGGGGGTTTGGTACATTAAATTCAGGTTCCCCTCATAAGTAGAATATGCAGTGCATCCCTATTCAGAATTGCCCCTAAAATATGTATGGTGGGATATAGGAACAGCTGAAAATCTGTGCTCTACTCATCTTCTGTAATAGTTTGAATTCAATTTACGGAATACAAATTAAAGAACCCTTTTCCAAAGTGACCACAACATGATTGACTTTTGTCTCAATATACGACCACACAAAAATCATCACGACGGAATCCCAATTATAACTTCAAAAAAGGCAACTACGATCTCTCATCCTTTGATTGGCAATTTCTATTCTCTGGATGCAATACTGTGGAAGACCATTACAACATATTTTTACTTGAAGTCAAAGGAGTCACCAAACTGTATGTACCATTAACAACTCCCAAAACCAGAAAAAACAAATTACCCAAAACAATAAGGAAGCTTCATTCCAAAAAGAAATCACTTTGGCAGAAAAACAAATCTGGTCACGTTGCCAACTTCAAAAGCCGATACAAAAATTTATGCCACCAGATAAAAATGAATGTACCAATTATCACATTAAACAAGAAGAAAACCTTCTACGCACCAATTCCACCCACGCTTTCTGTAATTTTATAAACAACAAACTAAAAGACTCAAGGTCCATCCCACCCTTGAAAGGACCTAATGGTAAAACTGCAACAATGACACTATTAAAGCCAACCTCTTTAACACATTCTTTGGCTCAGTATTTGTAAACAATAATGGATCAACCCAGTATTTCCTAGTCGAACCACAGACAATTACAATGATCTAATACATATCAATTTCACAGAAGACATTGTTGAAAAAGCACTGCGCAATCTAAAACCATCTCTATCTATTGGACTGAACGGAATATGTGCCTACTTCTTAAAAAAGCTACCCATTACCAAAGCCGAACCTCTAAGCATAATCTTTGAAAAATCTTTCAAGACCAACTCCTTGCCAAAACTATGGTCACAAGCCCATCTTCAAAAAGGGAGACCCCAGCCTAGTTGAAAATTACAGACCAATTTCTTTATGCTGTGTCACCTGTAAAGTCATGGAATCAATTATTAACCAATCCATCATCCTCCACTTAGAAACAAACAACCTACTCTCTAATAAACAATTTGGTTTCAGAGAAAAACTATCCTGTAATCTGCAACTATTACACTGCAAAAACATATGGACTACACAACTCGATCAGGGCAAAGCAATAGACGCAATCTACATAGACTTCTGTAAAGCCTTTGATTCAGTGGTACACAACAAACTACTCCTAAAACTTAAATCTTACGGTATCTCTGGACACCTGCATAACTGGATAGAAGCATTCCTGTCAAACAGACAACAAATGGTCAAAATTGGGAGCGTCCTATCACATTCTGTACTTGTCAACAGTGGTGTCCCACAAGGCAGTGTTCTAGGACCAACTCTTTTCATACTCTACATAAATGACCTCTGTGATCATATCAAGAGCAACTGTGTTCTCTTCGCTGATTTATTTATTTATTTATTTTATCAGATTTATATACCGCCCTTCTCCCGAGGGACTCAGGGCGGTGTACAGCCAAATAAAAACACAATATAAAATTACAAAAGTTAAAAATAGATTAAATTCAGGGCTGCTATTAACATTATACCTTAAAACCCCAATAATTAAAATACAAAACCAATCCTCAAACCCCGATTTAAACCCCAATTTAAATCAGCCCAGGTCGGCCTGCTGAAAGAGCCAGGTTTTCAGAGCATGTCTAAATGCCCTCAGATCAGTGGTTATCCGTAATTCAGGAGGCAGCTTATTCCAGAGGGCGGGTGCCCCCACAGAGAAAGCCCTATTCCTTGGGGTCACCAGGCGGCACATGGATGCTGTCGGGACCCGAAGGAGACCCTCCCTGTGGGAGCACACCTCCCTGTGGGAGACTACTGGCAGAACGCGGTCTTGCAAGTAACTTGGTCCGATGCCATGGAGCGCTTTAAAGATCAAACCAGAACCTTAAAGCGAACACAAAAGGCCACCAGCAACCAATGCAGTTTGCACAGGAGAGGCGTCACATGGGAGTTTCTTGATGCTCCCATGATCACCCACGCGGCCGCATTTTGCACCAGTTGAAGCCTCCGAGTGCTCCCTGCAGGGAGCCCCATGTAGAGGGTGTTACAGTAGTCCAGGCGGGAGGTGACCAGGGCGTGAGTGACCATGCGTAAGGATGATGATGTAAAGCTATTCAACACCACAGATATTGATCAATAGTGCTATTCTTCAAAAAGACCTTGACTATGTATTAGAATGGTCAAACAAATGGCAACTTCAAATCTCAACAAATAAATGCTCTGTCCTACATATTGGCAAAAAAAATCAGAAAATAAAATACAAGCTGAATAATCAAGACCTTGTTGACGATCCAAACCCTGTCAAGGATTTTGGAGTACTCATCTCAAATGATCTAAGTGCTAGAGCCCACTGTAACTACATAGCCAAAAAGGCATTAAGAGTTGTTAACCTAATCTTACGTAGCATTTTCTCTGGTAATATTACACTAATAACTAGAGCATACAAAACATTTGCTAGACCAATACTCGAATACAGCTCATGTCTGGAACCCACAATACATATCTGATATTAACACAGTTGAGAAAGTCTAGAAATATTTCACAAGAGGAGTTCTTCACTCCTCTACTTCTTACAGAATACCTTATGCCACTAGACTCGAAATTCTAGACCTAAAAAACCTAGAACTATGCCACCTTCGGTCTGATCTAAGTATGGTATATAAAATCATACATTCACCTATCAATGAATACTTCAGCTTCAACCATAACAACACAAGGGCACACAATAGATACAAACTCAAGGTTAACCGCACCAAACTTGATTGCAGGAAATACGACTTCAGCAACAGAGTGGTCAATGTCTGGAATACTCTACCTGACTGTTGTTTTTTTCCCCAAACCTCAAAAACTTTTACCTTAGACTGTCTACTATTGACCTCACCCCTTTTCTAAGAGGTCTGTAGGGGGCGTGCATAAGCACACCAACGTGCCTACCGTCCCTGTCCTAATGTTTCATATATATATATATATATATGTATGTATATATATATATATATATACATACATATACATATATACACACACACACAGTATATATATATATATATATATATATATATATATATATACTTTGTATTACAACTAGCTAGCTGAAGAGAGCTAACTAGCTCGAAATAGATCTATACTAGTCTCCCTTATTTATTATTTAAAAAAAATTATCAGCTTAAAAAACCTTACACACATGTAAACTAAAGGCAACGAAACAAATAGCTTTCTGCCAGTATGGTCTCTGGTGATGAGCCGAAAGACAGAAAAGAAAGCAGTATGCTTTCTCCCTTAATTGGGGCTTAACAGGGTGTTGTAATACAAAGTATATACTTATTCCCCTGCCTGAGCTGATAAGGAGAGAGCCAGTGGTGTAGAGGCAATTACAACTGCCTCACATGTAATACTTCCCTGGTTCGAATCCCAGTAAGGGTATGGCTAGCTGAAGAGAGCTAACTAGCTCGAAATAGATCTATACTAGTCTCCCTTATTTATTATTTAAAAAAAAAAATTATCAGCTTAAAAAACCTTACACACATGTAAACTAAAGGCAACGAAACAAATAGCTTTCTGCCAGTATGGTCTCTGGTGATGAGCCGAAAGACAGAAAAGAAAGCAGTATGCTTTCTCCCTTAATTGGGGCTTAACAGGATGTTGTAATACAAAGTATATACTTATTCCCCTGCCTGAGCTGATAAGGAGAGAGCCAGTGGTGTAGAGGCAATTACAACTGCCTCACATGTAATACTTCCCTGGTTCGAATCCCAGTAAGGGTATGGCTAGCTGAAGAGAGCTAACTAGCTCGAAATAGATCTATACTAGTCTCCCTTATTTATTATTTAAAAAAAAATTATCAGCTTAAAAAACCTTACACATATATATATATATATATATATATATATGTGTGTGTGTGTAAGGTTTTTAAGGTTTACAAAGTATATATATATATATATATATATACATATATATATATACACACATGCATGCATGCATGCATACATACATACATACATACATATATATATATATATATATATATATAAATTTTTTCTTATATGTATCCATGTATTCATAACTATGTTTTTACTTATACCTATTATCTTGTAAGCAATTGACAAATAAATAAATAAATCTTTGACATTGCAAAATGGATAATGCCAACTGTTTTCAAATGTCAGCCACCCAATGAGAACTGTGGCTATGAATTCTAGACTACCAGGTATAATGATCTCAGATTGGACACATCTATCTGAGATCTTAGACACTTTCTTTGGGATCAAAGGCTAAGCTAAATCAGCCAACTGTCTGCCTTGATGTGTGATAGTGTCTTTTGTTTCAGTTGTTCCTATAAGAAATCTGATGTCTGTTTATAATTTATATTCCTACATCTATCTCCTTGTTTACAACCTTTGTAATTGGACTTCAAATCCCAAAATTCCCCCAGATGGCCATTAGTGAGAATTCTGCGAGTTGTACTCCATACATCTGGAAGTTGCCAAAGTTGGGAAATACTGTTTAACTTATTCCAAATCAGCAAATAGATCCCAGAAGGGAATACAAGTGCAACTTGCAGCAGAACCTTGTTTTGTAGCTGTTAAGTCTAGGCCTATATGAATCTGGTCCAATTCATTGCAAAATGTAGATTTAACAATCAAAGAGGACATGATTCAAATTGAGTTTGTTATTAGAGAGAAAAACCTGTTCTATTCAAGATGGTAGTGTTGCTATTAGAAAAAGATTCATTGATAGGTGTAATGAAGAAGCATTAAAATACCAGTAGCTGCTTCATTTTTTGAAAAATATGGGCTGAAAATAGCAGGGATGATAAACTATTTAGAACACATTAATTCTGCCCAATTTCAGCTGAATATCTTCACCACAATAAATTACTGAATTATTCACCCTGCACTTTTAAAATGAAGGGATAGTAGACACTGAAGAAGGACAGAAATATCAGCTTCAAAATTGTCCAACAAAGAGACTTAGTTATTCTGAACCAAGACAGCAAGAATTCTAATTCTTTTTTTAAAAATACTTTCAGAAATTGCTTTAAAACCTTCAAAACCATTTGCTTTTCTGGGATCAATGATGTTGAAGAAGAGCATAAGTTGCCTTTGTGGGATATAAGGCTTGGTGCCTGAAACTGTGCCATTTATTGGGTACCAGGAGGTTTCACAAAGCTAATTGGCAATATTGACCTGCCTAAGAAAGTCCTCTCATCACCAACATCAGTGGG
The DNA here is from genome assembly GCA_023653725.1 of Bungarus multicinctus. Taxonomy (NCBI): domain Eukaryota; kingdom Metazoa; phylum Chordata; class Lepidosauria; order Squamata; family Elapidae; genus Bungarus; species Bungarus multicinctus. Next base: position 7,369,027 of record CM042838.1, read on the forward strand.
ATATCAAGCTTTGTAATTTTTATATTGACTTCTTTGGGTCAGGAATTGAAAGAATGAGCATTAATTGAGTCTTACAGGGTGCCATTCTTTTCTAGTCTCTGATCATTGGATTTGGGGGGACTGACAGGCAGGATGGCAGAACTGGTTAACCATTTTGGAAAGAATCTTATTGTTAGTCCCAGAATTCTTCTGTTCCTGAGATGTTTGTTTATTTATTTATGGGATTTATTTGCTGCCGCAATCCAAAGAACTCTAGATGATGTACAAAATCCAATTATAGAGGAAAACCTTGACAGTTCAATTAATAATGATTAATACAATGAATACAAATAATATGAAATCATTCCTGGTGCCAAAGGCTCCACATAGAGCTATTCCCCAAATACACTCCCAACCCAGAAAAAAAAGGGTTTACATGTTTCTGGAAGGCCTGGAAAACGACTTTTGTCTTGGTAACACAACCTTTTCCAAAGGAAGGCACCTTCATGGGGAATACTTGTCATGAGGACCCTTCCCATCTCACCTTAGGATAGGAAGGAACATTTAACAGGAGTTGTGAAACTACCCAGATTGGGCAAGCTGAACCTATTTGGGAAAGACAGCCTCTTGGATACTCAGCCCCTTAGAATTGCACTAAGAAGAACAGTGGTGGACAACTGCTCCACAGCAGCTGTGTAAAGAGTCGCATGGGCTGTAGCATTTTTCACTAACTGAATTTTCCCAGGGGTCTTCAAAGGGTCTTCAAAGGTTCAAAATGAATTATAGCCATGTAGTTGAATTATCGCTTTTGGCATCATGGCCCTATTCTAGCTTAGTTAGCAGAGGCAGCAGAAGCAGACAGCCACCATGAGAGGCAATGCTTCTGAAATAAGCAGTTACGGTGAAAGCGGCTGGGGAAGAACAGGTGACCTTTCTGCACCCTTTTCTTAAAAATACCAAATGTTAAGGGTAGAGCCCCTATTAGCCTGGCATTTAGTCACTGACTGTCAAGAGACATGAAGTGTCACAGTCTTGCAGAAATGTATTTGTTGGGTTGACCTATGTGTCTGTCTAGGACCATCAGTCTAGAGCTCGTGTTCAGAAGGCCGAGAGGTGAATTGCACTACCAGGCACATTGGAGGAAGTTGTCCAGATGGGTAACATTTCCTTGGAAGAAGAGAGCAAGGAAGTTAAACCTTGGGGTTAGATAAAGTGGCTGAGAACTGGGAAAAGGGAACAAAACCTAAAGGAATGTTACTTTGCTGCACCAAATACTCCTGATGTGCAGAGATGGTGAAATGCAGTAAGTGGGCTAGCTTCATCACACCCTCTCCTTGAATATTCTCAGTGACATTATAGCATGGGATATCCTCTGTTACAGTCCCAAAAAGTTTGGAAAAACTGGTTCAGAATCACCCCTTTCACCTTATTGCTTCTAAACATTAGTGTGTCTTTCCATTTACGAATGGAAGCTGCCTCAATATGCTGATTTGATCCAAATTTTGTTGAATCGAAGTATCCTTTGACATTTCATGTAGCACTTCTTTGTTTCTATTAAACTGTTTTCCTTTCCCCCATAGTTTGCATGTAACTATTTAGTCCCCCCCACCCCACCCCCATTGCTGCTGTTTTGTTTATATGCACAGGTGATATAGCCTTTTGGCCAGAAAAGCATCCACTCTCAGAAGACAAGTATCTTGTAGTGCAGAATACAATGAGACATAGTGCAATGTTAAATAACACAAGGTTTGCAGATCTAAGTACATTTGCTTGAAAGAATCTAGGAATGCCAGGCCCAGACACAGCTGTAATGTAATAATCAGGAAACAAGACAACGAATCAACCCTAATTAACATCAGCTTTAAGACTTCATGGACAAAGGAGAAATCACAATTAGGCTTTTTATTAGAATTAGGATATCCTGGGCATATTTTCTTAGAAATCAGTCAGGTTTCATTTAATGAAGCTAACTCTCAGTTGAGTTGGTACAGGATTTCCATGGTTGTATGTAATGAGTAATTTTGAACCCAACTTTCTCTTATGATAATGAAGACTTGGTATCTTGCAGAAATTACCCCGTAGTGGGGACCCCTGCCAAAAATATGTTGATCAAAAGAAAAATACTGTGAACTCCAACTCAGAGTGTTATAAAGATTAGGTAACGCATACCCCTTGAAGATCTTCAATCTCTTTATTATGAAAGAAGTTAAAAAGGAGGGTTGGTGGGGATAGGTGATGAGAGAACAAGAAAGATGAAAAAAATGAAGTTATGAAATCTGCAGGGGTAGAGTTTAAGATGTGGGAGAAGGCTGCAGGAGCTCAGATTTGATTCCTCTTAGTGCTCTACTGTTTTAAACTGCATCCAAGGTGAGGTGGATTCTCCCAAATCTGAAGGCAAGAAATTATTAGAGAGTTCTTTATCTTTTTGCTGCCACCTACCGGTCATTTCCATTTTTTGCATCCCATAAGCAGAATTCTGATCCATGAATAGCCTCAAAGGCTACTAGGATAAAGAAGCTAGCACACCGGCTGTTCTTCCATGTTTGAAAAATCTTGAATGCCTGGAAAGTGAAGCAAATTTATAATAACTAGTATTACAGGAAGGAAAAAGGCTATTTGTCCTGTATTCATCCTTCCACTGCTTGAAGTGGTAATTATTTCTAGAATTATCATCATGACTTTGAGTCAAAAGGTCCTTCTTTTAGATTATCCTATACCCATAACTCTCTCAAGCTAAGGAATTTTTAAAACATTTTCTCTCCCCTCCCCCTTTCTCTCTCACACACACAAAGTGCCCATATTTCACATATTTGGGCATAACGTCCCTCATAGAGAACAGAAGCATTTCATAGTTAAGCCTGATCCCTTTTCTTCTTCTCTTTTGCTTAAAAACAGGCTTTGCCTTAGAATGTATTTTTTTCTTGGGATAAAATAGATGATATCCTATCTGCAGCTCAAGCCTGCATCTGCCTGCTTACACAGAAATAAGTCCCACTGAATGGAAGATCTCTTTCAAGGTGAGATTATACGGCCTGACTTCTTCATCAAATCCATTTTCCAGGGTAGGGTAGAAAGACGTGAAGTTTTGATTGTACATGACCTTGTATATGTTGTTCATTGTGGATTTCTCTTGGCTTCAATTTCCAGCTGTTCTTCTTCCACATAGCCATTTCTTGCTATTTCTTCCATGGTTAACTAGCTGTTCAGATTAGATTTCCAGCAGGCAAAGGTAGAATCAATGCATGCATACAAAACAAGAGTCAACTAAATCTATGTAGTAAGGCCTATTGTTTGTCGATCTTCCAATGCTCCATAATGTTGTCTATAAAGATGCATTTATAATTTTATGTTTTTGATTTGTTTTCTTCTAAAGTTTGAATTTACCAGAATTTACAGATTTCTTCATAATTTTTATTTATTGATTAAATTTATTGGCCATCTATCTTACTACCATAAATGGAATGCTGGCTAGGGAATTCTGGGAGTTAAAGTCCTTCCCATCTGAAAATTGCTGAGGTGAGAAACTCTGACCTAGAGACTCTGGGATTAATCTAGGGACTTTTGTTCTTGCAAAGCAGGCATGGTTCCGCTGCTGAGGTATGACCCTTCCCCAATTCTAGAAGCAGAAAAAACAAGCTGGTATAGTCTGTATTAAAGGGTCCAATGAGAAATGTTCAACTTTCGTGTAAAAAAAGTGTTGGGCCAAATCCCTGATCCTGCTAGTGAGGACTTGGGATCTCTCTTCAGCTCAGTATAAGAACTGCTTCAGTTTAACCAAACATTTTTGTTTATAGTACTCTACTGAGCTTTACAAATATGCTTTGGTTAGAAAAAAAAGATGGCCCTCGAACACAGCTGCATTATTGATATGTCTCTAAAGGAAAAAGAATTTAAAACTGCAGGTTTATTTTATTTATTTGCCCCTGGCTCCCATGGACACACACTATGCTCTGGCTTTTTAAAGAAAATATAAGATCTTTAGAAGACTGCGTGTGCCCAATTTCTGAGTTTGATAGAAAATAATAACTCTAAGACTTTGGATTAATGTTGTTAGAAGAAATATCCATCTGGTTCAGTTCCAAGCCGGAAAAAGACACTGGAAACATGGAAGCTGATTGGAAAGATGGTTGATTGGAAAGATGGTGAAGCAGAAGCACATGGCTACTTCTGGGCAGCTGTCTATATGGAGTTGAGAGTGGGGGGTATTTATACCTTCTCTTGGGCTTTGCACTCAAATGTCCTGTTCCTGTGCAAGAACATGTATTCTATTGGCTGTTGTCAGACTTCTTTGGGGCCTCGTAAAGGTAATATTTGTCCGAGCTAAGATTGGTTGAAGTTTGGAGCTGATGCAATGAAGGGGCTTGTTGTGCCATGTGGTGAATTAGATGGGTTAATCCTATTATGTCCCGGAGGGTAATGACTTAATCCCATCACCCTGAAGCTGGAGGTCTTTTGTCTTATAGAAATGCTAGCCCATTCTTTCTTAATAGGCTGGGGGCAGGGAGCTGCTTTTCTGTCTTTAAAATACACTTCTTCTTTTATCGTCCAGGGAAATATCATATTCTGCCTTTTTAATATTTCCTAAAATATTTCATTCTTCTAGGAGAGGAGGGTATCTTCCCTCAATGTGTAGGAGTCCTCCTGTTGTAGGCCGCTCCAGTTAAAATTCCAGTTTCCTTGGGATTGGATGATTTGTTTGAGAGATGTTATTGGCAACTCCAAGAATAAAGTGAGTGCATTTATGCATTGTGAAGCTGCATACACAAGGGACAGGTCACTAGAATATGACTGTCCAGGTGGATTTATCTGTTGCTTTTGGTGACCAGCTCTTCTGATGTGCCTGCTTTTTCATCTGAAGATTTGACAAGGAGAGAAAAAAGCAGCTTACAATGGATTGTGACAGTACAAAAGCTGCCCTTTTTATGCTGGCTTGAAGTTGAGGTTTCAGCTGTCCCCATTCTGGCCTTGTTTCTTGATGGCACAAAAAGTCTTTATATCAGTGTGGTAGAGCTTTAGAAAGTTCCATCATGTTCAAAAGAGAATGAGAGAGAGAGAGAGTTTATCCTGACTTCTGAACTGAAGTAAATGCCAGACATTTAGCTATTATTTTTCTCCCTCATTGCAATATTCTGCTGCCATGTTTTGAAATGCTCCATTGTGCAATTTAAAATGTATTTACCACAGGTCTCCAGAATTTTCATAAGAGCAAACAGGAGGAAAAGGGTATTATGTACGTTTGCTGCTTTGAGTTATTTATATATAAGTAAGGCGAGATTAAAAAAATCAAAGAAGTTTGACTCACCTTTTCATATGCAGGCTTTTGATGAAGGCTGCTTCTTCTCCTGCATCACAGATCAGTTTCTCCGGTTGTGTAAATCATAGCAGAAAATGACACACACATTGGAGACTGTGAAATGCTCTGCATATGAGAGTTGCTAAAAGATTTGCCCCACTGAAAGAAAGTGATTCTTTGGATCTCAATTCATGGTGTTAGAGCAAAGGTGGCACACTATAATTTTTCAGGGTTCAGTGTCCTTGCTGGGACATTGCAAATTATACATTTTGTTTGGATGTCCAGATCCCACTTTTCACTCAGAATGATTCTCCAGGCAACTTGCAAAAGATTGCATTGCAAAATAGCAACGACGGTACCAGTTCCTTTGCCTGGGGACATGATGTCAGAGATGCCTCCTCTCCATCTACTCGCAGGAGAGGATTGAGACTGAGAGACTGGGGCTTGCTTAAGGCCATTTCATGAGTTAATGAAGAATTGTATGAGGAAGGATACATAAGCACTCAAGCTCTCATTTTATTCTGTTATCCCTTCACAATAGCAAGACTAAGCAGCATTTTGAGTCCTAGATACTGCCCTCCATCCAGAATACCTCTCAGACAGGCAACTTGAAAATAGGAAGCAAATCACTTGTTTTTGCTAGTATTGAATCTACTCTCTGGGGGAAAGCAGGCAAGCTAATAGAAATACAAGAATTTAACTGTTTTGTGGTATGTCGAGCGACAGGAACTCTAGAGGTCACACAAAGGCTGCAGGCACCTGCACTCTAAATCTTTATTATTAATCATCTGATAAGTAGTACATTCTTCCTGCCAATCTAGGCCATTTGCAGCCCATTGGACTGGATATGCATTGCTTCACCTCAATGTCAATGCCTCCTGTAGCTATAGCTGCAAGCCCTCGAAGAAAGTTTGCCAAGATGCCTTTGGATCACCTCTCCTTTGAAGAAAGTGTGGTCTGTGGCCTGTTTCCATTTTGCAGAAACACCTAAAGTCAACTGATCTACAAAGCAGCATTAATATAATTTCTGTCAAGAGAAGCTTGACTGCATTCTCAGGTTAAGGTCAGGAGGCACATTCAGAAATGCTGAGTTGGGAAGGTGGGGGGAGCTATGCATTGCTGAAGCTGAGGAAGTAAATTTAAAAAAAACCATGCATACATGTTGGGAATACAAATCTTCCCTTCTCTGTTTCTCATTAAGTTTAATTCATTTTCTTGAGCCATCTGGGATAGACCTTCTAATAAAAAGTCCGGTACTTTGACATATGCCACACCTTTCATTGTTCTGGTTTCTGCATGTTTCTTTCATTGTTCTGGTTTCATCATAATAGAGCAAATTATCTTTCAAAGCTGTATCTCTTCTGCTTCATAAAGATGACAATAGGGGATGTTTTTATCCTATTTCAGTTGATGAAAATAACATTCATGTTCAGCAATAAATAAGCTTGCATTTTGGGCAGGGACTGGAGTAGCAGAAACCAAGAGGGAAAAGATAGAAGGAATGTAGGATCAAGAGCAGAGAAGGAGATTTATTCACTCATGTATCAAATACTGCTGCCCCTGATGGCCTAGAATCTTTCTGCTTTTTGAATCATCCTTGATGAACACTCTTAATATACTTTGCAAGCATAAAGGCAACTAAAATCTTGCCGTTCAAATATGGAAAACTGACCATCTTCAGATGTCAAATTCTATACCATCCTCATGCAGAGGATCTACAGATGTACAAAATGCAAGCTTCCCTGTGTGCTTCCAGGTCCATATGAACATGTGGAGTATTGCCTAAGGCAGCGGTAGGGAACCTTGGCTCTTTTATCACTGATGGACTTCAACTCCCAGAATTCCTGAGTGAGCCACAAAAGTTTCCCCATCCTTGGCCTACTGGTTTTTCAGTTGTGGGGGAAATCAATTTTTGACTTGAATGGGACTGTTTAATATACAAATGTAGGACATATAAAGAATATTGATCATTCAAGTTAAAAATTAGGACATTTGTATATTGAACAATCCCATTCAAATCAAAAATTTATTTCCCTCACAACTGAAAAACCAGTAGGCCAGGGATGGGGAACTTTTTATAGCTCATTCAGGAATTCTGGGAATTGAAGTCCATAAGTGATAAAAGAGCCAAGGTTCCCTGCCACTGGCCTAAGGCATTCTCATTAAGATGCCGCCTCCAAAGCTCTGGCAGCTTATAGAGTACAACAAAGCTCCACACACAAAGAGGAAGAAATTCATTGCTATCCCTCTCCTTGCCTTCCCAACATATATAGGTACCATTTGATTATTTCTCCAAAAATCTAAGGGGAGCATCTTATTCTCACTGAAACAGTAAGGGTGACATGATACTGATGTTCACGGCCACATATATTTTTCAACTGCAGTAATCCAGGTTAAACTGGGGCTTGTTAAAACGGCTAGATAAAGATGGAGTTCCTAAGAAAGACTGCTTGGAAACAGTCCACTCCTTTAATGGGATTGTAAATCTGACTTCGAAGGTTTAATACACTCTAAGCTCAGTCATAGAAAAGGAAGTGTGGCAAGATGCCTCCCTGAAAATAGATCACCTTCAAGCCCCAGAGGGATCTGGCGTCTTCAGCTTGAAAAACAGCTTTTGTCATTCTTTCTTTCTTTCAACTAAACCAGGAGTCTTCAAACTTGACAGCTTTAAGACTTGTGGACTTCAACTCCCAGAATTCCTCCTCTGGTCATGTTAGCTTGGAATTCTGGGAGTTGAAGTCCACAAGTCTTAAACTTGCCAAGTTTGAAGACCCTTGAGCTAAACTGTAGCAAGTTGCTTTGCAGCCAATGTACATGCCAGAACATAAAAGTTTGGAGCTGCTTTCCAACTGACTGAGTATCTTTCTATGGAAGTGGCCTTGATGATAGTAGCTTGTCTTAATTTGGGGGGGGGGGGAAGGAGGTCAGAGAAACAGCTGGTTCACTTTTGAAAAATCCTAGATCATAGTTATTTTTCATCCTAGCAGGAATGTTTGTAACCCAATGGATTGAAAGATACAACCAGTGAAATGCACATTTGTTAGTTAATGGAGAAGGCCCATTGCTGTTCTTCACCAAAAATACATTAGATACTACAAAGAAGAAAGGGCATCTTCTTTAATTATTCACAGTAGTGGTGATGCACAGATTTGAAAGCTAAAGCCACTTTACACAGTGGCTGAGCACATGAGTGATTCAGATGGTACTTAAAAAACAGCAAGGAAACCCACTTCAGTTCTGCCAAAGCTGTCCTTGTGTAAGAGATGTAATAGGTTTCTATAATGCAGCTACTATTTTTGACTGTAGTGCTCACACAGCTTGGGTTGGATTGTTATTCTACTTGAAGAGGAAAGTTGTTGCTTTTCTTTCCCATCAGAAATCAGAAGGACGATTATTTTAAATACTTCTAGACAGTCGAATGCTGAATGTACCCCTGCTACTTCTAATGTCTTGCTGGGGTAATAAAGTTGCGTCCGAAGCCAGCCCTCCATCAAACCAGCTAATTCCAAAAGTTATGCATTGATTCCTTGATCAACAAAATTACAATCTGAGGTGAAAGAGGAGGAGATGGGATGGAAGGCTCTGCGAGAGACATAAAAAGATTGACCCACTAAACCAGTAGAATATTTCTCACTCAAAGCAAATGACAAAGTGAGGAGTTGATTTTCAGAAATGAGACTTCTCTTATCCTATTCTTGCAAAGAAGTGATAATTTTGTCTCTGCTATCAATATAAAGGAGCTGGTGTTTGCCAGTAGTACTCTAAGGGAACTTTATGCTTCTCTTGCTTCCTCCTACCTTGAATATCTTTGAATTAATTTAAGTTTTAACTTCTTAAAAAGAGGTCTCCACATCTGTCACTTAAAGAGCAATAGAAGGGAACAGACATCAACTGGCTGGAGGGCTCCAAAGTAAATATATAAATGTGCTACTGTCTTCCAATGTTCTGTTTAATGAATCTCATTTAACTCAAGAATACTTTTTAATTGGTTGTAAATCCATTTTTAAATTGGTTCGAAATCTTAACTTAGGGAAAACTTAGTTCTGCATCACAAGTGCTATTTATTGACATTAGGCACTCTGGCCAAACCAGCAGAATGTTGGGAAGAAAGGATGGGAAGGGCCTCAGGGCTATGTCCATCTGTCTGGCTCTCGGCCACTAATGTAACTCTGCAAACAAAACCGTCTGGGTCCAAGGTAAAGGAGATACATCCACAAAACAAAGTACAAGTTTGCATATCGGCCCGACTGAGCCAGGTTTGTCGAGGGAAAAAATATCATGAAAAATAATCCACAAGTGCATCTCTTTAGAGCAGTGGTTCCCAAACTTTTTCAGTCCATCGCCCCCTTGGTGCTACAAACTCATCCTTGGTGCCCCCCACCCAGGGGTGGTATTCAAATTTCTATGGGCGTGGCCTAATTTGAGGGTGTGGCTTGCTGATCACGTGACTGGGTGGGTGTGGCTTGTTGGCCATGTGATTGGGTGGGTGTGGCTTGCTGGTCACATGACCGGGTAGGTGTGATTTGGTGGTCATGGCCAGGTGACTGGCAAACAAGTGGTCTTACTTGTTTAGCAAGTGTTCTAATTTATGACTGGCCTCCCCAGAGCTACTTGACCTGTTTTTGGAGTTTTGACAGTCATGCACACACATACACATACACTCCCTTCTAACCCTGCTGGAGCAGGTCATTGGACTAGAGTCGGCAAAGCATTTCTGATTAGATTCTAGTAGTGAATAGAATCTAATCAGAGATGCTTTGCTGATTCTTGTTGATTTTTATTTGTATTTCTTTATTTTATGTTGCTGAATTGCACTGACATGTGTGTCCCTTCTTGTGCACAAGCCAGAAGCTTTTGTGATTCTTTGCAGCAAAAATTACTGGCCTCTGGCTTTGCTCTACTTTTCAAACATGCCGCCACTGCCACGTTTTAGGTGCCGGCCCCGCAGGTCCACCCCATTGAGCCTGCTGCATCGGAGGGACCTGCCAAAGCAAGTCAAGTCAATGGGGTGAGCCTGAGAGAGGGAAAGAGAGAGAGAGAAACGAGAGATAGAGAGAGAAAGAGAGAAGGAAGAAAAGAAAGAGAAAAGGGAAAGAAAGAAAAAGGGACAAAGAAAGAGGGGGGTTGGAAGGAAGGGACAGAAAAAAAAAGAAATAAAAGAAGGAGGGAGAGGGAGGAGAAAGATAATGAGATATCAATTCTAGTCCAATCACCTGCTCCAGCAGGGTTAGAAGGGAGTGTGTGTGTGTGTGTGTGTGTGTTCTCCTTGTAATTTACCAGTACATTTTGGTTTTGCCTTCTTCAGAATTGGTACTGTAATACATTAGGGAAAAGTAATTTTTAGGGTGGAGATCTGGTCCAGTGGATCCTGTTTAAAGCCTCAACAAAATGTGAGAGCTTCCTGATAGTCTTGACCATGTTTCATCCACAAAACCTAGACTATGCCAATGCTCTCTACATGGGGCTCCCCTCGGAGGCTCCAGCTGGTGCAGAATGCGGCTGCACGGGTGGTGTTGGGGGCTCCTCGGGGCTCCCATGTCACGCTGCTCTTGCGCGAGCTGCATTGGCTCCCGGTGGTCCTCCAGGTGTGCTTCAAGGTATTAGTTACCATCTTTAAAGCGCTCCATGGCTTGGGCCCGGGGTATCTATGGGACCGCCTCCTGCCATTATCAGCCTCCCGCCAGCCAATACGCTCCCATAGAGTGGGTCTCCTCGGGGTGCCGCCGGCTGGACGGCTGGCGACCCTGAGGGTGCGGGCCTTCTCGTTGGGGGCACCCTCCCTCTGGAACGAATTACCCCCGGAGATGAGGACCATCCCTGATCTCCTGACCTTCCGGTGGGTGGTGAAAACTCATCTATTTCGCCAAGCCGGTCTGGCCTAGGGTTCTCTTAGGTTTTTAATCTGGTTTTATCTGTTTTTTTAGTCTTTTTAATTCCTTTTTATATGTTTTTATCTGTCAGCCACTATGTTTGATTTTAATTGATTTTAATTTTGTATTGTTGTTGTATTTTTAATCGATTGTACACCGCTCTGAGTCCTGTCAGGGAAAGAGGGCAGTATATAAGTTTAATAAAATAAATAAATAGAAGCCAAAGATCTCTCTCTCTCCCTCTCCCTCTCTTCCTCCCTCTCCCTCCCTCCCAGGCTGGCTTTGCTCTACTTTCCCAATGTGCCTGTGGGGCTGACGCTTTGAACATGGATGGGTGGGTAGGTGGATGGATGGATGGATGGATGGATGGATGGATGGATGGATGGATGGATGGATAGATAGATAGATAGATAGATAGATAGATAGATAGATAGATAGATAGATAAATCTATATTGGTAGATAGATAGATAGATAGATAGATAGATAGATAGATAGATAGATAGATAGATAGATAGATAGATAGATAGATAGATAGATAGATAGATAGATAGATAGATAGATAGATAGACAGACAGACAGACAGACAGACAGAAAGACAGGCAAACAGGCAGACAGGCAGACAGGTAGGCAGGTAGGCAGGAAAGCATACAGGCAGACCTTTTGGATGTATGTATGTATGTATGTATAGATGGATGGATGGATGGATGGATGGATGGATGGATGCATGGATGGATGGATGGATGCATGGATAGACGGACAGAAAGAAAGAATGTGACAGCGGCAGCACTTTGGGAAAGTAGAGCAAAGTAGATTCCAGAATGGGAATTGAAGTCCACACAAGTTGCCAAGGTTGAGAAACATGGGCTGAATATATCAACCCAGCCATCCTGGTTTAGAGTTTAGCATGCTGTTTGATTCCAGCTTAATCAATAAACCATGGCTAAGATCTTCCTGCTCCTTAATGCAGCTGCCCCTCTGCCCCTTTTCCAGCCCCCTGCCCCTTTGGTATCCAATTTTGCAGTGCCAACCTCCCTGGGGCAGCGATGCGGCCGACTTCACCCTCTTTGCTTCAATCCAAGGTCCACTTCCATCAGGCCAAGCAAGGGGAGGTACTCTGCACAGTCTCAGAGACTCCCAACTTTGGGGAAGTGTTCCGCCCATCTTTACGCTCCGCTCAGGAGGAGGAAGGCATGTGAAAGCAGCCCAGACCGGTGGAGGCAGAGAGAACGATTGCTTGGAAACTAAGCAAGCAAGCGCAGGGCTCAGTCGGAAGAACTAGGCTGCAGAGGGGGGCTAGGTTCTAGGTCCGGGACAGCCATGTAGAGCCGAACCGAATCAAGCCACACACCTTGGAGAGCCGCAGCTGCACCCATCCGCATCCTGCGTGCAAGCCTGGCTGGCTGGAGAGGCGGAGGCTGGGCGGGCGCTGCGTGCTCCCTTATTTTCCTCCAGGGAAGCCCTAACGCCAGACCACCCACCCCTTCCACTGCGTGCTTTGGGAGGGTTTTGCTTTCAGGCCTTCTGGTCGTCTCTGCTGTTTCCACCAGAGAGGGCAGCCTGCAATCTAAGGCCCCTCCTTTCAGCCACCTCCCACCTCTCCTGCCCCCCAGGCTTGGCGAGGCTCAGTGCACGTGGGTTCCGCATTTGAGGCACCTGCTATGGAGCAATGAAACAGTCAATGGGCTGCGTGGCCGGCAGTCAGTGAGCCTGCGGGGCTAGTGCCTCGAATGCCCCCCCTTGCCTCTTAGTGCCCCCCAAGGCATCCCACCGCCTCCCAGGGGGCAGTACCACCCACTTTGGAAACCACTGCTCTAGAGTTTAGATGACACAGGTAACAAGTGGCTTGGAAGTCTGCCAATAGCTCCCTTCTTAATCCCTACTCTTCTCTTGTGATCCAGGAAGAAGCTGCTAGTTAAAGGGGTGGAAAGAATTCTACAAACCATGTTCTGCACAATTTCCCTATCTTGCTTTAAGAGAGTTAGTTTTCCATTATCTGCATTATTTTCTAAAGAAGCTTAAATTTAGACTACCTGTATTGTGTTAAGCTTTCCTCAGCACAATACTGATCGGTAATTTCAAATCCCTAACTACCCTGTATAGTCTATGGAAGGCTGGGTTTTAGCAAAATTGAAAGCTGGATTCTCTGATTCCCTAAAGTCCTTTCCTTTTCCACTTACCATATTTAGTTCTCTTGACAGTGGGAGAGGAATTCTAATGAAATGTCCAGAATCACACAGAATCTTGAACCAGATCCAAATTCTCAGTATGGAGAATGGCCCAGTTAAAGGTTGACTTCATGCAAAATAATCATTAGTCTGCTCCATCTCTGCACTAATCAGTGGGGATTTTTTTGATCTGCATAAAAGTTGGCATTTTTGACATTTTAATATATTTTAACACAAAATAAAAAGTCTAATAATCTTATCTTTCAAGGTACACATTTCTAAATTACATTTTTATAACAACTCCAGGATTTTCTATAATGAAAAGCAGCATGGAAAGACTTCAAATGAATAAATTAGGGGCATTGTGCCCTTAAGTACATGTTTAATACTTAATTTCAAATGTTTTTTTTAAACCAAGAATTATACTGCAGAATTAACAGAATGATGAATGTTGAGAAATTTCTGAAGTGACTGTATTTTTACCTGCTCCTCAGTCCAGTAGAGCAAGTCACTTCATTTCAAAATCTGGATCATATGAAATCCTAAGGCATTCCTGCCAAAACTTGAAAACCAGCTTTGTACTCTTATCAAACTTCCTTTCAACTATACTTCATTGTGCAGAGAAGTGAGCATTTCATTTTCAGAAGCCATGTCAACAATGCTCAACCAGAAAATACCCAAGTCCATCATTAACTTATTTAATATCGATTTGCTATACTTTTTTTCTGTTTTGGAATGAAAAAAAAATACGATAATAAAACATAATAGCAAATAAATAATTTCTTGGAAAGGGAGAAAAAGATTTGTGTTGGTTACGTCACATGGAACTGCCTAGCATCTACAAGCATTGTAAAGGTTGGTAATAATGTATAATATTATATGGGCGCTAGCGACAGAAAGAAATGTGATGATGTGTGAATGATGAGTAATGAGGTAAGTGAACTTGTGCTATAAGCTGGAGGGGAAATGATAGTGTTTACCATTCCCTGTGAAGAAGAATTGTATATTGGAGAAATGAGAAATATAAATCTCCACCCTCTTATCATACTTCCGTTGATCAGGGATACTCTTATCCCATGATACACTGGTTTCTTTGGCCTGCAGCAAAGTTCTGCTGAGTTTGCTTACAGAAGCTGCACCAGTAGATGTCACTCTACAACAGAGATGATTGGCACTCAGCCATGCACTGGTAAATTCAATCTCTGCCATTCTTCACTTGAAGGCTAAACACCTTTCTCATCTGTACACACCACTGTACCCAGACTTTCAACACACAATTAATATGGAAAGCGTAACCACATACAAATCCAAACTTATGTTGATTGGAATTGTAGAGCAGGAGAAAAAAGCAACACAAAAGTTTGTTAGAATTCTTGTGGCACAGTCCCGTGTCATTTAATAATTAAATGCAATAAATCTGATGCTACCTCTCTACTGCGGTAATCCTTACATCTTAACAAAATGTATTTTTAAAGATCCATGTACCTGACACAACCACTTCGGATGGATTTATTTGGCAGGGATGGATCATTTGTTCAGGTTAATGTCCAGATGAGAGGCAGCTTGGAAGCTGCGACTGCTATCCCGCAGTGATAAATGACACTCATTGGGATCCTTCAACTCATGATCTCCCTGAGGGGTTGCAAATGTCTTGTCTTGATTTATATCGTGGATCAAGTCAGATCTTGCTTTCCTCAGCAGAAGGCTGATCAGTCTTCCTGGCTGGACTCCAGACCTGACACCTAGATTCCACCATGTCATAGAAGTTGCCCTTCAAAGGGACTATCCATCATCCCCGAAAGAAGTGAGTTCCTCCTGCTTGGCTCAGCTATTAATTCCTGTCATCTCTTAGGAGATGACTTTGCTGCCTGCTGGAGCCAAAGAAAGCCCTTGTATTAAGTCCCACAAAGAGTATATCTGATTATATTGACTCCCCACTTGTCTAAAACTGCTTCTACTGTGTTAAATCCTGACAGGGATGTAAGGCTCAGGGTTGACTCAGCCTTCCATCCTTCCAAGGTCAGTAAAATCAGGACCCAGATTATTGGAGGCAATATGCTGATTCTGTAAACTGCTTAGAGAGGGCTGTAAAAACACTTTGGAGTGATATATAAGTGTTATTGCTATTAAATGGGCAGGGGGCATCAGAAATAAGAAAATGCACAATTTTGTGAATGCACATTGTAACCCCTCACATTACTTACCAAATTGGCAAACTAAATGCAAATTCTCCATGCCTAACAATCACATATCTGATTGATTACTCAGCTATGACAGATAAGGATTTGATTGCTGAAGGCTTTGTGAATAAATTCATACAATTTCCTTAGCAGCATACAGAAATGATTTCCCTTTTTTTTTTTCTTTTTTGGGGAGGGGTATGTGTGTGTGTCCCAGTCTGGCCAACAAACTCCGACGTCTCCCCACCCAAATCTTAATCAAGATTCTGCTTAGCTTCTGAGTTCAAACATGTCACCAGATGCTGCTAGACAATGACAGTAATTATATGTTGTGCATAATTGGTTTATGGTATAGCTTTATAAAAGTTAACTAATAGATTTGGGAAAGAAAAAAATCTCAGAAAAACATAGTGACAAGCTATATAATAGCCAAGGAAAATTCCATGGAAGCTAACTCCAGAGGGCCAAGATTGACCTGAGGGTGTTTTCACCTTTAACAGCTAGTAAGAGTGCCTTTGCATATTTTCATAGTAAACAGCTCAATGTAAGGAACATGCTATAAATTCATGACTAAATATCAAAATATTCAGAGGAAGTCCAACAATGCATGTGCAGATATCTACTAACTCTCAAGCAACAAAAAAATTAGGTGCCTACAAGCACAATATAAAAGTTCCTTCATGTTTCCTCTTGTTTCATTAGCAAGAGATGGAAATGGGCTCTACTGGATATACAACAGCAACCATTTTGCCAGAGGAAACATAACAGATAGGGACTACACTCCTAAAACTAGGATGAAAAAATAGGTGGGGACAAACATAGGAGTGGTAGTAATTATTACCATAAGAAATTTATTTTCATCATTATTTATTTTTATCATTATTATCCATTATTGACATTATAAGCCATCAGGCTCCTGATAACTACATGAACAAACATTCAACACACAACCTGTCCCCTGCAACAGCTCATAACTCTTCCAAGAACTTCTAGTAGTCACACGTATCTGCTTACTTGCATGGAAACAAATATGTGTACACACATTGTGCTGATCATGTGCTGTATTACCATCATGATTAGTTTCCTTATTGTCAGAATCCATAGTTCTCTATGTCTTGTGGAAGGAGAACAAGAAGCTGAAATATTTTTTTGTAAACTGCATGTATTTACAGAGGCCTTCATGTCAACATATAATGACTTAATTGTTTCATTCAGATATTTATTGTTTCCCTGGAAATACGTCTTACAGATTAGTACTGTGCATGCTTCAGAACTTATTTATAAGAATCATTTGGACCCCATGCAAGTACAGTAGCTTTTTGCTATTCATTAAAGCAGCTAGACTTTTCCCCCCGGGTTTCTTCATGTGTCAAAAAAGATGCTCTGCTTACATAAAGTTGGAAATACATTTCTCACTGAGCCAAAGAGAGAATCCAGGCTGGGCTGTGTCAAACCTTGTAGCTTTGCAAACCGAGTTGAAATCTGAGAACAGCCCCCCCCTCCCCCGGTGAGGGTCCCCAGTTCTTCACCCAGTCTCAGCATGTTCAGACCACCCCAAAAGGGCTCTGACATATTGGACTTAATTAAAGAATAATTCTCTCCCCTGGATTCCTCTCTTCAATAGTTTAGTGAAAAGGTTTGATAGCTGGCTGGCTTTGTCGGTTCAGCCACTTTTTGTTTTTTTGCACTTTTTTCCTTTCATACCATTTTCTTTTTTCCCCTATTTTATTTCAGATTTTTTCATGTGTGTATTATGTTTTTTGCTGTTTCTGGAGTGAATTGTGGATTCTTCAAACGGTCTCTGATTTTTTTCCCTCACATTTGACAGTTGCGGAAGCTGTGAGTCGCATTAGACTGCCTAATTTACAAGCAGCTATTCCAGTCCTTCGAGGTAAGTCCTGATTTCAACCAGGCTTGCCTAGTTTGGGGGAATTTGGGACCTGGACATTAGGTCCAGTTCGTGTGGCAGCCTCCAGAGCACCGTGGCAGCAGCAAGATGCTTAAGCCTGCCTCTCTCTAATTGCGGTGCTGCCAGCGCTTCAGCTCACAAGTCCCTGATCCGTCAGGGCTTGTTGTGGTTTTAAAAGGGTCCACTTTTTTCCTTCAGCTCATTTGAACTGCCTCACTTGAGGAGCTGCACTGGAATAATCACCAGCTTCTTGGTTGCATTTGCCTCCTGAAGTGGTGGAGTGCTGATTCAGCCCAAGCAGCCATCATTTTTTTTTTAATTTTTTTTTTCTTCTGTCACTGACAGTTGGTTTTGGCGGGCTCAAAATGGCGGCCAGGGGAGCTGATCATGATTTGTCAGCTCCTTAGCAGAGTAGAGAGAGAGCTGCCAGAAGATCAGCTAAGACCAGGTCTGCTGGTTTAGAGGCAGCAGCCAGAATTAGAGCCAGGGCCATAGCACCTAAGACTTTCTAGGGCAGAGGAAAGACAGGCCAGGCTCTGAGGGAATCCAAGATGGCTGACACCAGTGCCATATCTATTCGGATTCCCCCGGAAAGCATGCAGCAAGACCAATTGGTAAATAATAGACAATATTTGACAGCCTGGTCACCTAGTGGCTCAGTTAACCAAGATTTGCAGGGAAACTTCCAAATTATAGCAGAGGCTGCTTATCCTGCTTCACAGCAGTCAGAAGGGCTTATGGCTGCTGGACTGGGAGGCCAATCCTCCAATAGAACAATATCTGCGCCAGAGGCCACTTTTACACCTACAGCGGCGGGACTTTGCCCAGAGGAAGCTCAGGTGCAAGAGATGCCAGCCTTCATGAGAGCCTGGTTCTCTCAAGCAATTAGACAAGACGTTCGAGCAGAATTCAACCAACAGCACCAGTTGTCATCTTTGGATGCTGGCAGAGGCATTTCTCAGGTGCATTGGCAATCCTCGGGGGAGCAGCTGACTTACCACAGAGATCGTTCTCCATCGGGGAGGAGCCAGTCTTGTGTTTCCGAAATGGACCTCCCACCGCAAGGGGACTTTTTGGAAGATGAGACAGAGGCAGTAGGTACCCCCTCATTTAAGGGCCTTTTCCAGCCAGCTCTATTTGAGACTCTGCTGGTTAAGGCTAAGAGCACAGCCCATCTAAAGAAGGACATGGTCATCCAAGATCTTCCCCCAGAGGGAAAGGAGTAGAAGGATTATATCTTCACTGAGAAAAGATCAGTGGTGGATGCTGTTCCTGTGCCCCAGATGTTTTTGGATGTGATCAAGAGGCAGTGGGCCTCCCCAGGGGTGTTCACTTGTCCTAGTGGGTTGGAATCGACTCTATTTAATGTAGACCAAGGCCTTTTAGAAATTATTGAGGTGCCAAAGGTGGATGGTCCAGTGGCGGCTCTAGCATCCTCATCGGTCATCCCACCGGACATGGAAGATGCATTGAAGGCGGAGGACTGGAAGGAGGAGATGGCGCTCCATCGGTCACATCAAGCCGATGCCTGGGCCATCAGAGCATCCACAACTGCCTTATTTTTCACACAAGCCTCTCTGTGATGGCTGAGGCAGTTGCAGGGCAGAATTCCACCTGAGGACCTTAGGGTGCATCGGGATCTAAATAAGATAATAGCTACAGCACAATGGACAGCAGATGCCACGCTCACTGCAGCCAAATTTTCGTCCAGAGCCATTGCCTCCTCTGTAACAGCTCATAGGTTTCTCTGGCTACAAAATTGGCAAATGGACTCCAGAAACAAATGGAAGCTGGCATCTGCCCCCTTTAAAGGGGAGATACTTTTTGGAAAGGCTCTGGACCCCTTTTTAACGGAGACCAGAGACAAACGAAAGATCCTCCCATCTCAGGGGAGATGTTTTGATTACCAATTTTCAACCTATTTCAAGAGGCCCTCCTTTAGACAGGAGCTGGGGCAAGCTTTCCCCATCAAAATAGGCCTTTCTTCCAGAGATCTTCTTCTCAGGCAGACAGACAGGCCTTTACTGCCAGAGGATGTCCGATGCCAGAGGGCAAGAGGTCTTTCCGGGGCTCCAGTAGACCTTTTAGACATAACAAGTGACGCCATAATCAGCTCTCCCATAGGGAGAGGTCTGGGTCTCTTCTGGCAGAAGTGGGAAGAGACCACGACAGATGCTTGGATCCTAGCAACCTTATGATCAGGGCTGGAGTTTCTTTCTTCCCCCCGAAAAGCTTTTATATGCTGCCCTATCTCCAGGGACCCGACAAAGAGGGCTCTCATGGAATCGGCGATCCAGCATTTGCTGGACATCCATGCCATCCAGACGGTTCCAGGGAAGCAGAGGAGACTGGGGGTTTATTCAATTTTGTTTGTTATCTCAAAGGCCTTGGAGGAGTGGCGAGCAATCCTCAACTTGAAAGGGTTCAACAGGCATCTGATATACCAAAGATTCAAGATGCACTCCCTTCACTCAATCCTCGAGGGAATTCGACAGGGAAACTTTTTGGCTATGGTAGACCTGACAGAGGCCTACCTCCGTGTGCCCATCCACCCAGGCCACCTCCAGTTCCTCAGGTTTTGCTATGGCGGCCGCCACTTTCAATACAGAGCTCTTCCGTTCAGCCTGGCATCAGCCCCGTGGACATTTATCAAGTTCCTGGTGGCCATAGCGGCATACTTCAGGTCCATACCCATAAGGATCCAGTGTTATCTGGATGACATCCTGATAGCATCCTCTTCTCGAGCCCAGGTGGAGGAGGATCTGATAACAATACTTCGGGAGCACTGGTTCTCGACAAACCTAGACAAATGTCATTTAGTCCTGTTGACTCATCTCTTGCATTTGGGGGCAATCATAGACACTTTGGCTGGGCAGGTCTTCCTCTCCCAGGAGTGTCAGGACAGCATAAAGGCCATAACGACACAGATCCTGTCTTCCAGAGAAGTTCCTATCATCTTGCTGTCTCAACTTCTGGGCAAGATGATCTCATGTATTGGCATTGTTCCCTGGGCCCACTTCCATGCCCAGATTCTGCAGTAGTTCCTGCTCCCCTATCAGTGGGTGAGCAGGGACAACTCAGTGACGAGGTTCAAGTGCCTGTGGCAGTACTTCGCTCATTCCATTGGTGGCAGTCCCTGGCCATGGATCAGGGGTGTTTGTACAGGGAGTGCCAGAGAATTTCCATCACCACTGACGCCAGTCTGTATGATTGGGGGGCTCATCTAGGAACCCAGGTTACCCAGGGGAAGTAGTCATAGGAGGAGCTCGCCCACAACATAAACTGGGTAGAGCTCAGGACAGCCCGCTTAGCTGTCAAGGGGCTAAGGCATGAAGTGACGGGGAGGCATGTCCTTCTCCTCACGGACAATGTGGCAGGAGGCGACTCAATTGTGCCGGTGGGCAGAGAGACACCTGTTATCAGTACAAGCAGAGCACATCTTGGAGATCTCCAACATGCAGGCAGACTGGTTGAGCAGGGTCACGGTCGACCAGTCAGAATGGCACCTGCATTCCAGTCTATTCCAGAAAATGTCAGAATGGTTTGGGCAACCGATTCTGGATCTCTTTGCCTCCCCAGAGATCTCGCAACTCCCGAAGTTTTTTGCAAGGTTT
The DNA here is from genome assembly GCA_023653725.1 of Bungarus multicinctus. Lineage (NCBI taxonomy): Eukaryota > Metazoa > Chordata > Lepidosauria > Squamata > Elapidae > Bungarus > Bungarus multicinctus. The sequence continues at coordinate 7,390,038 of CM042838.1, forward strand.
CTGGTACCAGGGAACAGAAGGAGTCAATGCTCTCTGGTGCAGGTGGCCACAGGAGCTATTGTATGTTTCCCCCCCTCCCTCTGATCCCAGGGACAATCCAAAAGGTACTGTTGGAGAGGGCAGAGTTTTTGTTGGTAGCCCTTTACTGGCCCAGGCAACTGTGGTTCGCCGATCTAGTAGGCCTGTCGATCACCTTGGAGAATTCCCCCAGAAAAAGTCTCCCTCAGCCAGGGTCCAATCGAGCATGTGGAGCCAGAATGTTTCCAATTGACCATCTGGCACTTGAGCGGGGGCTCTTGAGATGGGAGAAGCTTTCCAAAAAGGTCATCCAGACAATCCAGGCTGCCAGGCAACCTTCCATGACCATAATATACGATGCAATGTGGAAGATTTTCTGCGGCTGGTGTACCAGCCACCGATTGGAGTCCACTTCAGTGTCAGTGGCAAATGTGTTGGAGTTTTTGCAAGACAGTTTGGACAGAGGGCTATCCCCCAATACCTTAAAGAGACAGGTGGCCAGGTTGGCCTCGGTGCTTTCATTTGAGGACTCAACACTCTTGCCCAACACCCCAGGTTGAGAGCCTTCCCTTGGGGAGCCACAAATTTGAAGCCACCGGTGGTTCACCATTACCCCACCTGGGACTTGCCGAAGGTCTTGCAGGTGCTGACTTCTTCTCCATTTGAACCTTTGCAGGAAGCTAGCCTGCATCTATTCATGTGCAAGGTGTCATTCCTAGTGGCCATTACATCGGCCAGGCATATCTCAGAGTTGGCGGCCTCATCAATTAGAAAGGACCTTTGTGTTTTTCATGTGGACAGGGTGGTTCTGCGGTTGGACCTACCTTTCTGCCCAAGGTGAACTTCTTATTCCATCGTTTCAAGGAGTTGATTTTGCCTGACTTTTGTCCAGAGCCTAAACATGCTCTGGAGTGCAAATGGCACACCTTGGATGTCAAGAGGGCCCTCCACATTTACATCAAGTGAACCTCTTCCTTCAGGAAGACTGAGTCCCTGTTTGCCTCCTTTCGGCCATCAACTTTGGGCCGCAGAGTGACACCTTCCCCAGTGGGGCTCTGGCTCGGTGCCTGTATTGCTTAAGCCTATGAGTTGCAGACTCTTCCTGTGCCCAGGAAAATCATTGTGCCACTCTACCAGAAGTGTGGCAACTACTGTGACCTGGGTAATGTAGGCATTGGTCCTGGACATTTGTTGAGCTGCAACCTGGTCATCTCTGACCCCGCTCATCAGACATTACCGGATTGACTCTTTTGCTTCGGCGGAGGTGGCCTTTGGCAGACGAGTCCTGCAGGGCATACATGTAGAGGCGGGGACTTCAGACCAGACTTTTTCCCGCCCATAGGACAGCCATCAGCCAGCTTTGGTATGTCCCAGTCGGGATTCTCCCTTTGGCTTAGTGGAGAAGGGGCGTCGGTCCTACCTCACATGCCTCTTCTCAGGGAGTCAAAGGGAGAATCCAGTCCCACCTGAAGTCTGTTTGGTCAGAATCAGGAGAGGGATTTTCATCAAAAGGACTATATTTCAGAGGATGAGGGACAGCGGAATTCGTTTTGACTTCATTCATAACTGGAGACCGTCACCGGGGGGGGGGGGGGGGTGTCCTCAGATTTCAACTCGGTCTGCAGAGCTACAAGGCTTGAGACAGCCCAGCCTGGATTCTCCCTTTGACTCCCTGAGAAGAGGTGTGTCAGGTAGGACCAACGCCCCTTTTCCCAAAAATGTTCATCTTGTGCCTAGCTTTGTTATAGTATCTGCAAATTGGCACCACTTAAAAGAAGAAGCTATGATGGGTTAATGTGTTTGTAAACTGCAGACTGTAGCTTGTCTTTCTTTTGTTGGTACAGTAGATATGTTCATGCTTTAGAGAAAACATACGCCTGGATTTCAGTGAAAGTGAATTGATTTTTGGATTTACTCTTAAATATTCAGAAGGATTCAAATCCAGCAGTTTTTGCTGGTAGTCAATAGATTCAACTAAATTATACCTGGATATATAATAGTTACCACTGTAAAGTGGGGCAGAAATATAGGCAATTACATTATTCTCTTGAGAAAAGAAATGTAAATAACAGCAGGGATTGGGATCAGATTTTTTTTAATGATAAGTTCATGGAATATGTTAATATAAGCACCCCCAACAATTACATATTGTTTCTTTAATTCTAGTCCTGAACTTACATAGGAACCAAGTATTAGTGCCAGGGGAAGATTTTCCTCTTTACATATTCTAAAAGAAAGTGTCCATTGATACTGTTTGGTGTAACCAGAGATTTCTTCCTTTGAATACAAATCAGTCTAGTTGCTAAGATTGGTGCAAAAAACTCAAGATCGGTTCTTCTACCTTCTGACAAAATCTCTTTAGACATTCATTTACCATATTGGAAGCAATGATTCTTTGTATACAAGCCTTTCAGTGGTCCATTATGCTTCCTCATGATTTAAACATTATACTCTATTCCAAGTGGTACTTCAAATTCTTGTAATCGTCCGCTTCATACCTGCGTTTGGCAGTGGTGAAGGCATATCCTAAAAAGCAGCAAGTCAGAGAGCATGAAAAGATAGGAAAGAAGCATGCTGGCAAGCCATAGGTCATTGGGCTATCTATTCTAGCTAGAATCAGCAACATGGTGGGATGTTGATGAAGATTCTGAGAGGGGGAGGAAGGGAGAGTTTTCTACAGCTTTGGCTTTAATACATGGAGACCATGATCATCAGATCAAAGGGGATCTCTGTGCAGTTTGTTTGCTTTCTAATTGTTCCAAAAGTATACAGAACAAAAAGATCCTCATTTGGACCCCCTTCAGCTGTGCTAGAATATAGCTTCCATCATCTCCAGCAAGCATTCTATTATTATTATTTTGGGGGGAAGATGGATTTACATCATGTCATTATACTTTTTAAAAACATCAACGTATTCCCACTGATTTTAATCATCATCAAACACACACACACACACAGAGTTGAACAAAGTCTTTGTTGTTGCTGTTCTCATTTTAATTTACTAATTCCCGTCTGTCAAATTTATTGAATGCTTTAAAATTAATTTAAAAGAAAACACTCTTCCTCTTACAAATCGAGAATGCTATGTCTTCAGTTAATGTATTTCTATTGGATTGGAGGCGAAGGGAAATTGCCAAGACCTTGTTAACAGGAGTTCATGTACTAGACTAATGAATTAAACATGATTTTACTTCTGGTAGTACTTTTTATGCTTAAAGTATTTAATAAGTGCCATTTGACTGGAGTAAGTTGAGGCAGCAGCATTTCAACAGTGGAAAAACAAAGGCAGTCGTTTTCAAATGGCGATGAATGGTATAAGGATTGGAACAGGATTCAGAAGTGATCTTTTTGACACCTAAACTTTACCCACAAATTCTGTCTCTACAGCAAAAGAATGTCACATTCAAGAGAGAAGAAAGAAATAACTTAAATTTAATGCTGAATTTTCCAAGGGACACAGGAAATGTTTTGCCTGGCATGTAACAAACATTTTAAATAAGGAAGCAAATTAGTTAAATCAATAGGACCAAGTTGCACAAATGAGGAATATATAACTCAGTAGAAATCTAAGCTGATGATTGTCTTTATACAAGTAATGCTGTATTCTGCTGTCATTTTAATGATTTTTTAAAATCTATTTTTGAAATCTGCCACTATTTTATCAAGAACCTTGCTTCTTAATATCTTGGGGTTTTGTAATCCCCACTGTATATAATCTATATAGGTTTGGTGTAAATTCCCTAAGAAATTTACATTATGCAATTTTGTATAATTTTTCATCAAATATTTATCTGGTGAAAACAGCTTTTATTTAATTATTTTCTATCCCACCTTTATTAATTATTTTTACAAACAACTCAAGGTGACAAACATATCCAACACATCTTTATGCATATTCCCCCAGTATAAAATCTTTTTTAAAAAATTACATACGTACATACGTACATACACACACGCACACACATATATATATGTATGTATGTATATGTATATAATTATTTAGCCAGGGGGGAAAACACTGGTATAACTGTGCAGAGTTGCAGCACAAACTATGTGGTTTTTGGCAGACCAACTCCCATAGAATTCTGTGGCAAATGTTGTTCATAACTTAATGAGAGCTGTTCAAATTATCTGTCTTTTCACAAATAATTCTCATTTAGTTAAATCAGACTTACTGTATTCTCAGGCAACACTGAGAATGAGACATTTTTCCTCAGTGCCAGTGTTGGAAAAATTCAATATTGGAATGTGATTTGTAGCAGAGTAAATTCTCCTTGAGACAAAACAATTATAAATCATCTCCTTCTGCTTCCAGATGCAGATTACAATTGGTATGTTTGTGTTTCTTTTTAATGAAAAAAGTAACAAAGAATAAGGAAAAAACAAAAACAAGTTTTCAGAAATAGCTAAACACTGCTAACTGATGTGGGTAGTCTGTCTTTTAGTTTATGAAAGAAAAAGAAAAACAAATGAAAACTAGCTTTTAGGTATATCTAAGAAGATAGAATATATTTTGCTGGTAAATTGCACATTTATTTATTTATTTATTTATTTATTTATTTATTTATTTATTTATTTATTTATTTATAAAATTTTTATACCGCCCTTCTCCCTAGGGACTCAGGGCGGTGTACAGCCAATCTAAAACCCCAACAATAATACAAAAGTTAAAAAAGATTAAATTGGATATTTGGCCGAATAAAAAGCCCACCCCACCCCCTTAAAACCCCCAAATTAAAATTACTAAAAGCAAAAAGCAAATGGAGACAAATTAAAACCCTCTCTCAGCCCAGGCCGGCCTGCTCGAAAAGCCAGGTCTTCAACGCGCGCCTGAAGGACCTCAGGTCCATGCCGGTACGCAGTTCCGGTGGCAGAGTATTCCAGAGGGCAGGGGCCGCCACAGAGAAGGCCCTACCCCTTGGGACCGCCAGGCGACACATGGCAGCCGACGGAACCCGGAGAAGGCCCTCCTTGTGTGCACGCACTGGCCTGCTGGAGATCACCGGTAGGATGCGGTCCTGTAGGTAACCTGGTCCAATGCCATGGATCGCCCTAAAGGTCAGAACCAGAACCTTAAAGCGAACCCGGAAAGCCACTGGCAGCCAATGCAGCTCGCGCAGGAGAGGCGTCACGTGGGCGCTACGTGACGCACCCATGATCACCCGCGCGGCCGCATTCTGCACCAGTTGGAGTCTCCGGGTGCTCCCCGCAGGGAGCCCCATGTAGAGGGCATTACAATAGTCCAGGCGAGAGGTGACAAGGGCCTGAGTGACCGTGCGCAGGGCGTCCCGATCCAGAAAGGGCCGCAACCGGTAGATCCGACGGATCTGATGAAATGCCCCCCTGGAGACGGCCGCGACATGGTGTTCAAGCGACAGCCGCACATCCAGGAGGACTCCCAGATTGCTAGCCCTCTCTGTGGGGGGCAAAATTTCCCCCCCAATAGCCAGCGACGGAGTCAACTGGCTATATCGGGGCGCCGGGAACCACAGCCACTCGGTCTTGGATGGGTTGAGCCGGAGCCTGTTCCCGCCCATCCAATCCCGCACGGCCTCCAGGCACCTGGACATAGCCCCCACAGCATCGTTGGGGTGGTCCGGGGTGGAGATGTATAACTGAGTGTCATCTGCATAGAGATGACACTTCACCCCAAGACCACGGATGATCTCGCCCAGCGGTTTCATATAGATGTTGAACAAAAGAGGGGAGAGAACCGACCCCTGAGGCACCCCACAAACCAGGGGCCTAGAGGTGGACCTCTCCCCTCCCGCCAACACAAATTGCGAACGGTCGGAGAGGAAGGAGGAGAACCATCGAAAGACGGTTCCCCCAATTCCCAACCCCTCCAACCGTCGCAACAGGATACTATGGTCGATAGTATCGAAAGCCGCCGAGAGATCTAATAGGACCAGGACAGAGGAGAACCCTCTGTCACGAGCCCTCCAGAGATCATCAACCAACGCGACCAATGCCGTCTCAGTGCTATGCCCAGGCCTGAAGCCCGATTGGAACGGATCGAGGTAAGTTGTTTCCTCCAGGTACTGAGGAAGCTGACGTGCCACCACACTCTCAACAACCTTCGCCACAAAGGGCAGGTTGGAGACTGGACGAAAGTTATTTAAAACAGCTGGATCCAGGGAAGGCTTCTTGAGGAGGGGCCGCACCACCGCCATCTTCAGGGCGGTCGGGAGCGACCCCTCTCTCAGAGAAGCGTTGATAATCCCCTGGAGCCAGCCTCGTGTCGTCTCCCTGGTGGCCGAAACCAGCCAGGAAGGGCACGGGTCCAATAAACAGGTGGTGGCATTCAGACTCCCCAGCAACCTGTCCACACCCTCGGCGGTCACAGGATCGAACTCTCCCCAGATAACATTCACAAGACCTGCCCCGGACACCTCCCCCGGGACCATCCAATTGGAGTTAAGCCCCTCCCGGATCTGAGCGATTTTATCATGCAGGAATCGAGAAAACTCCTCTGCTCTACCCTGCAAGAGGTCATCCCGCTCTCTCGGTTCGAGCAGAGAGCGGGTCACTCTAAACAGGGCGGCAGGCCGATTTCCTGCCGACGCAATAAGGGCGGAGAAATACGAAGATTTCGCCGCCCCTATCGCCACAAGGTAAGTCTTAATATGAGATCTTACCTGTGTTCGGTCAGATTCAGAACGAGTCGCCCTCCAAATGCCCTCTAGACGTCTTTTCCGGCACTTCATCTCCCGTAGCTCCTCCATAAACCACGGAGCCAAATGGGATCTGTGCCGGGTCAGAGGTCGCAGAGGCACAACTCGGTCTAGAGCCCCGGCGGCCAACCCATCCCAGGTGGCCACCAGGTCTCCAGGCGAGCTGAGAGCCAGAGACTCAGGAAATGGCCCAAGCTCCCTCTGGAACCGCTCCGGGTCCATTAGGCGCCTGGGGCGGAACCATCTAAGTGGCTCCGCCTCCCTGCGGTGGGGGGTGGCGGAACAGAAGTCCAGTCTAAGGAGGGAATGATCTGTCCATGACAAGGGAGTGATGACTAAATCCCCGCACTTACAGTCATTCAACCACTGCCCAGAGACAAAAATCAGGTCCAGCGTGTGTCCTCCTATGTGAGTGGGAGCAGAAACTAACTGGGTCAGGTCCATGGCCGTCATGGAAGCCAAGAACTCCCGGACCAACCCAGAGGTTTCACCGAGCGATGGCAGGTTGAAATCCCCCATGACCAAAAGCCTGGGGGTCTCAACCGCCAGCCCGGCTATCACCTCTAGGAGTCCGGGCAGGGCCGATGAGACGTGGCAGGGAGCCAGGTATGTCAACAAAAGGCCCATCTGAACCCCTTGCCCCCACTTCACAAAAAGAGATTCACAGCCAGCCGTCTGAGGGACAGTGGCCTCCCTAGGACAAAGGACTTCCTTTATAAGCACCGCCACCCCGCCACCCCTTCCCTGAGCCCTAGGCTGGTGAAATGCAAGGAAACCTGGTGGGCACATCTCAACCAGAGGGACACCTCCCTCTGGGCCCAACCAGGTTTCGGTGACACCTACCAGGTCCGCGGCCTCCTCCTGAGCCAACTCAAAGATCAGGGGGGCCTTATTAATCACGGACCTGGCATTGCACAACAGCAGCCGGGTATTCAGGGCCTGAGATTCTGGACAACCAGGACTACAGGATGGGTAAGGAGGGTCGGAGCGCGCTACCGCTTGTAAACATCGGGAGCGCGATCCCCTAACCGGATATGGCCCTCTACCCCCCGCATACCTACCTCTCCCAGTCACCGTGCTAATAAAATTGGCCCCCGGCTGCCCACCCTCTGTCTGCCCCCCCGACACAGGAACCCCCGAGGCCCCCCAGGCGCGCAAGCCGGCCCGGCTGCCCCCAGTTCCATGCGGGCTGTCTCCCCCACCCGCCCTGGACCTTTCCCCCTTAAAAAACCCCATTAAAAATTTGATAACCCCAGGATTACAATGCTTTCCCCGGTTTCCCCGGTCCCACCATCGCTCTGGATCCCAGGATCCATCATTACGGAAGGTCTTAGAGAGCTTCGAAGGCCACCTAAGGGAGAGGGGGACATCCCTCAGGGCCCAAAGCTCTGCCCTCGGGTACATCCGTGGACCCGGCTGCCTCATCTCTACAGTCCCGGAGCGTCTGCGGTCTCTGCCGTCCTCTGGCCGCGGATGTTGAAGTCCAGTCAGGCTGGGGTATGTGCCGCCTGGACATAAGAAACAAACAGAATTCAGGAAGCCAGGTTTTGTGCCAAATGATCAGCTTGTGGCAAGAGGTGATGGCGATGGATGCAAGACCTTACTGAAGAAAAAGTAGCCAGAGAGAAAAATTATTTATTTATTTATTTATTTATTTAAATTTATTTATTTAACTTTTATACCGCCCTTCTCCCTAGGGACTCAGGGCGGTGTACAGCCAATCTAAAAACCCCAACAATACAAAAGTTAAGAAAAAGATTAAATTAGATTAGGCCGAATAAAAAGCCCACCCCACCCCCTTAAAACCCCCTAATTAAAATTAATGGAGACACATTAAAACCCTCTCTCAGCCCAGGCCGGCCTGCTCGAAAAGCCAGGTCTTCAGCGCGCGCCTGAAGGACCTCAGGTCCATGACGGTACGCAGTTCCGGTGGCAGAGCATTCCAGAGGGCAGGGGCCGCCACAGAGAAGGCCCTACCCCTCGGGACCGCCAGGCGGCACATGGTAGCCGACGGAACCCGGAGAAGGCCTTCCCTGTGTGCTCGCACTGGTCTGCTGGAGATCACCGGTAGGATGCGGTCCTGTAGGTAACCTGGTCCAATGCCATGGATCGCCCTAAAGGTCAGAACCAGAACCTTAAAGCGAACCCGGAAAGCCACTGGCAGCCAATGCAGCTCGCGCAGGAGAGGCGTCACGTGGGCGCTACGTGACGCCCCCATGATCACCCGCGCGGCCGCATTCTGCACCAGTTGGAGTCTCCGGATGCTCCCCGCAGGGAGCCCCATGTAGAGGGCATTACAATAGTCCAGGCGAGAGGTGACCAGGGCCTGAGTGACCGTGCGCAAGGCGTCCCGATCCAGAAAGGGCCGCAACCGGTAGATCCGACGGATCTGATGAAATGCCCCCCTGGAGACGGCCGCGACATGGTGTTCAAGCGACAGCCGCACATCCAGGAGGACTCCCAGATTGCGAGCCCTCTCTGTGGGGGGCAAAATTTCCCCCCCAATAGCCAGCGACGGAGTCAACTGGCTATATCGGGACGCCGGAAACCACAGCCACTCGGTCTTGGATGGGTTGAGCCGGAGCCTGTTCCCGCCCATCCAATCCCGCACGGCCTCCAGGCACCTGGACATAGCCCCCACAGCATCGTTGGGGTGGTCCGGGGTGGAGATGTATAACTGGGTGTCATCTGCATAGAGATGACACTTCACCCCAAGACCACGGATGATCTCGCCCAGCGGTTTCATATAGATGTTGAACAAAAGAGGGGAGAGAACCGACCCCTGAGGCACCCCACAAACCAGGGGCCTAGAGGTGGACCTCTCCCCTCCCGCCAACACCAATTGCGAACGGTCGGAGAGGAAGGAGGAGAACCATCGAAGGACGGCTCCCCCAATTCCCAACCCCTCCAACCGTCGCAATAGGATACTATGGTCGATAGTATCGAAAGCGGCCGAGAGATCTAATAGGACCAGGACAGAGGAGAACCCTCTGTCACGAGCCCTCCAGAGATCATCGACCAACGCGACCAATGCCGTCTCAGTACTATGCCCAGGCCTGAAGCCCGATTGGAACGGATCGAGGTAAGTTGTTTCCTCCAGGTACTGAGGAAGCTGACGTGCCACCACACTCTCAACAACCTTCGCCACAAAGGGCAGGTTGGAGACTGGACGAAAGTTATTTAAAACAGCTGGATCCAGGGAAGGCTTCTTGAGGAGGGGCCGCACCACCGCCGTCTTCAGGGCGGTAGGAAGCGACCCCTCTCTCAGAGAAGCGTTGATAATCCCCTGGAGCCAGCCTCGTGTCGTCTCCCTGGCGGCCGAAACCAGCCAGGAAGGGCACGGGTCCAATAAACAGGTGGTGGCATTCAGACTCCCCAGCAACCTGTCCACACCCTCGGCGGTCACAGGATCGAACTCTCCCCAGATAACATTCAAAAGACCTGCCCCGGACACCTCCCCCGGGACCATCCAATTGGAGTTAAGACCCTCCCGAATCTGAACGATTTTATCATGCAGGAATCGAGAAAACTCCTCTGCTCTACCCTGCAAGAGGTCATCCCGCGCTCTCGGTTCAAGCAGAGAGCGGGTCACTCTAAACAGGGCGGCAGGCCGATTTCCTGCCAACGCAATAAGGGCGGAGAAATACGAAGATTTCGCCGCCCCTATCGCCACAAGGTAAGTCTTAATATGAGATCTTACCTGTGTTCGGTCAGATTCAGAACGAGTCGCCCTCCAAATGCCCTCTAGACGTCTTTTCCGGCACTTCATCTCCCGTAGCTCCTCCGTAAACCACGGAGCCAAATGGGATCTGTGCCGGGTCAGAGGTCGCAGAGGCACAACTCGGTCTAGAGCCCCGGCGGCCAATCCATCCCAGGTGGCCACCAGGTCTCCAGGCGAGCTGAGAGCCAGAGACTCAGGAAATGGCCCAAGCTCCCTCTGGAACCGCTCCGGGTCCATTAGGCGCCTGGGGCGGAACCATCTAAGTGGCTCCGCCTCCCTGCGGTGGGGGGTGGCGGAACAGAAGTCCAGTCTAAGGAGGGAATGATCTGTCCATGACAAGGGAGTGATGACTAAATCCCCGCACTTACAGTCATTCAACCACTGCCCAGAGACAAAAATCAGGTCCAGCGTGTGTCCTCCTATGTGAGTGGGAGCAGAAACTAACTGGGTCAGGTCCATGGCCGTCATGGAAGCCAAGAACTCCCGGACCAACCCAGAGGTTTCACCGAGCAATGGCAGGTTGAAATCCCCCATGACCAAAAGCCTGGGGGTCTCAACCGCCAGCCCGGCTATCACCTCTAGGAGTCCGGGCAGGGCCGATGAGACGTGGCAGGGAGCCAGGTACATCAACAAAAGGCCCATCTGAACCCCTTGCCCCCACTTCACAAAAAGAGATTCACAGCCAGCCGTCTGAGGGACAGTGGCCTCCCTAGGACAAAGGACTTCCTTTATAAGCACCGCCACCCCGCCACCCCTTCCCTGAGCCCTAGGCTGGTGAAATGCAAGGAAACCTGGTGGGCACATCTCAACCAGAGGGACACCTCCCTCTGGGCCCAACCAGGTTTCGGTGACACCTACCAGGTCCGCGGCCTCCTCCTGAGCCAACTCAAAGATCAGGGGGGCCTTATTAATCACGGACCTGGCATTGCACAACAGCAGCCGGGTATTCAGGGCCTGAGATTCTGGACAACCAGGACTACAGGATGGGTAAGGAGGGTCGGAGCGCGCTACCGCTTGTAAACATCGGGAGCGCGATCCCCTAACCGGATATGGCCCTCTACCCCCCGCATACCTACCTCTCCCAGTCACCGTGCTAATAAAATTGGCCCCCGGCTGCCCACCCTCTGTCTGCCCCCCCGACACAGGAACCCCCGAGGCCCCCCAGGCGCGCAAGCCGGCCCGGCTGCCCCCAGTTCCATGCGGGCTGTCTCCCCCACCCGCCCTGGACCTTTCCCCCTTAAAAAACCCCATTAAAAATTTGATAACCCCAGGATTACAATGCTTTCCCCGGTTTCCCCGGTCCCACCATCGCTCCGGATCCCAGGATCCATCATTACGGAAGGTCTTAGAGAGCTTCGAAGGCCACCTAAGGGAGAGGGGGACATCCCTCAGGGCCCAAAGCTCTGCCCTCGGGTACATCCGTGGACCCGGCCGCCTCATCTCTACAGTCCCGGAGCGTCTGCGGTCTCTGCCGTCCTCTGGCCGCGGATGTTGAAGTCCAGTCAGGCTGGGGTATGTGCCGCCTGGACATAAGAAACAAACAGAATTCAGGAAGCCAGGTTTTGTGCCAAATGATCAGCTTGTGGCAAGAGGTGATGGCGATGGATGCAAGACCTTACTGAAGAAAAAGTAGCCAGAGAGAAAAATTATCAGTCTAGTACTGGACAGAAGAAGTTTGAAACAGTGATGAGCTGTTCCAGTGTCAAACAAGTAGCTTACAGCACAGAGCAGAATGGAAGAGGAAGTCTGGGTTTGTGAAAGAGTAACTGTGCGGGATTTATATATAATTGCTCCTGAAAACTTGAAACTTGGGATTTAATAATATCACTACACTTTTTCTCTGTTTATATGTGCATTAAGTTACTTTATTTGTTTATAGTAGAGGAAGGAGGGAAGGAAGGAACTGGAGAAGGGAGCAGGAGTTAAGAGCATCCTTCATAAATGGAGCCGGAAAAAGAGAATACTCTTGTATACAGTTTTGGTGCGGGATTTTTCTTCCTTACAAATTTGTGTGCTAGGATTCTTTATTTTGTCCTGAGTTTTGTTTGTCAGTCTACCTTACTGTTTAATTTTATATTATTGGAAGAAAATGTTTCTCAGAATATGAAGATGAGGAATGAAAGCTCTCTGGAGATGTTTAAAAGAGAGAGAGGGCCTTCATTAGTTCTAGATACTTGAGGTTTGCATTAAGAAGGTCTCGATGTTTTTATTGATACGTGTGGTATCATAATGCTGCATCAAAGCAACAGTGTAAGCCGTGAAGAAGAAAGTGAAAATTTTGGGGCATCCTTAAAAGCTAACCATATTTACATTGGTGCATATTTCAAGGATTTGAACTTGTTTATCAAGAGAAATTAGCAAAAGCTTGAGTGGAAATAATTATCTTGGTTTTTCAAGAGGGAACAGACTTCTTTGCATTGCTGCCACTATAGCAAACTCACACACAGTCCCTCTAGAATAGTCAACTGTATTCTCAAGACAAATTATGAGCATAAGAAGCAGTTGGTTCAACTAGATCAGTCTCGGTTCTGACAGTGCAATTCATCAGTATGTCCTCTTGTGTGCCTTGCCCATTGAAGTGTCTGATTCACTGGGGAAGAAATAACCTTTAATGGTCTCTGTACTGTGAGAATTATTCAGGACATTCTTCATTCCAAACTTTTTTTATTACTGTTATAGTGTTATATCCTAAAATTATCTTTTTATGATAAGGACCAGATAGTCCTTATTTACTTCTACTAATATTTTAATTGCTCACTATTTGTTATATTACAATAAGTGTGTAACTGCTTTAATATAATCTTGATGAGATTTTCCTTTCTTCCCATTATTTATACTGGTCATTTAAAAGCAAAAAAGCAAAAACATTACTAAGCACCCAGTATCATTGCTGTTAGGATACTATTAATAGCACCATTATGTACACTGATGGCCTTTTTTATCCTTCACTTGTAAGTTATCTATTTGACCATACATGTTTCTGCAGTGCTTGTACCTCTGAGTTGCAGCTGCTAACCAATGAGGAAGATGAATGCCAAGGTCAAACTTTCTTTTCCCTTTCTAGCCTCTGAAAAGATAGTAAGATTCATCAAACAAAAGTCCTATAATGGCACATTATCACTAGGTCAGGATGCTAAGTAGTACTCTCTAAAGAAGTATAGTTGGGTAATGTTTTTATTAAAGAGTTACCTTAAATTCTACAGCTTTCTTTTTCAGAAAGGATGTGAAAGACATAGAATAAGCAAACATTCTTTTCATTTTTCATGGCTTGTGAAGTATCTGTTACTTTGGACTTATGACTTCTTGTTTGTTATCCTGAGAAAAACCTAAATCATTATGAACCCCAAGTTATAACCTATTCTAATGTTTGGGCTTCACATAGACAAAGCAACAATTTAATTTTTCACTTGTCACTACCCTAGTAACAGTTTCATTTTCATTTTAATTTTCACTAGCCCAATAATGATATCACTGCCCCAGGTCACACAAGTCTGATAAATATTATAGAAATTTGATAAATAAATTTTAAAAAATCCTGCCTTGAAAACAATGGTCTGCTTTCCACTCTGAAGTACCTTCCCTTATTAAAAGATAGAGTAAGAACCAGCATGTCTTGGAATAGAAAGACAAAATATATTGATTTTCAGGAATAAATTTTAAAAATACTTGCAAAGAAAGAAGCAAAATGGGAGAGTAATGCTGACTGAATTAGGAAAGGGATTTAAGTGAAGAAGTCCTTTTCCTAATTTTTTCACCCCTTCCAAAATAATTCCAAATTATACATTATCCCAGTTATAAAGATCAGGGTTAACTTGTTTATGCTATTTCAGAATAAAGACCTGCTTCTCTGATTTATATCTAAAGTAAAAGACATCCAGTAAGAGCATGAAAGTGAAGCTTGTTTTAAAACTTCAAGTGAAGGTTTCATTTTGCACTTACTCTCAAAATGCACTTTAAAATCTTAGAATACAGCATGGAAGATTATTGCTTTGTTTCATTTTTGTGCATTGACAGCAGGCCTACCCTTGAAAACCTACTTGAACAACCAAGTTAAATCTCTTCAGGTTAGTGCCTAGGAGAAGCAGCCATCTTGCCCATCACTAAAGCTTAATCCTGGATTATACCAATAATGGAACCTGTATGACTGATAGCTTTTTCTTCTGGAGAGTAAGTTAGAAATAGGAAGCTTTATTACAGATGTGAGAAAATAGGAAATATCTAACTCTGCGCCAGATCACTGGTTCATCTAGACCAGAAATGACTAAAGTACTATGGTCTTCTTAAATTTGGAAAACAAGAAGTATGAAGTAGCTTGCTCATTCACAAAATGGTTGCTGCAATAACATTAGCCATGGACAATGAAACATGCACAGAAGGCAGATACCCTGAGGTTGCCCTCCTGTAACTTCCCAGTATGTTTTCTGCCACTTACATTTTATGTTTCTAGAAAGGATACTAGGCTGTTCTCATCTATTGTTTCTAATTCTTAGAAAAACACAATTCAAGGATGGATGAAACTATTTGAAGCAGAAGTGGTATTCAGCAGGTTCTTACCTGTTCTGGAGAACCGGTAGCGGAAATTTTAAGTAGTTCGGAGAACCAGCAAATACCACCTCTGATTGGAGATTTTACAGTATCCTTCCCCTGCCATGCTCACCAAGGCCATGCTCACAGAACTGGTAGTAAAAAAAAAATTGAATCCCACCACTGATTTGAAAACACTTATTTGAATGTACTCGTTGTAGAATACCTTATGCCACTAGACTCGAAATTCTAGACCTAGAAAGCCTAGAACTATGCCACCTTCGGTCCGATCTAAGTATAGTATATAAAATCATACATTGCAATGTCCTACCTATCAATGAATACTTCAGCTTCAACCATAACAACACAAGAGCAAACAATAGATACAAACTCAAGGTTAACCGCACCAAACTTGATTGCAGGAAATACGACTTCAGCAACAGAGTGGTCAATGTCTGGAATACTCTACCTGACTCTGTGGTCTCTTCCCCAAACCCCAAAAACTTTAACCTTAGACTGTCTACTATTGACCTCACCCCTTTCCTAAGAGGTCTGTAGGGGGCGTGCATAAGCACACCAATGTGCCTACCATCCCTGTCCTATTGTTTCTTTTATTTTTCTTATATTATCTATTTCATGTATTCATAACTATGTACATACTTATACCTATTATCTTGTAAGCGATTGACAAATAAAATAAATAAAAATAAAAAATAAAATGTGTTATGGCTCTTTACATGATTTGAATCCGTAACAAAACTCACTGAGACATGTATTCATGTTTAAGTAAACATACACAAAAAGTTTTATATTTATGAATGTTGGGGATCATTATGCATATCATACTCGCTATACAGTTTGAGGCCTGAAAACCTGGAGAAAACTTGAAGATGACTTCCCACTCATATGAAGAAAAAATATATAATATGGTTAAAAGGGAGACCTATGTCACAAGTCATGCATGAAAGTCCCAAACTTGAAAAAAATTTTCCAAGAATCTGTCATTGTAGTTTTTGCTTTATATTACTAGGATGACATTTCCAAATAACTTACAGTGAGAACCCTATCTGTAGCCTTTGTTGCTTGATGAAGATTCTCTAGTATTATATACAGGTGAAACTCAAAAAATTAGAATATCGTGCAAAAATTCATTTATTTCAGTAATGCAACTTAAAAGGTGAAACTAATATATGCGATAGACTCATTACATGCAAAGCAAGATAGTTCAAGCTGTGATGTGTCATAATTGAGATGATTATGGCTTACAGCTCATGAAAACCCCAAATCCACAATCTTAAAAAGTCAGAATATCACATGCAATCAATAAAACAAGGATTGTACATAGAACAATATCGGACCTCTGAAAAGTATAAGCATGTATATGTACTCAGTACTTGGTTTGGGCCCCTTTTGCAGCAATTACTGCCTCAATGCGGCGTGACATGGAAGCTATCAGCCTGTGGTACTGCTGAGGTGTTATGGAAGACCAGGATGCTTCAATAGTGACCTTCAGCTCTTCTGCATTGTTCAGTCTCATGTCTCTCATCTTTCTCTTGGCAATGCCCCATAGATTCTCTATGGGGTTCAGGTCAGGTGAGTTTGCTGGCCAATCAAGCATAGTAATCCCATGGTCATTGAACCAAGTTTTGGTGCTTTTGGCAGTGTGGGCAGGTGCCAAGTCCTGCTGGAAAATGAAGTCAGCATCCCCATAAAGCTCATCTGTGGAAGGAAGCATGAAGCAAAATCTCCTGGTAGACAGCTGCATTGACTCTGGACTTAATGAAGCACAGTGGACCAATACCAGCAGATAACATGGCTTCCCAAATCAACTATGGTAATTTCACACTGGACTTCAAGCATCTTGCAGTGTGTGCCTCTCCATTTTTCCTCCAGACTCTGGGTTCTTGGTTTCCAAATGAGATGCTCTCATCAGAAAAGAGGACTTTGGACCACTGAGCAACAGACCAGTTGTGTTTTTTTTTCTTTAGCCCAGGTAAGATGCTTCTGATGTTGTTTGTTGTTCAGGAGCGGCTTGACAAGAGGAATACAGCATTTGAAGCCCATGTCCGGGATCCATCTGTGTGTGGTGGCTCTTGATGCACTGACTCCAGCCTCAGCCCACTCCTTGTAAAAGTCCCCAACACTTTTGAATGGCCTTTTCCTGACAATCCTCTCCAGGCTGCAATCATCCCTGCTGCTTGTGCACCTTTTTCTTCCACACTTTCCCCTTCCACTTAACTTTCTATTAATGTGCTTTGATACAGCACTTTGGGAACATCCAACTTCTTTTGCAATTACCTTTTGAGGCTTTCCCTCCTTATGGAGAGTGTCAATGATGGTTTTCTGAACAACTGTCAGGTCAGCAATCCTTCCCATGATTGTGACTCCTACTGAACCAGACTGAGAGACCATTTAAAGGCTCAGGAACCCTTTGCAGGTGTTATGGCTTAATTAGCTGATTAGAGTGGGACACTTTGAGCCTAGAATATTGCACCTTTTCACAATATTCTAATTTTTTGAGATTGTGGATTTGGGGTTTTCATGAGCTGTAAGCCATAATCATCTTAATTATAACACATCACAGCTTGAACTATCTTGCTTTGCATGTAATGAGTCTATCTCATATATTAGGTTCACCTTTTAAGTTGCATTACTGAAATAAATGAACTTTTGCACGGTATTCTAATTTTTTGAGTTTCACCTGTAAGCTTAAACTGTAGCTGCCAGAATTACTATTGAGCATAAATTGATTATCACTGTACCAAAAATAAACTCAACATAAAATTGTCAACAAAGAAGGGTAGAAAGAAGTGGCTAGAATTTGTCTACATGCAGTACACTTGTATTGTATTGCTACTTCAGGGGTTTATTGTCAGATTTCTTTCTCTTGCCCTATGTTTTCATGGTGAAGTTAAAAGGCCTTTCACTATCATTATTTCATTCCTGCTACTCCACTATCCCCAAAATATTTTTGCTATATTAAATTGAAGTTGTGCCTTTAAAACCTTAAAATATTTGTCACTTGCAGGGACTTACTAGTTCACACCAAAAGAAATTAAAATTTGGCTTTGCAAATCAGAAATTTGAACGTACATAAAATAAGTTTGAATACTAAAAGCAGATAATAAGCTAAAAAGAAGTCTCGTTCATGTCAAGTTCAACCAGTGATGACAATATGAAACTGGTTTACTACTGAATTTTTACGGAGGTTTTTTCTAAAAAAAAAAAAAAATTCTAGGCTGAAATGTTGATATTTCTTGGAGACTTCTGATCTAAGTGTAAAGCATCTCCACCCTGCTTAATCCTTTTAATAGCTAAGTTGAGCTAGATGCTGCCACCTAGGTAGGCAAAGCAAAACTATCCTACTGCCAAATTGAAAATACTAGGAATGTGGGAGAAATTTGTGTCGTTATATTATACTGTACATTTTCTAATACTTAATACTGACACTTGATACTCACATGGACCACTTTCATGTTTATATTTTTATTAATATGTGGTATATCTTTCAGATACATCACCTCCCACCTCCATCAAAAGCTTACAAAAATAGACATTTACAGAAACTGTACAAATTGGAAAGAAAAATAACATATAGACTTTTGCACAAATTTAAAATAAAATGTTCTTCCAAAATGCATAAATCGAGACTAGCATATATAAATATGTACAAATGAGTACTGCAGAATCTTAAAATGTATTTTTATGCTGAAACTTTATTTATTTGCCATAGTTAAGAATGTTAGGTGGTAGAAAAATTGAAATATAAATGTACTGTTGAAGATAAGTAACCATGACCATGTTCATAGAACTGCTTTCTCTAGAATGTTTTAGTAAAGATCTTGATGCCTATTCTTTAACCCTTTCCATTAGATTGTGCTGGAATATTTGCTTGCAAGGGAAAATAAATTCTACCAATCAGGTTCCTATAATTTTTCCCCAATTCCAAACCTGTGTGGAAGGAGGGAACAGAGAAACTGTGAATTCTTTACTTCTAACACCAGGCAATGCCCATACAATAGCCTCCTTTTTTTTTTTCTAATTTCAAAACATTAATGTCAAAACAGAAAGAGCCAGGAGAAGGTTTGTGAGATTATATCTTCCCTCAGAGTGGCTGTTCATTCTCATAGTTGGAGATCTCAACCATTCTATGACCTTTGGGATACGCAGAGACCAGTGTGTCCTATGGTCTTCATCCTCTACACAGAATGAGACTCTTAATCCATATTCAAGTGTTGTATGTTATGGAAGCTCTTACCAATCTGCCAACTTCAAGGGCGTTTCTCCTGCATTTAATTGGGATCCAACTGCTGTACATCTGAATCCTTCTCCGGTAGGCATTTTTGCTCAACACATAAAGGTTTGCAGTCTGCTTCCATGATTTGAAGGAGTTGATATGTGTGGGACTTCTTTCATAGCAACGTTATAGTGTTCTTTCTATCTAATTTCCAGAGCAATGTCTGTTAATCTTTGCAGCAAAGGCACCTTAAAGGATCAGCCTCAAGGATCAGTCAATTTATTAGCCCACCCCCAGCTATTTGACATAAAATATTACCTTTTTCTCTCCTTCCCTTACTTTGGGTGGGGAAGAGCATCTCCTTTGCAAAGGGCAGTAAATGTACAATTATCACGTCTAAGTTTCTTTTCCTGATCTCTCTCCCCTATTTATCTTTATTCATAAGGCCACATCTGCATAGGGCAATATGTGTTGCACTGCAGGCTTTTAAAATGTATTCTTTTCCTTTCTTTTCCTCATAATTAAAAATGGACAGCTTAATTATTTGAAGTGCTTTTGATTAATATTGATAGCATGTTTTAAATTCTCAGTTCAGATTTCAGGAGAGACCTTTACATGTATTTTCGCACATTGTCCGCATACTTAAGCACCTCTACCTATTTCAGAACTGCAAGCTGATCAGTCAGCTAGGAAGACAGCAAGCTGATCAGTCATCAGAGGGAGGAAAGGGAAATGGCTTTAAACCACAACAACAAAGAGCTAAGAAAGTGACCTCTGAGGAAATTGTATGGAATGGACAATGTTATGAGAAGTAACTCAGTGTAACTTTTGATTTTAGATAATTGGAATACTAAGTCAGTATGAGAGCCTGTTTGATCTAGTGGTTAAGACACCAAACTAGAAAGTGGGAGACCATGAGTTCAAGTCCCACCTTAGGCATGAAAGCCAGCTGGGTCAGTCACTCTCTCTCTCACCAACCGACCTCACAAGATTGTTGTTGTGGGGAAAATAGGGAGAGGAAAGTGTATGGAACTGTTCTCCATATTCAGTTATTTGTAAAAATAAAGCAAGGCAGTGAATTGTGATTATTTAGCCAAGTTCTTGTCTGGATAACAGCACTTGTTCTTAGGTATCTAAAAAATTATTTAAAGCAAACATGCTTGCAATAATATTCCCATCTCCTTTGTGTTCCCCTGCTCTTGCTTCCTTTGAAGTGTGATCCTCAACTTGCCACACAATGTCATGGGTTGTTTAAATTCAACAGAAGTTATGCACCCCAATCTATAGTGCAGAGATGATCAAAAGTAGCCTCTTAAAATCTTTAGGTGTATTACTGAGATACTGGTATTTTTGATGTTCATAAGTAAAGCTGCTGAAAGTCCTTCTTTGAATTTCTTGATTTATGGTCAGAGATCAAAGAACAGTACAGTTGAAGCAGGGACTGGCAATTTTGAAATACAGGCTCCCCCATGTAAGCCAAATACACATTCAGTCTCATGAAGTGGTCAGGTCTTGCAATTTTTTGATAATCTTATTTCATTTTAGGGTCTCATTCAATTCCAGCATTCTTGCATGGGATTTCTTTTTTAAACTATTGAGGGGAAAAAAATCTAAGTGTTTGACAGCTACATTGCTATTTATAAAGAGGTTTGTTGTTAACTCCTAAGCTATAGAATATGATTTACAATCTCTCTATTCCTTTGTGTGTATGCCACTAGGAAAAATTCCTGAAACAGTTTATTGTATGTCCATATATTTGTGGGACAGAAGAAGGCACTGAATACTGCAACCTCTTAGCCCAGGTCCATGTGCAAGAAGCTACCAGACTGGCTACAGTCTCAGACTTGGTGACACAATGGCTTTGATCATATCTGCATTCATATCTTGGGAATGCAGTGCAGTTATGTAGCTTCCATTATTCTGTCCTCACTGTTGTTCTCTAAACATCTGACAATATATTTAAAAAATAGATATCCCCTTTTCACGCATATGGAAGACATGCGTCTTCCTCAATCTCCCATCCTCTATCATAGACTTAGGAGTTTGAGGGTTTTGATTTGTGCAATTTCGTAGCTGTTCCTAACGCTGTACTTCTTCTAGACAAAGAACTCTGATCTTTTTTCCTGGGATCAATTGGAGCCTCTCTGCCAGCTTCAGAGTCCCAGCCCCAAGTAGTCTTACTCCCACTGGAACCACTTTGGCCTTTACTTTCCACACACGTGTGTGTATACATACGTACGTACGTACGTACGTACATACATACATACATACATATATATAACCTAGTGATCATGTTGGCTTTGGTAGAATCAGCTAAATGTGCCTGCTAGATATGCCAGTGGAGCTGATATCTGTGGGAGTTCTGCTGAACTAACTAGCTCGCTGCTTTAATAATGTGGAACATTGTTTTCCACGTGCTCAGGTTTTTCAAACAGGGAAAGGTGAGTACAGTTCCTTGCCATGTGATACTTAATTAAAGAATTTGGAAAGACCATTTTCTTGAATAGCTCTCTTCCACATTCTCTACTCTCAATGGAATAAGAATTCTCCAGTGGTTTCTTGGGAAAGGGGCTCAGCAATAATTATGACAGGAAGATACCTATTGCCTTCCTTAGAGGCTTTTTCCTGACAACAGTAACAATGACAAGTTGGCCAGCAGCAACTTGCAGCTAAAACATCCTTCTGAAACATTCTAGGAAGAAAATGACCTCGGGTCACCAAGCCGTCAAGAGAGCCACCATTTCCCCCAGCTCTCTGTTCTATTCCCTCCATATAGAGCAAATAATTTCTCCCCTCTCCCGCTTTATAAGAGGCATAAGCAACCTGTACGCATAAGGATTGCTTATTGATGCAAGCAGTCTCTTTGCTAATCTGTTCCTTCCGTGCCTCTTGCAGGATTTCAAGGATTTTCCTAAAGAGATCTGTTCTGGCTACATTCTGTTCCTGCTTTATAAGAGTTCCATGACACAACAAGGGATAACAAGTGCCATTTAAATGACTTTATCAGTTTTATTCAACTTGTGGAATGATGGTTATTAAGGATCATACACTTAAACTGCCCTTTTTCATGGATTGGGATCCAGACAGGCATAGGAATATTGAGGTACTTCTCACCAAGATAAGGCTGAGATGGAATCAAGAATATTTAGACAACATTGGCTAAAAGGCTTCCATTTTCAGGAGGAGTGAGAAAAAGAAAACCTCTTTAAATTGTTCTTAGGAAAACCTCTTCTGAGAAATTTTAGCTCACAGCTAAAGCACATTGTAGATGTAGAGAGTGTTCCCTCAATGCAATGAAGTTATTTTTCCAACAGGCCTGCCAGCAACTCTTTTATCATGACACCCAGAGAAACAGTGCCAGCTAGGTAAAAATGGTAACAAAAGACTTTGAAAGTAATTTGTTTTATAAAATGTTCTTCCACATAACAATCCAGCAGGTTGAGGCATCCCCATTATATTCGGGCCAAGCTGAAAATGAATGCAAACCTTGCATAGAAAATAAAAATTTTATTTGAGCGCAAAAGACTCTTTGGTTGAAAAATCTGTCAAGAGTCTGTAAGTCAATCCTGCTGTCACTCAATAGCTTTGTAGACAAATTGAAAGCCAAATTCAGGATTTCTAAATACTAATCCAGAATCCAATGCACTAATGCACTACCAAAACTAGCTTCTTCATCCTTCAGATTTCTTGGTGAAGGATTTATTTAAGGAAAACAGAAATTAAGTTGTGTTAGGTGATAACTGAGGAGTGTATGAGTCTCCTGTCTTTCATTGTACAGCCATCCCTTCAGTTTTCTGCACCTTCCTTGGTTTCCCATGTCTCACTTAAATCCTAAGGGAAGAAAATAGATAATAATAATTCCCATTTGCTTTTAGGATAAAGGATCATGGGTAGCCAAGGAGGCTTTAGAGCAGCGGTCTTCAAACTTGACAGCTTTAAGACTTGTGGACTTCAACTCCCAGAATTCCTCCTCCAGTCATGTTAGCTCTGGAATTCTGGGAGTTGAAGTCCACAAGTCTTAAACTTGCCAAGTTTGAAGACACTTGCTTTAGAGCTAGGATTCAGAACTTCTATCAACTCAGGATCTGAGCTAGGCTATATACACAATACATGTCAGGCACAAATAATCAGGAGTATTAATTAATTTCAAAATACAGAAAAGTTTATTATTGCTACTTGTACATAAGAATCTAGTCAATTAATGATCAAAGCTAAATTTGGCACTAGGAATTCACGGCTGGACTTGGGTCTCTTGTGGCAGCTCAGAGATTCCAAACTGATGACTCATTTAACTCTACTTTTAACTCAGCTTGCTCTTCTCCTACACACATAGGGTGACATTCCATAATGGGATCAACTATGGAGGATTCATGTTTAATGTTTAAAATGATAAAATGAGTGCCTTAAATATCTGTGAAGTATAAGGCATCGATTCAGTTTTTGTTAACATCAAAAAAATTCAACAATTAAATTCTTAAAAGGCCAAACATTTGGGTCCTACACATTTAGAACATGGTCTTTGTGGGTCTCGAAAGGGAAATGGATGAGCTAGCTACATACTGGCCCTAGGCAACACATAGAAGGAAATTACAGTTGTTCACTCAATACAAATATGAAATAAACACAGCATCAAAAGAAACAGAAAAGCAAAATAATGGTAAGAAAGTAATAGTCTTTTTTGCAGGGGAAGACAACTTTCAGAAACTGGGGGATAACTACCTAGCTCCTGATTACTGCAGTATTACCAGGTTTTGGTTGTGAGTTTAAGCTGTCTCAACTCTACCACTAAAAATAATTTTCCCTGGATGAGACCAGACTCTTGTCAACAATCCCTGATTGAACCAAACTCTGTAAAGAGTATATTGCAAGGGACAAATGCTATACTGTACAAATGCTCTTGTACTTTGGTTCAAATGGCTAGTGATGGCTATAGAAGGAGTGAACTTTGATTCTGCTGCCCAGTCAAAGTATCTCAGTCCCTGAATGCTCATTTGACGGCCAAAGCAGAAAGTTGTCAATGAATCTCTATTTAGGAAGCAAACCTATGCGCTTAATTTAAGCATGGATCAATAATAAAGACTTTGGGACTTCAAGTCACATAGAAAGTTCTACAGCAGATTTCTAGTGGCAATGGCAGACCATTCCTTACAATAAGACCATTCCATACATAACTCATAGTATGAACTTTAAAATGAGAATACATTTTCTTCTAGAAAAATCACTGCATTCAATCAAGGAAACCTTTGTTTTGCTTTTTTTAAAAAAATTAAAATCTACTGGGGGTGATTTGAGTGAACTATAGCTTCTAATACAATAGTGATTGTTTTCTAAGCAAATCCTTAAAAAAGAAAAACCAGACCAGCTGAAGCCAGACATCAAAGAAGGCATACTTCAAGGGGGTTTATCAGTGTAGATGAGATTATGTGATATAGGAATTATGGAGGGAAATAAAGCTGGAATTAGTACTAAATCCACAGTAATATTCTGTTGTGAGATGCCCCGACCTGTAGTTCTTTTCAAGTCAAGCTATCTGTGCTTGAAATAAAATATTGAAGGGAAAATGGGGACAGTTGGAAAGAAATCCCAGCAACATCTATTTGACTTATTCTTCATACTGCATTTCTACCTCTTTTATTCTAAGCTCTCTGCATTTTCTTCAAGTGTGCCTCAGATTGCAGTTCACACTAAAAACTAGGCTTTGAATAGTCCAGTAGGATCATTAACAGTTTGAGGTGGAAGGTAGATGGATAATGAAAAAGACAACACATAATGCACAAAACTCATCTTAAGTGCCACACTTACTGTAGCTGTGGTAATTCTTTTTTCATCTCTTCTACCTTCTCCCCACATCTCCACCCTTCCATCAAATTTTTAAACTTTCTTTAGCTAAAGGATACTAAAGCTGGTCTCACTTACCTTGGCCCTGTTATGTGGGGGAATTTATTGAAGAAAGCAATTATGTTTGGAAAGGTTAGCGGTAGAAGGAAAAAAGAACACATTGGCTAGACACCATCAAAGCTGACACCAACTAGAGCAGGGCTGTCAAACTCCTGGGCCGCAGGCCGGATGTGTCACATGCTGGCCACGCCCATGGCTGGTTTAGTGAAGGGGGGGAATCCTGATACATCACGTGATGCTGCTATGATGACGTGAGTTTGACACCCCTGAGCTAGAGCATAGAAAAACTCAAAAGAAGTAGTACAAGATCAGAAGATTTGAAGAGACGTGGCCCATAGAATCGCCAAAAATTGGACACGACTGAATGGATAACATCATTATTGAAGATCACCAGCGGCTAAACTCAGTCATTTCCATTTTGGTTCCAGGAAAATATACATTCAAGTTAAAGAGGGGGCAATAGAGTGTGTCAACTTCACTGCACTCTTACCAGTGTCTTGTTTTATTCATAAGTGTATTTTTTGAGACCTCTTATGTCCTGTATGAGATTAGGAAGAGCATTGGCTTCTTTAATGAAGCAGTGAAAATTATAGTGAGTGCATCCACATTTCTTCCAAAGCACTTTTTCTGTTTCAAGTATTAATATCCTTATTCCTTTATTAATATCCATGTAGTAGAACCAGCTCTGCAAAATAATTGTGTCTTCTCTGCTTTTCCTTATGTGTGCCAGTCGGCCATTGAGGTTGGTAACTGCTGGGAAGGAATATGGCCAATTGTGCACTATGTTGTTAGCATTCCAGAATGTTCTTTAGGTCCAAAAACAGAATGATGGAAATCTGTTCATCCTTCCTTAAAAAGTGCCTGAAAACAGGTTTTTAGAAGCACCAAGTATCATTGCCAACCTGTTATTGAACTTTAGAAAATTCCAGCAATGAACTATTTAATAACCGCTGGCATGAAAGTTTGGATTATGTTCATATTTACATGTTTTTGCAGAAAAATCTATAGAGCCAATCCAAAGGCCTCAACCGATAGGGAGTCACAATCAACTAACATACTGGAAAGTCACATAGATAAATCCTGTTCTGTATAGTCATTGTACATTTAGATTGTAGATGTAGTCCATAAATTAACATGAGATTTTCATTTCTAAATAGATCCTGTGTGAAATAATTCAAGTGCATCTCATAATGATTTTGAAGCAGGAAATATCTATTTCATTAACTATTTATTTTTAAAAATTAAAAGCTGCTCGTGTTCCCAGGGCAGTTTGCAATGTGTTAAAATCACAGTTAGCAGCTAGCAGTACAAGCAACTAACAGTATAAGCCACATAAATAGAAAACAGTGAAACAGCAGAAAGTTAGTTTAAAAAAACAACACTTACCTCCCACCTCAGCGTATTCAGTTTCAGTGGATAAAATGTTCCTGTTGCAATTATGAAGTTCAGAACCAATTTAAGCTCTCTTGTTTCTGTTTGGTACAGCTATTTAGAGCTCCAAACACTGATATTCCCACTTCCCATTTCTTCTACCTAAGCTTTGTTGCTATTTATGGTGTGCCTTATTTCTATGTGTTCTGTACAATTCTAGGCCTTGCAGAAGATTCAATTAATGCCCTCAAAGTTCTCATATTATACCACCTCTGAGGCAGGGGTGGGATGCAAATATTTTTACTACTGGTTCTGTGGGCGTGGCTAGGTGGGAGTGACCATGTGACTGGGTGGGCGTGGCTTTTTTGTTTTGTTTTTTTTTGCAGAGAGAGAATGCAATACACTTTTATAAAATGAAACTGTTGTAAACCAATGGGATTAACTTTTACAGTGAAATTATCTAATATATTTTTTATGCAAACTGATGATTTTCAAATGTTGAAGACCGTGATAGTGGAAGTCCAATTCAATCACAAATTCTGCCTTTTCTGTTACAATCATAGCCAGTCAACTTTACTACTTGCCAAATGTGAGGATACAATTCTTTTCATGTATGTTTCCCTTTAAATACATTCCTCCAGTCATCTGCATGCAAAATCTGTTCAAAAATTAAATTGCATGTGCCCTGTACATCATTCATACATTCAATTTGGCTGAGGCCAACATTGGAATAATAGTGCATGTCCCCTTTTACCCCACAATATCATATAGTCATGTTTATTCCTAAATCTTATATTACTATGATTTGATTATGTGCAATCAAATCAGTGTCAACTCTTAGTGATCACCAGGGGTGGGATTCTATTGGTTCTGTCCGGCTCTGTAGAACCGGTAGTTCTGAAGAGCAGCAGACATAGAACTGGTTCTATGTCAGCTGCTGTTTTGGCCCACCCGCTTGCCCGGGCTCTTACCTGACCTTTATTTTCTGCTTTTTCAACCTCAGCTGCTTTGCGCGGCACAGCTGCAGTTGAAAAAGCAGGAAAAAAAAGTGTTGTTTCAAATGCTGCGAACCCATGCACAGCGCTGCTCAGCTGTTTGGGCAGCATAGTTGACGACGTTCCACACGCACGTTCCAACCGCAAATTGCAAAATCACTGAACCGGTAGTTACACCAGTCAGATCCCACCCCTGGTGACCACATAGATGGACTTTCTCCAGAATGAACTGTCTCCATCTTGGTCCTTCATGTTTTCTGATAATGTACCGGTTGCTGCAATAATTGAGTCCATCCATTTTGCTGCCGGTTGTTGTCTTTATCTCTTTCCTTCCACATTCCACCCATATTTTAGACTTATCAAGAGAGGTAGGCTTTTGCATAATGTGTCTAAAATATGATATTTTTTGTTCCTCATCTTCTGTGTCTTGAGTGAGAAATCTGGATTGATTTTTGGCTATCCATAGTATTCTCGGAAATCTTCCCCAACTCCAAATTTTAAAAACCTCAATACTCTTTCTGTAAGGTTTCTTCAAAGTCCAATTTTCACTTTCCTACAGTGTTGTAGAGAAAATGATTGTCTGCATGGTTCTGACCTTTGTTGATATAGACACATCACAGCATCTGAATAATTTTTGCAAGACCTTCATTACAATGCTACAAGTCCTAGTTTGTGGCATACTTCTTAACCGAGTTTATTTTAGTCTTGAAAGTCAATTCTAAAAGGCAGAAGCTGTCTACCACTTCAGTATGTTCACTGGTTGCTGTACCTGTTGACATTATTTTGGACTTCTTTGTATTTAATCTTAGTCCCATTTTTTTTACTGTAATCCTTGACTATCTTTATTTGAGCTTCTAGATCAGGGGTGTCAAACTCGATTTAATTGAGGGCCACATCAGGGTTGTGTTTGACCTCGGGAGGCCGGGTATCCATGGCCAAGGTGCGTGTGGCCAACTCAATGTCACTCGTGTTGGGGCATCTGTGGTGGCCTGAGCACTCTGCCAGTAAAAACGGAGCTCGTGCAGTTCTCCCAAGCTCCATTTTCACTGGCAGAGGAATGTAGGAAGCTGTAACAGCTGAAAACAGAGCTCAGGAGGGCAGCACGTGGCCCTCCAAGCTCTGTTTTCACTGGCAGAGGGTTGCAGGAGGCTGTCAGAGCTGAAAACAGAGCTCAGGAGGGCAGTGCATCTCCCTCCAAGCTCCATTTTTACTGGCAGAGGCACCACGGGCTGGCCCTTCACTGTTTCCAAGGCAGTCCCGTGGGCCAGATCTAAGCACCCCATGGGGCAAATCCAGCCCGCGGGCCTTGAGACACCTCTGTTCTAGATCATTGGCATTTTCAGGTACCAGAACAGTATAAACAACATTGTGCAAAAATTAATATTTCTTTTCCAATTTCAAAACCACACTTATCTTCTTCCAATCTAGCTTCCTTTAATATATATTTAGCATGAGGGATTACACAGATTTGTCTTCACGTTACACTTTGGCAATAGGTTATTTTGTCATGTTTTGTCCAAATTGTGATTTTCTGATTTGTTTTTCAGAAATTCAATGAGATATTCTGAATTTCCATTTTTCTAAGGAAGTTCCATAGATGGATATGGTTAACCCAACTGAAGACTTTCTGTAATCAACAAAGCACACATATTGACTTCTTAGTGGTGCCCTTTAGCTTTCTCAGTTATCCAGCATGCATCAGCAATAATGTTACTTGTTTCCTGGCCTTTTGTGAAGCAAACATAAATATCTGACCACTCCCTTTACATAATCTGCATTAAGTGAACCTAAGCATTATTCTGCTAGCATGTAAAAATAAGGATATTATAAATAGTGTGCATATTCTTATATCTTCTTTCTCTGGTATCAATATAAACTGACCAAAAAGGGGGGGGGGAGGGAGACTAAGATACTGGCATCAGAATATTGGTATTTAGCAGTGAATGTGTAAGAAGGGAGTAGATGAGGCTTTAAATTTATCTGAGAAGAAGCAACACAATCCTAATGAAAGAGACATGGGGGGGGGAAGATTTCAGAGGTCACTATAACTAAAGCTAGGATTTTATTCGTACAAAACTTTTGCTGATTCCTTGGTTTTACCTGCTACATGGGGCTCATCAACAACCTGGGAAACCTCTTGCTCTCTTACAAGAGAGATTCCTATGTTCTGGATGTCCAATGGCCCACAAGGGACTCTGTGATGGCAAAACATCAATCACCAGATTACCTGATCTGATGATGTGGATAGTACAGCAAATAATTGTTGTGAGCTATCCAGTCTCAGGAGTTTCACCACTGGCTGCTGTCCTATGCTTGGCTCCATCTACCAAGATACTGATGAAATTGTGGGGGAGAGCTCAAGACCATTTCCAATTGTTTACTACACAGTATGTGTTATACATGGCCAGAAGACCAATGGAATTTCTGATAGACAACTACCATTAGTTTCATTCTCAGCCTTTTGAAAGAAGGAGCAGCCAAACGGGTAATTCCAATCATAGACAACAATGTCTACTGGATAATTATGGCAATCCTATGCAGACATTTAAAACTGCTGTCAGTCACACTGCCAGAATGACGATGGCTAATTGATAGATTCATAAATTACTCCAAAGGAACTATGCAAGAGTACATGTAGCAGAGTTTCCATTGTAGCCAGATATGTACACTGGAAAGATTTCCCTTTGACTGACCAATTTTGAGAGAGACTTCCTGATGAATTATAAGATGAATTAGTTTGTCAAAATGAATTAGTTTTTCCGAACACACCACAGAAATTGATTTAAATTTGCCTTTGCTTCTGACGTCTCATTTGACACAATATAGTTAGGGCTACTATAAATAGGCTGCAATGAGGTACAGAAAACTTGAAATCATTGCTGATTGGATAATTTATCCAAAATGGCAAGACAAAAGACTTCATTTAATTGAAAACTTTCAGAGGAGCACATTATACATCTACTATAACAAAGCACAGAAAGGATAACAATCACGCCTTCTGCAGCCTGAATCACTTTGATATGGACATTAGTAGAAAAGCAAAGGATTCTCTTCACAATTTTGCTAGACAAAAGAAAGCTGCTAAGCAGTGCCAAGAAAGATATAAATATTGAGACTTCTCTGTATTGAGTAGATGAGGATGCATTTAACCTTATTCTTTATTGTTGAAAGGTATGGGGTTTTTTTTAGTTGAAAGCACTTTTAATTATTAAAAAGAGATAAATCTGTATCCCTTTTGTCATACTTTCCTTTTTTAAAAATCTCCATTTTAATTCTTTCTATCTCTAAACATGATATCCCTTTATTTTAGATTTATTTATTCATTTATACAATTTATATGGCTTCCCAACTCAAAAATAGGAAGTTTGGCAACTGGCATATGGTAAAAAAAATAGAAACAAAACAAGGCAAGGCAACGAAGTATAATACAGGTAGTCCATGAGTTACACAGTTTATTTAGTAACTGTTCAAAGTTACAACAGCGCTGGAAAAAAAATAATTTATGACCACTTCCCACACTTATGACCATGGCAGCATCCCTATGGTCGCTTGATCAAAATTCAGATGTTTGGCAGCTGGTTCATATTTATGACATTAGCAGTGTCCCAGGGTCCTGCGATCCGCTTTTGTGACCTTCCGAGAAGCAAAGTCAATGGGGAAGCCAGGTTAACTTTACCAACTTAACAATTGCAGTTATCCACTTAACAAAATGTGGCAAGAAAGGTCGTAAAATGGAGCAAAATTCACTTAACAATAATGTCTCACTTACCAACAGAAATTTTGGGCTCAATTGTGGTTGTAAACCGAAGATTACCTGTGTAGGGTAATTGAAGCCAAGCCATAATACATTCTAATCCCAAGTCTTTTCAGCCTGGGTACATCTGATACTCCTGCCCAATGCCTAAAGAAAAGTGGCGGGGGGAGAGACTGGTTTTCAAGGTCATAAGGAAGGTCAACAGCATCAGGGCTATCTGAACCATGGGAGGAATACTGTTGCAAAAGGCAAATTCTGTGACAGTTTCCCAGCTCCTGTTAAGTGATATTGCTTCATGGAAGGACATGAAGCATGTCCACTTGTCAGATCTCCTGGGATGAACAGAGGTAATTCAAGACAGTGATCCCAACAATAACCCAGCCTAGTGCCATGAAGGGCTTTACAGGTGATGACCAGTCCCTTGCACCCAGAAGCTTATGGGAATCTGTAATGGGCTATGAGAATAACCTTGAAGAACAGGAAGAAGAGCTTACAGCCAGGATAATGGTCAGATAATAGAAATTTGAGTCCAAATCAGGAATGTAGTTTGAGAAAGTATCTCTTACTTGCCTCTCCCTAATTCTCCTGAATATAAAAGCTAGGAGGGAAGAAGCACATTTGTGCTTGCAAAATTCTGTTATTGCAACCTTATAATAAAAGTATTATTAGCATTCACAACTTTGGACTACCTCAAAGGGCTGAGAGAGAGCCAGCATAGCTCAATAAGGGCTCTACAGTATGCCTGAAATTACCTGCAGCCTGTAAATGATCTTCGAGGGCGTGTTGCAGTAGCCCAGATGGAAAGTGGCCAAGGCGCGAGTGAGGTCTGCTGATTCTGGAATGGTACAATCATTGCGCAAGATGGATTTATGCAAAAGCTCTCTTGGTTACAACTGCCATCAATTAATCTATTTATTCTAGGAGTCTAGAATGGCAGTCACTTTCTCTAAAAGGGAAGGCTTCTTGGATTTAGGAATAGTTTTTGGGCCGTCACTTACTTCTCTCCTCCTTCCTGCAAACACGCATTTACCATTTCAGGGATCCAATCATCTGTAGTCTCCTGTGAAGCCTTAACCAACAGGGAGGGACATGGATTTAATAAACAGTCCTAAGGACCTTGCACAACCCACTTCAACTATGTAAAACAAAGTCTGGTGATTAAAAATACAAGCAAAATAATGAGAAAAATATAGTACAAAGGAAGGGATTCAGTTATTATGAAGTTTGTGTCTTAATTCATATATTTTGATGCCTAGAATGTAACGTTTGCTCCCATGAGACAGTCTCACTGCTTTGGGGATTTAAAAGAAACATAAATTGTTACAAGGAAATAAAACTCTTGAGGGTAAATGAAACCATATGGACATAAAATAGAACTACCTTGTACAACTGGGATAAATATACAACTGCCCTCTTTAGCAACTGTTTGAGTTTACAACAATACTGAAAAAGTAGTTCTACGACAGATGCTCAAACTTAAGGACCATCAGAGTGTCTCTGAAGTCATGTGGCCATTCAGATGCTTCGCAACCAGTGTGCATTTATGAGGGTTGCAGTGTCCTGCTGATCACGGTTTGCGAGCTTCAAGACTGGCTTCTGACCAACAAAGTCAAGTGATGAATCCAGCAGTAAGTTGTAAGTTGTGGGCATGTGATGGTCTTTACGTGAGGATTAACTGTATGTCTATTATGCTGGGGTTCCACTTGCCAAAGTTTTTCCTACCTTTATCATCACCTTTATCACTTTATTACCTTTATCATTACTTATATGCTATATATTGTGCTATAAAGTTTAACTTTGCATTGTTTTTTGCTGGTTCTGCCTTCAATCGGTCAATCTTTCTTTATCTTCACATACAAATAATATGAGTGTGAGTGTGTGTGTGTGTGTATATATATATATATACACACACACACAAGTGTGCGCATGCGCGCACACACATACAGTATCATATTATTTATATATGAAGATAAAGATTGACCGATTGAAGGCAGAACCAGCAAAGTATATATAGTTTTATATATATAGTTATATATATAGTTATGTATATAGTTATATATATAATTTTATATATATATAGTTATATATATTTATAGTTATATATATAGTTATAGAGCTCAGTGGCACAGTGCAGTACTGCAAGCTACTTCTGCTGCAGCCAGTTGCCTGCAATTTGGCAGTTCAAATCTCACCAGGTTCAAGGTTGACTCAGCCTTCCATCCTTCCGAGGTGGATAAAATGAGGACCCAGATTGTTTGGGGCAATATGCTCTGTAAACCGCTTAGAAAGGACTGTAAAGCACTATAAAGTGGTATATAAGTCTAATTGCTATATATAACTATACTGTATATAGTTATATATATATAGTTTTATATAATTATATATATTCTTATATAGATATCATGTGTATGTGTGTTTGTTTATGTGTGTGTATGTGTGTATGTATGTAGATATAGATATATAACTGCTTTTCCAAGTTTCAGAGATATTTTTTTCAAAAAGAAAAGTATTTTTACAAATACTTCAAAGTAGTAGTAGAAGATTACACAGAAATCCACAACTTTACCACAGAGGTTGATATATCTGTATTCCATTGTAGCTCTAATCTGTCTTCTGTAAGAACTCACACAACAAGGTCTCCAAATTCTATGCAACTGTACATTTGGATGTAATTATGGTTGGCTCTAATTTTAACTGAAACCGCCATGAGGGGATTTCAGGAAAATTAAGGTCAGAATAACTTGCATTAGTCTGTTGTGAAAGGAATGGTTAGCTAATATGACAGAGGTCTGCAATTCATCTTGCAGTTATATAGCAGTGTCTGCCTAAGGAGATCTTTGGGGACAGTTCATGTTTTCTATCATTTTTTTCAAAATAATCTGTCAAGATCTTACTGTGCCAACAGCAGAAGTATCCAGCTAAGTGCTCAAACCATCCATGCAAATGGGTTTCACAGATAATTACCCAAGTTTGATGGCAGTAGAATGCTTATTTACAAAATAGTAAAAACAGAGTAAACAGATATTTGGTGTGAACATGATGAGCATTAGCTTCCTTGGGTACTTTGAGTAAGATGCTAAACTATAAATCAAATAAACAAGAACTAGCAGATTAATAAATTAAGTAATCAAGTAGTAGTAGAAATAAACCTATTCTCTCTCTTCTGTCTCCATCTTCCAAATACCATCAGACAAAATTTTTATCATTGTGTATAGTACCTATAAATCCAATTGTCTTATAATTCCATTTGCCAATCCTGATATGAGTAACCATCATCCCTGAGGCTAATTTTAAAACCAGAATGTGATGAATTTAGATATCTGGCAAAAACTATTTTCTCTCCTCAAACATTAGAGCTGTGATAGAGCAATGGTTAGAATATAGTATTGCAGGCTAATTCTGCTCACCGCCAACAGTTCCAATTCTCTCCAGCTCAAGGTTGACTCAGCCTTCCATCCTTCCAAGGTCAGTAAAATGGGGACCCAGTTTGTTGGGGGCAATATGCTGACTCTGTAAACCGCTTAGAGAGGGCTATAAAGCACTCCATTGCTATTCCATGCAAGCTGCAAGTTCATACTCATAGAGACACATTCCCCATGCTGCATTTAGCTGGAACAGCAAAAATGAAAAATAAAAATAAAAGAAGGTGGATGTAACATAAGTGGAAGAGACATCTGCACCAAAAGGAAAGGAAAGATCACAAAACTGGGAGGCGATGAAAATAGTAGAAGAGTTAAGTATACCAAGAGTTAAGTATACCAAGAAGGGGAAAAATGAAGCCTTATTTAGACATTATAAAAGATGTTCATGTTCACTAACTAAGCAGCCTCCACTAAGCATCAACTGTACTTCAAAGGCAGCCATGTGCCTTGGGGAATAAATGTAAGATAATCAATAGTGGCCTCTATCTTGATATGTTTTGGGTAATTCTGTCCATCATTTGAAGCATCTTCTAAACTCCCATGTCATGATCCCCAAGCCCTTGTACACTTGTTTGCATCTCTTTTCAATTGGATCACCCCAGATGTGCCAAGGTCAATGGCCGTAGTGAAATCACACTGTATTTTGTTTAGTTTTGTCTTATGAATACCATGTATATGAAACTTAGATAGAAAGGCACTCTTTTTTGCAGTATTGTTGATTGTGTGCTTCAGTAAAAGTCCCAGCATCATGCAGACCTTTGAATCAGTTTGGTTTATTATCCTCATCATTGGGCTAGGAAAGTGTTTCACCAGCGAAAAGGTTTTTGGGTTTTTTTTTGGCAATACTCCCCTCCAAATAGGAAAGAGGAAATGGTTATGAGTAGGAGGACCTAATTTTATCCAATTAAGATAAAAAGGACAAAATCCCATCACCTTATTAAATTTTTTTCCATTCCATCATTCTTGCCTATTTAAAGTCATAGAGTCTTTTTTTTTCTGGGGAAAAGTAGCATCTTGAATCCAGATTGAATTTCTGAGATTAATTAAACTGGGCATTTTCAAAGCACAGCTGAAATTCATTGCTGTAACCAAGTTAAAGATGTTGAGTCATCCTTAAAGGATCAATCTGCCGCTAAATAAATAAAGTCTTCACAACACACACACCACCACAGACCTAACCCTTTAAACCAATCCAGTGTATCATAGAAGCCTCCATAAATCACTAACCTCTTGCTTTAAAATCCCTCATTCTTATTTTAATTGCTCATAACAACAATGACCAAACCTTCACATGGTTCACTTACATTTATTAGATGTGACAGATGGCTGTGTCTGGATTCCTGATTCATCATCTCAGATTTCCTTTCTGATGGGGCTGTGTAATCACTTGGCAAATAAACTAAATTGTACTTTGGGCTTAACAGCTTACAAAAGGTAGGGCAGAATGGTCCAGCAGATAAATACTTTGAAGTAGCATTAAAGTATGAGGCATTGGTAACGTGAATGGCCAGGAGTGAGGCAGGAGCCTTTCAGAAAGGAAGAACAGGGACGGAATGATTCTCTTGACAAGTGACGACTCTGCCCTCTGTTTGGAGGATTGAAATGCGATTGTTAGTTCATTCACTCACACACACACACACACACACACACGACACAAGTACGTGTGTATTTTCTTAATTAACTGGAAAAGTGAGGCACTGTTTTCCCACATACAGGCTTCCTGAGTAGAAAGTGATTCCATGTGTGGAAACCGATTAATACTTAATCAGGTAATTAATTATTAATTTTATATTAAAATTAATACTTTTTTAATATAATAAATTTTAAAGACTCTAATACTCTTTAATACTAGCAATGAAATGGTCTTCTGAGGTGCGCAGAGCAAGTTGCGTGATTCTAATCTGCTTTGTCAGCCAGTGCCTCACCAACACACCTTGCCCTCCTCACAGATTTTGTTTTCAAGAGGTTGCAGGAATGTACACTGGCTGAAACTTCATATGGCTTGTTTCAGATACAGTTCTTCTAACGAGAGATAACCTGTGCATCCAACAGTGAAGTGTCCTGTAGCAAGAGTCCTAGCAATATATACAGGAATACACAAACTGGTCCCTCTTGCCCTTTAATTTTCTATTCTCTTGGGATATGTTTAGTAATTCTCTGCAATCTTTTGCTTCTGCAAAGCAAAAAAATAGATTAACCTGAAAATTTGCTCATTATTTATGCCACAGAGTACCCTTTGTGAAACTGGTAGATTACCCTGAGGGTATAATGGCATGTTTTTATTAATTGCGCTTTAAAAGCAAATTTAGTTGACTCCAGTTTGCTCATACATTACAAAAATTATACCAGATTGCTTTCTGATTAAAAGCACCATCATTACCTTAAAGTACTCACACATGTGACATCATAAAGCAGATAATTGAGTTAAGATACCAATGCTGTAGCAAATAGAGGAACAATTATTAATGATCAAACTGAGAGTACGTGTTTTAAATTTTATCCACATTTCTGTTCATTCACTTGCTCACTGCCATTACATTTCCCAATGAGTGGAATGGTGTTCTATATAAGGCCATCACTTATCATTATTCCTTTCAAGTGTAAGTCTTCAATCTGTTGTCATGGGCCCCTCTTGTCCAGCTCTACAATTCATAGGGAAAGACAATATTTTGTGAAAAGCAACTCTACAGCTGATGGTTTTCTAAGTGAGCATGAAGCTGTTCACTTGCATGTAAAGTGGGGGAAAGGGAAAAGGATTTTGGTTTGCCTTCCATAAGATAGTTATCTTGGCATTTGTCCTTACCATAAAGTCTATTTGAGGCTTCTTATTGTTGTATTTATGTTAAGGTCACCTCGACTACCACAGGAGAAGTCATGCTGCAAGCCATTGGTAGGTGATTGTTTCATCAAAGGGGTGACATCAATTTTTAACTGTGGGAAATCCATTTATAATGTTGATACAGGGTTTTAGTTATATATTTTTTCCTGGTTGGAAATTGGCTAAACATCAATTGTCCATGCTCAGAGGTAGTGCATGAACATTGCAAATGCAGGAAACAAAAAAAAAAAAAGGATGTTCCTATCTTTTCCTGAAGGTCTTCTTGAATGTGCATCACTGAGCCAAGGCTGATTTATTTATTTAAAGCACGTATACAGCTTCCCATCTTTATGTTGAACTCTGTGTAGCTCCCGATCGACAATTAAAATAGCATAAGTAAAAGCTGCATAGTATATAAATCCATTAAACCATAAACATTAAAAAAAATTACCGTGGCACCAGAGTTGAACTTCCAGGCTCTGTGTTCAATCCGCTCATTCACCTCACCTTATCCCAGGGCTTGGGAAAAAAGCCAGGCCTTAAGTGGTTTTCAGAAAGCTAGGAAGGTAGAACCTTGCCAAACATCAAGGGGAACAGTGGAAGGACTGACCCGGAAAAGGCATGCTTCCTAGATCCCATAATATAGGAACATTTAAAAGAAGGGACTAGGAGTGTGCTCAGCCTATCTGATCTGCTAGGATAGGTAGATGTTCTTCGGGAGAGGAGATCTAGCAGATAACTTGCCCTATGCTATACAGGACTTTAAGGGTAATAACCAGAACCTTCAATTGTACCTAGAAGAAAGCTGGGAGTTAGTGCCACTCATATAATTGAGGTATTATGTGGGTAAACCTAAGGACGTCCATCACTGCACATACCACTGCAATCTGGACCAGTTGTAGCTTATGGGAGGTCTTCAAGGCATGATCAAATTAGTTCTACGGTAGCTGATAGTGATAGATCAGGGGGCGAAAGAGGAGGGTCTGATGTAGCCAACCTTTCTTTTTTTTGTGTATCTATTTATTTATTTATTTTATTTATTTGTTATTTACATTTATATACCGCCCTTCTCCCAAGGGATTCAGGGCGGTGTACAGCCCATCTAAAACCCACAAATATACAAAAATTAAAAAACTATTAAATTAATTGGCTGATTACTGAGACTAACCCCCCCCCCCTTAAAACCCCAATTTAAAATTAAATATTATGGAGACCAAATTAAAACCATTATCTCAGCCCAGGCCGGCCTGCTCAAAGAGCCATGTCTTCAACGCGCGCCTGAAGGCCCTCAGGTCCATGCCGATACGGAGCTCCGGTGGCAGAGTATCAATATGTTAATCATCTTGTCTTTTCTGTATGACCATGAAGTTTCTTTCTTCCATCTACAGCACCTCAGAATTACTTCATGACTTTATCTCACCACTATTTCTTACCACACACTAAAAATCTGCCCACCTGCAGCACTTCTTCTTTCCAAGGCAAAAGCTGACTAGCAGTGGAACAATTGTTTTGGGGAGAAGAGCAAGTGTTAATAATAACAGTGGAGCCACCTCAACATTTCACCATTCTTCTGGGGTCCGCAGGCCTAATGGCACACCCAGGTCTTGAGGGGCTTTGGGAAAGTAAAATGGATAAAGCCAGCCTTCAAGGTGGAGAATGTTCTATAAAGCAGGTGCCACAGCAGAAAAGGCCTGCTTCCTAGGGCCTGCCAAGTATAGCTTCTTAGTTTATGCAACCTGCAGCATACCCTGTCTGCTGATTGTTGTGGGATCGGCAGATGTAATAAGAGAACTTGAGTCTCTGACTTCAGCAGCTTCCCACAGCTGTGAGATCTCTCCTGGTGATCAGACTGCTACCATTTGATTGCAAGAGTTCAGAGAATTTCCATTGATCCCAGATTATAGAACAAGGACGGGTGTTCCGATTAGCTCAGAACTGCTACATCAAATCTCAGTTCTGCTATATCAACTCAGATATAATGCTTGCTATGGTTGGGCTGTCTCTTGCATATCGCAGAAAGCAGATTGGCCTTATATAAAGTTCCCTGATTATAATATGTGGTAATATCATGTCCTGTCAAGAGAGAGTCCAGAAACGTATTTCTTAATATGTCATCACAGTGATACAAACTCTCCCACTCCAATTTACGGAGAAACAAACCTGGCTTATCTTAATTTATTGATCAGACGGGGATGAAGCCTCTTTGAAAAACTGGTAAAGCAAAATCATACTTTTTTAAAACTTGCTTTGAACTGATTTGGTTGAGAAATTGGTGCCTTGTTTTTAGATCAAAGGTAGGACTATACCAATGCATTTTGTTGTCTGTAATGATGGAAAAGATAGGTCCATTTGGACCGCACTTGGAATTAATTTTTTTGGCATACACTAACAATATGACTGATTCTTTCATTTCACCTGAAAGAGGCATTGCCCACTAGTTTATGAGGCGGAGGTTAGGTTGTGGTGAGTTTTATACCTCTGTCCTTCATCTCACTGACTCAGTAGTCAGCATCTATTCTCTGAGGCAACTGATTCGCTCTGCCTAGACTATGTGCATTACTGTATATAATTTGCATTTAAGCCCATCCACAGAAAAACCCATCCAACCTTCACATTTTTAACCAAAATACTGTGAAAATTGCACCACCTGTGAATAAGCAAACTCTCAAAATTTAGTTATAATTTTCACAATTGATTTATCTGTGTGTGGTGCAGTCTTTAAAATACTTTGGTTTAAAATTCAAGTATTTGCTTATCCATTTATGGACATATATATGAGTATATATGGGATATACAGTAATGGTATTTTAATAAAGTATTGCAGTTTATTTTTTGAAATATGCCAATCCCACAGATAAGCCAAATCTAATTTGGAAGGTGTAAATTAAAATTCTCAAACTAATATATATGTATAATATATATCAGAATATTTTAAAATGTATATTATCAATTATTTTGGAACTGTAATAAAGCTAAAATTAAAACCTGTTTATCTGGGTTTGAAATTAAAATATTCCACACTTAGAGTTTGAAATAACTCTTGCCTTTTTTCCATTTCATTTCTCAGACAATTTTACATATCCTTAAGTGCTTTCTTCTTCAATCTTTCCTAAGCCAGAGTTCAGAAAATCCTTTCATAGCTGCCTTTGTTGTACCTCTACTGTTGCCATGAACACCAAAGTTATTTTCACTTTTTCATTTACTAGCTCGATCTAGGAGCTGGGAGAAGTTAAAACAAAGTACGGAATGAAATACAAGTTTTATAAAAGAAATTCTAGGGGGAAAGAAAGTGACAGTACTTTAGCAACCTTGGTTGATCTCAGAAAAGCTAAGCAGATTGGCTCTGGTCAGTATATGTATGAAAGACTACTATAAAATCATAAAATGTAGGCTAAGTGTAGGAGTTTGTTT
Organism: Bungarus multicinctus; assembly: GCA_023653725.1. Lineage (NCBI taxonomy): Eukaryota > Metazoa > Chordata > Lepidosauria > Squamata > Elapidae > Bungarus > Bungarus multicinctus. Next base: position 7,430,881 of record CM042838.1, read on the forward strand.
TTAAAATAATCCTAAAAGAAAGTGATGGAATACTGCTCCTGTACTGTTGCCAAGATATCAAGCTTAACTTGAGAGACCCTTTTAAAAAAGTATTTAACTAGGCAGTTCACAATATATCTTAATTTTTAAATGTCAGGTTGCAAAATCTGGCATCCCCAATGATGAAATGTAAATAAGGATCATGAAGCAAAAGGAATGACATAGCCAAATATATTACATAGTGGCTAATATAAATCATTATTTTGAATCTGGTAATTTGTGGATAAAGGAAACAATATTTTAAGGATTCAGGGTGTATTTAGACTGACTGCTGCTGCTGCTTAACAAAATCCTAATGCTAAGCTTCTGACACATTCAGTAAGAACTTTTACTTTTATGTTTCCTCTATTATCATCGGCTTCCGTGTTGGCAAAGCCTTCCTTCCTATTCTTTGTGCAACTTGATGCATGGTTGCACCATGTTTGTAATGTAAACTCTCTCCGGCTTTCTAATGCTTTCATCTGCAGGAAGTTGCTTGTTATTTAAATAGGAGAAGTCAGACAAAATCAACCTAAGATTTTCTTCTTTCTCAAATTACCAACTATCAGTTCTTTCTCAGTCTTCTGCTCCCCCTTGTTTTGAGCAAGACTATGATTTATCCAATAGAGTATCTGTAGCTCAGGGTTGAACAGTGGCATCCTTGGTACTCTCCTGAGCTTGATGCTAATGAGTGTGGAGTTTGCACTGTTTATATAAGGTAACATGTCCTACTAAAGCAGGGTATGTGTGTGATTTTCTTCTTGGTAGTTCCCGGGGGGAGCGGGAGGGACACATCCCCAATAGCAGGGAAAGTTATTGTATATAAACAGACCCCACATTCAACAACACTGTTGGTGTTACGTAGTTAGGTAATGAAATGTCTGCAAGCAAACAATCAAGTTCAGAGAGTACTAAGGATTCAACTACGATTTATTGTTACAGTGAGAAAGAATAGTAACCATAGCATTTGTCACTTAAGAGACTAAGTTGAAAGCTTGTTTTTAATAAGGAGAAAGGAAAGAGACTGGAGGGTGGTGACAGGAAATTCCAGCTTCAGTACTTGCAAGGATATGCTTACTTGGTTGGAGAACTAGAACTGAAGAAGCAAGACAGTTCAAGAGCTTTTGTGTTGTTTGCCTGGGGTAATACTGTGTTGTAATCTCGTCAAGTAAGAGGTTTAGTTTTGGTCCCATGAATACGACTTAAATGTTTCTGTTTTAAGATTATGACCTTCACTTATTTCTGTCAAAACAAATATCAGGACTTAACCACAGGTAATGCAGAGTTCCATTGAATTGATGTAATTTTACTTTTAAACTGTTTTTTTTTAACTAGCTTCTTCAACACAGATAGTTATAAAAGCACAGGTATGTTTCTCCAACATTCAGGTGAGTCAATAAATGTGGGGTTTTGAATACATTCAGCTATGAATGGGAACCCAATGCTGTCAATTGACCACCAACTTTAATTTACTGATTCCCTCACAGTGCACATTGTAGGTAGCTGATCAATGAGAACCAACCTTTCTTGTAGCTGCTGGTCGTGATAGGAGTACCACATTTCTGAGAATAGAATTATTTTACTCTTCAGCTTGTTTGGTGTAGTGATTAAGACATCAAGCTAGAAACCAAAAGACTGTGAGTTCTAGACCTGCTTGTACATAAAGCCAGCTGGGTAGCCTTGAGCCAGTCATATCTCTGAACTCTAGGTTGGAGGGCAATGGCAAAACACTTCCGAAAAACCTTGCCAACAGAAGTACAGACCCTTGTGCAGACAGTGTCGGAGAATCAGACACAATTAAATAGAAGAGGGGGGAACCTCCCCAGGCAGTTCAACTATGTAAGGGTACCAACATTTCCTCATTAATATTTCAGATCATAATTCTGCAAAAGAAATGTTGATTAGGGATAATCAAATTCCAGCTTATTTTCAATTTCTGTTTATAGTCACCATTGATAATTGTGAGAGGCATGGATCTTTACATCCAATTAGGGTTGACATTAAATCAAGATTAATATAACTCCTAGTTTCTGCTACAAATGTGCAGAATTCATGCACTTAACCAGAACAGATGGCTAGAAGAGATTTTTTTTTTAGAGCGACAGAGATACAAAGATTAGACACCATAGCCAAAGTTTATGCTCTGGAGTTTTATAGCTCATCTTTCTTCCTGGTAACTTCCTGGACAAGTCCCTGCAATTTTCTTGGCAAGATTTTGGAAGCGATTTGCTTTTACCTGCTTGCTAAGGCTCAGAGAGAAGGATTGGTCAAGGTCACCAAGCTGGCTTTGTGCTTAACCACTCAGTCGCCTGTTTTCCACCCTTGTGCTTCACCACTACAGCAAACAATTTACTTCCTGGTTTATTTTGTCATTTCATTTATTTGTGAGCCATTTATGAGCAGGAATATATTACCGATAACAGGGGAAATGAGAATTCTCCCATTAATAACCTGAGGATGACAAATATTAATAAATAACAATAATATAAACACTCAATGCTTGTATCCCCATGAAGAAATTCCATCTCACAGAATGAAGGTAATTCTCTCATACAATAAAGAGAGCACTCTGGTGTGAGTTTAAAAGAATACGTGATGTTGCCATTCCAGGCAAAGACTTACATTCCTGACACCCTCTTAATGTAATCTCTCCTCCTATTTGAAGAAAATAATAGAGAGAACAGGGCTGTTACACCTATAAGCTCCTAATAATGGAGAGGCTGATAAGACTCACTCTAATCACTCTGAAAGTATATTTAGCCAAACATGCATACAGAAGCAGTTTCAGATTTTTGTACTGAATGGATGACAATTTCTGACACAGTCCAGGCTCATAGGCATGAAGGTGGAGGAGAATTACATCTGTATCCTGGCAGATACTTCGTGAGGCTAGAGTGAAAGTAGTTTTTTATTGATGTATTTCCATTTTCATTCTGCCACACAACATCTGCATATATTTCTCTGCAAATATAATCACTAATTTTCTTCTGAGAGAGGTGAGAAAGAGGCTTGGCTAATTGATGCTTGGCTAATTGATTACATGTGTTAGTTTTTTTATTTCAACATAGCAAACAACTCTCCTGAGAACTGGGCTCATATTCCTAGATGCATAATAATAACATTTTCTCCCTCTCTCTTTCTCTCTTTCTTTTTTCAATTTGACCAACAATGTTTGCTATGGATTCCTTTTTATAAATGTGGATTCCTTCAAAAATACTTCAGGCAGCACATAGAAAAAAGAATGTTTCTTCTATAGGAACTTGATTTAAAAAAATGTTTGCTTGGTTTGATTTTTTTTTCTTAACAATAATATTAAGAAAGAACATTTGTGTTTTGAACCCTTCAAAATGAAATGTTTGCTTAACACTTAATCAAAGGTGGGATACAGTAGTTACTAAATATAACTTAAGTATTCAGCATTTTGAAAGCATAATTCAAAATGTCTCTAATGCATTTTCCATTCCCTTAGGCCTGATCATATGATCAATTTTATTGTTCTGGCCTAATTATTTGAAGCTAATGAAGAAAAATAGAGGGAAACATGGCTTAGGAAGTTTAGTAAGCCACTCAGAAACTAAAAATACTATGAAAAATCCTGAATTCCGATTTTGCATAATGTTAGATTACCAGAAAAAGGATTTCTGTGGGAGAGAATGTAAATGAATCTTATCAGGAAAAAATAGTTTTACATAAATTTCATTGACTAAGCCATTGCATCCAGTACTGAGGAAAGAGGCATTTCTTGCAAATTAAGATCTGTTAATAAAGCATAATAAATGAATCCCTTTTTATACAGTTGAAAAAGCTTGGCAAAAGTGTAAATAAAGAAAAGAATCCCTGTGTACGAACAAATATTTGAAATGTGCCCCACAAGATGTGCTGTGTCGTAGGTTCTCATTTGGTTAATTTGTGTTTGGATAGAGTACTCGCATCCAGTGGATTATGTGTTATTTCATCCATGAAATGCTGGTGTTTGTTTTCTGGTGAATGCCTGCTGGTCAGTAGCAAGATGCTATCGTCGGCTTAGCTATTCACAAGCAAGAAGACGTGAATAGTATGATTTAAATGGCTGAAAGGTTCATTTAGATTCTTAAGCAGATTGGCTCACACCGCCAACTGGCATGTTCCCCGTTTTGTCATCCAGACAGGATATGCCTCCTGTTGCAATCTATTTTCCATTTCAGCGTCTGTCACTTTTGGTCTGCTATGTGCCCTTATATTCGGATGCTGCAGTGCTACCAGAACATGTTGATTTTGATTATAGCAGTTGGCTTCAAACATGTATATGTCAGTAACAAATTGGATGAGTAGCACCGTGAAAGAACAGGAGCCTAAGTACTGTTTATTTGGGTTGGCAGCATTTGCCCTGTGGTTTGCCAGATCACAACTCTGCAATATGAATTAGTTAATTACTTGTCTGGAATCATAACTTGGCTTGACGACATCTCTCCTGAGATGGAGCTAGGTTTGTGTATGTCTGAATATCACCACACAACTTCCATAGGTAGGGGAATATGTGCATTCATTTGCTTGATTTGAGATATTGAAGCTATCTGAAATGTTTACTAACAGTGGGATTTAGGGACACACAGGATGATAGCAGCGGAGGGTATAGACATGAGTAAATTACTATGAAAAAGTAAGGCATTTCTGGTAAGCATGTTTTTGGCACACAGTTACTTTAAAAAAGACACACACCAATATTTCTTTCCATTTAATAAATTGATCAGAACCTTAGAATTAGAATAATTTACATAGAGAAAAATTATTTTGCTACATATGTAGTTCATCAAAGCTCATGATGCATGAAGAGACTTTTGCCTTGTCTATATCCTTCTTCATTCATTCATTCACATTTCTAGACTTCCCATCACACTTAAATGACTCCTCCATCCTGCCACTATTTTGCATCTGGCTCTGACTTGTTCTTTCTCATTCATCTATTTTGTACCTGGCTCTACCTTTCAGATTGCAGTCACTGTTTTGCATCTGGTCTTAAGATTTAGTAAAAAAAAATTCAAGGAGATTTCACAATCTTGAATCATACCCATCTACAATGTTTGCAAACTCAAATAAGATCCACAAACTAGCTAGATAGCTAATATTTTTGAAAGAAACTGTGGAACTTGCAATATATATTCTGGCATTTTAAATAGGAGGGAGTGCACATTCCCATTTTTGGAGAAGGGATCCAATAATTTTATTTATTTTTATTATTTATTTATTTTATTAATCTAATTTATATGGCTATCCAAGGAACTCTGGGCAGCGAACAACAAAAACAGAGGATTACATTAAAACAAAAAACAACTAAAACTGCATCAAGGCTCAATAAAAACACAACTGGACATGTGTACCCATAGCAGAACTCCCAAATTAATATCCTGCCTTGAATGTGCAGTGCCAGAATGGAGAAGGAATGTTTCTGGGGATCTGCTAAATGACCTTGCTTTATTGATGATACCTGGATCTTGCCCACTCTGCCAGGCCTGATGGGGCAGGCAGAAACCACAGGGGAAAAGTGATTCCACAACTAACTTCAAATCTACTTCCGCTAACAATCCATAAATTAAACAAAATATCAACATATGTCATTAATAACTGGGAATTAGACAAGGACCCAAAGAGTAATTTGCTATGTCACGTGAATCAGCATCATAAACATAAGATAGGCATTAATGAGGGTTTTTTTCCAAGTGTTAGGTGCTTGGCAATTCTTCCAAACACAAGCTTGTTAGGGGAAGTCAAGTTTATTTCTAAAAGCAAATAATCAGGAGTGGAAAGAGAATAACTTTGCAGGGGGGAGGGAATGGTGTTTAGTTTTCTGGTTCACCTTCTGAATAACAGTATTTCAAATTGCACCATTTTATTGTTGGCATAAGAAACACATGACTCTCAGAATGAAGACTGCACACTGAGCTAGAGAGGCCAGCAGAAGAACAGTAAGTCTAAAAGTTCACACTAGGAATTGTTTTAAGGGCTAAGTGATTTGCAAAAAAGTTGAAGGTTCCCCCCCCCCTTTAATATGCAAGCAAATATAAACAAATCAATAACAGCATTAAAAAAAGAGAGTATTTTCAGTTGTACTGTTTGCAGAGGGAAGATGGTAGAACATAGCTCAGCTCTTGGCACTAATGGAGCTTACTGGTCATGCTCTATTGCTGAAAATGATGTTCCATTCTATCAAACTCCCATTTCCCACCTTCCCTCTTCCAAAGTTTTCCTTTGGGACGTTATCAGAAAAGGGCATTTTCCAGCTAGTGAACAACTAATTAAGTGCAAAGTCCCACAATCCATTTCGGAGTCACAGAGGACAATACCAAATGATTGCCCTGGGCAGACTGTAAAAATCAGAGAGAAAGTGTAGAACACGTCGGTCTCAATCATTTTTAGTTTTATAGGTCAAATTTGGCACCTCCGCATTCTGGAAGGCAGCAAAAACTCTCTTGGGTAACTACTTCCCAGTGACCTGATTCCAGAAATCCACTGGATTTGTTAAGGAAGCTCGCACACAAATACTTAATCACACTCATACCTATCGAATTCAGGAACCAAAGATCATCATAAACACACACTCTGAACAACGTTTTCTTGTGACTTGCCTAGAGCCACTACTGTGCTGTAATCAAGTGTAATATATTTTGCATTTGTAAATAAGCAGATAGTAAATCTCTGAAGCTTCTTGCTATCAATAGTTTTTAAATATATTTATTTATTTACTTTTACTATTAAAATTTCAACCAAAGGACAAGCAGCAGCTGCAATACTAAAGTGATTTATAACAATAAAGCTGTCTACAGTCTCATGCTCAGATAGATATCTTCATTTCTAGATCGGTCCAAATGAAAGTTACAAGCAGGACAGAAGAATAGGCCTGACAGTTATGTTTTTTTGTACTTTCCAATGCGTAGTAGTAGAGAGGCACAATCCGTCTGATATTAAAGAGAACAGACAGGATCTGGGAGGTAGCTCCATTCAACCTAGGGGAGTCTTATATTGAACCAGGGAGTCTGGAATAGCATTTTAAAATGGGGGAAGACCAGTGGATACAAAATGCTCTAGTGTATGCAATCAAAGATAACATGTCTTTCCAGGCACCCATTGTTAATTAAAACATCTGAATCTATTTGGAAATAATTGCTTTGCCCATGAAGCTAGGGTTTTGTTTCGATAGAGAAGTCTATTCAAGCATGATATCTAATGATAGCTTTGCACTAGTGAAAACTGTTTAAAATGGACACCTGATTTGTGTCAACCCCATTTTCTCCCTGAAAAGTCAATCCCATTTGCCCCCAGCTGTGCTTTTGCTTTGTTTATTATAGTTATTAAACTAGTGGGCATGTGTGGGATACAATCAGTTAAAACCAGAAAATTTTAAAGAGTCTTCATACAACTCTTTAGAAACCTAGTACTTTCCAGGAGAAAAATATGTCAACAGAATATCAAGACAGAAATCTGAAAATTTTTGCTGAAAGATTAGAAGACCCTCTTGCACTGTATCGAACATAATGAAATTCTCAATCATGGAGATGGTGAACATTAAATATCCTGCTTTGAGCATCAACTATTTCCATTTGCACAAAGCAATATTATGTTTCCTATGATGGAATCCTTCTCCCAGGATTGCTGTTTTAATTGAAATGATTAGGTGGGGACAGGCACTGAAAATTACACTGAAGCACAGTGGAGAGAGGAAGGGTGCAAATCCATTATCCACAGTTCATTTTTCTAATTAAAAACCCCACACTTATACAGAGAGATTGCTTTCCATTGTAGCAGATCCCCTCTTTCCCCAGGTGTGAATGGAAGGGAAGGAGGGAGGGAAGGAAAGAGAGAGAGAAAGAGAGAGAGAGAAAAAAAGGAAAGGAAGGAAGGAAGGAAGATCAATTTGTCTCTAATTGTACTTCAACATTGATCCCATGTTTTTTGAGGTAATTCCTCAGCCTTGAAAGTTGTCTGCAAGAGAAATCAGACCTAGAACACAAAAAATGTAAATATTGTTTCAATGTTAAGCATATAGGTAGTTCTCAACTTTCAACCATTCATTATTAAACAGCTGTTTAAAGTTCTGACAGTACTAAAAATAAGCAACTTGCAACTGGTCTTCGTACTTATGACTATTATAGTGCCAGGCTGCAGGGTCATGTGGTCAAAATTCAGGCACTTGGCAACTGGCATATAATTACAGTGGATGCAGCATGCCTGGGTCACATGATTACCATTTGCAACCTTCATAGCCGGGTTCCAACAAAGCAAATTTAATGGGAGAAGCTGGATTCACTTAATGACCATGGGATTCACACAACAACTTTCTGGATCGGGACGCCTTACGTATGGTCACTCATGCCCTTGTCACCTCTTGCCTGGACTACTGTAATGCTCTCTACATGGGGCTCCCTGCGGGGAGCACCCGGAGACTTCAACTGGTACAAAATGCGGCCGCGCGGGTGGTTATGGGGGCGTCACGAAGCTCCCATGTGATGCCTCTCCTGTGCAAGCTGCATTGGTTGCCAGTGGTTTTCCGGGTTCGCTTTAAGGTTCTGGTTTTGACCTTTAAAGCGATCCATGGCATCCACCAGGTTATCTGCAGGACCGCGTTCTGCCGGTAATCTCCCACCGACCTGTGCGTTCCCACAGAGAGGGCCTTCTTCGGGTGCCGACGCCTTCTATGTGCCGTCTGGCGACTCCTAGAAGTAGGGCCTTCTCTGTGGGGGCCCCTGCTCTCTGGAATGGTCTGCCTCTGGAGTTACGCAATAACATTGACCTGAAAGCTTTCAGACGTGCATTAAAAACCTGGCTCTTTGAGCAGGCCTGCCTAGGTTGAAATGGGATTTTTAATGTAATTTAGTATTTGAGTTTTAAACTGGGATTTTAAAATTCGGGTTTTAATAATTTATTGGGGGAGGGTATAATTTTAGACAGCCTAAGATATTTAATTCTCTTTTAGTTTTTATAATTGTAACAAAGTTTTATGGTTGGCTGTACACCGCCCTGAGTCCTTTGGGAGAAGGGTGGTATGTAAATATAATAAATAAATAAATAAAATAAACTGTGCGGATTCACTAAACAGCCACAGATAAAAGGTGATAAAATTGGGTGTGACTCACTTAACAACCACCTGACTTAAGACTGAGGTCCCAGGCCCAATTGGTTGTAAGTCAAAGACTGTCTGAATAAATTAAAGCCACATGAGAAGGATCATTTTCCTAAGTTGTCACCCCACTGGGAGTCAAGGCAGTTATTAGATAAGAAAGGCCTCTAAGATTGATCTCCTAAGCTTAGTTTCTGCAGTCAGGAGGGCATCTCCAAGTCCCTTTGCATGGTGGGAATGGGAGGTTTCATGCCCTCACACCAATAAACCATTGCTATAGTCTTAGCATTTTGTTAAAGTGTTTTCCTCTGCAGTAACCAGATCATAAATATTCAACCAGACTCTGACCAAAATGGCTTACGGCAAGGGTGTTCAAACTTGGCAAGTTTAAGATTTGTGGACTTCAACTCCCAGAATTCCTGAGCTAACATGACTGGAGGAGGAATTCTGGAAGTTGAAGTCCACAAGTCTTAAAGCTGTCAAGTTTGAAGACCCCTGACTTAAGGTATATCAATTTTATTCCGTGTATTTCAGGATATGTATGAGAGACCTTTCTTCAAAGCAAGAAACACTTTCTGGGTAAACAAGAGCTTAGGTCAGTCAGCTCTGTAAAAGTTTAAAGCCAGCTATTTCTTCCACAAATTGGCATTTAATCAAGGGTCATTGTGGCATCTTCAGATTAGGTGATCTCTTGATTTGAGTTTTGTGGATAGCTTAAATGGGTTTAGCGCATTATCTTTTCTCTATAGTCTGTCCAAAAGATAGATTTGATGCCTGTGAGTAAAGACATACAATTGCTATAGGCCTGCACTCTTATAGTCTGCCACTTATTTGATTTATATGATAAGTGATTTCTGATGACCCTGTGAGGTACTGAACCATTAGAGAGCTATGTTGTGTGCTGATAAGAAATCTTCTGAGATAACCTAAATGTTCCTTCTTTTTTCCTTTCTCTTCTTTTTCTTAGACTCTTTTTTTAATCATTAGGATTTTGCTAATGTGTGGTGTTGCTATCTTGCAAGCCTGAATAATATTTTGAAAGATAAACACGTATAAATTAATGGCACTCCGACAAAAAAATCCTTTAAAACCAGCATATATACCAAGCACTGGTCCAATTCCTCTTTGTTCTTTCTTTTTTTTAAGTGTATTTTCCCTTGCTAAGTTTTCCAACAAATGAATGATGGCTGCAGTGTTAGAATAATGGAGGATCAGGCTCTTTAATCCTTCGACTAGATAGCAGTCTAAAAAGCATTCTCCCCATCTCTTACTCTAAATAACAATACCTCTGAAGTGTGAGTTTCTTATGGGGAAAAAGGGGGACAAATGACATTGTGCATTGTGACATTGCAAATGCAAATTCCACTCTTTTGTATTTGCATTAGAATTTATACAAGGGGCAGAGTTTGCATTATGGTGTCACGATACATTTTCATCATTTTGATGAAGTCTTTGTTTGCTGGGTACAACCTTGGTCTTCAGAAACAAGTGAGGGCTAGGTATTTAAAAGCAAAGTGGGCAAACACATCCTTGTTTATATTGTTTTGCTCCTCCCATCTGCGTGCGCACCTATAGTACAAGCTGGTATAATCCTTAGAGTAAAATCTAGGTATGTTTTATCAGGCGTCAAGCATCTTGTGCTGAGTGGGGTCCATTCTCAAGTAAGTGGCCATAGAGTTGGGGAGTGACTCATGCAGAACTCCCAGAGGCGCATTCACACTCCACATTCTTGTGTTTTATTTATTACACAATAAAATGTTTTATTGTTCAATAAAATACTATGCTCTAAGGGAAAGTTCACTTTATAGCATTATGATTGCAGTTCTGGCAAGGAGTGTGTTTGTAAGCAGCGAATGAGTCTCCTTCTAATGATGTTCTTGCACAGCCTCTCCTTCCAGGTTGCTCTGTGTGTGTGTGTGTGTGTGTGTAATCAGCCAATATATTTATTGTTGTTATTGTAATGTTTAATCATCAATTTATTTTATATTATTTTATTTATTTTCTCTTAAAAGATCCCAGAACATTGCCCAAAGTAATGTGTGACGATTATAAACCACTATTAAAGGCATACATTAGACGATGCTAAAAGTAAAACACCAAATACTGTTAACGTGCAATAGGCATCAATTCTGAGAGGAGTTAATCTAAAGCAATATGATCCCACAAACACCTGGTAAAATAGATAAATTGTTGCCTAACTTTTGACAACACAGAAATCAATCTCATTTATCTCAGGAAAGGATTCTATAATTGGGACATTACAGTTTAGAAAGCTCTGTCCTGAATCACAGATATTAGATCATTCTCAGAGAGGGAATCTAATCAGGGCCTCAAAAGTTTGTGTCCAGCTTCAGTTTACTGATCTCACACCACCCATCACTGCCTTCAGGCAATCATCCAGCTCTTCTTCTGATGCCAGTGAAATGGAGAGAGAATGCTGAGTCTCCAAACTACTAATGTAGATGACAGCTCACAGCAGAAGAAACATTCCATGTTGTACTGAACAGCACTGCCTAAAAATAATCAAGTGAAGAAGAAGCTATCAAAAGGTGAGCAAGGTTGAGGTAGAGATGCAGGTGTGAAAAGGGACCTATTTGAACTCGAGTGGTATCATCATACAAAGGTTCTGAGTCAAAGCCAATATCTATTCACAGTCTGATGTTGTGGGCCACAGAAGAAAACAAGTAGCAATAGCAGTAGCACTTTAGATTTATATGATGCTGCTTCGTGGTGCTTTACAGGCCTCTTTAAGTTGTTTACAGAGTCAGTCCATTCCCCCCCCCCCCTGCCAACAATCTGGTTCATTATTTTACCAACCCTCGGGAGGATGGAAGGCTTTGAGCTGGTGAGAATCGAATTGCCAAAATGCTAGCAGTCGGCAGTCAGCATAATTAGCCTGCAATACTACATTCTAACCACTGCACCACCATGGCTCTTCAATACCCTATAGAAAACTGTCATTGAGAGTAGTTTACTCCAGGCAATTGAGCTGTCCTGAATAATGAGATTTGTGCATCCGTCCTCAATAAATTAGGGTAATTTGTTCAAGGATTTGGCACAGATAGCAACGTCATGTCTTAAACTTGAAAAATGTATCTGTAATCGTATGCATACCTCCTTGGAAATAAATGCACCTGGGCCTATTTCTTAATAGAAATAAGGAAACTATTAGTCTCCTGAAGGTCAGAGCATTATAGAAATTTTGATGTATGTTTATGAAGGAACAACAGGAACAGGGGAAAAAAATCTATGACACCATTGAGAGTAACGTCCAAGAAAATGTAGATTGAATTGCTGCCCATGTTCCCAGATTGCGTTTTACTAAGATAATGTTCAAATGCTGTCTAATATGGTAGCAGAACAACAATGACAATGAAGCAAAGAGCAAATACTTGAATCAAATGCACATTTGCCAATTTCACTTTTTTGGTTCAAATGACCGACATGGGAAATTTTTTTTAAAAAGTCTAATGTAAGTGACACGTTCAAAAATGATCAGTCTCTCCTAATTTGTGGCATAATGAAACCCATATTAAAGTTTACAACTGCTCCATATGGTCTTTGGAAGTTCCTGTGTAATGAAGCCATTTTCTTTTAAAAGAAAATTAAACCAACAGTGAAGATGTAAGAGTTCCCAACACACTACTTGACCATTTTCCCTTATGCGTTTTCCTTGCATTTCTTGGCAAGCATTAACTTTTTTTGTTAAACACTGGCAGCTGCTAAATGGTTTCAAATATTGCTATATTGTTCACACAGTACATAAAAGTTGTGGTGGCGCAGTAGGTAGAATGCAGTATTGCAAGCTAATCCTGCTGACTGCCAGCAGATCAGTTTTCTCTGGCTCAAGGTTAACTCAGCCTCCCAACTTTTTAAGGTCAGTAAAATGAAAATCCAGATTGTTGGGAGCAATATGCTGATTCTATAAGCTACTTAGAGAGGGTTGTAAAGCACTGTGAAGTGGTATATAACTTTAAGTGCTATTGCTAGTAATGTGAAAAGTTGGCATAAGTCAGACCACTTCATATTCAACATTCCATAGCAGTTTTGCAGGAAGAATGTGGATGCATGTAAATTTCATCTCAGGGTAGGAAATTGTGTTGTGAAATAGCCCATAGTAGGATGATTTGAAAGAAAAGCAGGATAAAAAGAAGCTATAAACACAGCTACAACTTCTTGGTCCTGAAATCTTTAGATGTAGTGAACTTTATACACTTGAAAAAAAATCACTTTTCTACATGAAGAGTAGAAAAAGGACTGGTGCTAGTGTCAGTTTTCCCAAAGCTGGATGCTTCTTGCTCTTCAACTCCCATCATGCCTAGCTAGTAAGACCTATATCTACTAGATGGGGCTGGTAGGAGTTATAATCTTATAATATAATAATATATTCAGAGGATACCAACCAACTGTATGCGTAAACATGTATAATATACATTATACAAATTATACAACTTTTTACATAATTATCCATTTTTAGCAGGAACATTATATTGCTGAAAGGTATGCTTTTTCAATAGGAGAACAGATATCACTGATTTTTCCATTCATGTATTTTCTCCAAGCATAGAATAATATCTGATTAGTCCCAATTCTGTTGCTCTTTCATAAGGCTTGGCTGTTCCCACAGCCAAGCGAGCTCCATTGAGTGTTTTATTATTATTTCAGTTACTCAAGTGATCTGGTTCTTTGACCCCAAGCATGCAATGGTTTTTGGAAAATTGATTTTATGATTTAGGCTATGATTTGGGAGAATGGAGGATCAATCTTTATACATCATCTTGGGTCGCCTCATTGAAACAACATACGTATGAATGAAAATATTAGAAGAAGTAATATGAATTACTTCTTACATGCCAAAACGAATATAGGGACAGTTTTTCTCTTGTGCCATCAATCTGCTGAACAACTAATTTTGAGAATACTGTCCAATGTTTATGTACATTTACCCATGTAGTATGACTGTAGTTTTAGCATTTGTGGATAATCTTCTCTAATCCCCATTCTTATTAGTATTGCAATGATAATGAGCCTGTTGCTTTGCATGTACACTGAGAGCTTCTGCACCGGAGAACAATTCCTTGTGTGTCTAATCCTACTCGGCCAAATAAAGTATTCTGTCCCATTACATTACATATTTTTTGTTTAAAATTGTATAACAACATTTTGAACAGATCATAAAAACTAACAGAAACTACCATGTTTCTCACAAAATAAGGCAGGGCCTTATTTTTTTTTTTGAGCCCTGAAAAAAACAGCTAGGCCGTCTTTTCGGGGCTGAATTAACTTCTCTCCCCCCCCCCCCCCAATCAGCGGGTGGGCGGCAGCGGTGTTCCCGCCGGCACGACAACAGCAGCGCCGGCGGGAACGTGGAAGCGTTTCTGCCACTGCTCGGGTGTGTGTGGAGCTTCCGGGTTTCCGCCGGCGCTGCTGCTGTTGTCGTACCGGCAGGAACTGTGGAAGCCATGGAGGCAGCTCCCCCGCCCGAGAAGCAGCAGAAACGCTTCTACACTTCCTGCTGGCGCGAGAACAGTGGCAGTGCCGCACAGGGCACTGTTAAAGGCAAGTTTCCCCCCCCCCCAGCATGTTTTAACCCCTGGCCTCCCCCCCCCATCATGTTTTAAACTACGCCTAAATTTGGGGGGAGGGGCTTAATTTCATTCCATGCCTAGAAAACATGTTGGGTCTTCCTATTGGTGGAGGCCGTATTGTTGGAGAAACATGGTACTACAGAATAAAGAGAATAATTAGACAGAGAGAGAAAAGGGGGAGAGGGGAAAAGCATAAAACAGAAAGAAGCTTTCAGTCTCCTTTGCAGCAAATACAAGTATCGTTAGAAAGTTATCTCTTAATTTGTTATTTACAAAACAAAAAAACCCCTCACTTTTCCTGTCATCCAATTTTAATATAAATTCTGATAACAGCATTGTTTTAGCAGCAAATGGAATATAAGAAGCCTAACCAGTTTCCAGATAAGAAAAGAAAATTATTCTAACAATTTATCTAAACTGGCTTAGATTTGGCAAATCTCAAATGAAATGAATAATTTTGTTAATTGTGGGGCCACAACAAGAACAGACAGACATCTTAGGCTGTTTTTTTTTTTTTTAGCAGAAAGCCCAGTAGAGCTATAGTACAGATTAGGAAGGCTTGTATTTGCAACTGCTCCCTCGGGTATTCTGGATTACACCATTGAGGGCTTTTAAAATCACTAGAAATGAGTTTGGAGACAGAGAAGCTCTTATAAATGAGATGGATGCCTTAGGTGGCTGCAAGAAAATGGGAACAGTCTTGCAAATGCCATGCTCTTCAGCCTTCACAAACCCTTTCCTGATATCCCTGGCTGAAGATGCAATAGAGGAATTGCATACCTTAGGGTGCTAGACAAAGCTGTAAATCAAAGCAACTGTGGAGTATTTGAATGATGTTTTTAAAATAAATTCACTAAATAATAATAAATTTACTATTACTAATACATGTACTAAAATACCAACAAGTTAGAATATTGCTCTATTAATATAGACAGTAAAGCAAACTGATTTGCCCACAGGTCATAATTTATACAGAAGCTTCAAAACTAGTCCTGAGTAGAAATAGCTTCTGTAAATGTATCTAGTGCAGGTTGCTGCTGTGCCCATGTCTTTTAATGAAGTCCGCAAATAAACTATGTCCTGTGCGAAGAAGTGTTCTCTTTGGTCTATTATAAGTTACCTTCACTGGAAGACTTGCACAACTAATGTTTCATATGCAACTCAGAACAGCTTCAAAGGAAGCCAGGCAAACTTGGGGTGGAAGGGAGAATGTCCTTTATCAATCTGAAAAGAGGTCTGTCCTTTTAAAGGAAATTCACTGGGTGAATTAGGGCCAGTTGCTCCCGACCCAACCTACCTTACAGACTAGCATGGATGATGTTACCTACTTTGGGTAATGAAATGTCTGGAAGAAAATAACCGAGCTCAGAGAGCACCAAGGACTCGTACCTTGTTGTAGGGAGAGTTGGGGGATGGAGGACTGCCTTATGCCTCTTTGAGTTCCTGGAAAAAAGCAGAACATAAATCTAACAAGAAATAAAGGATGTGTACAGGTCTCCTTTACACACCTTTATGCATATAAAGGCAGCTGTGAGAATTCTGTAATGGGGAGAAAAGGAGTTTAAGTTTATTTTTTCTGACAAAAATCGTGAAACTACCATAAACATTCCACATCCATGTGCAGACACATGCATACACACTCTGTTACTTATGTCCAAAGGGAATTCTTTACTGAGGTAAAGCGAGGCATCTATCTGTAGGTTTTTCAGCACTGTTAAAATTGTGGCTTTAAAATTCCCTTGGCTTTTCCTTCCACTTCAAAGCAAATGTCATTGTCTGGGAAGGAGATTGATTGATTGATTGATTGATTTATACACTACCCATCTCACAATTGAAGTCAACCACTTTCCTAGTCTGGGCCCCCCAATTCTACGAGTACATGAGCTGACCTGTCGGGGTATGGAGGGGAAAGAGAAAGAGAAACAAATGAAGTGTATTGAAAGAGGGGAACAGGATTACAGGTAGAAAAATTTGTTGTCCCTGCTGAAGAGCTTGAAATTGTACTGCAGCCTGAGACTTGACTGTCTGAAGAGCAATCTGCTCTCTATGGCTCACCTGTCTGCTTGCTGTTTGCTTAGCATTTGATCTGGGGTCAGTGGGAAAGGAAGGTCCTTTTACCCGGGCAGCCCAGAACAGTGTAATCAGAGGGAAATGGCAAGGAGGCCTCTTCCACAGCAGGTGACTCAGCCCTTCTCAATTTAATCACATGAAAAAGACGCTTGGTGTATAAAATTGGAGCTCTTGCATCTCAGAAATGCTTCACGGCCCTGCTGAGACCCAGCAGTCTCAGTCTTGAGTGCTCATTGAGATCAAGGATAATGTTTCAGCCCACGTCAAATGGGCTTTTGATCAGGGTCAAGTTGGCAATGGAAATTGCAGCTAATTTCCCTTTGTGTAAGTGCACATGGGACGGGTCACTTCTTCACAGAACCAGGAGGCTGTGTGCAACCCAAGGAGCCGAGCGGTGTTGCATACTTGGTATTTATGGCAGAAGGAGTTGTGAATTTTCTTTTCATCTTTCCTGTAATGTTATTTTGAGCTGTTCCCAGAGATCTGAGAGGATGGCTACTCCTGTGCTAGCCTGTTATTTCACGCCCATTCATTTTTCTCACTTTGCAGCTTTCACCTGAGCAAATGCTATTCAAGGGAGAAAAAGACTTATCGATTACAGAGGAAAGTTACTTTCAGCATCTGAACCTCTCTGGCCGGTTTGTGCCAGGGGAGATTTTTATTATAGAATAAAACAGATATTGTTTGCAAAACTTAGGCTCACACTTTTTGCAAAAATCATTGATTTCATGTATTCCAGAGTGGCTTCTCACTTTCTCTTCCGTCCTTTAGACCTACTTCCTTTTGCTAAAATGACATGAAAACACATGGTGTGATCTCTAGGTGTGATGTTCAAAATATCACACCATTTTATTTGGAGATTATTTTAAAGTATTTCATTTTTTTGCTAGTTGTTGTTATCTACTTTATCTGACCAATACATACAGAAACTGCATTGTAATTTTCTACTAGTGGGGTAGTTTTCCAAAGCTCTCTTGGTAGAATTGGTAATAGCAATGGCAATAGCACTGAGACTCATATACTGCTTCACAGTGCTTTACAGCCCTCTCTAAGCGGTTTACAGAGTCAGCCTATTGCTCCCAACAATCTGGGTCCTCATTTTATTGATCTCGGAAGGATGGAAGGCTGAGTCAACCTTGAGCCTGGTGAGATTCAAACTGCCAAATTGTAGGCAGTCAGCAGAAGTAGCCTGCAGTACTGCATTCTAATCACTGCACCAGAGAACATGAAATTGACCTGATCATGAAAGTGAATCGAATATCCATAGTCTATCTTGTTGCTCCTGAGCAAAGAACAGATGTATTTT
Source organism: Bungarus multicinctus (assembly GCA_023653725.1). Lineage (NCBI taxonomy): Eukaryota > Metazoa > Chordata > Lepidosauria > Squamata > Elapidae > Bungarus > Bungarus multicinctus. The sequence continues at coordinate 7,448,954 of CM042838.1, forward strand.
TTGTTTAAAAGATTTTCTATCTCTTTCTGAATGATTTTCTTCAACATTTCATCTCCACCTGTCCTTCAAAAGAGATTTCTCCCAAATGACTTTCCAATGAATTTCCAATGAAGGATAAACGTCCACAGAATGATGTAAATAAAATCTAGACCAAAACAATAGATCCCGCAACATCTCAAGTCAAAACACTGAAATGATGAAATTCTAAATAGCAAAAGAGCATCATGTCTAGGAACACATTAAGTGGTATTTCATACTCCATAATGTGGACTTCTTACATGCCCCATTGATAATATCCTTGTCTTGCATATCAAAACAAATAAATTCAATCCTTATCTCAATATTTAAGAGATTTAAAAAGAGCTTTTGCCTGAGATATTTAAAGGTAACCATAGTTAGCAGAGACAAAAGTTTGTGAGAAGAAATATTGATTTAATAGAAATATAGATAGGAAAAGACAATGAATTATTAGCTATCGTAATATATGAAGCCATACAAAGTTTGATTATCAGTTTTTTTACATTTTCTCTAATATCTTTTCTTAGGATAGCCATAAATAAATCTGTGTGGGATTCATTGAAATTTGAAGTTTCCTGGAATGGATTTATAAATTCAGCTTTTTCAATGAATCTATTAAAACACTTGCATATTAACCATTAATCAATTGTGTTTTCATTTTGCTTCCATATAATGAATAACCACAAGATTAGAAAGTTTAGTTATACGCGTTAACCCTGCCCAACATGAAACAAACAATGAAAATGGATTCTTGCATATGGCTTAGAGCCTTCCAAAATACTCTGCACATATTCTCTTTCACATCATTTTCTAATAACACAAGGGTCTAGGTGGAGCCTCAGTATGAAATTTCTTCACATATTCACCTATAAGGAAAAGATGAGTTTAGGAGTTATTTTAATTTGATATCATTGTACGAATGTGCTAGACTGATAAGAACTGCCTTCAGAGAGGTCATCCAGGTAGTAATTACACTGCTGCTTCCTCTGCCTCCTTCTTTACTGGTGATTGGGTCCAAGAAAAACATTTATCTGGTGGAAGTCATAATGCTGTGCCATCAATAAGCAGAAGCCTCTTTAGAGTCAAGAATATCTGGGACCAAAGCAGGGGTGAGTTTCTATCGGTTCTGTCCACCTCTGTAGAACCGGTAGCTCTGAAGAGCAGCAGACATAGAACCGGTTCTATATCTGCTGATGTTTGTGCCCACCCGCCCACCTGGGCTCTTATCTGATCTTTATTTCCTGATTTTTCAACTTCAGCTGCCGAACAAGGCACAGCTGAAGTTAAAAGAGCAGGAAAAGAGGGCTGTTTCAAAGGCTGCTTCTCTGCACGCAGCTGCTGATGACGATTTACAGGCACAAGGCTCACAGCAGTGCAGGGAAGCTTGTAAATCCCGAATCGGTAGTTAACCCTGTCGTATCCCACCCCTGGACCAAAGCATTGGGCAAGTGATATTAAGGAGGTCATGACTGATTGCTGACCCAACACAGTCAGAGAGGAACTTTTATCAGTCAGGAGGGAACCATCAGCTGTCTATGTGTAGTAGAGCTACCCTAAAAGGGAGTCAAAGTTCATTGTCTTTGGTATATATTGATTTGTAGCTCAACCCCACTGATTCTTGACCGCATTCCCTCCCTCTCTGTGGCTGGCTGGCTGGCTGTCTCTCCCTCCCTCCCTCTCTCTCTGTGTCACTCTCTCCATCTATTTGTAGAAACGTAGGTAGGATTTTCTGAATGTATTAGGGACGCTGGCATGTCTGTTTCTTTCTCTGTGAGGACTAATCTCCCTTTCTTCCGTCCGGCTTTCTTCTGACAGGCAAGGGCAATTTAAAAAGCGGTGGGGGGAAAAAGTGGGAGGGGAGGAAAACCAGCCACCCTTAGTCACCTTAGAAAATGAACATCTTATCCTCCTGAAGCTTAAATAGCAGCAGGAAATCAGGAGAAAATAACTCTTTCTGGGTTGTCAGCTTTTATCAAGGCACTCATCTACGCAGTAGGAGAAAAAGAAAGTGGGGGAGACAGGAAGAATTCACTTTAAACAGATTTTATCACCAGGCAGTATTGTACAGACCAATGACAGGGAAAAATAAATAAATAACAGTATAAAAGGTTTTATTTTTACTTAATGCCACAGAGTCAGCTGAATAGATCTCTTCGGTCAGACTTGTATCTTCAATCACTAATAGTAACTTAAAATGAAACAAACTGCCTGGTCATTTCTGATAAAAAAAAATGAGGAGAAATGCTTTCACTTATATATTTAACATATTTGTTTCCACAGTGTCTGTTTAGTATTCAAACTATACATCAGGGATCCCAAGTGCTTTGAATGCAAATCTGAATTCTGCCATTCTTAAGAATGTGCTTAAAATTAGTGATGAAAACCTACTTGCTAACATTAAACTGGATATACTAAGGGGAGCCAAAGAAAGTTAGATTGCAAGATAAATGTGTAAGATTTTTTTCTTTTTTGAACAACAATAAAATATTGGAGTTTCTTTCTTTATACACTTTCTGACACATACACAAAGGCAAAAGTTGATAACATTTTGATGACCAAGGACTGCATTTAATCTTGGGAGTGGGGGAGAATGCCTCACCATTTTGATGCAGAAATCTCAAGACTGTGACATACTATTTTATTTATTTATTTATTTGTCAATTGCTTACAAGATAATAGGTATAAGTAAAACATAGTTATAAATACATGGATACATATAAGAAAAATAAAATATAAAAGAAACAATAGGACAGGGACGGTAGGCACATTGGTGTGCTTATGCACGCCCCCTACAAACCTCTTAGGAAAGGGGTGAGGTCAATAGTAGACAGTCTAAGGTTAAAGTTTTTGGCGTTTGGGGAAGAAACCACAGAGTCAGGTAGAGTATTCCAGACATTGACCACTCTGTTGCTGAAGTCGTATTTCCTGCAATCAAGTTTGGTGCGATTAACCTTGAGTTTGTATCTATTGTTTGCTCTTGTGTTGTTATGGTTGAAGCTGAAGTATTCATTGACAGGTAGAACATTACAATGTATGATTTTATATACTATACTTAGATCGGACCGAAGGCGGCATAGTTCTAGGTTTTCAAGGTCTAGAATTTCAAGTCTGGTGGCATAAGATATTCTGCAACGAGTAGAGGAGTGAAGAACTCTTCTTGCAAAATATTTCTGGACTTTCTCAACTGTATTAATATCAGATACGTAATGTGGGTACCAGATTGATGAGCTGTATTCGAATATTGGTCTAGCAAATGTTTTGTATGCTCTAATTATTAGTGTAATATTACCAGAGAAAAAGCTACGTAAGATTAGGTTAACAACTCTTAGCGCCTTTTTGGCTATGTAGTTACAGTAGGCTCTAGCACTTAGGTCATTTGAGATGAGTACTCCAAGATCCTTTACAGAGTTTGTGTCATCAACAAGTTCTTGACTATTCAGCCTGTATTTTATTTTCTGATTTTTTTTTTGCCAATATGTAAGACAGAGCATTTATTTGTTGAAATTTGAAGTTGCCATTTGTTTGACCATTCTGATACGTAGTCGAGGTCTTTTTGAAGGGTAGCAGTATTGTCGGTGGTGTTGAATAGCTTTACATCATCGGTGAAGAGAATGCAGTTGCTCTTAATATGATCACAGAGGTCATTTATGTAGAGGATGAAGAGAGTTGGTCCTAGAACACTGCCTTGGGGGATACCACTATTGACAGGTACAGAATTTGATAAGACGCTCCCAATTTTGACCATTTGTTGTCTGTTTGACAGGAATGCTTCTATCCAGTTATGCAGGTGTCCAGAGATACCATACGATTTTAGTTTTAAGAGTAGTTTGTCATGTACCATTGAATCAAAGGCTTTACAGAAGTCTATGTAGATTGTGTCTATTGCTTTGCCCTGATCGAGTTGTGTACTCCCTATGTTTTTGCAGTGTAAGAGTTGCAGATTACATGATAGTTTTTCCTAAAACCAAATTGTTTATTAGAGAATAGGTTGTTTGTTTCTAAGTGGAGGATGATGGATTGGTTAATAATTGATTCCATGACTTTACAGGTGACGCAGCATAAAGAGATTGCTCTGTAATTTTCAACTAGGCTGGGGTCTCCCTTTTTGAAGATGGGATGACTGTGGCTTGTGACCATAGTTTTGGCAAGGAGCTGGTCCTGAAAATTCTTTCAAAGATTATGCTTAGAGGTTCTGCTATGGCAGTGGATAGCTTTTTTAAGAAGTAGGCACATATTCCATCCGGAATTTTATTTTATGCCATAATTTGATAGGGAAGACCAGTTCTTGCTGTACTGAACAGCCTTATCTCTGCATTAAGATGTCTATTAGAGTACCCCCTTTAAGGACTTCCTTGGAGCTGAGGGGTTGGGTGAATCCTCTAACAGGGGAATACCCTTTTTTTAGAATCTGTCTCTGCAAATATTCTCGCCAAGATTAAAACATTTCTCTTTGCCCAGGCATATTAACTTGTACAGAGTACCTATATATATTTTTCAAGAATTCAATGGTTTCGCCAATGTTTTGCTGGCAGATTGTATTTTCATTATTTGTTGAAGTACTTTTATTGCTTCCCTGAATAACCGAGAACTTGTATGTATTTACATTTGTGTCTGTGTCTGTGTAACATATATTGCCCAAATAATCAACTTGGAGCAATGCTACAATGAGGACTTTAGAAGTAAAAGAATCAAAGCAAACTCCAAATAACATAGAACAAAAGAAAGATTTTGTCCACATTATGGACAAGTCTCTCTTTTTTTGGATAAATATTTCATAATCAGGATGCTAATAGAGGAAAGGCCCTGGTTTATATGTCATCTCAATTGTCTTCTACTGTTTGGACATATTTCACATGATGGTTATGATGGACATAATATTAATATAATGGATTAAACACTTACTGTAGAACTTTGAGCAAAATGAAGAACACTGTAAAATGGTCCTTTAAATAATGGAATAAAACTGTGATATAACAGATTGTTTGAGGAAAAGGTTATTTGTTAAATCTGAATACCTGTTAAATCCCAAATAAATTATGTTATTTGCATAAATATATAATTGAAGTTTTTAGATCATTTGTGAATCAATTTCTGCCATTTGCAGATTGCATAATGACACAAATTATGTAAATGGGCATAAATGGAGTAAAATTGTCATTTGCATAATTGCTCAAATGATATAATTGGCACAGATGATATAAATTGCCTCAGTTGTGTATATGACTTCAGAAACAATGGACTTTGCTTAGAAAACGAAGTCCAAAATAACATTTTAAAAGAACATTTTAACTGTTTCCATTCAAGTTCTGATGAATATACATACAGAAAAAGGCAGCGTACTGTAAATTGAATGTAGGTAAACAGTTTCACAGCCGAGATCAAGCCATAACAGGCATTATCACACTGAAAGAGCAGCATCTTTGTCCTGTTGTGTAGGAAAAGATGCCTCTATGCTTGTGCCATGATGTGTTCAACTAGAAGCCTCAGAACTAGATCTGGCCTCTGAATATGGATCTGAGATTTCCCTAAAATAAGGGATTCCTCTTCTGGATCAAAGGGGGAATGGCTTTTAATGCCACAAAATCACCTAGTAATTGCTTTTTTTGTGCCCCCTTTTAGGATTTGATTGGAATTAAGATGTTTTACTGTTACAATTTTTGTACACCATGATCAAGTTTGGTAACTCAATGAAAAGGAACCAGGTGCAGGGGATTATAATCCATTTCTATTTTCATAATTTTAAAGATAAAAGTGAATAAATCACAAAATGCTTCTGATCTAAGAATATCGACATAAAGAAAAGACGTGCCTTTTCTTTTTTGTATAGCTAAAATTCATACATGGATACAGATGTTTCTTTTGATAAAAGAGAGAGAAAGAATGCAAAGAAAGTTTCCAAAATTATTTCGCAACTGGTCCAAGATTGGCTGCAATCCCTACTGAGCTCATAGCAACTATTAGCAAGTGAAACTCAACAGTATTTGTTAGTGTTCCAAGAATCCCTAGCTTTGGGAGGCCGCTGGAACATTTGGACTTTGGAGACAAAGTTGTGGCTGCCTTGACTAAATGGCTCCCATGGTGGCTGTGGCTATTTCTCAATTGAACTGGTGAGACCAAAAGAAAAGTGGCTTTTCCAAGAAGCCAGAGGGGGCTGTTAGGTTCCAAACTACAAAAATCTCTTTTGAATCCAAAATTTAGTATAGAAGGACAAGTGATTTAGGTTCAAAAACTAATATTGCTAGGAGACAGAGTAGAACGCAGAATGACATTTGAGACCAAAATGCCAAATCGCATTCTTGTTCTCACAGTACACAGCAACATGCCAATTTCAGAGAAGGCGGACTGGTTATTAAAGTTGAGCCAGATCAAATGTACATGTTAATCAGAAAAGAACACTGAATGCCAAATATATTTTTGGAAGCAAGGTATGAGTAGGTGATGAAAATATTTTTAAAAAAATATTTAAAATTTAAACATTAAATTCTTGAAAAAAATAAATGTTAAAATCAAATGTGAGAGCATCAAATACACCACAGGAGGTGTCTGCAGATATTAGCACTGTTGATGGGCCCTCCTTTAGGGATTTGGTTCGACTCTATTGGAACAATTCCCTGCTGATAAATAATGTCACAGTTTAGCCAGAACTCAAAGGATCTCTTTGTTTATTGCTTTACATTAGTTCCCAAAGTGCGTGGTGGGATGCCTTAGGGGGGCACTAAGAGGCAAGGAGGCTGGCAGTGGGCCACTAAGAGGCAAGGGGGGGCGTTCGAGGCACTGGCCCTGTAGGTTCACTCATTGACTGTAGCACTGCTGCAGAGCCAGCACCTCCAATGCGAAAGCGGTGGCATGTTATGTGCCGCCGCGGCCGTGTTCAATGCGCCATCCCCCTGCCGCCTCTTAGTGCCCCTCTGCTGGCCCCCTTGGGGATGCTAAGAGGCGGCAGGTGGGTCGAGGCACCGGCTCCGGAGCAATGCTACAGGATGAACCTGCAGGGCCGGCTGGTGCCTCAAACGCCCCCTGCCGCCTCTTAGCGTCCCCAAGGGGGCCAGCAGAGGGGTGCTAAGAGATGGCAGGGGGGCAGTACGTCGAACAAGGCTGCGGTGGCACATAATGTGCCGCTGCTTCCACATTGGAGGCGCCGGCTGGAGCGGTGCTAGTCAATGGGTGAGCCTGCAGGGCTGGCGCCTGAAACGCCCCTCTGCCACCTCTTAGCACCCCTCTGCCGGCCCCCTTGGGGATGCTAAGAGGTGGCAGGGGAGCGTTCGAGGCGCCAGCCCTGTAGGTTCACCCATTGACTGTAGTAACGCTCTGGAACCGGTGCCTCGAATGCGGCAGCACCTTGGGAAAAGCCGCTGCCACCACTTTCTCAAAGTGCCGCCGCTGTCGCATTCTGTCTGTCCATTCGTCCGTCCATCCATCCAAAAGGTCTATCTGTTTGCCTGCCTGCCTGCCTGCCTGCCTGTCTCTCTTTCTATATATCCATCCATCCATCCATGTTCGAAGCACCGGCTCTGCAGGCACATCAGGAAAGTAGAGCAAAGCCAGTCTGAGAAGGAGGGAGGGAGGGAGAGAGAGAGAGAAAGAGAGAGACCTGATGCATCAGATTGAATGAGGCCTAGTTTAGACTGAGGCCCTTTTCCACATTGAAACATCTTTCCCAGCACATTGAAACCTCTGTGGCTTCTATTAAAGGTTTTGTGGACAAAACATGGACAAGACTATCAGGAACTCCCACATTTTGTTGAGGCTTTAAATAGGATCCATTGGACCAGACTTCCACCCTAAAAAATTACTTTTCCCCAGTGTATTACAGTGCCAATTCTGAAGAAGGCAAAACCAAAATGTACTGGTAAATTACACACACACTCCCTTCTAACCTTGCTGGAGCAGGTGATTGGACTAGAATAGATATCTCATTATCTCTCTCTCCCTCCTTCTTTATTTCTTTTTCTTTCTGTCCCTTCCTTCCATCCCCCCTTCTTTGTATGTCACTTTTTCTTTCCCTTTTCTCTTTCTTTTCTTCCTCTCTTCCTCTCTCTCTCTCTCCCTCCCTCCCTCCCTCCCTCTCTCTCTCTCTTTCTCAGGCTCACCCCTGTAGATCAGGGGTCGCCAAACTTTTGGATCTCAGGGACCACCAAACTCATAATTTTAAATCACAGAGACCACTAATATGAATTTTGACTGACGGTGGCTTTCTGGCGTTGGTGGGAAAGAGAGAGAGAGAGAGAAAGAGAGAGATCTGATCCAACCTCTCTCTCTCCCTCTCCTACACACAGGCAGGGGTGGGATTTAGACCCCTGATCTAAAGCTGTCAAAACTCCAAAAACAGGTTAAGTAGCTCTGGGGAGGCCAGGCATAAATTAGAACACTTGCTAAACAACTGGCCATTAAGTGGTGACCACTTGTATTTGGTTTGCCAGTTACCTGGCTACGTCTACCCAGTCACATGACCAGCAAGCCACGCCCATCCAGTCACATGACCAGCAAGCCACACCTTCAAATTAGGCCACGCCCACAGACATTTGAATCCCACCCCTGGGTGGTGGGCACCGAGGATGAGTTTGAAGCATCAAGGAGGCGGTGGACTGAAAAAGTTTGGGAACCACTGCTTTACATCATATCATTTATAAACCATCTCCAGCTGGCCAATTTTGGGCAGCATTTATGAGCAAATCAAAGTGAAGTTATACCTCAAAAATTAAACAATGCAATATTAATTTATCATAAACAATACATGAATATCTTGCAAACATCCCATGGGTTTTCCCCTAATTTTAGAAATACAACATCAAACTTAAGAGCCATTTCTTGTATTTTCTTTTATCTAAAATTTCTGAGGGCATCTGAAAAGAGAAAATAGCCACAAAAGAGAAAAAGGGTGAGCATCGCCTTAAGACTCAGGATTGATGCTACATTAAGTAGTCTAGTATTGATACTACACCAGTATCTAGAGATATAAGTAGGAATATGTGTATGAGCCAGGCAAAACCCACATGCAGCACCATGGTGTGTGCTTTATTTTATTTTTATGTATCATTGATACCAGCAACCCCATCCTTTTGCATCTTGAGAAGATCCAGATCAACTTTCATTAAGTGTAAAACACAAAGCTACCAGTACCTTGATGAAATGTGCTGAATGGAGACCAGGGTATTCCATCATTATCTACCAAATGTTTACTCTTCTTTGCTTCTATATGTAGCATTTCTCTAGAGGTTAGCCAGCCCTATGAGATATGCCAGGTTCAGAAGTCTACTGGAACTCTTTTGTTGCAGGGTATAATAACCAATCTTGAAAGCTTCTCTTTCTCTCCTTTTATACTCAAGAGAATCAGTTCCTTCCTCATTCCTTCCCTCCATCTTCTTTTCAAAACTTAGCTGGTGTTCTGTTTTTCAAGGTTATCTCCTCTATCTTGGTAAATTTTGAAAGCTAGAACTACCAGCTGCGTGCAGAGGTGTCTGAATTAGTATAACCCAAAATACTGAAAATTAAGATTATGGAGAGATCTGAATCTAAAGGTCAGAAGGTGATACACACCTTGGATGGCCATGCGTGTAGCACCTATTAGTCTTTTTCTGGACTTTTTCTGGACTTGTTTATAGATGTTGCAGGAAAATCAATATTAATTCTGTTTTTTTTTTTCCTTTCAAATCTGGATCTCTTTGGAGTCTTTGGAGTCTACTCCATTTCAGAGGTTGCAGCTAAACATGGAAATGGCTGTTGTCATTTGTGTTTACAAAACTTTCTGTATCCCCAAAGATGGATATGAATGATGATTTTGTGCCCTTTTGAAAGGTGTGAGCATTTTTTTCTTGACTTCTGTCTTTCTTTCATAGGGAGTGAAGGTTCGGGAGAAACCATTCAAAAGGAAACATCCACCTGTGACATTTGTCAATTTGGGGCAGAGTGCGATGAAGATGCAGAGGATGTTTGGTACAGAAACATACTTACATATTTGTTTGATTTGGAAAATATGACTTCTTTGAATGTGACTTTCCTAGTGGATCACCCTCGAAAGATAATTTAGGGGAACAAAATGTGCTTTAGATAGATAAGTAGATAGATAGATTAGATAGAATAAACAGACAATATTTAAAAATAAAAGTAATACTGCTGTAGAAATTTACCTGAAAAATAATGTTAATGAGGGAAAAAAGCACTAGGATTTGACACTAGCCTCTTTCATAGATGGATGGATGGATGGATGGGGGAGAAAGAGAGAGAGAATTGCCAACAATTTTTTTGATCTCTAACAAACACATAGGTTGATTTTCTCCATGAATATTAAGTGACAACATGTGCATTGAAATAACCAGCAAGCAGAACGTTTGTGTAGTATAGTTGTGAAGATGTTGGAAAAGAAATGAGGAGAGTCAAGTTTAAATCCATCCTCACCCATGAAACACGTTAGGTGAATTTGGATCAACCCCTGCATTGCTGTTCTATAGAGGAATTGGTGAACTGTTATCTTGGATTATTAGAAGAAAGGCAGGAGAAATCTAACAAACAAATATGTGAATAAATGCCTGTCAAAGACACCACATTTTAATGGAATTGTTTGGTGATAACAAAAACGCAGTACAAAAAAATTAGAAATAAATAGGAGGATCAGCAGCATAACTTGGATACTCCCCAGTGTATATATTGAAGATTCAGTATATATACACAAACTGCTACTCATTAAACACAGAGAATTGTCTTTTCATTCACTTAATGGTTGAGTTTGCATAATATTCTCAAGCAGATTAACCAACAATTTATTGTCTATGTTTGCACCAATGCTCATGTTGGTTGTTTTCATTTTAATGACTTAAAACAGAGACCCTTAAAGGGTCAATGGAATTATCCAAAGGGTCAGTAAATGGCAGGAAGTCAAATGGGATTCAGTAAATATTTGGGGAGTCATTCAGTGGTTGATAAATAATGGATGCTCTGTTGGGGTCAATTAATTTGAGGAGGTATTTGTAGAGCTCCACACCAAACCTTAATTCTGAAGGTGGGGCCTGGCTAATGGTGAGGCAATGTTACCCAGGATTGGATTGTCAGCCATCAGCAAGAGTGGCTCTGAGTTGTCGCTATTAATTTTGTTTATAATCTTCGCTTGTAGTACTTTTAATTAAAGTAAGTATTTATTGAATTATTTTCATACAGTAAATGTTTGGGATTTATGAACAATCTGTCAATTCATGAAGGGATGAATAAGCTAAAGAGTTTGGGGACATCTGAGTGTTGTGTGAAGTCTGATCTTATGATAAATGTAGGACTTTGTATATGGGATGTAGTTAAGAAATGGGTTAAATGCCTAACCAGTTTACACAAAACTAATCAACAGCTGAACTGCTGGAGGTCAAAATTGGTGAGATGGCTAATTGGGCATCATAATGCAAGCTCCACTCCCTTGGAATGTTTGTGCAATGACTTGCATACAAAGGGAGCACGCTTGCTTCATAATGTTCTTTCTGTCTTCTTACCAATGTTGATCCTATCATCCTCTGTGGTGCTATTACCAGCTAATCATTTCTATGTGGATTGTCCAAGGAAACCATTGAGATTCATCTTTACTTGGGGGTAAAAGAAATTGAACCTGGGGTCTTCTGCAGGCGAAGCGTATGTTTTACCACCCTGTTGTACAGCACTTCTACGTTAGGGAGCCCTCATGTTGCTTTTCAATAATGTCTGGCTGTCAAGTCTATCAAATCTCTTTATCAAATCATATTACATTCATTCTTTCTTTCCATTGGGGAGGCACAAAAATAAAAAAAAAAGTTTTGTGACCTGCCTGATGCTTGATGACAGTTCTTTTTTCTCATCCGTGAGCAGACAGCAAAATCAGTAGAATTATCCAGGCCCAAATGAATTATAGGTAGTACACGCCTTATGTTCAGACTCTTCAACTGCATATTTTTCCACCTTACATTCATAGTCTCTTCCAGCTAAACTCAGAAAGGTTCACTGTTATTAATTACTCTTCTACCAAGATTTATAATATTTATTTAAGTTAAATAAAACAATGAAAAACATCAGATACTCAGAAACAGTGGCCAATTTCCTTACGCGTTAGGGGACAGATGAGAATTAAATATAACAAAATTTATATTCAATATATCGAAAGTAAAATGTCCCAGTTTTTCCACTGAAGAACATTCAACTTAAAAAATATCTGATGAATCTCATTAGCTAATTGTGGCCACTCTCTCATTCCCAGCCAGCCTAGCTCCTTTAGCACCTAGATAGCAACAACTGCAGGAACCTTGGGTGAGAGTGACCATGTCATTCTAGAATTCAAATAACACAAACACAAGCAACAGAATATAATGACACCAGAGTCTTGGATTTTAAAAGACCTGATTTCAATAAACTCAGAGAGAACTTGGGAAAGATTCCATGGATGAAAATCCTAAAGGGGAAAACAACTCAAGAATCTTGGGAAACTCTAAAAAGTATTATCATAGAAGCCCAGACCAGCACTGAGAAAGACAAACAAGAAATCCAAGATGGAACCAGCATGGCTGCATGAAGATCTCTCTGGCAAATTGAAAGAAAAAAAGGACAAGTACAAAAAATGGAAAGAACGACATACAACTAAGGAAGAATATCAGCAGATAGCCAGAAACTGCAAAGACGAAGTCAGGACAGCAAAGGCTCAGAACGAACAAAGACTTGCAACAAAAGTCAAAGATAATAAAAAAAGTTTCTTCCAACATATAAATAACAAGAAAAAAATCAAGGAAACAGGCAGTCCACTAAAGAGAGAAGATGGCAAGGAAGTAACAGGCAACAGAGAGAAAGCAGAACTGCTTAATTCATTCTTTGCATTGGTCTTTACGCAAAAAGAAACTATAGTTCAACCCGCCAAAAACATAACTGTAAAAGACAGACCAGAAATAAAAGTTAAAATAAGAAAAAAAATAGTAAGAAAACACCTGTCTGATCTTGATGGATACAAATCACCAGGGCCTGATGAATTATATCCCAGAGTTTTAAAGGAGCTGGCAGAGGTCATCTCAGAACCACTGCACCATATCTTTCAAAAATCCTGGAGCACCCAGGAACTACCAGAGGCCTGGAAAAGAGCTGAAGTGGTTCCCATCTTCAAAAAAGGAAAAAAAAAACAGACCCAGGAAACTATAGACCAATCAACCTAACATCAAAAAAGGAAAAAAAAAACAGACCCAGGAAACTATAGACCAATCAACCTAACATCAATACCCGGGAAGATACTAGTAAAGATAATTAAAAAAAACAGATCTGCCAACATCTAGAAACAAGTAAATTAATAACTAGCAGTCAGCATGGGTTTGTTAAGAATAGATCATGCCAAACCAATCTTATTTCATTCTTCAACACAGTAACTAAATTAGTAGACCAGCGAAATACTGTGGACATAATATATTTAGATTTCAGCAAGGCATTCAACAAAGTAGACCACAACCTACTTCTTAATAAGCTAGAAAAAAGTGGAATAGATAGCACCATCACTAGATGGACTTGCAATTGGCTGGCAAACCGTACTCAATGAATAGTCCTTAATGGGTCTAAGTCTACATGGAGGGAAGTAAGCAGTGGGGTGCCACAAGGTTCTATATGAGGTCCAGTACTCTTCAATATCTTCATTAATGACTTAGATGAGGGAATAGAAGGGGAACTTACCAAATTTGCAGATGATATTAAGCTGGCAGAAATAGCTAATATCCAAGAAGATAGGCTCAAGATCCAGATGGATCTTGACAGAGCAGAACATTGGGCCGTATCTAACAAAATGAAATTCAATGCAGAGAAAAGTAAAGTCCTACACTTGGGCAAGAAAAACCAAAAGTACATATATAGACTGGGTGAAACCAGGCTCAATAGTAGTAACTGTGAGAGGGATCTTGGAATCTTAGTGGACAACCAGTTAAATATGAGCCAGCAATGTGCAGCAGCAGCCAAAAAAGCTAATGCAATCCTAAGTTGTATTAACAGAGGGATACAATCAAGGTCAAGGGAAGTACTAATACCACTCTATAAAGCCTTAGTAAGACCACACCTAGAGTACTGCATCCAGTTTTAGTCACCACATTATAAAAAAGATGTTGAGACTCTAGAAAAAGTACAGAGAAGAGCAACCAGGATGATTAGGGGACTGGAGACTAAAACATAAAATGAACGTTTGCAGGAACTGGGCTTGGCTAGTCTAGTAAAGAGAAGGACCATGGGAAACATGATAGTGGTCTTCCAATATTTGAGGGGCTGCCACAGGGAGGAAGGGGTCAAGCTATTTTCTAAAGCCCCTTTAGGCCAGACAAGGAATAATGGATGGAAACTGAACAAGGAGAGATTTAACCTGGAAATAAGGAGAAACTTTCTGACAGTGAGATAATCAACCAATGGAACAGCTTGCCCTAGAAAGTTGTGGGAGCGCCATCACTTGAGACTTTCAAGAAGAGATTGGACTGCCATTTGTCAGAAATGGTGTAGAGTCTCCCGCTTGGGCAGGGGGTTGGACTAGATGACCTACAAGATCCCTTCCAACTCTGATTACCTGTTATCTGATTAATTAAAACTCTGTCAAATAAATGTACCATTTTTGATTCAATATATCTCCAGGATATTCCAAAATGAAAATTTTTAATTAAAGGAAATATTTATTTAAGTTAAATAAAACAATGAAAAACATCAGATACTCAGAAACCGTTGCCAATTTCCTTATGCATTAGGGGACAGATGAGAATTAAATATAACAAAATTGATATTCAATATATCGAAAAGCAGTAAAATGTCCCAGTTTTCCCGCTGAAGAACGTTCAATTTAAAAAATATCTGATGAATCTCATCAGCTAATTGTGGCCACTCTCTCATTCCCAGCCCAGCCTAGCTCCTTTAGCACCTCGATAGCAACAATTGGAACAACAACACCTTTGGAAACATGGAGATACCTCTAAAGCAATTTATATATCAGCTGTGCTTTAAATGTATTTCACAGCTTGGAGTTCCACAAGACTTCCTTCCTCTCATGTAATGTAATCTGTTAAATAGGGAGATACTTAATATTAAGTATTAAGGGAACAGAGGGAGAACTCATTGACGAAGGCAGTGATGCAGAAGAACCAGGGATGTGCTGTAGATTGAACTAGATTTTACATTTTTCCAAGGTTTGGAGGGGGTTAAGTGGTTTCTTGTGTTTTTTTAAGTCTGCTAAGTATTTTTTTTTGGGGGGGGGGGGGCGCTTCCATCCCATTTATATGCATTATGGCATGGACAGTGAAACACCTTTTACTATCAGTAACAATGTTACTCTTGAAGTAGAAGACTCAGAGGTGCTCAGATTTCAAAGGTATTGTCATCTATGGCCAGGGGTAGACAATAAATCTTCTGCAAACTAGCGGTTTTGATGGATTTACCCGAAAATCTGAATTATTGTCATTCTGCATATTCCTGCAACATAACTCTAAAAAAAGGGGGGTCCATGGTTGAAGCTTGATATAACCTATTATATAGATAGTCTTGAGCAGCAATAGCACTTGGTCAAAAATGTGGCAGGCCTTCCTTAAGTTCAGCTTCAATCTACATTGAATCAACCCAGCATGACAACTAAAAGAAGAGATACTATTTTTGTACTTGGGCATATGGCATAAAAATATTGCCAAATGACCTCACAAATAAACAATTTTAAGATTCCCATGAATATAAACATAGCTCTAAGAAGCTCCACCATATTAAATCAA
Organism: Bungarus multicinctus; assembly: GCA_023653725.1. Classification (NCBI taxonomy): domain Eukaryota; kingdom Metazoa; phylum Chordata; class Lepidosauria; order Squamata; family Elapidae; genus Bungarus; species Bungarus multicinctus. The sequence continues at coordinate 7,464,676 of CM042838.1, forward strand.
AATAGTTTCATTCATTCACTCACTCAATCCTTCATTTATCTGCATTCAGTGTAAGGGCTGCATCCTGTGCATTCAAAGTAGGGTCTCTAATCTAGACTCTATCCTGCAAGCTAGCATATCTTACTAACAAGGAACTATAGGTAACATACTGATGGTGAGTTAGTGAGATGTAGATATGTTAGTTTGCAGAATAATCCCTAGATTAAAAATCCTACCTTTCATAAGATAACATAAGCATGATTGGGGCAAAAGTGGATTTTGATTGTACTTCTGGCATACTGGCATACTTTTTTTTTTTACTGTTAGCAGGATGTCCTGCATATGGCATGGGTACAGTTACCCAATCTTTGTTTTTTTCTCTTTTCCTCGAAGGGATTCTGTGAAAAATGTGATTGACCAAAGCCATTAGGGGCAGCAGAGGTTAACAACTATGGGGCTGTCATCATCATCATCTAACATCTATAACATGAGGAAAACTGTGATTTGGAATATAAACAGAATAAATGGCAAGAATAAATAGTGATTTAGTGGTTTGTAGCAATGCAGTTGAAGCCTTGTTCCTTTTGTATATGTATCAATGTTGTACATATATACAAAGGAGCATCGATCATAATGCCATGACCACTGTCTTGACTTCTTTGACTCTTCTACTATAGATACCACTAATAAATAGCATACAGTATGAATTAATTAAAGGAAGAAAAGCAGATATGTTATTTGTAAAATTAAGAGAAAAAATAGCATGCAATAGTTCCAAAGGAAGGTTTCCTGATCTTATGCAGTAGAATTGATAAATATATGCAGGGACAAGAATATGTAGGTTTAATTATGAATGATGAATCAAAAGGTTAAAATGTATGCCAGAAAGTATTAATTGCTGTCGTATAGATAATTGTGTTGTGTACAAGTGAACTATTGATCCTGCTTTCAACCCAAAATGAGTATAGGAAAAGTGACTGGATCGTTTGGAAACCCACAAATGAAAAAGAATGGTGATTGGTATTGTTTTCAAAAGCCTGTTTTAAATATGTGGTTTATGCCTGCAACCAGTCAATTTAATTATAAATCGTGGCAGAAGAATTACTGTATATTTCAAAGTTTGGTTGATTTGATCGTCGATGAAAGCATATTTAGAAAATTAGTAAAGTTTACAAAGGAGATGAGAGGTTCTAAATCTGTGACAGAATATATATACCTTAGTGCCAAGAGTGAATCTTGGGGGAAAATAGATATGGAAGAAAAGGAAAGAAATGAAAGAAATTATAATAAAAGAAGAGCCCAAGGAGATAAAAGCACAATTTCTTTACATAACAGTATTCCAAGATAGATTAATGGCTGAACAGAATTAATTGAGAGAGTGGACATAAGACAAAAGGATGTAAAAACTACTTCAAACAGAATGAAAAGAATTATGTTAGAGTGCCACACAAGTATGTGGAGGTACGTTAATGGGAGGTAGGAAAGATTATTATTTTTCTGGTATATTGAAATAAAAGAGGCCCTAGATGAGAGGGAAAGATTAGAAGAGGCAAACACGGTACAGAATAAATTTGATGGAATTGATCTAAGTGAAGAAGAGTTAAACTATGAATGAGTTTTGCTTACAGAATGACTGTGTGTCTTGTTTAATATGTGTATGAAAGTTCTATAGCCAAGTTGGAAAATTTGTTCCCCTCCACAAAGAACTGTTCCTCTACACTCAGGACAAAAAGAAAGAAAGCAATTGTGAATGCCAACACAATAGTAAGATTTTTTTACTTTCTTTGAGTCAATTTACATTATTTGCATGATTAAGTTATTATGCAGAATCCGCAGTAAAAATTGGAAAGTGCAGTGCAGAGCATATGAATTTTTGCTCTTCTTATGTCATTGAAAAATGTTTGAATGTGAGAAAGTATATTGTATATTTCTTGCTTTATAAAAAAAATGATAAATGGAATTGGGTTGAAATACACGATTTTTGCTCAAACCTGGAATTGGAGTTTGGTTTTTGAATATGATAAGAGTGAAATATAATGGAAATGGAGCAGGTGTGAAAATAAATAGTATATTTATTGAATGGCTCAGGAATGAGCAGGGAGTGATATAAGAGTGTATAATGTCCTCTTGGTAATTTATTATATTTGTGATTAAATATGGAAGAAATGCATATGATGACATTAAAGTACTGCTGCTTGAATATAGTTTTATATGCAGATTATGTCATGTTGTTGGTTGAAAGCTAGAATGGTTTCTATCAAATTATATTTTATAATGCAATGAGAAGTAAAGATCTGAAAATGAATTTACAAAAGACTAAGGTACTTGTATTTGACAAGGAAAATAGAGTGAACAATTTCAAATTACATAAATGGCAAAAAAAAAAAACCTAGTGGATGAATTTCTCTACTTTGGTAGAATGTTTGCAAAGCATTGGTAAATGAGTGGGGAAATTTTCAGAGCTGGAACTGATAGAAATCTATGGGACATGGGAAGTTGTAAGAAATGAATGTTTGTTAAAATAAGCAAAAATGGCTGTATATCAGTGTGCTTTTCCGCACTTTGTTATGTGAAAATGAGTACAGAGTATCCCAGGAGAAACATAAAAGTAAGTTGAATGCAGTGGAAAGAAGTGTGTGGTATGTGGATTGAATATAAAATGAACGACTATTATGAAAGAAATACATTGTGAGGAAGTTTGTCTGTATAGAGAAAATGAATGAGGGCTAAATAGCAAAATGAATACATGAAGAAAGAGTGAATGGGTCAAGAGAAAAGAAAAGACAGAAGGTCATGGTTGAATGAAATTGATAAAATCAGGATAAAGAGAGATGTTATTATTTCAAAAAACAAAAGGCAATGTAGGAAGTGTAGTATAGATGAAGCAGGAGAAATAATTCCTTAGCTTACAGTTTCTTATTTCGTTTTTGCATGGCATCAATTCTCTCAAAAAATAGTGTGATGACTATGTACATATGTGTATCTTTTTTTTTTATTTGCTAGATTTAAATCCAGCAATTCCTCCATGAGAAGAACTTCTTCTAATCTTTCCCCGCAACAAAAATCCTGTAAGGTATACCAGCTTGAGAAAGAAGGGATGGCCCCAAATTACTCAGTGAACTTCTTCAGCTAAAGATGGAGTTAAAACCAAGTCTCCTTAGTCCTATTTCAACACCACTGTATTAGGAATACTTACTTTGGACTGTTGAAAACTTCCTAAGAATCAATCAATCAATCCCCTAAGAATAAATCTATATGGATTGTTTGCTTTCTAGCCTTGGGTCTTAAGAGAAATGCTAATGGGATAGTTGCAAAGCAGACTTTCATTCATCAAGCTGTAAACAACTTTAGGTGAGTCCTACACAATGAATATAGAAGGCCCCAGGCTCAATTGCCAGCTTTGACAGGTTGGGTATGGTAAGCTCCTGCCCACTACCAATTAGTAAGGAAAACACTTGCCAAGAATAAATAAATAAATAAACATATATATAAATAAACATATAAATATATATATATATATATACACACACACACACACTTTGTGTTACAACACCCTGTTAAGTCCCAATTAAGGGAGGAAGCATACTGCAAACATATATATATGTTTGTTTTTGTATACATGTTTTCGTAGATTTTCACAGGTACAGGTATGTAGGTTTTGGCGTGTTTGGGTCTTTTCATATGTAAGATTGAGAGTATCTTGGCGATGTTTTGACAAGGTCCCACTAGCCATCTTCAGGCTAGTGCTTTCGACTTCGTGCTTGTGCGAGCAAAGCGTGATCAGAGCTGCCGTCTTGCTATAAATATCACCAAATGAATCCCAGCCACAAAAACCAACACCAGATGCAAAACAACACATGACACCACCCTCACCAGACTCAAACCCACCCCATAGACGAAAGGCAATCACCAGACCACAGCTGCATCACCAGCTGCCACATATCCCGACCCCCAAACCAAGCAAACTGACTCACGCCATGAACATATAGCCAGGCCTCAAACTTGGAGCCAAACCAAACCCCGGAATGTCACATCACAGCCACCCGCTCAGGGTATCACATCTTGGAACTCAGGAGATTATACCACAAAACCTCAGAATGTTACAACACAGCCAACGATCCAGGAGATTACAGCACAAGACCCAGGATGTCACAACAATAGAACTCAGAAGGTCATCACACAGCCCATTACCCAGGTCATTACAACCCAGGAGATTACAACACAAGACCCAGGATGTCAAAACAATAGAACTCAGAAGGTCATCACACAGCCCATTACTCAGGTCATTACAACACAGGAGGCTGATAGACACACAGCCAATACCTCAGCCACACATGTTCTTACAAAAAAACCAGCCAATCTGCAAACATCAACTCCATCAACCAATCAAGAAATGACAACACAGCCAACTTTCCCACCAGTATTTAAAGAGAGACGGCAGCTCCGATCACGCTTTACTCGCACAAGCACAAAGCCGAAAGCACCAACCTGAAGATGGCGAGTAGGACCTCGTCGAAACATCGCCAAGATACTCTCAATCTTACATGGGAAAAGACCCAAACACGCCAAGACCTGCAGACGTATCATTACCCAAATTAGGTAACATCATCAGTGCTGCTGATAGTTTAGGAGGCCAAAAGAGGTTATGTTATTCACACAGTTATTCTCTCTTCCACTGTTGTAAATAGTCTTCATAATTTTGATTTGATACAAATCATAAAAGCATATGTTCTGATTCTACTTAATTGTAAATCTTGCAAGTCTGAAAGCACAATTACCTACTGTCTCTTTTTACAGCCTGATAAGTTAGGAAGGATCATTTCTGTGTTTTTGTTCCTGTTACGAAGCTGCAGACTATGGCGTGCAGCTGCCCTCTAACACAATTGTTCCCTAAGTACATCTCTTCCTCCCATCTCCCAAGATTATCCCCGTATGCCATTTTAATTAACTAGACGTACAGGTGTAGAGAAAAACATTATGATGGCAGTGTGGGTTCATCAACTTGGTTCATCAGCTTGGCCCTGGATGATCCATTCATAACTCCATCAGTCATCCCCACATCATTCTCCAAGATGTTGTGCATTAAACCCAAGCTTTGTGTAAGCCCATGTCCTTCCATCTCTTCCCCTTCTTGTTAGCACATTTTGTTTTGGGAAATGTGAATCTACTACACATAGCTTGGCATCCATTAGTGAACATCCTTCACTTTCTTGAAAACGAAGGCTCCTCCATTTAAAGTCTTTAACGTCTCACTTGTTTTAATTTGTGAAAGCTTCTTGTCTGTAAGGGGATCGTATGTTGGCATTATTCCCACATTTAATGCATTCTCAACCTGTATAGGCTTCATGAATATTTGAAAGCAGGCCAGTGGCTGTGGCCATTTATTAAGCACTAGACTGCAATCTACTGGTAAATCAGACATTCCCTATTACTGGCTTTGGGGCTGATTTCTGAGCTAAGAAAACAATTGACTTGGAATGATGGGTGTGATTCATTGTTAACACCCCCTGAAAAAAAATCAAAGGGAAAAAAGAAGCACTAATATTCTGAGCAAAGAAAAGTGTTCCAGAGGTAGCCCTCCCCATTCTTCCGAACCTAAAAATGTGTATTTTGAAAACCATCCCAAAGCTCCTATAATGGGTGTAAATAGAACTATATCAAACAAAGTGCCCTTTCATCTTACAAAATTGCTTAATGTCAGAATAACAGAGTAAAGAATTGGAAGGGACCCTGGAGATCTCAAACAGCAGACCCCAGAGGTGGTATTCAGCAGGTTCTGACCAGTTCTGGAGAACTGTCACTGGAAATTTTGAGTAGTTCGGAGAACCGGCAAATACCACCTCTGACTGGAGATTTTACAGTATCCTTCCCCTGCCATGCCCACCAAGCCACGCCCACAGAACCGGTAGTAAAAAAATTTGAATCCCACCATTGGGAGACCCTATACCATTTCAGATAGGTGGCTGTCCAGTCTCTTCTTAAAAGCCTCCAGTGATGGACCACCCACAACTTCTGAAGGCAAGCTGTTCATTTAAATACATGGCTCCCTCAGAAAGTCACATCTGGAAGCCTAAAGGATTGTCCTATAAGTCAGTAATCTTTCTGATTCATTAATTTGATAATAAAATGCTCTTTGGCTATAGTTATAGTAGTAATTGAATAACATAAATGCATGTTTCCTTTAAAGGAAGTGGTAAGATAAAGGATGGATATGTTGGCTTAGATGGACACACGTCTATTTTATAGATTACCATAAACCTCAATACATAGTGTTTCTCATTATTGATAGCCCATGAACATATTTCTTTTTTAAAAAATGGTTTGAGTGAAGCATCAGAAAACTAGATAATCTTGCAAAAAGTGCCAATGAAAGCAGATATCTTCAAAAACCAAAAAATAAATATATGAGACAAAACACCAATATAAACTATTTATTACATCACCCTGCATTCTGCTGGCAATCCAAAGGGAGTAGTAGAAAAAGCATACGAGTGAAAAATAACTGTGATTTCTTTCCCCTGGTAATCATTAACCAGCACTGGGAACTCTGGGAATCATATTACCCATATATTGGAAGTACCAGAATTCATAGAAGTCTGATTTAGAGTGTTGATGGAACATGCTTCTCCAAGAAGTTATCAACTGGACCTTTGTAAAAGATTATGAGTTGATCTAAATGCTGTTTCCAGTTATATATGCAATTGATTCAGCATCTCTCCCATCACACCTCATCATTAGATGAACATATTATATTTAGAGCAAGTGATGTTGTGGAAACCAGGTTCCAAGCTATGTTGGACTTTATAGCATTGCACTGCATCTCAAGAAAAGCTGTGACCAAGCTAAATCCCAAATTACAAATGGTACTGGGGCATTCCTCTCTGTAGGCAGGCTGCTGCATTTGTACCGTTCTGTACGTCCTTCCAGGGCAATCTCGTGTATGAGTGTGATGTAGAAGTCAGGAGGTGACAAAACATGATTAAATAGTGAAGGGAGCCTTGGTGGTGCAGGCTGTTAATCATCTAGCACTTAGTGCAAGCTGCCTGCAATTAGTGCAGGTTCGAATCCCACCAGGCTCAAGGTTGACTCAGCTTTCCATCCTCTCGGGGTAGGTAAATTGAGGACCCAAGATTGTTGGGGGCAATAAGCTGACTTTGTAAAAATGCTGCTTGGGGGGGGCCAAAAGCCCTAGTAATAAGCAGGCATATACAATGGAATGAAGGCTATTGCCGAGCACTTAGCATGGTGCTCCTTAGACTGTAAGCCGCCCTGAGTCTGCAGAGAAGGGCGGCATATAAATGTAATTTTTAAAAAAAAGAAGAAGGGGATCTGAAAACTACCATAGGTAGCTTCAGGTTGCCTGTTTCATTTGAGTAGGTATGTACATGTTTTATCTCCCAGCAGTAATAGAAGCTATTTATGTTTGATAGCAAGATGGTAATGTACCTGATCACAAGTTTTTTCTGGGATATTGAAATTGAAAGCTTATGTAGTGAGTATATAGTCAGTAGAGAATATGTAGAGCCAGAGCAAATGTGACTGGCATTGCCCAACTCACTTTTTTTTTCCCCTGAGGCCTTCTATGTAGCAAGATTAGGGAAGGAACACTTAGCTCTGCACTGATTTTTGCACAGAGAATTTCAGTTTAATGTGATGGTTACATGCAGTTCTTATGGAAGAGACTTCATGTCCATAGTTATGAATGGAGCTGCTAAGTCTCTAAGGTTACTTCACTCAGCCTGTAGGAATAACCCACTCATCTAGGAAAGCGTTCCGAATTCAGTGAGGTTACTCCTAATAAGTAAACGTATATAAACTATGCAAGTCACTCCATCTAAAAGGAATAAAACCCAACGACTACCAAGCTGTCTAGGGGAATTGTTTGTCAAAGAAAGTTACCAACAGGATTTATTTCAGCTTCATATTTCTTTTCTAATTGCAGGTATACATAATATGCAAATTTTGTGGTATGCCGATTCAGCAAACAAAACCTCACATCAATACACTCAAACTGAATTCTCATGCAAATATACTCCATTTTCTGAGCACAAAAATGAGTACAAATCATATAGCTGTCAGGAGCCACTACCCCTAAAATCAATGTTGCTCAAGTAATCAATATTTATCTTTATTATGGTTAAAAATATCCAAAATTGAGCAATGGGAATAATACAAAAAAAACTGATATATTTTTTCCAGCTTCCTTTATCTTATGGCAATTAAATCAGTAAAGGGTCATATATCTGCTCTTCTTAGCTAGAGCATCTAAACATAATGAGGCAGTACCATAATTTGGGATAATAGCATTATGAGATAATTTGAAAGCTCTCCTGTACTATAGGGCAGGGGTATCAAACTTGTGTGACATATCGGGACTATTTTCCCCTTTGCTAAACCAGGTGGGGGCATGGCCAGTCTGTGATGCATTCAGCCTGCAGGCTGCAAGTTTGACACCCCTGCTATAGGGATGCAGGCTATTGGATGTTGAGCAGTGGTTGCAGCCATTATATTACCTACTTGCACTGCGGTCAGAACATTTTAGCTATGCAGCAAACTTCATAATGCTCTGCAACTGGCATAGATCTAAGTGCTAATTTATTACCTTTACTTTGTCCAGAAAAAAAAATGGAAAGCTATGATGCTTGTCACCCTTAACCTCTCCCCAATATTCTTGAATATATGGAATACAACAAAATCTGGTTGGTTGGTTGGTGCTCTATGTGGGTTCAGATTCTAAGAGATACTGACAATACTTTTGATTGGAATCAGAATGCAAGGCAATTCACTTGAATTCTAAAGTGAAGTATAACACTAGAAAGAATACAAGTGTTTATGAGTTTAAGCATCATCAGCAATCAGTGATCCCATGTGGGTTTTCATGTATTCTTGAGATGGAACCCCAAATTTAATTGTTGGGAAGAAGATCATATCTACAATGGCAGAAAAAGATCACTGAGGAAGTTTTGTCATATTCAGTCCCAGAGGCAATTCAGGATATATTTGTGCACATACCTTAACTTTCTAAGCAATGATGCCATCTAAAAATGCACGAGGTTGGAATAATTACATATTAGAAATATGTGATACAGTAGTTTAATTTGGTCCAGATCAATTGATTTGGCAGTAACATTCCAGAAAGGCAAAATGCAGTCCCTAATGCTGCAAATACATCTCATGTCCACTCTGCTTTTTTTTTTTTTTTTGGGGGGGGGGGTTCAGATGTACAACCCTCAGAGTCACTCTGGGACATCTGGCATTATTATTCTGCATGGAAGCTACAGTTTGGCTAGAGCTCTATAAGTGTGCAAGGATTTGAATCAGTATGCAATAGGATTTCACAGAAGCTACCGGATCTCGTTCACGGGTCCATAATTCCAGAAATAGTCCGATCCACTCACAGATTTATTATAATCAGTTTAAACTTCCCTTCTGAGTACATTCAGGAAACAGTTCCTTCCCCACCCCTCCCTTCAATACTCCCTGTTGTATTGGGGGGGCGGGAATCCCTTTAAGATGTGTTTCTTTGTATTCTGTTTTTTAACTGGAGATAAGTTGAATGTAAGCTGATCGATTAGCTCAGAATTCTTTGGCACAATAAATCAGGACCAGAGCTTTTGGGGGATTTTCATTCAGAACATAGAACCATTCACTCTGAACTCATGTGGATTAGGAGCCCAGCCCTGGTACACAGAGAGCATGGGGGGGGAGTTGCTGGATTATTCACACATTCTGGTGTGTGTGTGTGTGTGTGTGTGTATGCACAATGGTTCTGTGGTATTTATAGTTATATTGATCCAGTCTCTGAGGTGAAATGTACAACTTCTCACTTTACACAAAACTGAAGCATCACTTCAAATTGGTATCAGATTATATGACAATGATCACTATTGAAATTCTTGTTTGTAACTTCCTATAGTCTACTGTGAAGATTTTTATTTAAAAAAAACCATACGGATGATAACAAATTATCTGCTAATTTTGTATGCTTAATTTTTTTTCTTTTTAATGGAAGTACATTGATAGCAATACTATTTTTTTGGCATTTTTTTAAAGGAATAAAGACTCCTAAAATGTAGTCTTTTTAAAATCATTTACTTTTCTTTTAAGAAGAAGCCTCTGAATCTTTCGGAATACTTCACACATGAACACATGCAAACTTCCTGATACATTGTTTGTATCTAATGATTATAAATTATCTGCTAAATTGGGCACAACCAAAAAGAAATAATTTAGATGTCTGTGTACTAATGCAAGCCAATTGGATAACAAAACAGAAGAAATTAATTGATTTTTCCAAGATGAAAAGAAACAGGTATTATAAGAAAAACCTAATGTAACAGAACCCATATCTGAAATTGCATCTATTGATGTGGATGCACTGGATAGGAAAGGTTAATGGCAAATCACTCAGAGTTATTTGTGTATTAACAAAAGACTTGCTAGCTAGTGATAAAATAGAGAATGAGGACGGCGGAGAAAGAAGATCTGTTTTGAGCAAAGGTGACTTTCAGCCAAAGACTCAAAATAAGAAGATTTCCCAGTAGAAGAGGGCATGGAATTGTAATTGTGTACACCATAAAAGCACGAGTTGTTATCTGTCATACAATCCTGTCCAGAAAACAAAAATCCTTTCGAGTTGCAACAACTAAAAGAATGGAACCCCTTCATAGATTTCCTGCTCTCCTTAGCATTGAGTTGGTGGCTTATGGGGAAACGGTTGTGTGAATGAGAGAGAGGGAAGAAGCATATTTAGGGTAATGCCTACATGTGCAGAGTCTTCCTCTCTTAATCAAATCCTGATAAAGCATTGAAGGGATAAAAGAAAATTATCTATCTACCCTAGTGGATTATTTGAACCTTTCCATTTTAGGAGGTCATAGGGTTGTCTGAACAAATTGCTACTGTACTTTTGTCAGCTTTTCCATGTTTTTTTAAATTGGTGTAGAAATCCCACATTTACACGGAAAAGAAAACAAACCTTTGAATATGCCTCCTCCCAAAGGAAGATTAATATTTAAAAATGTATTATTCTTCATTACTATAGTCTCAGCTAACCTTAAACCACCTTAATGGTAACTCGTTTTTGCAGGATGGAAACTGTTTTTTGTTTTATATCGATACTAAAGTAGCTTTGTTGACTTCATAATAAAATGAGGAACAGATAAGCATGATACATCTTGATTACATCACAATAGGAGATTCCATTCCCATCTATCATTATTATCTCCAAACTGGCACAATAAGATAGGTAACAATGATAGGACAGCACTGTCTGTTCCCCAAATTGTCCTTCAATCTACAAGAAGGAAATGCTACATTGGTGAGAGATAGTGGAAGAACTAGAATTGTTCACAGTAATCGAAGGAAAATAGAAGGACTTTCTTTGGGGGATTGAAATGACATCTATGGGACTTCTTTTTGTAGATAATAGTAGATAAATCCTGACAAATATATAGGCATAGTCTAGTATACCTGAATCATTCCCAGTGTATAAACATTTCTAGCAAAAAAAAACCTCTTTGCTCAGAAAGAAAAGAATGTCTTTGAATATAAGTAGCTCAGGTTGATAGTTGGGCTGTTATCTAAGGTTCGAGCTTGGCTGTTTGGTTGGAAACATTTCATCACCATTTGAGGAAACATTGTCAGTGCGCTTTGAATTGTGCTCATCTGTCAGAGTCCTGGCCTTTAAATACCATTTTGTTTACCTTTCAATCCTAATGAGAAGAGAGCAGTATTCTTGATTTCTTTCTTCATTTTAAACTGTTTTATGAAATATTGCAGCAATTTATTTTTCAAAATCTACTTTGTATATTCTGTCAGGCCTACATATTGAAAATCTCTGCAGGTAGTTCTTCTTCTCCTTCTCCTTCTTCTCCTTCTCCTTCTCTTCCTCTTCTTCTTCCTCCTCTTCCTCCTCCTCCTCCTCCTCCTCTTCTTCTTCTTCCCCTTTCCCTTCCCCTTCTTCCTCCTCCTCCTTCTCTTCTTCTTCATCTCCTTCTCCTCCCCTTCCTCTTCCTCCTCCTCTTCTTCTTTCCCTTTTCCTTCCCCTTCTCCTTCTTCCTCTTCTTTTTCCTCCTCCTCCTCTTCCTCCTCCTCCTCCTCCTTCCTGTTTTGTTTCATATATAAAAGAGAACAGAATAGCCTGAGCTTAGAAATCCCACATCCCAATACATAACCTCATGTTTAAAAGAAATTCTCCTTATATGCTTCAAGGAGTGCACATAATGGATAACATGGTAAAGCATTTCTGAAGGTATTATAACAATAAAGGTCAGGTCTGCATACTTTGCATTAGATTCCTTTTTGGAAGTCTAATCATTTATCTTGCTATTGTTTGTGTGCGGGGAGTGGGTGTACATGTGCATACAAATGTGAACTCCTTCTCTTCCCTCATCAGTTTATATATTAAGTAGGAGTCACGCCCTAGTAGTAACGTGACTGGTGGCTTGATGATGTCCTATTTAGTTGCAATAAAATGCCAATTGGCTTAATGTGCAATTGAGAAAAGAGTGACATTTATGGCTTCAGTTTTATGATCCCATGGACTGAGAGAGCTTTTGAGCCTTTCAGTACCTTCAGAGGAAAGGAGATCACCAGCAGAGTTTCTTATTTATACCTTTCTTCTTTTCCTACTAGCAGTTTTGCAATAAATCGCATTCAAACTGAGTTTAATGGAAGCATGTTCCAGAAAGCAAGATTGTGACATTTTAAATCTGAAATCTGCATATTCACTATATAGATCACCCAGGAAAAGAAGTAGGACTTCCCTTACAGATTCAGATGGCTACAAAAAGCCAATCCACATACATGTCCCTTTGTCTGTTTTTGCCTTTTGCAATGTTTGATTTAGTACTAGGCACAGAGGGAAACCACATTTTTGTTTCAAAATACTGTACTCTGTAGAAAGAAATCGGAAGACTACCTGCTATACTGTGGGTTTTTCTCTCAATTTACTTGTGGTGGTATTAAGGGAAGAACGCAGGGACATACACACACTCCTTAATAACTAAGGAAGTTAGGGTGGAATATCAGTGTCCATAGATCCAAATAACTCTTTTCATTTTTCGTGTCATTATACCTTTATTGAAAAACTGCACTTTAAAAAGAAATTGCTCCAGAATCCCAAACAATCAATTGACTATTCTTGCTACGTAGTTCAAAAATAGATCGACAGTGTAATGGCAATACAAATAAAAGCTGCAGTTCCATTCAGATAAAAAAGAACTTTATTTACATACAGTTTTACCTCATTAAGAAGGACAATGGTCTCTGTTAAAGTTATATATACATGCATGTATTGCACAGAAAGCTTGACTGCTAATTTTAACATAGCTATCTTCATCAAGTTAGAACAGAATAGTCAGTAGAGAGCTGACTAAATTCTATTAGAAAATAGGGACATGACTTGTAATGGAATCTCAATAATTTCTGTCTGCCACATTGCTTAATAATAGAGATCAAATTATTCTCCTACTTCCTCCTTTTCAAATTGCAGTAAAGAATTTAGGCATGGACATCGATGTGGAAAGACTGAATCTGGCCAAGTCAGGTGCTCAGTCTGGGAGTTGAATGCTTTAATTCTAATTCTTGGGTTCTGGCTCCGATTGTGTGACACTCAGTTTTGTTTTTTAAAAGTAGCTGCTACATGCCCAAAACTTGGTGTAAGAAGTGCTTATAAGAATTGTTTACTGTAGAATTTATCCAATCCATATTTTCAAGGGATCGTAAAAGAATATCCCTGGTGTGTATGAATGCCTATAGAAATAAGCATTTTTGGTGTGGGATGTCTTGTTTCGTTTTCAATTAATCGTTTGATCAAATTTCCCCTAAATTCATGCTTAAGAACATGAGTGTGTGTGTTTGTGTGTATTACTCTTTTCATGTCTAGTTTGCCATTCCTTACAGCAGTCTTTACACTGGAGGAACATTCGAAATAAGGAAGTCCTGCATAAAAATAGCAAAAACATGTGAAAATTTCACAATACAATTAACTTTAACATACAGTTTTACAACATTTAAGAGGAAGAAGCAAACCACCAATCTCGAAGCTGAGCCATAGCCGGCTAAGATTTTCGGCACTTCGAGCACTACCACTGTGCAGCACTGAAAGTTCCAAAAATGATATGGAGTGTATTTTTTGTCCCTCCTAAGAAGCTCTCTCAGGTGCCCCTGTTGAGAAAGGATACCTTGAAGAGTTTAGGGTGGTCCCCTGCTACCAGTCTTTTATGTGTCTGAAAAATAACTTGAGCAGAGAGCTCAGTTATTCCAAGGGCCTCAAGTTAAATAGCAAATGCAACCCAGATTCCCTTTTATGTCATGTGAAACAGAACTGTTCAACTGTCCTGGCTGTTGTAAATATATACCTGTTCTTCAGCCACAAAATAAAGAATTGTTTTAAAGGATAAGAAAGGCAAAGAAGTATCTTACAAAAGTCAACAAACTGTCACTCTTGAGGGACCAGATGGAATCAATAGGATCACATCAGAACGATCCTTAGCACACATTCACTCAGACAGGATAATAACTGGGTTGTAGCATTTTTCTACTAATGTCCTTCATAGTGACAGTGCTTGTTTATGAGCCCTACTGAACTTTTCTTGCTATCTGAGTTCTCTATTAACCTGTTTCCCTCATGGTGCTTATCCCAATTTCTCTAGTTTCCCAATGGATACCATCTACAATGTCAGTTATTTGCCATCCTTTCTACATTGAACACAAAATAAGCTTTTTCATGAATAGCTTTGATTCCATCAAGCCTGGAATACAGCAAAAAGGATAATTTTATGTAACTGGAAAGAAACTTAACCTTCTGGTTTTAAGGAGTGAGTGCATAATATGAGCTATTACCTACTTTGAAGAAGTCTGGATTCTCGTGAGACGTGAAGTGTAAAATGATAGTGAATAGTTTCACTTACTTGGCACTTGGCACACATTCAGTCAATCCCTGTATCTGGATCAAAACATACATGCCATTCAGTTCAGCTTGATATTTATTTTCAAAATAAATCAGCAAAGAACAAAACAGTTGTTCTGACCCAGCTTCACAAATACGACAAACCCTCTGAAGTTAAATCAATGATTCCTTTATTAGGAGTGCCAGCAGCCCCGGCAAATTGTTTCTCTCTCATCACAGGCTAACAAATCTATTGGGCAGGGAGATGAATAGCTGTCTGCCACATCTATTCATCTCTGCCCCCTGCCTTTTATCGCCAGAGCTAGGATGGGGCTTCACTAGCAGCGGTGGCTCTTCCGTCCCAAGGACCGTCCCATAGATTTCCACTGCTCTCCTCTCCTCTGCCTTCTGCGCATCCGTGCATCAGGCACTGAACCCAGCTGTTCCTCCTCTTCTTCATCAGCCACCTCCAGACCTGGGGGCTGTTGACTCTCCATCTGAGGGCTGACGGATGGCCCAGGTTCTACTTCCATCTCTATCTCTGCCAGCTCCATTCCCTCTTCCCCCATGGAGCTCTCAGGTTGCCTTGATGCTGACCCTGACTCCCATGCCTCCTCCTCATCTGATTTGGCTGCTAAAGGGTTCAGTGGCCAACAGGCCACAACAACAGTTAACTAGCAAAAGGGGATGAGAGTTAGGCTAAAACAGAGAAGTGGGAAAGAGAGAGAAATGTGATCACCAGACAAAATTTAAATTGTCTATCTGCCTAAAAACACAGAACTTGTCAGATCCTTTCTTTGTTCTTCACCATGAAGAAATAATTTGATGATGTATATAATGAGCAATGCTTTTCTATACGGTCTGTTTAATACTAAGCTTACAGTTTTATTTAATTTTAAATCATTGCTTGCATGGAAACTGAGTGAAAAGTTTTACTGCTTATGCAAGTAGCTTCTTCAGACTGAAAAAGCTACTTGGACAAGCACTGAAACATTTCAAACCAAAAACAAAAAGAAGGCCAGTTGCCATGACTCAGCTTCCACACAACTCTATCTGATAACCGAGAATCTTCATCAACATATTGCTATCTATAGTTACAATGTCCATCTTTTTTCTCTTTTTTTCTATTAATTTATTTTCTTTTTTGTCATATAGAGTTTATTTTAATCATTTTATCCATGGGTTTATTGTCTTTATCTGCATAACCAATAATCACATTTTTTTGGCTGCTAATGTCATCAATTTTGTACTTCACTGACTTTTTTTTAAAAAAAGGCCGTGTTGAACACAGTTAAGAGCAACCATCAGTATCCTATGAACAATACAATTGAAAATTGGTAGCTTGGTTTCTTTCCATCCTGAGGTAATGTAAGCCAGAAATGGAATGAAGATATTTCTAAAAAGAAGAGAAATCCCCACACTCACATATTCTGATAAAATACTAGGAAAAACCCTCCCTCTACCAACATAATTCACCACCTTGCAATATTGCCCTATCCAGACCCCATCCTAAATTACTCACTTATTTTGTTCCATTGCCTATAACCAAAGAAAGGTTATTCCTATTGAGACCCATTAATATTGTTGTTAAATATGCAAATTAATTAATTAATGAACCTACATTGGCTAGTAGAAGGATGTCGGTCTTTGTGCAAGCTTAAATGAACAATTGCTTACATTCAGCCAGATACAAGAGTACATGTGAATTATGTTGTTTGCAATGTCTCTTTTAACTAAACTAAACTAAACATTGAAGTTTGAGTTATAAAACAGTATTTATACTGTAATTGATTGATTGATTAAATGCCATCAAATTGTTGTTGATTATGACCGCATAGATAGATTTTTCTCTTTGATGATCTGTCAAACAGAAATTAATAGTATTACAGGCAATAGCAAAACACTTCAGTGGGAAGAAAATTTGCTTATGATGGGACTAATACTAAATGAATGGGTTGTAAATTGGTCTTGTATATTGGCCCCAAAGTTGTTAATAACAGCAACATTCCTGAATTGCATGTATTTTCTGGAGGATTCCCTCCAGCTCTGAGCAGTGATAGGATGTGTTTGTAGCAGAGGTGGTATTCAGCAGGTTCTGACCAGTTCTGGAGAACCGGTAGCAGAAATTTTGAGTAGTTCCGAGAACCATCCAATCCCACCTCTGACTGGTCCCGCCCCCATCTATTCTCTGCCTCCCAAGTCCCACTGACTGGCTGGGTTTTCCATGCACAGGAGAACGGAGCTGGAAAGCCGGTTAGTGGGATAGGGAGGGAATGGAGATTTTATAGTATCCTTCCCCTGCCACACCCACCAAACCATGCCCACAGAACCGGTAGTAACATTTTTTGAATCCCAACACTGGTTTGTAGCATGTTGTTCCAAGAGAGCAAACACAAGACAAAAGCAGCAGCCCCCTCCTTTTAAGATAAATAAATAGATAAAACGCTGCTTCCTAATTAGCTCCGACAAGAAAGAGCTTTGCCAAGTTGTTCTTCAAGGCTGCCGAAAACCCACAGATATAGTTTACAAGTACTAACTATAATGTCCACGAGGCTGAGTTTCAGAGCGTCTTTGCCTTATGCAAAGAACCTTCTTCAAACCTGGCTTTTATCCTCTTGAGGGAGGGGCCATTACCTTGCAGCCTTACTCCTGAGTCGCCCTTGCTGCTGTAACTGCTCTCTCCTACGAGCAATGCAGCGTGCATGCACACTTGGCACAGGCTCCTCGGGAACCTCCTCATCACTGCCCCCAGTCTCTGAAGGCAGCAGTCCACTCCCTAATGGTCCTGGCTGCTGATGTCATCCATTTTGTACTTCAGTGACTTTTTTTTTTAAAGGCCATATTGAACACAGTTAAGAGCAACCACCAGTATCCTATGAACAATACAATTGAAAATTGGTAGCTTGGTTTCTTTCATCCTGATCCTGGTCCTGGCCCCTCATCTGAGTCCTCGCTCTCCTCCACCGTCCACATCTCCTGCCGGCTAACTACAACACATGTATGTGTTCTGAAGCTTACAGTAGACAAGAAGAGATTTGCTGCTGGCACCATAGGTTGGCCAAGATGTGCCCTGATGCAGATAATATCATTCCTACATGTAGCATTCATTAATAGACTGTGGCTATGAAAAAAATGTCATCATCAGAACCAATGTATATTAAGCTGAACGCCTGTGGTGTAGAAAGAATTTCTAATCCATGCTAGCTGCCCAAGTATGCAAGATCTTTGTATTATTTTTATGTTAATATGATTACTCTTAAAATGTACAATAACCAACAGGTATATAAACACATTTTTTAATATCCTTTTTTTCAATATACTTTGAATATATGCTTTTCCCAGCATTTGTGCTTGAAAAATATTAGATCAAAATACACACTGGTGCCTAAGTTTTTGAGTGAGTGTAGAGCAGATATTGTTCATTCCTAGTATAAAACAGTGGTAGATCCAGGGCCATTTGGGGTAGCTACCACACAACCAGGCTGCCAGCACAGGTGTTTCTATCTCAGTAAGGGGAGGAAATAAAGGAATAAAAGAAGGTGCACCATCACTTTGACATAGACCATAGACAGGGCATGGTGACAAGTTGGAAATCATGCAAGCTGCTTGGGTTTGTTGTCAATTGCAAAAGAGAAGACTGCCTCTTCCCAGGGTTGAAATATGTTTCCGCTGGCCATCTGTTCAAATGTTTGCTGCCTGTCTATTTTATATAGACAATGGGATTAATTGCCTCAGGCAGCACATTGTCATAGGCCAATCCCAGCTGTTGTTACTGATCAGCTGCCTACACCAAAGGAATTGTTGGAGAAATTATCCTCCCTCTGGCGAATATTCAGCAAAAAAGTATTTCTTCCTTCCCTTGGTATTGTTGCCTGCAGTTTGCTTGGAGAATTCAAAAAGCACATTTCATTCTCGGCTATGACTTACTGAAGTATCCGCTGCCCTTGCTAGAGCAGATGAAATAAGCAGAAAAAAAAGGCAGGAGGGTTACAAATGGTCCAGGAAGATAATAGGGAAAATCAAACGTTTTGGTTTTATACAGGAGCAACTTTAAAGGGCGTCTGGAATAGAAGCATTCCAAAGCCTCAAACACAGAATTTTTATCCTACATTTAAATTTAACTCAACACTCATATATCAGGGGAGGAGACAATCACATTTAAATAATTGAGTTGAAGATATCTGGATGGAACTTGAGGGTTAAAAACTCTGTGCTGATAGAGAGAGCATGCCTTGATGAGCAATAGCATGAACTTTTGATGTTTTCTAGTTTCTCAAAGCGTACTCTGCTGCATCTGCTTAGTCCTACTCATGGTTAATTTACTTTTCGGCTCTCTTTAGATTGCGGTGATTTTTAAAAGAGGAAAAACTCTGACTTTTATTTTGTCTCACAGTGCTATAACATGCAGCTAATACAGTGTTGAGGTCTCCAGAGACAGGTGGATGAGCTCAATGAAGGTTGTATAATAATTGAACTGAAAGTAGGAGAGGGTTAGAGGTGGGCACAGAATGAAGGAAAAAATTAGGATGGCAAGGAATTTTAATAAGCAACAAAGGAAAAAGGTGATAGTATGGAATCTACTATTGCCAGCTTGCTTGGTGGCTTTGTTTATCCTAACTCTGCAGTTGTTTACAAGTCTGTTCTATGGTCTGTGAAAATTGCTATTCTTCAGTGAAAGACTTTGAAACTACTGCTGTTCCTAGTCTGTATGACCTCTGATAGTTATGGATGGGTCATTCTAATTCCAATCTACATCTGGCTTGTTCCACAGATGTGCACATGGATGCAAGCTGGGAGTATACATATATACCGTCCCTTGAAATATGAAGGGTTTTTTATGTGCTTTGTATTTTCTAAACAAGGAACTTCAGTGATAAATTTGGGGAAATAATCTAATGAACAATTGACTCCACTCTTGAAACAATCTAAAAACTATGGCCCAGATCTACCCATTTTTCAGAAGAAGTGTGTGTAGTTCTGCAAAATCTTGTAACATTCTATTCTCAGTTTAATAATTGTTTTTAAGAAGATAAGAATTAGAGAGGAACAGGTGAATGGAATGGAATGGAAAAGGAAAGGAACAAAGGAGCTATTTCATATGAAGGTTCCAAAAGGTGTTTCATTCCGTCTTGCCATCTGATTATTAAAAAGCAATGATGGACATTCTTAGTTCTTCTTTCTATAAGCACATACCATACACTGATATACACATTAACCCCAAAATTAGAGGTGTGGATATCTATATCAAAGCCCTAAATTGGATCCGGATGATGGTGCTTGACTTTCTTACTGGGATGTTTTGCTCATCTATATCTCTTCTGCCTTGCTCACATATGACCTACTTTATCAAAGAAAATCCTTTATCTTACCTGCTGTCCCATAAATATTTTTTATAGATTTTTTTATTATACATATTTAAGGTGGAATCTTGAAATTGTGAGAATCCAGAAAGTAACACAATCTATCTGTTTGCATCAATCCAATTTTGCATTAATTACTACTGGATTCTTCGCTATTCTTTGTATTATGGCATATTGTGGCTAAGGGAAAATATAGGATGGATAGATGGAGAAAATGATGTCTCTTATTTCTCTGGCCACTTATTCAAAGGTAAAACAATAATTACAAATAACAAATGGCAATTTTTATGGCAGGGGAGTGGTAATACTGCCTAGAAATATAGTAAATAAATACATTTTGCTCTTGAAACTACAGATATATTTTCAAGTTTGGAGCTGGATATCTAAGAAACATAAAAATTGTTATACTTTATTTAGAAGAAAGGCAGTTAAGTGGAGACCTGTTAACAGTGTCCCAGGTCAAGAAGCTCTTGTCCTTAATGGGCACTACAGCATTAACTTTTTAACAAAAAAAGTAAAGCCAAAACCAAAATAGGAACAGATGTGGTCGTGACAAATGGAAATAGTTGAACTGCCTGTCATCCAGAATTAACCTCATAAAGTTCTCGAATATATATTAATTAACACTGGCAGGAAGAAGGCAATATTCATATTTAGCCTGAGGTAAATATGGGAACTTGGTAGTAAAGCTGCTCAGATCCAAAATATTTTCCCTTTGAAAATCCTCCATTCCCCAAGTCTTGTTCCTATCCTTTTCCTTTTCTTTCCTCCAATCTACAAAAGGCCAAAAGTTATCATTTCCTACCTTCTGAACAGGAGAAAAATACCATCAAAGGCAGCTTGAGGTCAAGCCTTTCCAGGACTACAAAATGGCAACTCATACCTTGGCCCAGGCTCATTTACCTACTCCTGGTCTAAATTAATTTGAACATGGCAGCAAAATATTAACAGAAAATTTTCACCAGCTAACAAGAATGGTGGCTTCCATTGTGAAACAAGATGTCGCTCTCCAAAATTCCTGCTAGCTAGCCAGTTATGCCATCCTGCTGGCTACTAACAGCTAGAAAGGGACTGCAGGAAATCAAATTGAGTTCTTTCTTTCTGTTTTTCTGTTTGTGCTCTCAAAATAACTTTCTTAACCCTTTGCAGTGAGAGTTCATAACCGGGGCAGAATTTGGGAAGGCAGGTGAGGATGCACTTATGTTGGAGATGGCTTAACTGGGATGGAGTAAAACTGTATGTCCAGATGCAAAGAAGGTTGGAGGAAAGGGCTTCCCAGAGCATCTTTGCAGGCATGAAACTGGGACAAAGGACATTAAGTGGAAGTGATCTACCTGTAGGTCTGACGTAAATGGGTGTAGTAGATCAAGTTGAAACATGGCACTATTTGTTAAGCAGATACTCACATCTTCTTTGAATAGGTTTCCACTGATACGTTATCATCAAGACATACTTACAAAAGGTATACTTGCATTGCTAGAATAGATGCAAAGAGCCACGCCCCTTTACACTTCTCTTGGGATGTCAAGTCCGCTGAATTCACGAAGATCTTCTGGGTAAATACTGTGCGTTCTTTACCACCAGTGTGTATTTTCACCTACTGCCAGTAAAAGGCTATAGCAGGGCAGCTGCACAATTGGATCCTGACTATAGGCTTACCCTCTGGTAGGATATATTTAATATGCCAGTCAGGACAGTCAGGAAATACATTTACCTCTTTTGTGCATTTGAGCTTAACGTGTGTAAACAGTAAACAGCATTTCCTTCTATTGTGTCTTTTTAAAATCACAATGATGATTAAATATATCAACTAATTATTCAAACTGTTATTACATTATGAGGCTTTGGAGCCTTTCAAATTATTTTCATTATGCACTATGTCATAATAAAATGCTTTAAGCAGCACACAGCTAATTCTTTGCATGGTCTGTGTGATTTCTAATTGTTTGAATAAAAGCATGTGATTGAAATGCCATATAGACACACAGCTGCACCCTCTGAAAATAAGGCTTTTCTCCTCTTCCTGTTAGGAAAGGCAAACATTTGAACATGAGGAAGAGGTAAGATAATTCAGGGCTCCACTGCAGAAATTAGACACACTAAGCCGTTTAATATTTTAAAAAAGCTTGAAGAGGTAGCAGGAAAAGTAAAAATTAAAAAAAATCATATGACAACCTGAATAAATGTCTGAAAAACTTCTTTGAGCTTCTTGTAAGATTTTTTTGACCATCAGCAAAACAATGATAAATCAAGGTGGTATATTTACCTCCTCCCATTTTTCCTCAGTGTCTGCAAGGTAAAAGATAAAGGAGTCCCTGCTGATTTTACTCCACTAGTCGTTGCTGACTATAGAGGGCAGTGCTCATCTCCATTTCAAGGTGCCAGTGCTGTCCAAAGACATAATCATGTGGCTAGTAGGGTGTCCGGAGCACTGTTACCTTCCCACTGAATTGGTACCTATTTGTCTACTCACATTTGCAGGCTTTTGAACTGGTTGGCAGGAAGTGAGGTGAGGATGGGAGCTCACCCTACTGCATTGAGCTTGGGTCTTGAGCCTGGACTACCAGTTTTTCAGCCGACAAGCCCCGAATTTTAACCCTGAGCCACCGCGCCACCCTTTTTAAGGTAAACTGGCTACAAATAACCTGGCCCAAAGATACCCAGAACAGATTTGAACTTGAGTTTATCTCCTAAATTCAGTTTTTTAACAATTGTTATTCTCTTGCGGATTTATAATAGTCCGGGAATAAAGACAATGCATTGATAAAACTGCAGTATGAAGGTTGCCACAGGTAGAGTAATAAAACGATCATATTATCCTATTCATCAAAAATAGGGAAGTATTGAAACATCCTTGGAATGAGAAAAGCCAGCTGTCACTTGCTTCTTTTTTAAGCAACTGTAAAAATAATTCTTCACCTTGAAGGAAGCAAAATTTTCAGGGTTTGTTTATTTAGATACATTGCCATTGGAGTCAGACCATTTTTCATTTTTCTTTTAAAAATGCAAAGTGATCGTTTTGATTAAGTTCTATTCTATGGACTAACAGATAATTAACAGATAATCAGAGTTGGAAGGGACCTTGTAGGTCATCTAGTCCAACCCCCCGCCCAAGTGGGAGACCCTACACCATTTCTGACAAATGGCAGTTCAATCTCTTCTTGAAAGTCTCAAGTGATGACACTCCCACAACTTCCGAGGACAAACTGTTCCATTGGTTCATTGTTCTCACTGACAAAAAATTTCTCCTTATTTCCAGGTTAAATCTCCCCTTGTTCAGTTTCCACCCATTATTCCTTGTCTGGCCTACAGGCGCTTTAGAAAATAGCTTGACCCCTTCCTCCCTGTGGCAGCCCCTCAAATATTGGAAGACTGCTATCATGTCTCCCCTGATCCTTCTCTTTACTAGACTAGCCAAGCCCAGTTCCTGCAACCATTCATTGTATGTTTTAGCCTCCAGTCCCCTAATCATCCTGGTTGCTCTTCTCTATACTTTTTCTAGAGTCTCAACATCTTTTTTATAATGTGGTGAACAAAACTGGATGCAGTACTCTAGGTGTGGTCTTACTAAGACTTTATAGAGTGGTATTAGTACCTTCCTTGATCTTGATTGTATCCCTCTTTTAATACAATTTAGGATTGCATTAGCTTTTTTGGCTGCTGCTGCACACTGCTGGCTCATATTTATCTGGTTGTCCACTAAGACTCCAAGATCTCTTTCACAATTACTGCTATTGAGCCTGGTTTCAATCAGTCTGTATGTGTACTTTGGTTTTTCTTGCCTAAGTGTAGAACTTTACTTTTTTCTATATTGAATTTCATTTTGTTAGATATGGCCCAGTGTTCTAGTCTGTCAAGATCCATCTGGATCTTGAGCCTATCTTCTTGGGTGTTAGCTATTCCTGCCAGCTTAGTATCATCTGCAAATTTGGTAAGTTCTCCTTCTATTCCCTCATCTAAGTCATTAATGAAGATATTGAAGAGTACTGGGCCTAAGACGGAACCTTGTGGCACCCCACTGCTTACTCCCCTCCATGCAGATTTAGACCCATTAAGGACTACTCGTTGAGTACGGTTTGTCATCCAGTTGTGAGTCTATCTAGTGGTGGTGCTATCTATTCCACTTTTTTCTGGCTTACTAAGAAGTAGGTTGTGGTCTATTTTGTTGAATGCCTTGCTGAAATCTAAATATATTATGTCCACAGTATTTTGCTGGTCTACTAATTTAGTCACTAAGTTGAAGAATGAAATAAGATTGGTTTGGCATGATCTGTTCTTAACAAACCCATGCTGACTGCTAGTTATTTCTTTATTAAACTAAACTGACTAGGATTCTGTTGAAGAATTTGGAATTTAGAACATCACCTCTTAGCTCTCAAATACCATCCAGGATAGCTATCAGGTTACATACAGATACTTCCTATAACTGGTCCTAGTGCATCACCAGTCAATCAGATTAGAGCTGGAAAGGACCTTGGAGGACTTCTAGCCCAACCCCCTGCTCAAACAGGACATTCTATACTATTTCAGATAGGTGGTTGTCCAGTCTTTTTTTAGAAAACCTCCAGTGATGAAGCACCTATAACTTCTGATGGCAAGCTGATCCATTGATTACTTGTCCTCACTGTTAGGAAGTTTCTCCGTAATTCCAGGTTGCTTCTCTTCTTGATTAGTTTCCATTCATTGTTTTTCATCTTGCCTTCTGGTGCTTTGGAAACTAAATTGACCCCCTCTTCTTTGTGGCAGTACCTCAAATGCTGGAGTATTGTTATCATGTCACTCCATAGTCCTTCTTTTCTCTAGACTGGTCTTACTCAATTCCTGCAACCGTTTTTCATGTGTTTTTGTCTCCAGGCCTTTAATCATCTTAGTTGATTTCTTTGCCCTTTTTCAAAGTCTCAACATCTTTTTTGCAATGTGGTGACCAAAACTGGGTGCAGTATTACAGGTGTGGCCTTACTAAGGCTTTATAAAGTGGTACTAATACTTCACATGATTTTGATTGTATGCCCCTGTTTATGCAACCAAGGATTGTATAAGCTTTTTTGGTGGCGGCTGCATACTGCTGGCTTATGTTTAAATGATCATCCACTAGGACCCAAAGATCCCTCTCACAGTTACTAATTTTGAGCCAGGTTTCTCTTACTCAGTACTTGTGCCTTTGGTTTTTCTTGCCTAGGTGTAAAACCTTCCTTTTGTCCACATTAAATTTCATCTTGTTAGTTAGGACCCATTGTTCATGTCTGTCAAGATCTTTTTGGATCCTGAGCTTGTCTTCTGGGATGTTGGCAATTCCTGCCAGTTTAGTATCATCTGCAAATTTGATGTGTCCCCCTTCTATTCCCTCATCTAAATCATTTATGAAGATATTGAAGAGTACTGGCCCTAAGATAGAACCTTGTAGTACCCCACTGCTTACATTCCCTCCATGTAGACATAGTAACATTAAGGATTACTCATTGAGTATGGTTTGTCAACCAGTTACAAATCCATCTGGTGGTGATGCTATCCCACATTTTTCTAGTTCACCAAGAAGTAGATTGTGGTCTACTTTGTCAAATGCCTTGCTGAAGTCTATGTTAGACTAATTTTAGTCACTTTGTCAAATAATAAAATAAGATTGGATTGACATGATCTGCTTTTAACAAACCTGTGTAGGCTACTAGTTATACATTTATTTGTTTTTAAATGTTCACAGATGTGGTTTTTTTTTTTTTAATTATTTTTCCGGTATCTTACCAGGTATTGATGTTAGGGTAATTGGTCTGTAGTTTCCTGGATCTGTGTTTTAATATTAATTCAGCTGGGCGTTTGCCGGATGCTGGGGGACTGCTTTGAAATGCTATGCATAGTAGATCCTGCCCATTTTTCTGTGGCTCTCTAGAGAACCTAAAACCCTATGGTTATCTGAATTTGAAATGGAAATGGGAACTCGGTACACAAGAGTCACTTTTCCTTCTGAAATCTCATTCTTTAGCTGCCCTTTCACAGGCCTCCATTTCATTATTTTGCTCCTAAATGTGTAAATAGGTATTTTTATCCCTTCCTCTTTCTGTTCTTTAATTTGTTACTATTTACACCTGGAAATGACTTCCATAAATTATATAGGAAATGCAATGCAGTGAAGTTAACACTGCTGCTGATTTAGCATTTCTTGCCTTTTTAAAATTTTTGCAGCCTTGCAGAGATTTAAATAATTACATACACAAACACAAACATATAGAGTAATTAGTCTGAATTTTCTCAAAATACATCATAATAAAGAATACATAATCATAATAAAAAACAGAGATGACCATTCTTTAATTTTGCTATATCTTGCTTCTTTATAGCAATTTTAGGTTGGATGAGGGTTTTTTTTTTCCCTATGGACATATTTCTTTATGCTTTTCCAAAGGAATAGTGATGGCAGAAACTTTGCTTATAAACCAGAACACAGGAATATCATATTGTAATTGGTGCATATTTTTGCTGAGGTTAACCGTGCATCAAATTTGAGTCACAAAATACATTCAGTAGGTGCTTCCCATTGCAACAAAAGTATAAAAATAAAAATATCTTCATAAAATCTTGTGACTAAATTAAATATCCAAATAGGTCCTCTATTGTATAAATCAGCATATAATTATGATATATATTAGTGTATTTTATGTGTGTCTATTATATATATATCTCATACGTGCATAATCCAGACAATGATCAGATAATCACTCCTAAATGTGTCTTGAATAAACAAGAAGATATTAAATGTTGTGAATGTGAAACAAGAAATGTGAGACATGAAAACTAAACTAACTAAACTAAAACTAAACTTCCTGTATATTATGGTTCGTCGCACAGTTAGTCAGATATTCAGACTGGGTTTGGCATTTTTGTCTACCTATAAAGTCCTTTCTCCAAGGACCTGGGATATAGGATAGAATAGAATAGAATTCTTTATTGGCCAAGTGTGATTGGCCACACAAGGAATTTGTCTTGGTGCAAATGCTCTCATATACGTAAAAGAAAATATACATTCATCAAGAGTCAAGAATCATAAGATACAATACTTAATAATAATCATAGGGTACAATAAGCAATCAAATCATACTAGGAAACAGTCAATATAAATCATAAGGATACAAGTGACAAAGTTATGGTCATACAGTCATACATACAAAGATGCGCTATGAAAAGTATTGTTATTTCAAATACTTCTATTCTACTTTTCATCCAAATTTGCAGCTTTCCAAAAGGCTCTTATAGCTTTCAAAAATCCAAACCGAAATTAACTAACAACCCCAACAGCAATAACAAATTTATTGGATTGACATAAAAGAAGGGAATTGAAATGGGGACCTCCAGAGGAAGGGAGATCCAGAGTCTTGGCACAGTCATAAGGATGTACCGACTATAATTGTGCCTTGGTCACAGAATACCAACCATTCCCAAGATGTTAGTCCGTGTGAAAAATTCTATGAACACAATGAAAAATTAAAATGGGAAAGAAATCCATTTGGTTCATAATTTTAATGCAAAGCTTAATTTTACACTTTCAAATCAATACAGTTATTGGAATTTAGCTACCCTTTACAATCAGCACATTGCCAATTTTTTTCCATACCTAAGCCACAAAGGGAGAAAAATGGCTGGAGGAATTGTGATGCAGAAGAATAAATAGGAATTTGGAAGATCTTCTCCCTTGTGCATACTTCCCTCCATCTGGCTTATATGTGAATAAGGCAAGCAATATGAAATATAATTTTGACAGGCTGGTCAAAGGACACCATCAGGTTAATCCTTACAATGGTATAAATCAGGCCTCAGTAATGCTTGCAGGCTCTGAATATTTTGCTGTGTCCCCTCCAACAAAACACATTGCTGAAACATGTGAGATGATTATTTCATTATATGGCAGAGATATATGTAAAGACTTTCTGAAATATGGCTTTCCAAGGCCATCCAGTCAAATAATATCTGAGACTTATATTTTTAGACATTTGCAAGAAAGAAGGAAGGAAGGAAGGAAGGAAGGAAAGAAAGAAAGAAAGAAAGAAAGAAAGAAAGAAAGAAAGAAAGAAAGAAAGAAAGAAAGAAAGAAAGAAAGAAAGAAAGAAAGAAAGAAAAAAAAAAAACATCATTCCCAAACAGTAAAGCAATATACATAAGAACAATGCAACTGGGTAGATAAGTCATATGAAATTAATAGTAAGTGCTATTTGAAATGGAAGTTTTCAAAGCCTAGGGTAACTAATAAATAAAGATTTGCTCAAATGAGCCTCTCTGTTGAAAGGTTTTCCTGAGCAAAGTGCTACCACAAAAAAAGGCCCTGATCAAAGCCAATATTGAGTTAGAACCTCCTTCTCTGTACTGCCTCAGATGATTATCTGGTATGGAGTCAAGAAAGGCCTTTTTGTGGCAGTACAGGTAATCCTCGACTTACAACCACAATTGAGCCCAACCTTTCTGTTGCTAAGTGAGACACCTATTAAAGTGAATTTTGCCCTATTTTATGATCTTTCTTGCTACAGTTGTTAAACAAATCACTGCAGTTGTTAAGTTAGAAACATCGTTGTTAAGTGAGTCTGGCTTCCGCATTGACTTTGCTGGTCAGAAGATCAGTTGACCCCCAGGACATTACAACCATCATAAATACATTGCCAGTTGTCAACTGTCCAAATTTTGATCACGGGACAATGGGGATGCTGCCACACTTGTGTGAAAAACAATCATAAATCACTTTTTCCAGTGCCGATGTAACTTCAAATTGTCACTAAATGAATTGTTATAAGACAAGGGCTAACTATTAAAATACCTTTGTTTTAGCTTCCTATTGTATTCTTTCTAGACACTGGTCCACTGCCAGCCCTCTTTTTCATTTTATTCACATTTATAATTGCAAAGTCCTAGCAAAATCTCAGCGCCGTCTTCTTCTTATTGGTGTTATTTATTTTTAAGTGAAAGCACTTCCTTTTATTGCAAAGCAATGCATTTTATTTTAAGGTCTTTTTTTCCAGGTGTGTGTGCAACATTGACTGTTCACAAACCAACTTCAATCCTCTCTGTGCTTCCGATGGAAGATCTTATGATAATGCATGTCAGATCAAAGAGGCATCGTGTCAAAAACAGGAGAAAATTGAAGTCATGTCTTTGGGCCGATGTCAAGGTAATGCTGCTAGCAACATTCAATTGTAAGATAGCTCTCCATTTTTACTCTGTTATGTTTAAGAGAAATAGAACTGGGACAGAGGGAGCTGGCATGAATTATTGTGGTATTAGACATTTCTTATATTTTCCATAGATTTTCAAGCTATGAACAGATGTGACCATAAGGTTTTTTTTTATTATTATGGCTCACAGTCAAGGGTACAATTGTTCAGCATCCTTACATTCAATTGAACAGAAGATAAACAACCGCATTGCTGCTACATCTTTGTACACAACCTAGATTTTTGGCAGTACTTGTGATATATCCACTCTCAAACGGTGTAAGAAGCAAAGGAAGATGTACCAGGGTTTTAAAAATGCTGGGTCAACAGGTTCTGCATATCTTGAGCTGACTTAAAAATATTCCACAAACACAGAAACATACACACACACACACACACACATGTATTTACAAGGCTTTGTAGAAAGAAAGATCCCTTTGACAATACTAAGAGGTGATAAACTCTAAGGCAGCGGTCCCCAACCTTCCTGCCAACAGTGACCGGTTTCGGGAGGAGAAATTATCTTCCATGGACCAGGGAGAGATGGTTCCATGCACAACCTACATCCTGTGCATGCGCAGATGAAGCTTCACTCACTCACATATCATTCTTGCAGTCTGGTTCCTACCAAGCCAGGGATCAGTACCGTGGCCCAGGGGTTGGGAAACCCTATTCTAGTGAGATTGGAAATGTACTCTATTAGTGGTTGTGGTGGTTGCAGTTCTCTTCCCATTCCCACTGTCTCCCTTGAAAGTGCCCTGTATCACCTCAGAGTTTTAATCTGCCTTCCAGATGTTTTGTGCTTTAACTCCTATCATTGGCCTTGGTGGCTGGAGAGAATAAGAATCTGGAGAGCACCAAATTATGGAAGATGGCTATAAATTATGGGAGTTAGAATACTTTGATTCCAAGAAAGAATGTAGGAGACCCATCTTTATTTCTGTAAGATTCTTAAAAAAGTTTCATTTTCTGACAAATTTGTACCTCTGAAAGTATCTATATAGCTCCGTTTTCCCTCATTCCCCCTTCTGTTGTCACAGAAAAGCTCCATTTAGGTTGTTTGTCATTGTTAAAGAAAAGTCTGAAAGGAACATCTGGATCAAGCCCCTAATCCAATCTTCTGTCAGGTAATATCTGTATGTATACAAAGCTTCCATTAACAGTTGGCAACAGCTGATCGTAACAGACCCCAGTTCCAAACAGAGCAGAGTGAGACCAGGATTTGGGTTCTCTTCCTTAATTTAGAATTGTACTATTAACATATGGAGAACATAAAATTGTCTATTCTTGCATATCTCTATATAAGATGTGTTCAAGTCCAAAGTGGATTCTGGCAACCAGACATTAGCTGCACATATGTTCTGGGTACAGCTGTGATCCAGCCATAAATCTGTGAATAGAGTGTTTATTTTGCAAGGAAACATTCAACTGGCCCCAAAAATACCCTCAAAGACACACAGCTTACCTTTATCATAGATCTGTTCAGGCACAATACCCACCCAAGAAAATTAAAAATATGTAAGGGACATTGGACTATGACCGATATCTCCTATGTAGGGATTCCTGACCTCTCCAGAAGGAGCTGAGAGATCTGAAAGGCTTTTGATATGTCTTCACTCTAGTGTGAATACCTAAGCCACAAACTCGACTGTTTTACCTACCAAGACTAGAAGCTGGAAGGTGTTTCTTTTTTCCATTGCAGTATGTATAGTTATATCTCTTTAGAATCCAGCTGGGTTCTTTGTGACTTCATGAACACAATGCTGTAGTTTTCTTATTAACAGAATGAATTTGTTTGCCATTGCTGCCTTCAGAGAAGTGTTTTTGATAACCTATAGACATAAGATCTTTCTAAATACCAACCATGCAAGTGTGCTGGGTTTCTAAGATCAGGCAAGGCCAGCATTTCTATGTCTTGGTAAGACACAGATGGTTCATCAATGTGATTTCCTGCTCTCCAACAGAACAAAGACCCTATAAGTAAATCATTTGTTCTGACTTGAATTTCATTTTTTTGCAGTATGCAATAGAATGATATGTGCAATAAAACTCCACTAGCAAAAAGATTTATTTTCCGGGTTTCAATATAGTCTGAAGTACAGACTAGCGAATGTAGTTTTAATCATTTCATACATGACTGCTGTTTCTCATTTTTCCTCCTTGCATAATCTACTCTGGATTTTTTAATTCTAGTTGGAAACAGCTTACAATCTCAAATATAACAAGTTCTCAGAAGGTCTCTTAATTAAATAAAAAGTTCATTTGGGACTTCTGTGAGATTTTGTTTAGTTGGAAAGTTCATTTATTTCCAAGAACTTCTGATTTGTTTAATTATAGTTTTTTAAAAAAGGAAAAGTGTTCATAATTTACACATCGTTTATTCATTTATTTATACTTTTAAGTATTCGTTGAATGACTGGGGGAACTCCACAGATATAGCCTGACTGTATAAATAGTTCATAATAATCCTTTACTTTCACAGTTTTTGATAGAGGTGTATGTATAATTATACATTTATACAATTCTTTTGAGCTATCTTATGTAGCCATTATGGTTTAAAAAATGTCAATAATTAAAACAAAACAAAACACAGCAATGTAACATACATACAATGCAAACTGTAATTACATTGCATCGGAAATGCAAATCTATTATCTTTCTCATTGTTTTTTCTTCTAATAAACATTCAATCAGTTATCTCCATCAAGACTTCCATTTAAATGCAAGTAAAAGCCACATTCCTCACAGCAATTGGGAAACTATCCATAGTCATTCCATTGAGCTCCCTCGGATATTCAGTAAATCTCCACAGCTTTCACAAAACTGTTCAGATATATAGATTGAGAATGAAATAAGTCATAAGGTTGAAATGTTTCTGCCCCAACCAAGAGAAATCTAACCGAGGTACTTCAAATTTAAATCCTCTACAGTTTATCTGAGGGGGTACAAGATGTGACTATGACCACTAAATTGATGACTTTGAAAGGGATTAGATAAATTAATGAAGGACTCATCTATCAGAATAATTGGTCTTGAAAGCTCAATATTGTTTGTCTTGTATTATTTCCTGGTGCAAGAAAATTATATCTCCTTCTCTTGTATGTGAGCATCTTAGCTGGGAGGCTATCATGAGAAACAGAAGGATGAACTAGGAAGAATCTCGGTGTAATCCAGAAAGGATTTTTTTATGATTGTATGTACAGTCCTGTAAATTCTTGTGTACTTTTCTACAATCTTTGCTTAAAATGATTGCATTGGCTTTAGAAGAAAAGCATTTCATCATTGGTATAAAGCTAAACTGTGAATCACAGCTGCTATTTTAAAATGCAAGAGAACCATTTAGGGATTTGATTTCAGTTTGCAACCAAAGTAAACAAATGCAATGTCTTTCAGATAACACAACTGCCACTACAAAGTCAGAAGATGGACATTATGCAAGAACGGATTATGCAGGTAAGTTGTCCCACCAAAACATAGACATGTTTTTTGAAAATCAGGGGGAAAGTATATTTGAAAAAAATGAAGTCATAAATGAAGTCTTTTTTCATTTCCCATGAGAGAAAAATAGGATTATCCTCAATAAGAATTCAAGCTTAAGTCAATGAATTGGAGCAATTACTATAACTACAGAAAAAAAATCCTTGTCCTCATTTTTTCCAATTTCCTCCTTCTAAAATTAATTGGTGAGATTGAAAAAGCAGATACTCCTCAGAAAGTCTGAAGACTTTACTTGGGTGAATAATACACAGATTTTCAAATTTCATCTACTCCACACCAAACGTTATTAAAATGAATGGGTAAAATGGATTGAGAAGAAATGTAAAACTGGTTTTTACCTCCAGCCACTATTTAAATCTTGCAAACCAATCTGGGAGTTCATATTCTACCCAGTGTCAAGCTACAGAACTTTTTCCCATTCAATTAGCAAGAGTGAACTTCTGAGAACCAAACGTATCAAAAGGAATCCTTTATTGAGATGAGACAATTCATGTAGGAGTTCAAAGCAGCATCTGAGGTCCCTCAGGCATACAGGGATAGGTAAGGGAGTTTAGAACCCCTCCCCTTCTCTCAATGTGTATTTAGTGAAACAAAAGCCAGTATGTTTATTCCCCTCCCACCCCTTCTGTAGGAACGATCTTTCTCACAGTTTCCCAGGACATACCTAATTTCCCCCCACCCCCTTTTTAGAATGAACTTTTTCCAGAGATTCCCCGGACACATCTCACTGTGGAATTTTTATGATCTTCTCATCTCCTGGCTGTGCCTCTTGGAGGTGATAGGTTCTGGCCATCTGGCTTTTCTCCCTCATTGTATCATGTATGGGTTATACAAATTGGATATAAGGTTAAATATATTCAGGTTACATCAAGAAAGGATTTCTTTATCATTCTCCCCCCTTTTCTTCTTCCACTGAAGAAATGACAGATACACAGATCTGACATCCAGTACCAGATATATTACACTTTTGCTCTTTCCTCCAAGAATGACAGTCCATTTGGAAGATGGAATTCATTAGCTTTGAATTGACATGTATTTTATTTTATTTTGCTTTCATATACAGAGTACCTAGTTCTCGTTATAGTCTTCTTCTATCATTAAATCGGTGGAGGGCTGGCTAATGCTGAGGGAGCTTGGTTGAAAGAGACTCACTTGCTTTTAAACCTAGATCTTTGATTTTTATGAACCATTATGGTTGTGTGTTATCAATGGACTACTTTTATGATGAAAGATAATGTAATGAAAGTACATGCAATATGTTTTTTGCACTAAAATATGTTAGCCTTCAGGATAATTGTACCCTTCCTTCAAAATTCCGACAGATATGTTTTTCTTAAATTTATGATATTGAAATCAATATAATGTAGTTCAAATACTTCATGATCAAGGTAGTTCCCTGCCAGATAAATATAGCATTTTAACAAAAGGTTGAAATAAATGAATCAGTTGATGTTACTGCTTTTAACATTGATACTTCTTTTCATCTTAATGAGTGAAATCTCCCCCATACGCCATTTTTGCTACTGCCAGGCTTCACATTAATCATGGTGGCATCCACTGTGTTTAAACTTCAATTAAAAAAAATTCAACATGTCACAAAACTGGGACCAATAATTTCTTACAGTTCATTTCTAGCTATTCTCTGCTTCTAACTGGGATAAACATTGCACCATACTTACACTTGGATGCAAAGTTAATTAGGTATTTTAGAACAGTTTTTTTTTAAAAAAATGATAAATTGCTTTAATTTATTTGAAAACACCAAACAAAATATAACCTCAGTTTTTGCTTAATATAATGGTTTGAAATATAATATATATGTAAATGTTATTTAAGGTTTTATCAAACGTAGTTTGGTGAAGAGGTACCTTCAGTTTAGTTTTATTTTTCAAATCTGTTTTAACTAGGAAGATTAAGGTTTAAGGAGTCTTTAAATGTTTGTCTAAATTTTAACAGCTTGAGTTGAGGATTGAGAATAGGAGTGCCAGGAATCTAATCGTTTTAAAAAATAAGGCAAGAAAGGTATTTTTCTTTCCACTTGCAATTTTCTTTGAGATGAGTAAAAAAGAACTTAATGAAGGAACAGTCTTTTGAGTGCTTGGCTTATGGCCTTGTTACACTAAATAAGACATGGTGAAGCGTCTTTTATTTATTAAGATTTTACTATCCTTACTTGACAGCAAAATATTCCTTGCTTCCCTGCAAGGCATAATGTGAATTAAGAATAAGATTAACTGGTGCACACATAGTGGAACTTTTTAAAAACTGTTTTTTCATTTTGAAATATCTTTGTCTTATGAACACCTGATGCTCTATATGTTAAGGAACCAAGTTCATGGAGAGCCTTCCTCTAATCTGTTGGTTTCCAAATATGTTAGAATTAAAGGGGCTAGCTGAAAATTCTGGGATTTATAGTCCAAAGATATTTTGGACCATAGGTTAAGAAGACTGCATTATTATATCAATAGGCTTGATCCCTCAAAAGAGAAATTCTATGGCTTTTATAGGGGCATTGCCAAAATGAAACTCTTAAAAAATGGTATACTGTATATGCTCACTTTCTTTAATCACTGCACAGCAAATGCAATGCTGTTACATCTCATGCATGGCCTTGGGGTATCCAAAAGAGATCCTAGTTTGGTTTTGCAAAATAAAGGTATTCTTTAACTTACGACCACAATTAAGCCCCAAATTTATGTTGCTAAGTGAGACAGTTAAGTGAATTTTGCTCTATTTTATGACCTTACTTGTCACAGTTATGTTCTGACCCAAACCTTGTTCCAAGGAAACAAACATGAAACAGAGGTAACAGCAAAACCTTTTAATGATTCTTTACAAATTCCATTCCTTCACAGTTAAAAGGCTGTTTCAAACTAATTGTTTCTGATAAGAATGAGCCTTGCCAAAGTTGTGCAAGGCTGCCAAGAATACTAGATAAAGTTACTAAGAATATGTCAAACACAAAGAGTCTCCAAACACCAACCAAGATACTCCAAACGTCCACAAGGCTTGAGTGCAAAAACTTCTTTGCTTCCTGCAAAGAACTCCGGTTTCTCAGCTGGCTTTTATCTCTTAAGAGGGGTGCCATTACCTTGCAGCCTTACTCCCAAGTTGCCCCTGCTGCTGCTGCACCTGCTCTTTCCTTCAAGCAGCACTGCGCACACTGGGCACAGGCTTCTCGAGAACTTCTTCATCACTGCTGCCAGCATCCACACTCTCTGAAGGCAGCGTTCCAGTCCCTGATGGTCCTGGCCCCATCCCTGCATCACAGGCAGGCCCCTCAGCTGAGTCCTCGTTCTCCAAGACATCAGCCGTCTGCACCTGCTGCCGGCGAACCACAACAAGTTGTTAAGTGAATTTCCTTAGTTGTTAAATTAGTAACATGATTCCTAAGTGACTCTGACTTTGCTTGCCAGAAAATCGCGAAAGGTGTTCACATGACCTATGACACTGCAGCCGTCATAAATACAACTCTGTTGCCAAACACCTGAATTTTGATCACATGACCATGGGCATGCTGAAAGGTTGTAAAAGTGTAAAAAACAGTCATAAGTCACTTTTTCAGTGCCATTGTAACTTTAAATGGTCACTAAATGAACTATTGTAAGTCGAGGACTACCTGTAATAAGGTTTTTGACATGGATGTGGCCATAATTGTTTTGCAGAGATGTGCAAAATACTTTCATGTGACTCTTACCAATGCCCAAATTCCATTCCAATGCATAAGCATCCCAATGTTGAAATGGGTATTTCTGATTTTATCTGAGGTCAGAACATCCCATTTCACACACAAAGTTTTTGTGGTGAGAGCCGCAGTGGCGCAGTGGTTGAAGTGCAGTATTGCAGGCTAATTCTCCTGACTTCCAATTGACTGCAATTTGGCAGTTCGATTCTGACTGGCTCAAGGTTGACTGAGTCTTCCATCCTTCCTAGGTGGGTAAAATGAGGACCCAGATTGTTGACGGCAATATGCTGACTCTGTAAACCGCTTGGAGACGGCTATAAAGCAGTGAGAAGTGGTATATAAGTCTAAATGCTATTTTTGGTCAGGATCCAGGATTTCCAAAACGGTTAGGCCTTTGCAGACTTCTGGTCCTTTGCTCATTTGTTTGGAACTGAGTGATGCATGGGGCAGGCAAGAATAGTTTTTCATCTTTATATAGCTCCAGCTGCATCAGCTTCTCCAGGTGAAGGAGAAACGTGTTATGGCTTCAACCCAAGCACATTTTCACCACCTCTCTTCCACTTCACCGCCTGCTCTTTGTTTATAGTCATGGGGAAAAAGAAAAAAGATCCAGATCAAGCACACATCTGGAAAAGGACCCAGTGTGTCTATGAAGTGAACTTCACCCTCTGAGAACAAGCAGCCCTAAAATGACAGGCGGCAGGGGGAGAGAGGTTGGGAAACGAAAGCCAAAGTTTTAAAGCAGCCTAGTTTTTTCAAAGGGAAGAGAGAATGAATTACCGTCCTGGTAGACTTGAAATAGCAAGGGGAAATATAAGTCAAGAGGATAACTTGTCAGCAGATCCCTTCTCTGTGCTTTTGCTGGCATCAGCAGAAGACTCTTCCACCAGCAGTGCCCTATATAAAGCTGGGTAAGGCAGAACTGAAAGTATAGGAACTATAGGAACTTATTTGTTCAACAATTCTGAAAGAGAACTATATGTGTTTATACACACACAAATACTCTTATATTGTTGTAGTTAGAAAATTAATTTTCTCAAACTTTAGCCATAGGGAGGTTGGTCAGATAAACTGGCCAAGTTTTAGAAATGTAGCTATCATTGAATTTATAAAAACTTTCAGGGAAATTAATGTGTGATAACTGAGTGAGTATGATTTTTTTTTAAAAAAACCTTGTTATTGTTGAGTTGTCAAATGTGTTAGGTTCAGAGGTGGTATTCAGTCGGTTCAGACTGGTTCTAGTGTACCGGTAGCGGAAATTTTGACCAATTTTGAGAACCGGCAACAAATACCACTTCTGGCTAGCTCCACCCACCCGCCCCTGCTCTTTCTCGCCCTTTATTCCATTGATTTTTAGCTCAGTTGATTTGCGCAGCAGAGCGGATTGCTGAACCTCAGCTGAGCTGAAAAACAGCTCAACTCTGGGCGCACTTCGCACAGTCACTTCCGCCCTCGTTATCTCCCGCTTGGATTATTGCAATGCTCTCTACATGGGGCTCCCCTTGAAGAGTCTCCGGAGGTTGCAGTTAATTCAGAATGCAGCCGCGCGGGTGATCGTGGGCGCCCCGAGGGGCGCCCACGTAACACCACTTCTCCGCAGGCTGCACTGGCTTCCTGTGCCCTTCCGGATTCGATTCAAGGTGGTACTGATGGTATTTAAAGTGCTCCATGGCTCGGGACCTGGGTACTTACGGGACCGCCTGCTGCCACCAACAACCTCCCGCCGCCCAGTACGCTCCCACAGGGTCGCCCTACTTGGGGTACCGCCGCCTGATCGCTGGCGGCTGGCGGCCCCGAGGGTGCGTGCTTTCTCTGTGGGAGCCCCCTCCCTGTGGAATGATCTCCCCCCGGAGATACTAGCCATGACAGACATCCTGACCTTCCGGCGCGCAGTTAAGACCCTATTTTTTTAAACAGGCCAGCCTGGCCCAGCAAGGGTCTCTGGGGTTTTAAATTCAATAAGGGTTTTAATTTTGAATCTGATTTTTAAATTTTTATCTATCCCGGATTTTAAATATTTAATTATAGTCGGACGGGATGCAGCCATATATGTATTTAATTTGGTTTTAAATTCTATTTAACTTGTATCTATTTTATGTGTTTATTAGGCTGTACACTGCCCCGAGTCCCTTTTTGGGAGAGGGAGCGGTATAGAAATATGAAAAATAAATAAATAACTAAATAAACTCATCGAGGACGATCTTTGAATGCGCGTCCTTTATTTTCTTGATTTTTACTTCAGCTGATTCGCGCGGCAGAGCAGATTGCCTCAGCTAAGAAAAACAACTCAGGCGATCTTTGAGTGTGGGAGAGGGCGATCTTTGAGTGCTGCGCACGCAAAGCATGCAGAACCAGTAGCATGCAGTTTGGAATCCCACCACTGGTTAGGTTCATAAAGATTATGATATTGCAGAAATCCATCCTCAATTTTCAACCCATTAATCTTCTCAGGAGAGAGGCCTTGGGTCATTTTGGATATTATGCTGTAATTGACCTCTGCACTATATGAATCAAAAGAGACTCAACTACTCATGCGACCTAAATGAAAAATATAAGTAGCAAAATGATTAGTTTAAATGCTACTACTTTAAACCATCCAGATTCATGACCTTGGTTTTTAAATTGTACAGACTAATAGATCACTAGTTCTTTCATTTTATTTCAAAAAATGATACATTTCAGAAAACTTGAGTATATGAAACACATTAAATTTTGGTTAGCTTCGAGACGAAACCAAATTTGTATGTTCTTCTAGGAGTATGATGTTTCTATTTATTTGTGAATCAGCAAATTATAGCACGGGGTTAGATCCCAAAGAAACTAATTAAATGAGAATATTATAGTACAAGTAGTCCTCTACTTGCTTGTTGCCAAGTGAGAAATGTGTTAAGTGAGTTTTGTCCCATTTCTTATCTTGCCACATTTGTTAAATGAATCTGGCTTCCCCATTGACTTGGCTTGTCAGGTCACAAAAGGTGATTACAGGATCCAGGGACACTGCAGCCATCATAAATATGAACCAGATGTCAAGCATCCAGATGTAATTCATGTGACCATTGGGATGCTGCAAAGGTCATAAGTGTGAAAAATGGCCATAAGTCACTTTTTTCAGTGCCGTTGTAATTTTGAACAGTTAGTAAATGAATTGTTGTAAGCCAAGAACTACCTGTATAGTGAGGGCTGCCTACTTTTTGATGACCAGGGCTCCAGTTTTTGGCATTTTTAGTAAATTGCACAATTGGCATGCTGATTCTAAGTTAGTGGGACCAAGCTACACCTATTAATAGGTTATGGTTTTCCAATTCTTCTAAGTTTAAGGGAGAATGGAGAACATTCTTTTTGAAATTAACTTTAAAAAATAAGTTTAAGCCTTTTAAAAATGCATGTTTCCTTCCTCAAAATACACAAAAAATGAAAAACTGTGTTCAATTCCAACCAGTAATGTTTGTTGAAGGACACTCAATGAACCATTAGAAAAGTTTTGGTAGATTGTATGCAACCCTTGAGCTTCAGATTATTCAACCTCTAGTTTATACAGTAATTACAAAGGTTGCTGTTAACTTTGTGTAAATTTTACATAAGAATAACATGGCAATTACAATAGATGGTCTTTGCAAGATATTTCATCTTTTATAAACATCTCCCATTAAGGAAGTAAAACACATATTCCTATGCTATGGTCAAAGGGATCCAGGAGAAATCATCATAATTGTATATCAGAATTCTATTTGTGTATTGAAATAGGCCTAGAGGATCAGCTGTTTTATGTATTTTATACATTATTTTGTCAAGACTTAATAAAGGTTTGAAATACCCAAATAAGTAGTGGGTATGCAAGTCTGATATAAATATTGAGTATTCCGTCTTTGTTTATTTTTCCATATTCTAAGATTATGAAGAAATAGTAATCATCACATCTTAGAGAACTCTGGCTGCAGCTTCATTGATAGCTAGGGAGAAGCAATAATCTTCCTGAAATTGAAGTTTGGGTAGATGTTTGGGAAGAGCCAAAATCAGTTGGAAAGCAATAAGATTTCAATTGTATTATTATATAATACAAGGTCTTCCTTGTTCCCCACGCCTAAGCTTTTACCTTCAAAATACAGTAACGATTCAATAAAATAGCCAACTACCCAACAGCTGCCACCTGGTTCTAATCCCAAAATCTTTGAAGCATTAATATATTTGAGATGCTCTGTCATTGCATAACACTTTCCAAAAAGTTTTAACATCTCCAGCCTTTCCAAAGCACCCATTAGCCATGTTTCTGGCAAACAAGTAAAAAAAAAAATAGGGAAAACAAGTCCTTGAAGCACATTAGTACAATTGCATGCGCAACTCACCAATAAATCTGAAAAATCGCCCACTGAAGGACTTGCCATTATTTAGGAATTCTAATCTCCAATTCTAACCTCTGCTGTGCTTCTAATTACAAAGCTGTGGAATCTGTGACTCTCTGGATGATACTGACTTCAGCTCCACTGTTCCTCACAATTAGTTCTGTTGGCTGGAGCTGCTAGGAGCTGTAGATAAGCAACATCTGGAAGGTCAGAGTTTTTTTTTCCTCAACTCTCCTTTATGGAGTGGTCTCCTGAAAGTTGAAGGCATTTATTTTGAAAGCATCTAGAATATTTTTTTCCAAACTATCAGTCAGGTGGCAATAAAATTCAAGTTCGTTGTAAGTTCATCCCTGGATTTTGGAAAAATATATAAAACTCGGCATGCTGTTCTGCTTACCTGAAGTGCTGTCTTGACAATATGTAGAGATTATTTTACAGATTCTGTCTGCAGACTTTGGCTCAGTGGGTTTTAATAAGGCCCTACTCGTGGTCATTCACACCCTGTTTACCTTCCAGTTGGAGTATTGCAATGTGCTCTACATGGGGCTGTCCCTGAAAAGTACTTGGAAATGAAGGCAAATACACATATTCCAGGATAATATTGCAGGATCCAATCTGAGTCAGTCACTGAGACCAGAGGTTTTGTCTTCTGAGTTTTTGAACCAGTGCTGGAGCCCAAACACTCTGCTAGAGAGAAGGTCCCTTGGGGTGGGCTCCAGCACGAGTCTGACAGCTCAGAAGACTAAACTTCTGGTTCTGATGACCAACCCAGATTAGATCCTACAGTACCTGGAAACTTCAGCTGATGCAAAATGCAGTTATATGTGTTTCTGGTTAAGTGCACATTATACCTATGTTTTGCAACCTGCATTGGTTACCAGCTTGTTTCAGGGTTCAATTAAAGAAGCTGATGTTGACCTTTAAAGCCCTACATGGCATGGAACCCAGTTATTTGAGAGACCTTTTCCTGATTTTATCTGCCCATTCCAGTAGATCCAACAGAATGGGTACATTATGAGTTTCTTTGTCTAGGAACTATATTTGGCAGGTTCTAAATGGTGGGCTTTACCTACTGTGGCTTCTGCATTATGGAACCTTCTCCACCCCTCCCCCACCCTACGCCCCTCCAAAAATGAAATTAGCCTCATCATTCCTAAGCTTTCTAAACTGCCTCAAGATACAGGTCAAGGGATCCCAGGGTACGAATGAACTTGTGAATTGGCTTCATTATGATTAACACCCTTCTATTATTCTGTTCCTGTTTTAGTTCTGCTTTTATAATTTTTAATCTCTTCTAATATTATATAATGGTTTTAGGTAAGTTTTCTTTTACTTACTCTTTCCCAGGAGTCTCCAAGCTTGGCAACTGTAAGATTTGTGGACTTAAACTCCCAGAATTCCTCAGCTAGTCATGCTAGCTGGGCAATTCTGGGAATTGAAATCTACAAGTCTTAAAGTTGCCAAGTTGGGAGACTCCTGTTCTTTGCTATCATTGTATGCTGCCCAGAGTCCTTCTCCGTGAGATAGGCAGCCATATAATTTTTATCAATAATAAATAATGCCTCTTACCTTATTGATAACAATGTGAACAAATAACATTTTCCATTTGATAGCTTCTTGGAAACACTGGGCTAAGTTCACATACAATAATTATATGAAAGATGTTCAAAGCAAAGAGTTGGGGTGCTAATTCATTAGGTGTCGCCTCACCACCTCCTCCTTTTTCCTTCTTTAACTCAGTTTAGCTCAGAGTTTCAAGCCAGACCATAGCAGATAGGAATACTGTGCTCTGAAAAATACAAAATATATCACTGATACATAATGGTTTTCATACATATGTTCTTCAAAAGAGCATGACACTTCTATAACTGAATTTAGATATAATGTAAGTCATTTTCATCCAGCCCTGCACATTAGGGAACCTGAGTGAATTCACTCCAAAGAAGCCAATCCTGCTAGTAAAAAAATGAAGCAGATTCCTAAAGAGATAGTAGCTGTTATTATCAGGGACTGGATTCTCCATTAAGCAACCAGGCACTGGAAGTTCTTTATTCCGGTTTGCCTCTACTTGTCCTTCCAGCTGTTCAGTGAGGCCCCTTCAGCAAACAAAGGCTGTGCAAATCCCTGATACATTCTACCCTGGTGTCAGTCTTGAGGAGATCCACAATAGCCAACTAATCTCCAGCACAGCCACTACTCCAAAAGGAATGCTGCAAAGATAGTTTCTGGCATTCTTTGTTAAGCTCTGGTGGAACAATTTTTCATTGGCAATATTCTAACTTTAACCCTCATTTGAGCTGCTTCTTCCTGAAGACAAGGCATCATTGTTTGCCTGGATTTTAGGACCAGTTCTGCACTCTAGGGAATGTAAAATATTTCAACTATATTTCTCATCAGGCTGCTTGTTTGATGCAGACCAGTATTTCTTAATCTTGGTAACTTTAAGA
The DNA here is from genome assembly GCA_023653725.1 of Bungarus multicinctus. Taxonomy (NCBI): domain Eukaryota; kingdom Metazoa; phylum Chordata; class Lepidosauria; order Squamata; family Elapidae; genus Bungarus; species Bungarus multicinctus. Next base: position 7,508,066 of record CM042838.1, read on the forward strand.
TGTGTGGTCTTTGACTCCCAGAATTCCCCAACCAGCATGCAGATAGGGAAGTTTATTTATTTATTAAATTTCTATACCGCCCCCTCTCCCAAAAAAGGGACTCGGGGCGGTGTACAGCCAACTAAAAACAAAAACAGTATATACAATTAAAAACAGTATATACAATTAAAAACAAATTAAAAAGAATTACATTAGAGGCCAAATATACAATTAGAGAATATAAAACTATTAAAAATTTAAAATACCAAGTTTTAAAAACCCCAAAAATCGTTACTGGGCCAGGCCGGCCTGTTGAAAAAACAGGGTCTTTACTGCACGCCGGAAGGTCTGAATGTCGGTAATGGCCCGTATCTCTGGGGGCAAATTGTTCCAAAGGGAGGGAGCCCCCACAGAGAAGGCCCGCACCCTCGGGGCCGCCAACCGGCAACGACCAGGCGGCGGAACCCTGAGGAGGCCAACCCTGTGGGAGCGCACTGGGCGGCGGGAGGCTGTTGATGGCAGCAGGCGGTCCCGTAAGTTCTAGGAGTTGAAACCCACACGTCTTAAAAGTTGCCAAGATTGAGACAACTCTGGGCTAGTCTATAAGCATGGTAACCGTATTTGTTTTAAAAGAGCTTTAAAGGAAAGGATTTCCATTCAAGCTTTAGTTGAAAAATTCAAAACTTTTATCACATTGCGTTTGATAGTTCCTATTTAGAAAATTGCAGAGAAAAACCTACCCTGTTTATAGAATTACCATCAGTTCTATATACCCGTAAGAAAAGCGTATGGTTTCTTTTAAGTTCAATTATAATTCCTCCATTCATTAATTTAGCCCATGCTTTACATCCATCTAATCATTCCACTTATGTAGAAACATGATTATGTGGGAATGAGCAATGAAATGAAAGTGCTTGATTTGTTCATCATGACATTGCTGGAAATACTATTTCTGCAAATACATTGATCTCAATGAAAAATAAACAAGGGAAAATGCAGGTTCCATCTTGTAGCCCTGTTATTGGTATGAGTAGCATAATAAATAAATTGCTGGCTTGAGCTATTACTTTGTCGCTAGTCTCCCAGAAAAATGCAAGTCTTAGAAATAAATTAAAATGTCAAACCTGCTCATGGTTTGGGGCAATGAGATGGAGGGAGGGAGAAATTTAGCAATACATGTGTTTCCCTTTTGAGATTTACATTAGGGAAGGTTCATTAAAACAACTTGTCACAAACCGTGGCTCAGAGTTTCATAGATTCACACACTGTATACATACACGCACATACAAACACACACATTCCTCTAGTATGCTTTACTTGTTTTCCTATAATATCACATAGCCAGTCATCTGTGACATTATGTTATGTTAGCAGCAGACGGCTGTGAAGAAACACAGAAATTGTATTTGCAGTGGAAATAAAGGTTTTGTAGAGAAAAACCCTGAGCTGGCATGAACCAATTCGGCACATTTATGCCCCAGTTCATAAATATATCATGCATCATTTATATTTCTTTCTGCTTATTTGAAATTCAGATATCCCCATCCCAGAGTAAATTAGAGGCTTTTTAATGCTCAGTAATCCCTTTCTTAGTCCCTTTACCAATGCTCAGAATATTGTCTCTGCCAGGCTCAATAGCATAAATTAGCTTAAATAAGATGCCATCTTCATTATAAAATAAATTTTTTTTGGGTGGGGAGAGAGTTTCCATCTTGCACAGGCCCCTTAATCCCATAGGGTTTAATTATGTGCATTGGTGTTCCTACATTTTAAAGCAAGCTTTTCAAAATAAATAATCTTTGTAGCATGGGATTGCTGTAGCTAAAGAGAAATGCTGTAAAAAGAAATGAATTCTAATTAGAAGTAGATAGATTTTTTTTTCACTTTTCATTTCATTTTTTCCCATCATTTGATTTTATCTTGCCTTTCACCTGCTTTCAAATTTTACACAGAGATTTCTTTATTTATTTATTTTGGAATAGCCCAGGTACCACATGTTCCCCCATATTTATTCCATTTATAAAATCCCTCTCTAATCCTCTAACCCTTAATTTAAGAAACAAAACTGGTCCTGATGCTGGTTTTTTTTTTTTTTTAATGAGTTGCTATACAGAATGGCATCATGTATTTTTGGTTGTCAAAAAACTGGGCATTGATTTCATTTATATAAGAATTGGAGATAGCTCTAGGGACCTGAGAAAGAGAGCAGCTTTTGATCTTCCAAATGATGCTGAAATGCTGTTTCCAGAAGCTCCAGCCAGCAAACCAGTGATGAGGAATAGTGGTGTTGCAATGCAAGCCTCACTGGAGAGTCTACTTTCCCAAACCTGGCTGTCTATCATCTTCCCTGTTCACATGACATGACACCTGCATAGATTCAGCACTGCTGAAATGCATGTAATGATACATTACAATACCTATGAGAACTTTACATGGTGTGGGAAAATACCAAATATTGAAGGGCTTGGAAACAGATGGTGGCGCGGGAAAAGATTCAGTTTCACAGTGTTGTCCCTCCTCATTTTTTTCTTTAAAAATCTATGGGCCCAGAAATGCCAACAGGAAAGAAAACAATGGTTCTTATTGCATTGTTGTACATGGCCCAAAGTCACTTTCCATGAAGACGGACAGTTGTATATATTTTATCAGTTAATAAATAAAAACTGGTCTAATTTACCTAAATCATAAAAGTAAATATGTGATGGAATGTGCACCTGTAGAAGCAATGTGGGGCATTTTTGGCGACACGGAACTTTCCCAGAAAGAGAGAGAGTGTCAAAGCGAAAAAAAAATCAGCTTTCATAAATTAGAGGGGCTGGACCGTGCTTTTCTTTGCAGTATACTTTTAGTACACAAAACTCTAGGAATTACAATCTAAGAAGTACACAGAAAAAGAAAAAAAATAAGACAGTAAAACTCCTCCCCTGTAAGCATGCGCAGTAAATCAGACATCACAAGACACTCATATCTTAGTTGCTATAGAAACATGATAACAATTCTAGTAGATTCTGGAAACTTAGCAGACAAATAAAAAAAAATGTAGTGACAGAGAGGCCAGGATTTAGAAACTGCATAGACCTGAACTAGATGTGAGAGGGTGGAAAGAGGTTCAGAGTAGCCACACTGAAGAATTTCTGAAGATAAATCTAGTACAAACCTGGATATTTTACTACTCCTAGCCCTCATCCAGCCATTTCATAGTCCCTGTCTGGCCTGTGTGAAGTCAGTTGGAAATTAAAAATCAAATATTTAGTTTAGCATGCACACAATTGAATCCAGCCTATTAATGCAGTCCTCCACAACAGTCCCAGTTTCTCATGTGGCCACTTGGGAAAATTAATTCCCACTCCCCCTCATCTAATAAGCTAGATGGTTATATTTTGAATTTGGCCAGATTCTCTCTATTAGATTTAAAGCTAATAAAGGATCAAACTCGATTGGATCTTGCAGTCTTGTTTCTGGGCTTGGGTCTAATAAATATCACAGTGGCTTCTTTATGCTGGCTATTATCTTTATATAGAAGTTATGATTTGAGTCAGATTCCCATGACACAGAGCAGTGCAATTTCAGTTCCCATTTTAAGAATACATCCAGATCAGATCTCTGAAATTATGTACCTATTTTCTTCTGGTTATTATTGGTAAATTACACCATGTTTTTGAAGTCAGGGCTTAAAAAGAAGGCTACCATGGCTTGCCCTATATTTTTCTGGCCTTTTTAAAAAAATCACAATGTTTGCTTGGGATGTAAGCAATGACTAAGTGTTTATTCTAAATGCATCACAGCTCTGTAAATTTTCCACATTTTCATGAAATATAAAGGTAGTCCTTGACTTAAAACCAGTCAGTTAATGGCCAATCAAAGTTGTAATGGACCTCCCTGAAGATGCTCATGACCCAAAGTACTGACAGCTGTCACACCATAGTCACATGTTATCATTTCTAGCACATGTCAACAGGTCCACATTTATAGCCCTTTGCAGTATCCCTCAATCATGTGACCACATTTTATGGCATTTTTCCTGAAACCTTTGCATTTACTTCTGGTTTTCATCAAAACCAACTCATAGCAAATAATTGGTTCGCTTAATGACTGTGACATTGCCTTTACAACTATGGCATTTACCTAATGGCTTCTGCAAAAACAGCTGTAAAATTGGGTTGGTCGTGTGGATGACCTATTTTCCAATTGTCATGATTTACAACTATAATGGGCAGGCTCCATTAGAAAATACTTCTGTTTCACTACAGGCCAATGCTTTTTTTTTTTTACCCATGGCTATCAGACTTGTAACCTGTCAGGTAAGGGATGTGTATTCTCTTTTATAGAGGGAAGAAGCCTAATTGCCAGAGTAGAATCGTCCATTCTACTTGAATGAAGGGGTGTCCATTCTAAAACTAAAAAAACTTAATAGAGCTAAGCAAGGATCTGATGTTGCTTAGTAACAGTGAATATCTGGGCAACAGTCCTACAGTCCCAGCTGGGCTCAGCTGTACTATGGCATGATGTGCTATAATTACACTACAGTCATGATTTCTGCATAAAAGACACAGAATTGGTCATCACAAAAATGCCTCCTTTGACCTATGAAAGCTTAATACCCTTAGAAACTTTGACTACCACAGTACATGGTAACACATTGACCTTGGCTAATGAAAACTAAGCACTTTCATCTCTGATGTAAGAAAACTTACATCTCAGATCGTTCAAATCCTTTGTTCACTAGTTTGGGGTCCATGTCCAAGTATTTAGAACAGGAAAGGTCCATCTGAAGAACCTCTGCAAAAGGGCAGGTTGAAAACACTGTTAACAGGTTCTCTGATTATAACAGGCTATAGCCTAAAGGTTCCATGATCAGTGGCAGCTTATTTCCAAAAGTTATCAGTTAATTGAATTAGAACGTAGACCTATTGTGACAAGTTTTAGAATAGAATAGAATTCTTTATTGGCCAAGTGTGATTGGACATACAAGGAATTTGTCTTGGTGCAAATACTCTATACATAAAAAAAGATACATTCATCAAGAGTCAAGAATCATAAGGTACAACACTTAATGATAGTCATAGGGTACAATAAGCAATCAAATCATACTAGGAAACAGTCAATATAAACCGTTACAGACATAGTCACAAGTGGGAGGGGAGGGGTGATAAGGAGTGATGAGAAGGTTAATAGTAATAGTAGTGCAGACTTTGTAATAGTTGAACAGTGTTGAGGGAATTATTTGTTTAGCAGAGTGATGGCTTTTGGGAAAAAACTATTCTTGTGTCTAGTTGTTCTGGTGTGCAGTGCTCTGTAGAGTCGTTTTGAGGGAAGGATTTGAAACAGTTTATGTCCAGGACATGAGGGGTCTGTAAATATTTTCACAGCCCTCTTTTTGACTCATGCAGTATACAGGTCCTCGATTGAAGGCAGTTGGTAGTAATTGTTTTTTCTGCAGTCCTAATTGTCCTCTGAAGTCTGTTTCTGTCCTGTTGGGTTGCAGAACCAAACCAGACAGTAATAGAGGTGAGACTGATGATAGACTCAATAATTCCTCTGTAAAACTGGATCAGCAGCTCCTTGGGCAGTTTGAGCTTTCTGAGTTGGTGCAGAAAGAACATTCTTTGTTGTGCTTTTTTGATGACGTTTTTGATGTTAGGTGTCCATTTTATATCATATGATATAATAGAACCTAGAAATTTGAAGGTCTCTACTGTTGATGCTGTGTTGTCTAGTATTGTAAGAGGTGGTAGTATGTGAGGGTTTCTTCTAAAATCTACCACCATTTCTATGGTTTTGAGTGTATTCAATTCCAGATTGTTCCAATTACACCACGAGGCAATTGTATAAGCTCCTGTCTGTATGCAGATTTGTTGTTGTCTCCAATGAGACCAATCACTGTTGTGTCATCAGCAAACTAACAGATGGATCGTTTGAGATGCAGTCATTGGTATATAGGGAGAAGAGAAGTGGAGAAAGCACACAGCCTTGGCGGGGGGTGGCCTGTGCTAATTGTACAGGTATCAGATGTGATTCTGCCTAGCTTCACCTGCTGCTTCCTGTCTGTTAGGAATCAGCTCGTGTCAGTACTGCATAAAAGGAAAATATATTTCTGACTTGATGAGGGGGGGGGAAGCAGGAGGAGGAGGAGGAGAAGAAGGAAGAAGAAGAAGAAGAAGAAGAAGATGATGATCCTGCAGGTCTTTTAATCTTTCTCTTTTACATTATCAGATATATAAAGCTACATGTGCTATTCATCAAAAATGACACTTCCCAAGAGTATTTCAATTTACAGTTCCATTTAATAATAGAAATGTGGCTCTCTTGAGTGAAGATGAGACTAGATTAAGTAAGAATCAAGGAAAATAAGCCAAATCTGCAGCCAAAGGCTGGAGATGAAGTTGTTTGAGGAAACCACAGAGATCTTTTGCAATATGTAAAATTATCATCTTTGTTGCATTTTTAACTGAGAGCTATGGGAAGGTTTCCCAAAGACTCATTTCCTAAAATAAACACCTTCTGTAAAACAAGTTATTATAGTAATTGTTCCCAGTTTGCATTTTCTTTCCTTACTTCCTCTCTTTTCATAGCCTTGGTCACAAGGCAAAATATCACCTCCCTCAATTTACTGTTAATAAGACTCTCAACCACAAGTTTCTCTTCTAGGCTGATGCCTGACAATAACGTTGGAACTACAGTTTTCAGAATTCCTAATCAAGAATTATTAAACTAGCTGGAGATTGTGAAGTTTATGTTCACAATACTCCTAGAAGTTATCTGGAAACACAGTTCATTAATGTCTTGCCTACAGAAGTTGTCAATTCTCCAACACTGGAAGTTTTTAAGAAGAGATTGGACAACCATTTGTCTGCAATGGAATATGATTTCCTGCCTAAGCAGCGGGTTAGACTAGAAAACCTCCAAGGTCCCTTCCAACTCTGTTATTCTAGTCTAGTCTAATGTCCTAACCACCTTTACTACTCTGAATGCTAAAGTTTCACAATTGGTCTCTGCTTTGCTATGAGCAAACATAGTATAGTATAGATATATAGTCCTCAGCAACTGTTTGTTTAATAACAATTCACAGTCACAAAAGCTATGGAAAAAGTTCTTTGTGGCATTTACTCTTAACAATCATTAACAACCATTGCACTACCTTCAGTACCCTTTTTTGCCAGTTTCCAGGGGAGTGGGGGAAATCATTGGTAAAGCTAGATTTGTTTAATGACCAAGTGATTCACTTAATGACTGCAGTGATTTGTTTTATGATCATGGTAAAATGGTTGTAAAATTGGATCTCATCATGTGGAGATTCAACTTACAAGCATCCTAACTTGGTGGCCCCGATTGTGTTTCTAAGTCAAGGATTACCTGTAACACAAATGTGGATAAAGAAGATACAGCATTGTTTGTTTTGTATCCCCAAATTTTGTGCCCTCATCTTTGTTTCTGTGCAAAACAATTGAAATAACAACTACATATTTGTATTGGTCAAATATTCTGCTTAGAATTATTTTCACGATTTCCAGTGTGTTTTTCCTGGTGTGTTTTGCAACATCCCTGCCCATGAGTGAGTGTTGTTTTTCCCATTGTTTTGTGCATTATTCTAAAACTATTTTCTGTAGATGGGAAACACAGAGCCTAGCAATAAAAGTAATAATGTCTGCTGGCAAATACAATTCTGGATACGATTCTCGATAGAGTTTTTGTGGCTTGAACAACCACACGACAGTCAGAAATCACTAAAGCATGATGAAATGACAACCCTACAGATACAATAAAGGCCCAAAAGTGGTGGATAGTAATAGTGAGGATTGAATTTCTCATATTTGAACAGCTAACCAATTCTTGGATTACAAGCTTATAATAAATCTTAAGTAGGAAGTCTTCAACACTAATTTTAAAAAGTAAACCTAGAGTCCATACATTAATGACAATGCCACCTAAGGTACTCCATTAAGATATTCAATGCTCATTGCATTAGTAAATATACTGTATATAAATAGATTGGCCTCACATGGTCTGATTAGCTTGTCCCATTATATCTTTGGCCTTAAATCTGATTTAAAAACAAACAGAAAAAAAACATTTAATCATGAACATTTTGAATTGTTATTACAAAAGCGACACACGGATGATTTTTCAATTCCAAGAAGATGACAGAGGTTATGAAAATTTCCCCCATCTGCTTTTCCTTTTACACCAGTCTTTGTCACTTCATATAAGACAGTGATTTCAGAAGGGGTAAGTATTTAAAATATGATCCCCCATCTACTGTGTTAATTTCTTGCTCCTGTGGATTGTTTTAGCAATTTTAAATATGACATAACTGAAGTAAGAAACCAGAACTCCAGAAGATTATCTTCTCAGCTCCAGGCATACACATAAAACAATTGTTTCCCTCCTAATTACTGTTGCTTCTAAGCAGTGCTCATATTGCTAAGAATTTTAACCTCTTGAAAAAGCACACCAAACAAATAGGACAATAAAAATGGAATAGTCTGAATAATATTGTCAGCTTATCACCTTTTGTAATCGAACAGGGTGCTGAGAAAGGTCTACAGAGCAGAATCTAAAACAATTTTGAAGATGATATTCCTAAACCAAAGACACTAATATTTCAACTAAATAAATTTGAGATTTGAATTAGAGATCTAGAGTTGTGGCCAACTTTAATTCAAAAGTAACTTGAGGAGAGAGGAGTTGAGGTTGAGAAAGGTACTAACATAGATTGTAGATCGTCAAACTCGATCGCATCATGTGACATCACATGATTTATCACAACATTTTTTGCCTTTGCAGAGCCGGAGTGGACGTGGGCTGCATCCAGCCTGCGGGCTGCCAGTTTGACACTGTAAGGACTTGCCTCTCCTCTCCGCTCAAGGAAGTAGAACTCTTGAAACAATTGGCATTTCAAAAGAAAGCTTTTATTGATGGAAAGTGATAGCAAGACAAAGAAAGCAGGATTTGAAGATTCCCGTGCAATTCCATTAGGTTAAAACAGTTAGAAATCCCTCCCCTCAGTCCGGTGTTAAATAAGCCAATCTGCAGGTGTGAAGTTGTTTTGAGAATCATAGGCTGAGAAGGTGATAAGAAGTTTGTTCTCGGGTGTGTCACTTGCTGGAAGTTCTGGAGCTGAGACAAAACAGATAGCCCTCCCCCCTTACATTTCCAAGAAGTGAATCAAAATACAGGAATGCACCCAGGCCTCCTCCCCATCAAAACGGCAGTGTCCTGATAGGAATCTATGGGACCTGACAGTCACCATTGTGTAGATTAACACCTTGATTTTTATATGCAGAACAACTGCAGCCCACATGTCAATTCAAAAAGTTTTTGAAGCAGCAGTGCAAGCACTACAGAGGATGCAGCTGTTTTAATGCTTCAAGGAAAATTTCACTCACTCACCATCACATTTTTTCCTCAAAGGACCTTTTTCATATTCTTTGCTGAGAATATTTTCCCAGAAATGTACAACATGTCGTTCATTCTCAACTCTACAATTTTGTCCCAATTTTCTTTGACATTTGAGATAATGTATTTTACCAGATGCTCATATGGGTTTTTGTCTATAGCTTATAGTTTTAGGTTCAATTCTGGCTTTCAGTTTTGCAAAACCTGGGCTGTTGAATGAATTGCTCTTGCTCGGGAGCAAAATTATCCCTCTAGCATTTCTGCATACATGTCAGTCAAATGTTGTATTTTCCCCAAAGTCTTCACTTCAAGTAGAAAACTGATCGATTGCTGCTTAAAAAGTGGCAAACTTCTGAAATCCCCATGGCCTTCATCTAATATGATGTTTTATCTATTAGGGCATCTACAGTTAGGAACAATTCAGGTTTGGTTCGTAGGTCTTAATGAGAGCATTAAGGAGAATTTCTGCAACCTCCCTTTGTTAGCTTTGGAAATCTGCATTTGTTTGATTGTGTCATCTCGTTAGAAGTAGTAGCTCACATTTTCCTATGCGACGTTGCCAGTATCGATCAGCAGTGAGCAGAAAACATATCTGCTACAAAACCTAGTTGATTTCTGTGTTTACAAAGAAAATGAAATAAGAACCAAAGTGGAGCTGTTACTCTTTCCTCCCGAAACCCATACTTTCAGAGAAGTATTCTGGGGAGTACATATAATATATATGGTGATAGTAAATGAGCATACCGTACAAAAGAGTGCAAGTAAGCACACAGATAGTCCTCAACTTACAACCACAATTGGGAACAGAATTACCATTGCTAAACAGGGCAGTTTTTAAGTAAGTTCTCTCTGATTTTGTGACCTTTGTTGCCAAACAAATTACTGCAGTGAAGTGAATTATTTCCTTTATTTGTCAGAAGTTGGCTGGGTTAACTCACAAATGGCAGTCACATAATCCCAGTATGTTGCAACCATCATAGAGCCGTGGTAGCACAGTGGTTAGAAGGCAGTATTGCAGGGCTAACTCACTGCTTACTCCAAGAGTTCGATTCTGAACGGCTCAAGGTTGACTCGGCCTTCCAAGGTGGGTAAAAGGAGGACCCAGATTGTTGGGGACAATGTGCTGACTCTGCAAACTGCTTAGAGAGGACTGAAAAGCACTGGGAAACGGTATATAAATCTAAATGCTATTGCTATATATGCATGTTGGTTGACAAATTGCCGAATTTTGATCACGTGACTGTGGGGATGCTGCAACAGTTATAAGTGTGAAGACTGGTGTCACTTTTTTCCAGTACTGTTGTAACTTTAAATGGTTTCTAAATAAATGGATGTAAATCAGTGTAATAAAATGGGTCTTAAATGTAAGAAAACATGAGTTATGAAACTATCTGTAGCAGATGTTCCCATGGCTCCAAATGCAAAGCCTGTTTTTTTTTAAAGCTATAATTTCCACTGCAGAATTGTTTGAGGTAACAGTAATTTCATCTTTCCCATTCCATTCCATTTCTTCCAAAACAACTAATAAATGCATTTACCTTATGGCATAAACTGGATTATCAGAGCATCTACTGCAGAAGACCCAGCTCTTTCATTATATACAAAGCATCCATTTGGTGGATATGGATACTTCCTTATCCATCTAAGGACAGAAGAATGAACAATTGCTTACCTAAAAACATAGTTCTGAGCTAGATCAGTTATGAACTTGCGCTGTGGATATATGCGAGTATAGAATGAATGCCATAAATTAAATGTTGCGATTTTCACCCACAAATCTCTGCAATTAAAGTTTTCTAGTCGTCCATTTCAAGATATTATCAGCCATTTTTCATTGTTTCATTGTTGTTTTTCATTTTTATTTGTATCTGTTAGCTTTATGTCTTCCTTGAGATGGCTTATATGCTTTCAGTTTTATCTCTACAACAGCCGTCTGTGAGATAAGGTGGGCTGAAGGAGAGTGCTGAAACAAAGCCATCCAGTGAATTTCCATGACAAAAGTTGGACTTGAACATGAGTCTTCCCCATTCTAAACCAGCCCAACCACTATAATACACTGGGTCTGAAGACACTTAGAGGAAAAGAACAAAACCTAGTGTTTTTTTTTTAATCTAATGTAAACTCAAAAGGTGCCAAAGAAAAATGAAATCGTAAACCAATAAAATATGCCATAGAATTTTTTTTAAAAAAATGAGAGTCTATAAAGACCAGGCAATACTGTCTCAGCTTTACTACCAGCATTTGAGCAAATATCTTTTTCTCCCTGTTTTACAGGGCCTATTCATTTTTGTCATCCTCATCTGACTCTATATAGATGTTTAGCCACTACACCAAGATACACTGATACAACCTCATCCACAAAAATTACTCTCCAATCTACGTATTCATCTAATCCCTACTGTTAGCTATTCTTTCCTTTCTCAGTCATTGTCTGAACTTTCGCTTAATCCATTTTCAGGGGTCAGTCACATGATGGTCTCCGCCAATGATTACTTCACCACACTGACATTTTGTCAGTCTGCTTTGGTGAGCTGAAGCATCTTCAGTCAACCGATTCATGTGGGAATACATTCATTTCTGATGTTGCCAATCCATCACAGCTGTTCTGATTGAATGCCTATTGGGATGTAAACATTTACTGTATTTCATTAGTCTTATTGAATTCCTTTTCAGCTTTTTTCAGGATTTTATTCATTTACTATTACATTGCCTCTTTGCTTATGGGTCCCAGATGCAGAGGATTGATGTAGCCTTCCACAGCCCAATAGGATATGCAATCATAACTTGGAAAATAGGAATAGTATGGTAACTCATGGAAGCAAGTTATAATTTATGGAGACAATAAAGTACCACACAGATGTCTGGGTACTCCAACCAAAATGAATGAACCTCATTCTCAAAATGTAGAATAGAATAGAATAGAATAACTTCATTGTCACTTTGAATGTACACTAATCAGCATACATTAAAATGAAATTTTGTTGATGATGATATCAACAACACTATATTTACATTTTATGATGTGTGAAACATTTCTCAACATTCCTTCAGGTTAAAATTACTTCTCCCTAAATTCTGTAACCTTTACTCCTTATCTGCTGCAATAATAACTCAGTTATGCCTTTTATAAATACAGTGTTGGTATTTCTGGTATTTCCACTTGAAGAGAGAGTACTAGTTATATTCAAGCTTCACTTTGTCTAAAACTGAGTGATAAATCTTTAATAAAGTCTACATTGGCTTGTTCATAATTCTCCAGATATACCACCTTAAGGACAAAACCTATATTCACTTCAGATGTTGATTCAGGAATCAACATCCCTAGGACTATATACAGCTTCCATGCTGTATTTTTATAACCATAAAATTCCTCACCAGAATTTAGCAGTGTGGTTTCTGACACCAACTGTGATTTTCCACCAATGTCAGATGAAAAATACATAAAAAGTGTAGTACTATATGATCTCTGAAATACAGCAGATCCATACTATTTAGGAAATGAAAAATAAGCAACACCCATTCTCACCAAAAGCAGCTGGGGAAAGAAATATAAAATCGTAGTTCTGCTCATGTATACAGTGTGACTGGACCCATCATCATTCCATGCAGTGCCCCTTTTTCCCCATGAGAGAGATTAACTGTATCCTCTGAATAACAAAAACTTCAGGTAAATCCTATAAAACTGCTTCCCACTCCACCTCAGTTCTGTAGTCCCAAATGCGATACGTTAGGACTTAAAATCCAAGAATTCCTAGCCAGTTGGACAAGCTGAGCAGAGAGAAGTAGTCCCAAAACATTGGGAGGGCATTAGTTTCATGCAGGCTATCACAGAGTCTTTGAACTGTTGAATACCGTTTTTTGAAGTTCACCAACTTGGCTTTCAAATTTTCAGTGCAATTTTTGTGACAGTGGTAGGAATATATCGTACGCAAACAGAATCCTTTTGGTCCTTTGAGTCACGGGTATCTTTTGAACTCCTGTTCTTTTTTCCCCAGTGTAAAAAAAGAGCTTTTTACTTTTGAAGGAAGGGCCATTCCCCCCCTCATCCAAAACTACTTTGTACCTTCAGGGTGACAAAAGTTCATCCCTTCTCTTCGCCCTGGGAAAAACGAAGCCAAGAAACATCATTAATCATGCAAACCATCTCCTGCAATAGTGCCAGCCAAATGATCTTCCATACTCCACACATCAATATTCTTGACACTTGTCTTAAAGTTAGGTCATGCATATCCATCTGCCATTAAAGAAGTGTCAGCAAGCAAGCATCCCCTTGCTATTTTTAGGGTCATATCTAAAGAGTTCATCAACTTTCTGTCTGCTCAGCCAATTTGTCACAAATGATATTATCTAGCAGCCCTCTTATTGGCCAGCCAGTTCTTTTTGTCTTTCCTATTCTTTCTTTGTAAACTAAACTCCCATTTGGAAATAAAAAGAAAGGCATTTGAGAATGAGTGAAATTAAGACGTTTATCATAACTTCTTTATGAGTTGCTCATTTCATTTCTCTGGTTTCTCTGTTTTATTCTTAATCTGAAAATATAGAAGCAGCTCTTTAAATAAAAGTACTTTTTGTTATTTCAGTGTATTCCATTGCTTCTTTTTCCTCACATCAGTTTTAGACCCATAACTTAATCTGCAATTCTGTATGTTACTTTGATGCACAAAACTGCTATGGACACATGTACTGAGTGAGCATTTTGATGAGATTATGCTTCATTCTCTCATTTCAAAGATGGGACATTCCATCTTCATTTATTGGCTCTTCAATATCTTTTAAGAATTGGAAACCATGGAGGGATTTTCTTACTAATGTAATGTAATTGTTAAGATGTTAGACTTGGGCTAGGAAGGTCCTAATCCCTGTGCATCAGTGGAAGTCATTGACTGATTTTGGTCATTCTGTCACAACCCAAGCTATCTCATAAAGTTGCCATTGCCGTTGTGGACATTTTGCTTTTCTCCTTGGTTAATTTCCACCCATTGCTTCTTCTTCTTTGTGGCAGTCCCTGGGATACTGGAACACTACTATCATGTCACCCCTAGTCCTTCTTTTCATAAGACTCCAGTTCCAGCAACTGTTCTTTATATGTTTTGGCCTCCAGTCCCCTAATCATATTTGTTGCTCTTCTCTGCACCCTTTCTAGAATCTCAACATCTTTTTTACATCGTGACAACCAAAACTGGATGCAGTATTCCAAGTATGACTTTATTATAAAGTAGTATTAACATTTCACGTGATCTTGATTCTATCCCTCTGTTTATACAGCCTAGAACTGTGTTGGCTTTTTTGGCAGGTGTAGCACATTATCAGAATATAATACGTATTCTATAAGAAAGGAAACATAAACTGAAAAGTGGCTTTCCAATCAAATTTATCTTGTTGAGGACAAATACCAAGATTTTAATTAAGAGTGTGTCTACTCCTACAACCGAGAAAGAAAGAAAAAGTGTATATCTTATTTAAATGGCTTTCACTCACAGTCTTCTAAGTCATCCTGAAAAATTTTATAATGTGCGTCAAACCTGTTTTGTAAATATTGATTTATTTTACAGATTACCTTTATCCATTTTTTGTGACATCTTCAGGTCATTCTCTCTTTGAACTGCTTGACATTAAAGCTATGACCATCAATCAGAATGAGAAGCTTGAAGCCATCATTGATAGCTAGAGCTTCAGTGAATTAATATTAATTATCATCATCAGTATTAGTATGATCACTATTTTATACCTATTTTTTTCAGGATTTGGACTGAACTCTATGAAAGATTCTTTCATAGACATTTTCTTGGAAACTATAGCAAAATGGGATATGTTTACTTAAAAAGGGGTGGAAGAGGAAGAGGGGGAAACATCATATGCAAATGTATGGCATTTGAAAATGTCATATAGCTGCATCTCCATATAAATAAACATTTCTTTTCAAATTCTGCAGCAGCCAGTCTGTTTTGATACAGATATTAGATAATGCACCATGAGAGGTAAAACCTGTGGGATATTGTTGAGCAGAATTACAGTTGCTGATTTCCTTAAATGAACATCATCTAATTGAGTTAACTGTGACTCCTGTTTGATTATGTAGATAGGGGACACGGACCTTATTGCCTATAGAGTGTTTCATTTATGTCTTTACACATGTTATGGTGCTGATAGAATGTGATCTTTGAAAATTATCCTTCATTATGTTCGCGCTAAAGCAATCAAAAATTGCAAACATGATGCATGGATCAGTTCTCACATTAACAGTTTCTAGCTAACTCTTGCAAATGCGGCCCACAATGTTTACTTTTTATGCATTACATTTATATCCTCAGTGGAATTTTAAGAAAGTTTCATCCATATATTTGACCCTTACTAGGCTGGGTAAGAAAAGCCATGGTTATCTAGTGAGTTTCACTGGATATTTGAACTACAGATTTTACGGTCCTTATTTGACAATATCCTTCTAGCTTCCTGTTTTATCTCTATGAACATTACAATGCTGAAGTTAGTCCTTCCCTACATTGGATAGGGAGCATACAATGAACTTTGAGATTGGGGGTGGCCTCTGGGTTTTTCTTGATCCCGGAGAAGAAAGGAATGTTCTGAAGTTCTGCACTGCTGACCTGATGTTATAGTATCAGTCTGCAGAAATTATAAGAAATACAAAATTCCTGCATTTTTAGAGAAACAGCTGTAGAGTTTACTTGGGCCACTTAAAAACTTTTCTTTTGATCACGGTCATGATGTGGATGTGACAGAAATTTCTTCCTTTGAATGGCAGCTTTGTGTTCCAAGGCTGGGATAGAGACATAATATTTTTTTTTTAAAAAAAGTCACAGAAGAAATTGTTCAAATAATATAGTGATGTAGCAATTACTACAGAGAATATAGAGTGATGGTAGGAGGGAAAAGATTGGCGGGGCAAAAGAACAGAAGTTACTGGGTGGAAGCCTGAATAAAAGTCCATCTCAGAGGAAGAGATGCTACACTGCAAATTAGATTGCGTATGCACAATATGTGAAAAAATAATATCAAGAGAAGACTCAAAGACATTTTAGGAAAATTAATACAGTGACAAAGATGACTGTCATCTACCTTCTTCTCAAAGCATCAGATGGTCTACAACTGCCTACCTTCTAGTTCTCATAAAGTTATTGCTGCACGACATCAGAGTAGCTTTTAAATGGAGGACCTAATCTTTATTATATGAAGCTTTCATTAAATGGAGCTCCACAAACAATAGTGCTTTTAATAACTTAAACTACCCAACTAGTCCATCACTTATTACCACAATTGGGACCAGAATTTTTGTCATACAGATTAAGCGAGTCATTACATGACCAGACAAAATTTTACAACTATTTTTACTGTGATCATTAAGCAAATTACAAAATCATCATGAATCACACAATAATTAAACAAATCTGGCTTTCCCAATTGACACTGCTTGTCAAACGCCAGCTGGGAAAGTCGCAAATGGCGAGCCCATGACTCCAGAACACTGCAATTGTCATTAAATGAGAGCCGATTGCCAAGAGCCCAAATTGTGATCATGTGATTGTGGAGTGTGGTGCAGTGGAAATAACTTCAAGGATTGGTCATAAGTCACTTTTTCTAAGGCCATTGTAAGTTTGAACCAATATTAAATGAACAGTCATAAGTCAAGAACTGTCTGTAGTCGGTGTAGTTCTGCAATTAAAAACAGTAGGAAAACAAGCCATGTTCTTCCCTTAGCTTGTCACAGTGGCTCACAAGAATACCATTTTTAAAACCACCATTAATTTCAACAAATTATGCAAGTTGAAGCAGAACAAAATATGCTTATCTGGTGTCTGAAGGTGCTCCGGTTTAAGGTTCTTAAGTGCATTACATAGTCCAGTTTTCTGCATTTTAAATTCTGAATAATAGGAACAAATAATTTGCTGTCCTTGGTGATATTCTCATGAGAATATGTTTAAAAGTTAGAATGGACTCCTTTTGCCAAGCACGTGGAAGTCTCTTCTGACTATAAAATGCCCATTTACAAATTTGAAGTGATAAAAAGGTTAAAAATAAAGGTGTGATTATTGTCCGCTCTCACCAAAAGAAAAATGAACCTGGAGTGGGACAAGAAAATTTAAAAGATTTTAAAGAAACCGTAAAGTAGAAGTATGCAGCATGAATGAATGAATGAATGAGTGTGTGTGTGTGTGTGTGTGTGTGTGTGTGTAAGGTTTTTGAGCTGATAATTTTAAATAATAAATAAGGGAGACTAGGATAGATCTATTTCGAGCTAGTTAGCTCTCTTCAGCTAGCCATACCCTTACTGGGATTCAAACCAGGGAAGTATTACATGTGAGGCAGTTGTAATTGCCACTACACCATCTGGCTCTATCCTTATCAGCAGAGGCAGGGGAATAAGTATATACTTAGTGTTAGATGTTTAGTTTACACATGTAAACTAAAGACAACGAAACAAATAGCTTTCTGTCGGTATGGTCTCTGGTGATGAGCCGAAAGACAGAAAAGAAAGCAGTATGCTTTCTCCCTTAATTGGGGCTTAACAGGGTGTTGTAACACAAAGTATATATATATATATATAATATTCATATGGAATGAATATATATATTCATATAGAGAGAAAGGGGTCTTTTGATAGTATAGATATAACTCAAGTTATATCTCAAGTTATCAAAGGTGACATATACTCATATAGCACAGAACAGTAGGAGCTGATCTTAGACATAATTTAAAAAAATTATTACACCTTGCAGGATCCATAATGCTGAATACAGCATTATCCATAATACAGCATTATCCCTGAAAGTTATTAGCCCCTAACCTACCCTAGAAGTACCTACAACTTATAACAGGCCACTACTTCTTGGAAGACATAACATGGTTCTGCTATGAATCCATACAAAACACATAGGAGACAATGTCCTAATCTTGTTAAGTTTCAGAATTGGATCTTGAGGGCAGCAACAAGCAAGGTTGAAGATTCACTGTGTCCTAAGTCTCCCTAGTCTGTTGCCAGACTCCTTCATGCTAAATAAATTTCATCAGAAATCTTTTTCACTAAAAAGGGGGAGGATTTTCTCATTGGCAGTTGTTGCCATCAGAGGCACCTCAAAATCATCAGACTGTTTCTAGATGAAATCTTCTAGGTTAAGGTAGAAGGCATAGAGAATGGCTTTGTCATGGCCCAGGCCTCAGCCTCTATATAGGAAGAAGCTATTCCAGCTGAACCTGTGAAATATCAGTCTCAGGAAACATCAAGCCAAGAATCACATCAGGCTGTTCAAGTACATCTGGACAGCTGGAACAATCAAAGGGGAATGACATAAGATCTCCCACCTCTTACACCAGTCAAGTAAAAATCAGAGCAGAGGAGAAGTTTTTTGACCAAGCAAGGGAGTAAATCTTTTGATTAATGCCCGGTGTGTCTGCAGCTCTGATTTAAAAGGCAGCTCTGACCCTTGTTCCTTTACTGGAAACAAGAGTCTGGTCTCCTGATCAGTTATTCCTGTGATTCTGCTTGTGATTCCTGAAACCTAACTTTTGGACTGACTGACAAATCTGACTTGGCTCTCTGAACTTTGGACTGGATTTTGACTGTTCGTATGTTCCCCTGTTGAAAGTAAAAACATTAAGGCAAACTTCCCTTTTTTCCCAGAGAATCTGTTTTATTTTACATTTCTTACTGTTATTCCTTTAGCCATGAATAAAATGCTAATCTCCATAGCAACCGTGTTTAAGTGTGTAATTGAAACCTGAAGCAGGACATGCTTTGACAGATAGAAGGAAGGCCCACACAATCAGATAAATGGGACTTAATGGCATTTGTCTAGTTTATCTTGTTGGGCTGACAGTTAATGACATACAATTGTATGCTGAAAATAGCCATGAATTGGTAGAGCCTCCAAAATATCAACATTAATGGAAATAATTATATTTGTATTCTGAACTCTTGATAGTTTCTCTTAATATTAAAAAAAAATGGCTACCATAAAAATACTGATTCACACAAGATTATTTTGATATTCAAAATAACAGAAGGGACCTTGGAGGTCTTTTCGTCCAACTCTCTTTACCAGGGGTGCCAAACTGGATTTCTTCAAGGGCCAGATCAGCATTGTAATTCTCCTCTGCAGGCTGGGGGGGGGGGGAGACGGATGCCTCCTGCAGCACCCTGCCGGCCAAAATGGGACATGGGGATCCAGGCATGCCCCCCGCGCTTCATTTTCACCCTCCATGGCCTCCTGTAGCACTCTGCCAACCATTTTCTGCCTGTTTTCAGGCCATTTTTTGGCCCATTTTCAGCTGGCAGACTGCTGCAGGAGGCCATGGAGGTGAAAATGAGGCTCGGAGAGGGGGGGGTTGCTTTAGCTGCCAGAGACATTGCGAGCCAGACCTTTGAAATTTCCAGGCCGGTCCTGCTGTCCAGATTTAAGCACCCCACAGGCCAGATCTGGCCCGTGGACCTTGAGTTTGACACCCCTGCCCTATACTATTTCATACAAATGGTTGTCCAGACTTTTTTTTAAAAAAAACCTAGTGTTGGACTACATACAACTCCAAGTACTTTTAAATACTTGCTGCTGTTTTATTAAAAAAAGGATTGAATTGGTTTAATTTTCATAAATGCCAGCAAGCCTTAACAATCAATCCATGGGTTAATGTGTGCCATTTAATTAACAATAATCACCTTTGTCTTATTTCAGCTTCTTTAAACATTATTTACATATTACAGTCATGAAACTGTACTTTTCTTATAACCATGGATCAAGCAGTTTTGTTTACATCTTTGTTAATGTTCCCTGAAAAAACCTGTTTGCAGGTAACACAAAACACAAAATAACCTTAACTGTTTTTAGGTGAAAACCTTGTTGATCCTCATAAATAAATTCTTGCAGAATTGTTTTTAGTCTATCAACTAAGCTTGTTGTGAACATCTTGTAGTCATTATTCAATAACAGACTATAATTTCTTAAAGTCAAAACCTGTCCTCTTTGGATATGTTGGCCTCTTTCCAACTCTTTAGCATCATTCCTCTCTGTAGGATAGAGTTCATTGTGTTTGGTAAAGATTGTAAAAGTTTATCCTCAAAACATTTATAATAAGAACCTGATAATCCATCTGGTGCAGGCAACATTCCTGGTTTAATCTTCTTTATAGCATCAGAAATTTACTTTATTTTTATAGGTCCAGTCATTAATCCCTCTCTGTTCCTCTGTAATCCTTGGTAAATTTTGTTTCTTTAAATATTCATCTAGTTTCTCTAGAGAGATGGCACTTCCTTTAACAAACTTGAATAATGATGACATATTTTGCATGGCCATATTGTCCATTAACATTCGGAGCAGCACAGTGAAGAAAAAAAAGCTGCATTGATCTTAGCTGTAGAGAAGACCTTTGACAATTTGAACTGGGTTTCCTTCTTCAAAGTTTGGGAAGATACGATTTTTGCAGATCACTTTATATAATTGATAAGATCAATTTACAGTTCAAATAAGTGACATAGTTGTGAGTTGAAAAACCACATGACTGTGCCACTTAGTGATAGAAGTTCTGGTGATGCCATCATTAAGTGAAGATCGCACCAGGCCTAAAGTGTGAAAACCTGAACCTTGCTACCAGCTTCCCCAATTGACTTTGCTTATAAAAAAGCTGGCAGGAAAAATCGCAAATCATGATCATGTGACTGCAGGGATGCTGCAGTGACTATAAATACGAGGACTAGTCATAACTACCACTCATTCAGTACCATCAGGAAAGAGCCATGGTGATGTCACAGTGGTTAAATACAACTACTCACTGCCACAAATTCGATCCCAACTGGCTCAAGGTTGACTCAGCCTTTCATTCTTCCAAGGTCAGTAAAATGAGGAGCTAGATTCACAGAATCATAGAATAACAGAGTTGTGGGGGGCAATCTGCTGACTCTGTAAACCGGAGAGGGCTGTAAAGCGGTGTATAAATCTAAAGGCTAATTGCTATCATAAGTTCAAACTTAAGAATTATTTATAATTCAAATTTCTAAGTTCTTGCAACTCATCAAAGAGGAGTTGATGTTGTATGCATATAAAAGAAGAGAAGCAGGGGAAAAAACAGCAATGGGGTGGACTTGGTTAGCAGCTAATACCTGCTTCTGTGGGAAGAATCCTCATTGACTGCAGTTGCATTGGCATCTGAATAGGCAAATAGAGGGTTGCACTGTTCAAATAACAAATCCAGACTTACTATAGAAAACAAGCTGCTTCCTGAAACAATCTCATACTGGCCTTAAAGCAATAAGACGGAAGAATCTACTACTGTATTACTGGCCTTATTTATTTGATTTATTATTTATTAATTAAACTTCTATACCGCCCCCTCTCCCAGCGGGACTCAGGGCGGTGTACAGCCAGATAAAACAAGATATAAATACAATATTTAAAATAGAATTAAAAGAATTAAATAATTGGCTAAAGGTTAAAAACTGTCAAAAGTTAAAAATTAAATAAAACCATTAAAATCAATTAAAAACCCTGCAAATAACCCTAGGCCAGACCAGTTTGATGGAATAAGTGGGTCTTCAGAGCGCGCCGAAAGGTTAATAGGTCAGGGATGGTCCTCATCTCTGGGGGGTAATTCGTTCCAGAGAGAGGGTGCTCCCAGAGAGAAGGCCCGCACCCTCGGGGTCGCCAGCCGTCCAGCCAGCGGCATCCCGAGAAGGCCTGCCCTCTGGGAGCGCACTGGCCGACGGGAGGCCGATGGTGGCAGTAGACGGTCCCATAAGTAGGTGGTCCCGTAAGGCCTGGGAGATTATTGGACAATTCTCCACAAACTCAGCCATGATTTCCTGAGAATAAACCACAACAAATCTTGTGAGACCTGCATCTGAGTAGCTTATAAAAGGCAACTTTTTCAGCTCTTCTCATTCTGAGTGCCCAGACTGAACAAAAGTATATGCAACTGATCAGGGGTGGTATTTAGCAGGTTCTGACCAGTTCTGGAGAACCGGTAGCAGAAATTTTGTGTAGTTTGGAAAAACGGAAAATCCCACCTCTGACTGGAGATTTTACAGTATCCTTCCCCTGCCACGCCCACCAAGCCATGCCCACAGAACCGGTAGTAAAATAATTTGAATCCCACCACTGCAATTGATGCTATTAGTTAATGTTAAAGTGAAGAGAGGAGATGATCTATTCATATTAAATTTAGACCTAATAGAAATTAAATGAGCCCATGATACCTTTCCCAGAATTCCTACCAAACGTAAGGAAAATTAAATGGATATCTATCCCCACTGAAGATTTTCTGTAAGACTGAAGAGAATGAAGAAACTGTAAGACTGAAGAAGCAAGAGGTTTGTTGGGGTGGGCCAGACTGTTCCATGGGAGGCATATTGATTTAATCCTAATTATGTTGGCAGGCTATGTTCATACTTACATGTTAGATTTCAATTTTAAATTCTTCCTTAGTACGGAAAGAGTATATTCAGTTTATGTATGGCTTATGGTGATGTTCTTAGTTTATTCAGTGGCAAAGCTACAGAGCTAGCGTTATTAGGCAGAGTGAAAGTGTCATCTTGGGTATGCTGAATGTCTGGTATTCTCCAGGCAGCTTTTGGAGACAAAATGAAGGATGGAGGTAGATTATATCAGACTGGCCATACAAACCAGAGGTGGTATTCAGCAGGTTCTGACCAATTCTGGAGAACTGGTAGCAGAAATTTTGAGTAGTTCAGAGAACCGGCAAATACCACCTCTGACTGGCCCCACTCCCATCTGTTCTCTGCCTCCCAAGTCCCAGCTGATCAGCTGGATTTTGTTTTGTTGCCCTGCACAGGAGAACAGAGCTGGAAAGCAGGTTAGTGGGTGGGGAGGGAATGGGATTTTGCAGTAACCTTCCCCTGGAGTGGGGTAGGAATGGAGATTTTACAGTATCCTTCCCCTGCCATGCCCACCAAGCCATGCCACATCCACCAAGCCACACCACAGAACCGGTAGTAAAAAAAATTTGAATCCCACCACTGATACAAACCTCAGTTTTACTTCGTAGTAATACATAAAGAGATCTTTCTGAATTGTATATCTGTAGCAGCAACTGGAATGAAAAATTGATACCTATGGTTAATCAAGGAATATATCATTGAAAAAAAGTGTGATTTCCCAGGCTCTACAGAAAGTTTTGTCAAATCTTCCACTTATTATTGTGCAGTAACAAGTACTCTTATCATGCAATGCTGGCATAAAATCATAAAACAAAAGCTGTGCTTATTTTCCAGGGATATGGAAAAGTTCAAGTAATTCTGGGTTAAATAGTATTTTTCAGAAAGTTCCTAAGTGAGCAGAGGCTAATGCAGCCTCTTTATGATATAAAGATAAACATGATATTTGTCTCCTAATCTGAATGCATACTTATTCTTAACATTAAGTTCTTTATAGATTTGAAATAAGAAAATTGTGAATGTGGTAGGTGCACAATTTTGGGTATCCTTCCAATCACTACTATGTAACACTTTATTTGGCCGAAATGACAGTTTCCAAATCTTTCCTGTGGCCAGCTAAGAATCTCTGTTCTTGTTTTTGGAATTTCCCCCACTTTTCTTGCAGAATCCTGTTCACTCAATCCATGGCTTCCTTGCCTGCATTCTTGAGATCAACCCACAAATTTTCAATAACAATTCATATTTGACAACTCTGAAGGCCATTCCAAACCGTTTATCTTCCTGTCCAATAAGTACTTCAAGAGTTAATTTGAGGGTATGTTTTGGATTGTTGATGTGCTGAAGTAATCACTTCTCTTCAGCTGCAATTTTTTCACAATGTGTAGAACATTAACTTCTAGGAAATGTTGATAAATTGAATCCATTCTTCCTTCTAACTGTGTGATATTTCCTATATCATTCACAAACAAATCCTCAAACATAACATAATATCTCCTGTATTTAACAATTATTATGGAGTCTTTTCTTCAAATCTTCACCCTTCCAAATATATCTAGTGTAGAAATACCCAAGGCAATGGTCCCCAACCTTTTGGGCTTTGCAGACCGGCGGGGGGAAGAGAGGATGGTTCCATGTGAGAGACACATGTGTTCACACACACAGCTCTATGCGAGCAGTGGGTACACACCACTGCCACTCACACAAATGGATCTTCACACAACTGCATGCGCCTGCCACTCACACAAGTGGTGTGGCATGCGCATCTGCGCTTGCCTGCTTGTGTGGCCTGGTTCTGAACAGACATGGCCCAATAGTGGGAACTCCTGGTCCAAGGCATTTATCATCAGTATAAAACACTTTATTCCAAAATATTTCAGGTTTATCAATGTTTATCTTTTACATTTTTAGACCAGTGTTCCTTAAACTTTTTTCTCTTAGAACTCCTTTCCATTTTTTAAAAAGTATACAGGTCCCCAAAAGAGCTTTTGTTTGTGTGGACATATTTATCAATATTTGCCATATTAAAAATTAAAATGGGTACATTTGTTGCCAGTACCACTTCTCACAATTGATAGAATTTTAGTACTTTAGTCCTATTATTTATCAACATAGGCAGGTAAATAATTTTTATTTCACAAATTTCTGAGAGGATCATGAGGGACCCCAGAGTTTCTGGGACTACACTATAAGAAAACAATGCTTTAGAGTATATAATGTTTGTAGCTAGGTTGGAGAACAGGTTTCTTTCTGACAGCTATCCTATGCAGCTGTTTGTAGTATTAACACTGTTGTATTGTGAACAACATTTAGAGGCATGTCAGCTAAACTTTCCAGAATATTTGTAGTCATCTGTCCAGTTTGGGGGTAGTTCTAATAGAGATTTTTGCCTTGATTCAGTGGTTCCATGTAATTTCCATTTCTTAATAGTCTTTTTCGCAGTTGAAATTGCTAGTTGAAAGGATTAAGATTTTTTTCATAAAGCTTCCCTGCTTTGCAAATTATCTTCCTTTCCAGCTGCTGAGACTGTTGCTTAGAAAGCTGCTATAGAAAATAGACAGAACCACGGTCATAACTTGCAAGGGTCAGAGTTTTTCTTCACTTATGGAATTGTTTTTATCTGACTGATTATAGGCCTAATGAATGAATCGACATTTGAGGGGTGTACTAACAACATTGTAGTAAAATAAAACAAAGTGGCATTGAATCAACTGGAAGAATATCAAGGCTTCTACATTTGACATATGCACTGTAGTTTTATTTTGAATCTGTAAACAAGCGCATATATATAGTAACTATGTACTCAAACTTGTAGAAAGGTGTTAAATTTATACCATGTAGAAATTTATACCTTCTGCTCGCTTAGAATTTGTTGAAACAAATATTATGATTATAAGACCTTAAACCTCTGCATACAGCTGTTATTACTAGATATTTTTAGTCTTCGGTAAAGAGTTTTCTACTTGTGAAGTCACATCCCAACTGTTGAACTGTCATTTTGTTATCTCTTTGAAAAGCACCGCTACATAGGCCACCCATGCTATAACGTTCTCTTGCACCTGTTCTTTGCATAAGATTAATAAGTGGAGAGTGATAAAAGGAAGTAACGCTTTTTCCTTCAAAATCCAAACATAAGGTAATTGCTTATGTGTCAAAAATGACACAACTTAGATAAACCTGTTTTTTACAGGAAGAGACATTTTGTCACTAGACTTTGAGATTTCTGTGTTCCATATAAATTTGGCTATACAGAGGGAAGGATGAAAAAAGAGGGGAAGAAAAAACCTTACCTCAATAAAGCAAAAATAATTCCTTCCTATCTAATAAGTACAGTGAGAGTTTGGTATTTGAAGATGAGCTGTCAAACATAATATAACTGCAAAGTGATTAATGTTGAAATAATCATAATCTGAAGCATTACTCTATGAATAATTACAAAACTGTGCCATAAAGAAATAGCCATGGTCTTTCCTAATGTGATTATCATACGGGAAACCAAGGCCTTGGTCTAATAATTAGAATATATTGCCTGCAGAATCTGACTTTTGGAATTATGAGATTATGCAAAGGAGTAATTTGTCAAGGTTTTGGGCTGAAATAAAAATGCTGAATGTCTAAAATTGCAATTTGATATATATATGAGGAAACAAAATCCCTTGATTTCAACATGACCTGGCAAGTTTCTGAGAAGTCCAAGAGTTGGCAATGGCCACATATCTGAAGATCTCCAGGTTAAAGAAAGTTGATAGAGAAGTAGAGAATGTGATTCAAGAAGCCCCATTGATACAGATTCCAAGTAAATTTGAGAAACTTGCACTAAAATTATGATAAGGGAAATTCATCTTGGGGTTCAACTGAGCCCTTTTTTCCATTCTAAATTAGTTGCACATCATGAAATGTTTTCTTCAATATTTTACACCACTTCTTTGCTTTTTGACAGATGTTAACTATGAAGAAAAGAGCTTCAGAAATGAATAGGTATTTAATAAACCTTTATTACAGCCCTAGAACAGTATAATGAGGGTGGGTGTAGACCATTTAAAAGCATAGAAGATACATGAGAGTCTAACTTTTTTCTTGAAAAGCTGGAAGGTGTATATGTATTAAAATAGAAAGTATAGATTCAAAACAGGCTGAAAGAATTTAAAGAGAGGGTAAGAGCATTAGATGGGTATAGGGTAATATAAAGATTAGTAGAAGACTGTATCAAATTACAGAGTACTCTAATGTAGCAAACAAGGGGTTCATTAAGTCTAGTTTATGGCAAAGGTCATTATCCTCCAACAAATTTTTAGCACTGCTGCTCAGGACTAGCAACATTTTATGTTGTAGCATGGTTGATATCTGAAAGCAGCAGGAAAGTATAAACTTATCCAATGTGCCCTGGGTATTTATGTTGTAACGGTGAGATGAGGCTAGTACAAATGTATTTACTAGATTTATTTATTTGCCAATTGCTTATAAGATAATAGGTATAAGTAAAACATAGTTATGAATACATGGATACATATAAGAAAAATAAAATATAAAAGAAACAATAGGACAGGGACGGTAGGCACGTTGGTGCACTTATGCATGCCCCCTACAAACCTCTTAGGAAAGGGGTGAGGTCAATAGTAGACAGTCTAAGGTTAAAGTTTTTGGGGTTTGGGGAAGAAACTACAGAGTCAGGTAGAGTATTCCAGATATTGACCACTCTGTTGCTGAAGTCGTATTTCCTGCAATCAAGTTTGGCGTGATTAACCTTGAGTTTGTATCTATTGTTTGCTCTTGTGTTGTTATGGTTGAAGCTGAAGTATTCATTGACAGGTAGGACATTGCAATGTATGGTTTTATATACTATACTTAGATCAGACCGAAGGCAGCATATTCTAGGTTTTCAAAGTCTAGAATTTCGAGTCTGGTGGCATATGGTATTCTGCAACGAGTAGATGCCATCCATCTCCAGAATTACTCTGGGCAGCTTACCCTGGAAAAAATAATAAATAAATAAATATTATATATAAACCTTTATGTCTGCACAGACTAAATAGCAGCCAATCTCTGACCATCCTACTCCAAGCCTAAATGAACCTCTAGGGAGATATAACTCCACAGAGCACAGAGCAAGCATTACAGCAGGGAAGGCATGCTTGCCAGGTTTTGATAAGATAGTATTGCTTGGTTAAGAAGACCAAACCTCAAGTTGAAGAGGCAGAATTCATTGGAGCTTGGTGAATAGCAATAGCATTTAGACTTGTAGTGCTTTACAGCATCTCTAAGCAAGTTACAGAGTCAGCATATTTCTCCTAACAACTTGGGTCTTCATTTTACCGACCTTGGAAGGATGGAAGGCTGAGTCAACCCTGAGCCTGTGAGGATCGAATTGCTGGCAGTCCGCAAAATTAGCCTGCAATACTGCATTCTGACAATGGCAGCTATGTGCTGCCATTCTGCTTTCTTAGTTTTATCCAAGGTATTTTGATCCCCCTCAAAGCATCCATACACTCCAGCTTATATGTTAAACCACTCAGAGTCAGCTCCATAGTGAGTCAGATAGCATATAAACATAATAAATAAATAGTATAAATAAATACATAAATAAATACATAAATCTAAACTTTATAGCCAATGCATATGTATATGTTTTATTTTTTATCACATCTACATGGATGCCCACCACATAAACAACAACTTTGGGCAGTATGCAAGAATCAATTAAAATTGTACAAATATGTAAAAACAATAATTATAAAAAGTGTTAAAAATAATTACTAAAATAAAAACCACAAATATGTAAATATACACACTGCAGAGCTATGTGCAGTTTGCAACTGTAGCTTGTCCGTTCTTGGTCAAATGTTGAGGCCTACAGTTCTGGATGAACTCCTGCAATTTTTCTTGGCCTCACTACGAATCTAGAAGGATGATCTGATGCGAGGAATCTGGCTATCACCTTCAGATTCACTGAAAACTACAAATCAAGTGGGGTGCTTCAGAGGTATTGAATATGATCTGCAAAACTCCCCCCCCCCCAAAAAAAAAACAAATAGCAAGGGAAACATAGCCTTTTTGGGTTGGTCTATACATGTTACACTTGAATACCAGGCTTATTCCAAAGTAAATTGCTGACCAGACTTAATGTTTCTCCTGGATGCACAACATTTATATCCAGTTAGCTAAATACATTTTATTATAGTTCCATAAAAAATGTGTAGTTAAATGAGAATTGAAATACTGAGCTCTACTCCCACCGCTCTCCATCTCTCTCTCTCTCTCTCTCTCTCCTACTGGTTCTGTGGGCGTGGCTTGGTGGGTGTGACATGGTTTGGTGGGTGTGGCTTGGTGGGCGTGGCAAGGGAAGGATACTGTAAAATCTCCATTCCCCCCCCCCATTACTGGGGGAAGGTTACTGCAAAATCCCATTCCCTCCCCACCCCACTGACCTGCTTTCCAACTCTGTTCTCCTGTCCAGGCCAACAAAAGAAGACCCAGCCAATCAGTTGGGACTCAGGAGGCAGAGAATAGATGGGGGTGGGGCCAGTCAGAGGTGATATATGCAGGTTCTCTGAACTACTCAAAATTTCTGATACCGGTTCTCCAGAACTGGTCACAACCTGCTGAATACCATCTCTGCTCGGAAGGATGCAAGGCTGAGTCAATCTGAGTCAAAATCAGATTGAGTCAAAATTTTTGTCTTTACTTTCCTTTAATGTTTGCTTTTTTGTATACAACATCTGTATAAATTTTTGTGCAATGTTTATATATTTGTATTCACTTTCTACTTTGGAGAACTGCCTGGGCAAAATTCTAAGAACTGTAAAAATCAAAAGATAACTATGTGAGTTCATATATTAGTTTGGACAATGGAAGTTAGCTTATGCTAAAATATAAATAAAATGAGCAAAACTAAAAGGACAAATTATTTTGTGTGATAAGTCAACTTGCCATGTTCTTGTGTTATTAATGACTTTTCCTGAATGCATTATCTAATTTAGGGTAAAGTCAGAGGCTTTAGTGTTAGCAAAGAGCTAATAAAAAAGAGCACTTTTCCCAGAAGCCTCTGTGGGCCCAGTTCTGCAAAGTGGTTAAGCTAATCTTTAATTAATAGTATATACCTCAACATTTAGAGGAATGTTAATTAATTGGTTAGTGTCGAAGACTCACACACCTAGATTGACGTTATTTTAATTGTTACAATTTTTGCTATTGCTACTTTGCAACATGGATAATAAATCACTATGAATTTTGGACACAGAAGGGATCCCCAAGCAATCAGTGAGGAGAGGGGATCAGCCATTTCTGTACCCTATGAAATAATATGAGAATTTCAATATTGCAAAGAATTGCAAATAAACTTCTTATCATGCCTATATTTTTCATTTATAAACCAAGAAACTTATATTAAAGTATGAAATTATTTGTGGTGCTGCTTCCCCACCTAAAGACTATTTTGCTTGAAGTGCAAAAGTGTGGTATTGCTGTTGTTATTTCTTCCTCTTCCTTCCTCCTCCTCCTCCTCTCTTAGCAATGCATTTACAGACAGAGCTTCTTGTTCACAGAAAATGCCAACAAGCTGGAAGAAAGTGCCAGGGGAATCTACATTCCATGTCCAGAACACTACAATGGTTTCTGCATGCATGGAAAATGTGAGCATTCTGCTAATATGCTGGAGCCATCTTGCAGGTAACTTTTTCTTCAAACTGTTCACCTGAACAGGAACACCTGGTTAAAAAAAATGTGTTCTTTTCAATGCAGTAAAAAAATTGCTGAACCCTCATTTACTCTAGATCTAAATTATGTACAGAGATATCTAATGTATGTAGCCAAGTAGCACTGAATTATGCAGCACCATTAATCTGTTTATAAAAGCATTCCTGCAATGTCTGTCAATACATTCCTAACTAAAAAGGCATAACGGGGCATAGGCTGGCCCAGAGGGTATTTGTTGTTGATTTTTAGCACATGGCCAACAGCTCTTGTCCCAGGAAATCCCACAGTGAGCAAAAGTCAAGAACTATGTCAACATCAATTTCTTCATGTGGGAAAATGGCTGAAGACAGAAGATGTGCACTGATGAGGGTTGAAATAAGGTTAGTTTCAGAAAGGAGCATTGCAATTGCATGTAATGGAGTTTAAGTCAGACTTGTCTTCTCTCACTTAATAGCAAAGTTTGAGGCCAAGCAGGAAGGTAGATTGTTGGGTTTCCAGCCCCCTAAGCTGTCAGACTTAGGACTTTGGAGCCCCCCAGAGGAACTCCAAGGTATAGAAAAAAATAAATCGATGAGAAATATAGGAAGAGCCTTTTGCACAAGGAATATCCAAGGAAATCTAGATTGACTGCTTGAATGAAAACAGGCAGCGTGTGGACAGTCCTTCAGACAACTCCAACAAAGAGATTGGACAGGGGTCTTGCTTGGCCATCGTTTCAGCAAATGTTCCTGTTAGGCATCACATACATAGAAACATTGAAAGTTTGCTATAAATAAGTAACTGCTATTGCTCTCTGTGATGCCTTTCTGCTGGATGTTGATATCATGGGTAGCAGCTACTCTCTGATATTTTTTTGCTTCACTGGAGTATTCAGATAGATATCAGTTGTGTATTAGTTCCTTCTTCTGGCATGCCACCTCAGGTCTCCCCAGCTTTCTCCATCTCAAGAGATGAGATATAGCTGTTGTGGACTACAAATAAATTAATGCCAATTGCTTCTGTGCCTGGCTTGTGGGCTTCTTGTAGGCCAGTTGTAGAACAGAATCCTTTGCAGATTTTAATGACTCTGATTCTATGACTGATTCAACAGAATTCCAAGTTGCCTTTTTCACTCTAATCCAACATATGAAGCGATGGAGGCAACATCATCCTCTTAAAAAAAGTTAGAAAGCTAGATTGGATGTACTATGGATGTACTATGATGGTATTAGTTCTACTTCATGTAAATACAGATGTGCTCCGATATTTATTTATTCATTTATTTTCCTTCCATTTATAGAATGCTGTAATTCAAATATAATTCCAAAGAATTAACATAACTAGATCTAACATTTAAAATTTCCACAGTCAATTATGAATAAAACATCCACAGCAAACATAGCAAATTCAACAAAGGGAGCAATGATAATGAGCTAATCAATGGCATATAAACACCTTCTGTTAATCACACACAACCAACTCAATGCATGCAGCATGTTGAAGGCTGAGCAAGAGTCCAGATTTAAAAGCAAAAGATGCACATGACTGAGGTTGGAAGAACCCTCATTCTTTTAGAATAACTCCTCAGGTGGATTACTTTCACTTTGAACCAGCATTGGAGCTCAGCTGAGAGAAAAAAAGAGGTCCTATCTAAGCATAGTTCACAAAATTATCTGCTATAACATCTTGCCTGTCAACAACTTCTTCAGTTTCAATCACAATAATAGGTGGGCAAACAACTGATATAAACTCAAGATAAATTACTCCAAGCTTGATTGCAGAAAATATGACTTCAGCAACAGAGTAGTCAACGCCTGGAACACCCTACCCGACTCCTTTGTTACAGCCTCAACCTCTCACAGCTTCAACCTCAAACTGTCTACCGTAGACCTCACCCCATTCTTAAGAGGTCCTTAAAGGGAGTATGCATAAGCGCACCAGCATGCCTACTGTCCCTGTCTTACTGTCCCCATTAATCTGTATTTACTTCCTTTGTTCTTGTTTGTGTTCATACTTGTTATCTTATACATGTTTGACAAATAAAGAAATAAAGAAATTTTTAAAAAAGGATGTGGGGAAATTACGGTTAAGTATAGTCCATTGCAGGCAAGGAAAAAAAATCTGTATTGATCTCCCAGGGATCTCTTCCAGGGATTTCTACCTTATGTACAATAGAAGCAGATCTAAATTTAAACCCATGAC
Source organism: Bungarus multicinctus (assembly GCA_023653725.1). Lineage (NCBI taxonomy): Eukaryota > Metazoa > Chordata > Lepidosauria > Squamata > Elapidae > Bungarus > Bungarus multicinctus. Next base: position 7,540,704 of record CM042838.1, read on the forward strand.
TCTTCTATGGTCAAATTTAGTCTATGCTGATGCTAGGGAGAACGGCCTAACTGTTGATTCGTAGTAACTCACAGAGCCCCATTGATGCTACTTCTCAGAGCTGTGGATCAAGCTATTCAGCTGTCCAGGTCCTTTCAAGGTCTCTGGGATATGCCCAGTTCCAGTGGAGGTACTTTCTGTGCATTCCAGAAAGTCCTTCAAGGGACCTCAGAGCAGCCTAACTCCTGGAGTGCAATTCAGTAATATCATCCAATTGAAGCAGATTTCCCACCATGCCCGTGCTCGTGGAGGCTCACAAATTAGGAATAGCTAGAAGTGATAATGATGTGTTGAACAGCAGGCCTTATTTTATCCCTGGCTAGAGATGGTTTCATCCAGAACAGATGAACAGTGTGGTTGACTTAATATTCTCCTTTTCTTTAAGATGCCAATGCAGTATCAACTTTGTCCTGGATTATTTGGTTTAAATAGAAGTATAAATGAAGTAATTTAATAAAGAGTAATAACAATTCACTGATCAGCTTTGTTCAAATATAGACTCTTCTGATGTGGTAGACTTCTAAAATCCTCAACCATTGTGGCCTTTAACTAAGCATTGAAACCCAGCACATATGAAAGCCAACATGGGGAAAGGTGACCTACATGTTTAACTTATTGAGATAGGCAGTTTACCTTACAAACATCAATTTCTTCAGTTGAAAGACATAACTGGCCTTTTACTTATTTATTGCTTATTTATTAAACTTTTATGCCATCCATCCTCCCTACAAGGTAACTCTGGGGGGCTTACAAGTTATTAGAAAGTCCTCAGAAATTCATTATACCAAGCATGCCCAATAACTGTCTCTTGATCTAGTTATCAAACTTGTCTCTTTCGCCTTCTCTTCTGTTTGAAGATGAATTTACCACTGCAGACAAAGGAGTGAAGGAATCTGTACTTTCTCATTGTAGATGTGATGCGGGCTACACTGGACAACACTGTGAAAAGAAAGACTACAGCGTTTTATATGTGGTTCCAGGCCCAGTTCGATTTCAGTATGTCTTAATAGCAGCAGTGATTGGAACAATTCAGATTGCGATCATCTGTGTTGTCGTTCTCTGCATTACAAGGTTAGTCACAGTATTGGGGGTTTTTTTTATGACATTCTTCCAGAATATGACTTATCAGTGTAAAAAAATAGAAGGCCAGCATGCAGGTATCATGTATTCCCTCCTTTGGTTTAATCTAATGTTTCTCAACTTTGGCAAATTTGAGATGGGTGGATTTCAACTCCCAGAATTCCCCAGACAGACATGGTGGCTGAGGAATGAAGTCCACCCATCTTAAATTTGCCCAGGTTTGAGAAACAGTGATCTAATCACTTTTTAGTTATTGAACTAAAAAGAAGCTGCCTGGAGACACTGAGAAGCAATACTAATTACAGATGGGATAATCTTTTCCTGTTTTCAGTGGTATAGATTGGCTCCTGGATTACTTAGAGCAAACTAAGAACATCAAGGTTTTTTTCTTCAGATGTTCAGCTTAGCACAAAGCACAAGAGGCAATCATACAAAACTGCAAAAATTCAATGTCCATATATACCTTAGTCTTTGGATTATAAACCAACCTTCTCAGAGCCCTATTTTTAAAATACAAAATACAAAATAAAATACAAAAAATAAAATAAAAGCCCTATTTTTAAAACCTTTGAAAAATGACTTGATTTTCATTTAGATCAGTGATTTTTTTTCTAAGTTATGCTCTAGGGAATCTTTGATTTCTTTGGAAATGTTAATGGCTGTAGCAAGCTTCACTGAAAGTCTCCTAGTCTACAAATGTACCAGTCTTTCCATACAACGTTCACTTGCCATAGGCATCCTGGCTACCTCTAAGCAGTCTTTCTCACTTTTTGCAACTATGGACCACTCAGAAAATGCAAGAGGGTACAATTAAACATCTCCCTCTAAGTTTTCATCTTTAGATGAAAGCCCCTTAGAAACATACTTTTTGGTGAATAATAAGGAATATTGTTTTCGGTGGCGCAGTGCTTAGAGTGCAGTACTGCAAGCTACTTCTGCTGTGGCCAGCTGCCTGCAATTTGGCAGATCAAATCTTACCAGGCTCAAGGTTGACTCAGCCTTCCATCCTTTCAAGGTGGGTAAAATGAGGACCCAAATTGTTGGGGACAATATGCTGACTCTGTAAACTGTCTAGAGATAGCTGTAAAGCACTATAAAAGTGGTATATAAGCATTTAAGTCTAAGTGCTATTGCTATTGCTATTTTCTGCTCAGTAAAGACTGAGATTCTGTAGCACAATCTTCTCCAGCAGCTGTGGTCTGATCATGAATTTTAATGTGATCCAGAGGGCTCCATTTGTTCATGCTTTACCAAACTGATATGGCTGAGATGCTCCCGGCCCCATCCATCAAAAAATGTCATTTTGTGGGACCTAAGAATCATGCCTTCTCTATTTTAGAACTTGTCATATGGATAGCATCTCCCCAGAAATCATGCTGTCCTTGATCTTTCTGGCCTTCACAAGATTTTGAAGACTTGGACATTTCCCTCAAACTTGGGTTGAGAGGCTGACATGGCCCTGCTAGTGGATTAATTTGTTCTGATTTGGATTTTGACATAGATTGAAAACTGAAACATTTTAGACTTCAGCATACCGTATGTTATCTTTATTGACTATCATCATTATAAATTTATGTTCTATTTTGGTGTTTTTAATTATCCATGTGCTGCCTTGTGTGCTCATTGTTGTGAGATTAGCAGATAAATAACTAGTTAGTTAGTTAGTTATAGAGGCTACAAAAAAGGAAAGGGGTCACATTATGGGGAGGCTTCTTCTCACAATCATATAAAATATATGGGGACTGGAGCCAATTTAGACAATTCAGAAACATTCTGTGTGGAGAGAGGATTATAATATGACAATAGAATTTGTTGTCATTGAAACGGTTCCTCCAAATGGTTCCTCCGACCTCTTCTGAATTCAACATCTTTGAAGCACTGTTGCTCTATTGATCAATAATTAATTTTCAGTACCGAATTTCATAAAAAATGTCAGTTGGTTAAAATATCAGACTAGAAGCTAGGAGATAATGAGTTCTAATTCCACCTTAGGCATGAAGCCAGCTGGACCAGTTCCTCTCAGCCCTGGGAAGCAGGCAATGGCAAAAGAATTTCCAAACAAACTTGCCAAGAAAACTGCAGGGATTTGTCCAGGCAGTCTCCAGAATTCAAAAGCTGTCTTAAAAACACACACACACCTCAAAAATGTGTACAACCAGTTAGGGAAGAAAAGTTTCAGTTTCTTCCATCTTCACAATTTCTTCAGGCTTTTTTCCAAACATCAGAAAGTGATACAAGTTTCCTGCAACTACTATAAATCATATGCCTTTAAAATAAAAAACTTTTCCAACACACGAGAAACAGAAAAAAATACATAGCAGTTTCCTATAGAAAGTAAAAAAAGAAGCTCCACTTAAGCATCTACATCTCACATTCAGATCAAGAAAAGATACAAAACAATTCATAAATCCTTTCCCAACCTAAAGGCATAAAAGAAAAATGTCCGCTGAATCTAGGAGAGGTTGCTACGTTCATCAATTCTTCCCTCAAGAGTAGACCCTCCCCTACTGAAAAAGGCCAATGTATAATATTAAAGTGGGCTTCAGGAAACACAAAAATAATAGCCAAAAATACAGCGTACATAAAAGATGGGAAAGGAACTGCTAAACTGAAAAATGGTGCTGCCTCATGTTCTTCAAGTAATCTTCTTTCCAGTTTACAAATTCTGCCAGGCATAGGCCATAAAGCACATATATTCAAAATCACATCTACCCAAACATATTGTTGATAGTCACTTACACATTAAAATCAAACATCAGTCCCCAATCACAAAAATATGCAAATACAAACTATTGGTATTCAAGACAGTATATGCTTATTTAAGATGCCAACAGGATATCTTATATTTCTTTTTCAAGGGATAGATCTGTTCAGCAACAACTTCCAGAAACATTACGCTCACAAATAATGTTTGTCTGACTTGGCCATTTGGAACAATCATGGTAGAAGGTGCCATTTCTTATCAGAGCTAGTTGCCATTCAGGAAATTCCTTCAGAATTTCTTTCCCTGGAAATCTTACATAATGTATATTATATCATCTTGGCACTGGCATATATTTTGCTTTTCTCCTAGGAAAAAGAGGAGATGGGAGGAAGAATCAGGATATAAAGCCAAATAAATAAATATTAAGCTATAATGTTGCATTAACTTATAACGTTGGGGACACTTGTAGCTAGCTCCCAAACATGGCCATTGGAGTTCAACTGACTAAGTCTCTGAAAAGTTGCAATGTGCATTCCAATCCTTTTGAGCTAGGAAATGCATGAAAACTATAAATAAATCTCTAAAATAGGATTTTTACTGTTTTGTGAAATGAACCTGACAAAACCAGGTGACCTCCAGCACAACTGCAGTTGCCTAGGGGATTGTGAAATTTAAAAATCATGTATTGTCTATTGATGCATCCATATATTTCTGATTTTCTTCTTGAATGTACTCTCTACATGGCCCTTAAATAGGATCCATGTGTACAAAGTGATATATTTTCACGGGCTTTCTGCTTTTTTGACTCAGCACTTTGTTTTTATATGGTAACCCCATTCCATGCCTTCTAAACCAACTGTTAAATAAAACAGGGTATCTGGAGATTTCTTTTTCTAGATCCTGTATAATAGATGGGGAAGGAGACCCAGAAGAATGGAATTAATTAATTAAAATTTAAAAACATGGGAGGAGGTGAGAAGAAATTCAGAGCTATGTTTGCTGCTTGACCCAAGGCTTTGTTAGTAGCAGAGAAGGTGGGAGACAAGGGTTTGGGTAGGAGGGCAAATGATACAAGAGTTGTGATACAAGCCCTACCTCTTTTGTAAATGCATCATGACAGCGCACGCATACACACACACAAACACACACACTTATATAAGGAGCAGTGCCACAGTGCTCATCTCAGCATCCTGATGAAACAGTTATTCTGTCATCTGATGGAAGACACATTCTTTGTCCATATTTCTTTTTTTTTTAATATAAATTTTATTTGGGCTTTCACAAAAAGATAATACAAATAAAACATCTTTTTTTGAGAATAGCATGATCCCGGGTTATCACTTCTCCATACAGACACAAACTCAATTTCATATTCATCTTTGTGTTCTATTCCATAGCTTAATTACTATTTTAACATTTTCTCCATAATTTTTCCCCTCCCTTGGTTTTCTCAACTTTATTTTTAATTATCTCATATCTAAATTAAATTATATATCTTTTTCTAAGTTTCAATGTCTTTCTAATCATTATATTTATACTTTTGTCCTGTTGTAGTTACTCATTGGAGTATGACACCTTTATATCTTTTAATTTTATCCATTCTTCTCTTATTTAAACTTCAATTTATGCCTTTAGAATTATAACATTCAATATAACTTCCAATAGAATTCTACACACACACACACATATATATAAAACAATAATAAGTAAGACACTCATTCCCTTCCAATTCAGTTCTATCATTAATATTAGTTATAATCTTAACTTCTTTAACATTTCTTTTCAATTGAATATCATACTTCCTTGGGAACATTTATAAATGTTCCATAATTAATTCTTTTTTTCCATATTTCTCTTCACTTATATTTTTGTAAATCATTAATAACAATTAAAATGTTCCCTTCCTTTCCTAATTTCATTCTTCATTCTCTTTATTTCATTTATTTATTAACAAACATTCCATTGCATTACAATAAGTATTTTATCCATCATTTTAATCATACATTGTCTCATATTTTCTAAAATTATTTCTATTTCTAATATAACAACACTATCTTATGTACCTTTGCAGAATCCCTTTTTCAATTAAATTTTTATCCATTATCTCTAAATAGGCTTATACTTTCAATCCTTATACATTTTCCCTGTTTCTCTATATCTTGTTTCTAACTTTTATAACTTCTTTTCCTTTCCTTCTTCCCCCTCTTTTTCTCCCTCCCCTTTTTGCCCCCTTGTCTCTCTACTTCTAATTCTCTCTTCTGTAATTCTCTCTTCTGTTGCTTCCTAATATTATAATTATTTTTCAAACTATTTTTTTTGTTATTCAAATCTTAGCTTTCCACTCTCTTTCCCTCTTTCCTTTTTTTTCCCCACATGAAATTACTTGATCATTAAAGATGGCTTCTTCTTTGTCCCGACCTTCTTGTTCTACAAGTGTTTCTTGTTGTTTCTCATAGTTCCAGATCTCCATTTCTAAAAATTGAAATACGAAGCCAAAAGAACCTCTTCCTTCTTGTGCATCTTCTATCTGTTTTTTAAGTTCCATTTTCAGTTCTTCCAAAAGTGATGCCAATTTTAAACACTTTTAACAACCACCCAATTGATTTTAGTCATTTAAATCAACTAGCCAAAAATCCAAAAATCACCAAGTAATCCAAATAATCCAAAGCTGTTTCTTCTTGCTTCTTTTTTCCACTTTCTTTTCGTGGGGTTCTATTATTTTGTTACAAAGTTTCAGTTAGAATGTATCTTTTAGGCATCTAGTTAAAGTTTCATTGTAAGTTCCTTTTAGTTCCAGGCAGTCTCTTCTATTTTTCCAGATCCCGCCCTTTTATTCTTTCCTTTTCCTCTCCTTTCCTTCTTTTAAAGGTTTTTGAGTATCCAAAAGTCTTTATTATCCCTTTGACATTTTATTTCTAGTTTAAATGCCTATTGATGTCAAAGTGGATTTTTGTCAATTTCTTACTTAAATCTCTTAGCTGTCAGTATAAGGAAGGGAAGGAAAAAAAAAACAAATCCTTTCCCTTCCCTCTCTCCTTTGCTGCTTCAAAATCTTCTTTGGGAACAATGTTATTTTTTATAGTTCAAATTCCAGGGTACCTTAACGTTGTTGCTTTTTCAGTTCAACCTGGTCAACCAAAACTTTCTCTTCTTATCTTCCTCCTCCTGTCCGGTCGAGTTCTTCTTTGAGGTGGCCATTTCTTACCACCGCTGCAACCGCCTTCGGGAAGGGGAGTAATGGCCAGCTGAGGAGGAGAGATGCGGCTCTCCTTGACCCTGCTGGCAGTCTCCCCCCTCTTCACCACCTCTACAAGATGGCTTAGCCCCGAAACCAGCCAGCTCAGGGCGGTCCAGCGGCGAGCACAGTTCAAAACCACACACAATTACGGATCTCTGTCTGTTGCCAAAGAAGCTGAAACCAGAAGTCCTATTCTTTGTCCATATTTCTTTTTCTCCCCTTCTGGTTCATATTTCTTTTTCTCCCCCTCTGGTGCCTGGATATAAATATGCACACAAGTTAAGTCATTAGCTACAACAACCACAAGTTTGATATACTGTATACAAGATCTCTTAAGGAAACAAGAGGATTTGGGATTATGTGGGTCCATTTTCATTTCCACCTGCTACCTTTGCACATCTTATTGAGTTAGGTGGTCAGTAATACTGTAATTTAGATTTATAAAGCCACCTGACGCAATACTGAGTTTGGGTCATGTAAAGATTAAAAACATATACAAAGCCTAAAAACAAACAAGTAAAGATAACAGTAACCATGATAGGGGAGAAAACATGCTCTGTACATCAGATGATCCACCCTGATCTGGACCAGAACTTGGAGAGGTGGGATCGAAAACTGGCTTTCAGGGATTGTCAACAAAGGACCTACACTTCCTAGGTATCATCAGATTATATTACTTAGTGGATGGGACATGAAGTACTCACTTCTCTGGTAGATCTTATGGGGTAGGCAGAAATGATGGGAAAGAGCCAGTGCATGACACAGACACACCAGGTGATGCCAGGTGACTCGATGAAAATGTAATGAGTGGAAAACAACTGTGTTCCCTCTTATCACCACAATGTAATCCCTTTTATACTGTTCTGACCAAGGCTTCCTGAGACAGTAATTAAGCACAAACTTAGTCCAAACAACTCTTGTTTTATTTCAATGCTGGGAATTACATTCATTCCCAGCCCGTAATGAGTCCCAAACAGTCTCTCAAGATAAGCACTCACCTTTATCTCCTTTGAATTGCTGCCAACAACTAAAGTGCCAAATTAACTGTAAAAAGCCAACTGAAGTACAAAGTCCACACAAAGCTTCAAGGTTTAATCTGAACAGAGCGAACAACTTTGCTTCCTGCAAAGGTTTCTCCACCTTTGTACTTCCTTTATACTTTATGGGAGGGACAATCACCTCCAAGCCTTTCTCCCAAGTCGCCCTTTTTGTCTTAGTTGCTGTTGCCTTCTGGCAGCTCTATAGTAATATGCTCTATAGTAATATGCACTGGGAACAGGCTCCCCTTGTTCCTCTGCCTCACTGCTGCCAGATTCCGGAGGCTCCAGAGGCAGCACATAACTCCCAGATGGTCCTGGCCCCATCTCTGTATCAGATGCAGGACCCTCATCTGAGTCCTCCCCAGACTCCCAGACTGGTCCCTGTTCTTCCCCATTGTCCGATTCTGCTGCCATCTGCACAGGCTGCCGATGAACCACAATATATACATTCTCAGACATGATCCTTGTCTTTCTGCAATCATGCTTTATGCATCTCTTTAGTTATTTTATCTCCTGAAGCTCCTCAGCAAACCATATCCAATAGGATCAAAGAACAGGGAATATTCACAAAGGAATGTTCCAACCTTCCCAGCAGACACCTAAAGCCTCTATTAAACTGTCTACCAGACTTACAGGACAGAGCCCAAGCTCCCTCTGAAACCCATATAGATCTAATAATTGTCCATGGGTGGCTTCTGTGACAGCCAAAGCAGAAAATAATGAGAACAAAAGTTTTTGCTATAACAAGACAACTTTTTCCTTATTCCAAAATAGGCTAAATCAAGTTCAGCGGTACTTCTGGATAAATATGCCAATGGTTACAAATCTAGCTCTGTTTATTTAGAACTTAAGTCCCATTGGTCAAGATGTAACTGATAAGCTGCATAGATTCAACTATAAGCATCAGCAACTTCCCTAAACCTATTTAAGCTATAGTATAAATATTCATAAACTGAGTACTGAAGTTATTGTAGAGGTTCAGATAATTAAAGAACTTAAAGTTCATTTTTCTGTTGACAAAAATCAAAACAAAAACTAAAAATGCAGCTTTCAAACTGAAAAAAACAATGAACATTGAAGCAAGAACTGCAAGAAAGAGAAACAGAAGCCCATGAATATAAAGGGCTGTTCAAATAATTCAACTTTGTAAAGGTCACTATATAGCCGCATTGCACAAGCAAAACATCCCTCCAAATCCATTTCTCCAAACATCACAAAGGCACATCATCACAATTTAATGACTTCTCGTATACAAAGGAGACAATTCTATCCGGATAGCACAAACCTTCTGTTATCTCTCGCAAAACGTGTGTGACATTAAAGAAAAATATCCATATTCAATATTTCTATCAAAGTAGCAATTGTTTTGAAAAAAATAATCTGGTAGGGGAAACATTGTTAAAAATATTGCTAGAAAAAAAGAGCAAACTTGAAACAATTGTTTTTCAAAGCTTTTTTGCTCTTGTGCTAGAGTATCAACCCACTATCATTGATCTGCTTAAAGATGTATTTTAGTTTTTCAGTGTTTTATGATAATGCATGTAGCTATTAACATTAGGAATTGAATCTATTTCTTATGATGCATCAATTTATATGCCTTAAAAATATAGACAATTAACCAAGGCATAACAGGGTTCATTGTGAATAGCTGATTTTTCTCAGCAACTTCAAATCTCTCAGCTACAAAGTATACATTACCATCAAAGGTGATAATATATGCTAACCCTTAATATAACCTACAAAGGTTACAATTTATGTAGTGTAATTTTAACAGGGTGCTGCATACATATTCTTTTCAGGATTTAATCCTGACAACTTCCTGAAATCAATTTTAAAGGACTTACATAGTATTCAAATTTTTAATGACTTCATTAAGTCCAAACTCCAAATCATTCTCTAAGAAGACTGTCTATTTGAGAACCTGTAGGCTTAATATAATAAGCACATGTTTTCATAAGAGAGATTCACTAGTTTAAAGGAAGTAGATATGCACCAGGAACTAAGCCACTATCTAGATTTGAAGAGAAATAGATAGCCCACAATACGTGAGCATCAATCATCTTGTTAGGACTTTTTTGAAATGTATTCATTTTTGTTTGGGATTGCATCACACGGCCATCTGAAGCTTAGAAAGGGCACCATTTCGTGAAGAACATGCTCACAGGTATTCTCTTGAGCACTTTTGCCCACTGAATAGGGCATCATTTCGTGAAGAACATCCTCACAGGTATTCTCTTGAGCACTTTTGCCCCACTGAATAGGGCACCATTTCTTGAAGAACATCCTCACAGGTATTCTCTTGAGCACTTTTGCCCACTGAATAGTGTCTTTTCTCCTTTAATATGCATGGAGGTTCTCGGTCATCCAGATCGTGGTTGTCCCAAAGGTGCTTTTCAAAAGGCAACTCAACATTTTTTTGAGAAGTGAAACATTTCGGTTTTCCCCTTTAAATCCCAATCACTGCATGATCTCACCCAATTCATATTTCATATTTTGTTGCTAAAGGTTATAAATATACGTTTTAGACAGGAATTGGACTGAAGGTGGGCAAGGAATAGGAGAAGGAGAGAAAGATCAGGGATCAGCATTTGTTTTTCTCTTTTTTTCAGATTTCTAAAGTAAGTCATAGATTTGAGATAATAAATGCTAATTTCTTAATATTAAGGAACAATTGTATTACTGTACCTAAGAATCAAGTGTTATCTTGATTTATACTCACTATTACTTGAATTCCTTATTAATATGAGTTAACTGAAAATACATAACTATATTAATTGAATTAATAAATGAATAACATTTTTAAATGTTTCAGTCTCCATCATTCTTTTACTTATATTTAGTGATTTGACCAATCCTAATTTTTTAAAAAAATAATTAGCACATTTTTATTTATTTATTTTATGGCATCTTATTTTATTGACACCACATCCTATTCCAACAACTCAGGGCACGTATGAAGGGAATATTCCTTGGAATATATGAAATGAAGTAGCAAAGGAAGAAATTGGCAGCGTTTGAAACAAAAATAGATTTTAGGGAGAACAGTAATTTTAAATGCAGCTATTCCCCCAATCCATGATAATGGAAAACGGTGCTATGACTTATGCCATTTCAATCCTTCACAGAAGAAGACTGTAATTATGTTTCCTTGATGGTGGGATTTGATGGTTGATCCTGATGGCATTTCAAAAGACTAGGGTCTGTGATGCATTGATAATGTCCAGCTCTATTCAGAAGCCGAAAATAACAAATGCCATATGATATTGCGCTGTAAACATGCAATAGAAGAGACCTTCTTTTGACATCCATAATTCTTAACCTCTAAAGTTGTTGTTTTTTTACTCCTCCAGCAGAGCATCTGATGATTAAAAATATGTACAGTTTACATTGCACTGCTTGGACATTGTTACAGTTTTTATCAATTGGGGGTGGGAGAACAACCTGCTGGTTTATTATTGGCATTGACAAATTAAAGCTAATGTGAGGATGATCTTTATTCCTTTTTCATATTCCTCAAGCTGACTAAAAACGAAGGCAGTATGTTCTCCATGGTTTTCCGTACATCCCTTTTTCAATGGTTACAAAGCCCCTATTGCTTAAGGAAGAGGTACAGTATTAATTGGGGCTGAGAAACCAGACCTTTCTACATGCAAGCCAGATCCTAGGAGGAATGTTTTGGCATTTCCAAGCTCCAAAATTAAAGCTGGGTCCCCTGGGTAAGCAGGAGGTTGTCTTTCTTTACTAGCTCTGTTGCTGTGCAGTCAAGAGAAGATGAGCTAGAGTGACAGGTAGAATCTCCAGTTGCCCTTAAATAGCTGCAATTCTCAGTTGTCATTTAGCAAAGCAAATTTCATGCCTTTTTCCCACTCTTCTTTCTCCTCCCTTCTCTTCCCTGGCTGCTTTCAGGAAATGTCCCAGGAGCAACAGAATTCACCGGCAAAAGCAAAACACAGGGCACTACAGTTCAGACAACACAACGAGAGCATCGACCAGGTTAATTTAAAAAAGAGCGCATGTTTCCACAATGGCAAAAGTAAACTGCAGAGAGCTTGGACTTACAAAATACAGTATTATAGACAAAAGTTCTACACATGTTGCCTTGCATTTGTGGTAATCGACACCAATGAAAACAGAACGAAACATGTACTACAGCTATATTTGATTATGTATGGATATATTTGAAATAGTATACATTGTCTTGATGTTTTTTCTGTAATGTAAATAAACTATTTATATCACACAATATAGTTTTTTCTTTTTCATGTATTTGTTATATATAATAAATACTCAGTGATGAGAAAAAAAACCTCCTTTTTTTGGCTTTCTTAAATTTGCTATATCCTAACCACTGCATTCTCTTTTCAAGGTGCTTCTGTTTCACAGTTATACATCTAGCTCATAAATCATATACGCAAATACGCTCAACCCTTGATGGGCCTGTTGGTAGGCTCCTCTTGTTCACGATTTCAAAGGTTTTTGGCATAGAGATTCTTTTCTGATTTTTTTAGGAAGTCTCACTCCTCCCCAGCCAAATATCCATTAAATCTGTCTCCCATTTTATGTTTGTGAAAAGATACCCATCTGGTCTCCATTCCCCAGATCTCCAACTATCTACCACTAATCTTCCCATCATCCAGCTCTGCCCTGTTCTTCCCACCATTCAATCCCGTCTTCCTTCAGCACGGTGTCAAACTGTGTAGTGCTTCCTTCCCCTCCCGCCAGCATGGCCATCCCCTCAGCCTTCCCAGTTCAATAGATTTTCACTTGAAAATGATGTATGGTTTTTTTTTTTTTTTTTGTACAGCAGTCATCTTTTTCATATCTTCTCACACCCCCTGGATTTCCCTCATAATCCCTACTTGAAAATCCTTATCTTAAGGCTGCTTTTTTTTAAAAAATCCTTTCCAACCCCATGAAATATTGGAAGTAATTTATGTGCAGGAGCCCAGGATTTCCAACTCTCTGTCCATCAACAGAGCAACATTCCAAAAATGAAACAGAATGTGAGAGAAGCCAACAAAAGAAAAATCAAGTCTGAAAATAGCTTGGATTTGGCCAGAGAAAATGTGCTATAAAAATGCTCCCCCGCCATGCATCCTTTTGAGAGAAATAGATGGGGAATAGCTCAGAATATTGGCCTCTCCTCCATTCTAACCACCCACAATCCCTTCCTTCTTGGTCATGTGAGCTTTTCAAATTCTATGACTTTCCCCAAACAGAAATCCTCCATTTCTTAATCAAAACTGGAGGGGAAGGACAGCAATTTAATCAGTCATAGGAATGCCCCTCTCAAGTTGAGAATACTTTGATGCAAGTGCCCTCTGCAGTAGTCTAATCCAACGTTGTTTAATTAGTCGGTGTAAAAATGACTTTTCTTAAGTTTTGGGCATAAATAAAAATGTATGCCTTCGCTTCTCCATCCCTCACACCCTGGTTTTTAACGTTTTGATTCAAAGTTCTTGCTGCCCATTTCTTCTCTGGGCTGCTGCTGTTTAGTTACCACTGTTCTGACTTGGCTTCCTTAGCATAAAACACAATCTTAATCCTGACCAAACCTTGTTTATTTCCACAGCTGTGAATTATGTTCATTCACAGCTGGCCAGGCTACACATTAATTTTACATCTGGTTCGGGGAACCAGTAGTTCCGATTGACTGGCTGGCCCTGCCCACCCCACCCTGCCCCTCCCAGGAGTCCCCAATACGGTCCGTTTTGGATCACAGGTAAGTGCAGGGCCCATGCGGAGGCTGGGAACAGTGAATAACAGGCCGCCTGGAGGCTCAGGAAGGCTGTAAACGGGCCTATTTCTGGCCTCCAGAGCCCAAATGGGCGCATTAGGTCAAAAACCTAGTACCTACTAGATCACTGCCAGGGACCAACTAGGCCACACCTACCATGGTGACACCCATCCAACAACTGAGCAGAGAACTGGTTAAATTATTTCAAGCCTACCCCTTGTTACCACCTGTTCATTATTCATTAGATGCATATCCTGCCTTTCTTCAATGCTGGAGGCAAAGTACATGATGCTCTCCATTCCATCCCCTCCCATAACATTAGTGGGGGAAAGGTTACAGAGAAATAACCATCCAGGAAGCTCCCTTTGTGGAAGATGGAACTGGCCTTCAGAAGCTAAAAACACACATAGAATGGATTTGCCTGTTCACGAAATCACTGCTATCAAATACCTATTTCTCCAAAGTCAAACAGATGAAATATCTCCCTACCATCCCATCAAGTACCCCAGGATACTCTTTGCTAAAGAATGGTTGGGGTTTTTTTGTGGGAAGGTGTTCATACTTCCAAACAGATGCCATTCACCATTTTGTTTGTAAATAAAGCCAATACGAGGACTGTGTTTTTGTCAAAAAAAAAAAAAGCTATGCATTCCTATTTCTCATTTGTGTACTTCTTTATATTTCAGTTTACTTTGAATTGAACAATGGTTGCTGAGGGTTGTTCCAAATATCTTGCCTACCCGGGGCTTAAAAAAGAAAGGCAACTTTGTTTTGACTCAGGCTCCCCTCTTGGTTGAGGAGATGAACAGGATGATGGGAGAGAAGGAAGCACTACCAAGTTTGACAGTAGGAAGATGGGGATGAATGGTAGGAAGAACAGGGCAGCCCTGGATGATGAGAAGATTAATGACTTCATGGATGCTTCCTTGTGGTTCTCTTGGCAACATTGCTGCTGTTTTCTGGGTTCTTCTCATTAGAATCTAAATTGTTCTACACAAAAAGAGAACTAAAATAGTAGAACTTATTTGATCTCCTATACTGAACTTCTATATCTTAATGTTCATTCTTACAACTGTGGGCAACAAAAGATTCATTTACTGTGAGAATCAAAATAAGGTATTTAGTACCCTTGCTGATGTAAGATAAGAGAAGAAACAACCTTTAATCATTTTGTTTTCAAAGGAGCTTTTGAGGTCTTTTGAAGACAAACCTTTTTCTTGGGATCTATTTGAATTTTTTTAAAAAACAGGTAAGGAGATTTCTCCAAGTCTCTTTTTATCAAGTCCTGCGTCTCTAGGTTAAATTAAGCAGACCTACAGGTAAAAACTGAACTGCATGGAGGCTGTTGCGGGATTGAAAACAATCCGAACTGGTGATTTGGCACACTATCAAAATAGCACATCCCTTTTGTGGCATTCAGATAAGATGTTCTCATTGCAGTCCAGAGAAGATATGGATGTTCTATCTCTTCAATTCACAGTTTCCTGGGCTATGCTTGGCATGCAGCACAGCAGTGGCCCCTAGCTTTCACTGAGCTGAAAATTTCATGTCAAGAGGCACCTTTGGATAGTGTCTATATGACGGAAATGAAAATAGTCACCATCATTGTAAGAGACACAAGATGAGATTTTGACCTAAACAACAGGATTCAAACTAGTTTTGTTTTGGGATTGGGTAAGAACATTAAGAGCTGATTTCAAAGTGGTTTCATTTGGTTCATGGCATTTGTAAAAAAAATTGAAAGAAAGTGAAACTAAGTCCTAGTTATTGAACATGGTCAATTCAGATTAGTAATAATTCGATTTGCTCCATATAGGTGGGGGAGTGCACATTTTTTTCTAAAGTGACAAAAAGTTGAATTTTGCTTTCTTGTCTTATTTAATGGTCAGGTCTAATAAAAGTGTCTATGACTCCCCCAAAAAACCCACCTTAAATTGTCAAGTTTTATCTATTCCAGTTTCAGATGTTCATCACTAATGGAATATTGCAACTAAAAAAATCAATACGGTAGTAGTATTTCAGTTCTCTGGTGATACATGAATATGTAAAGTGACACAATTAGCTCTTGATTGCAATATGTGCAGGTGGGCCATAGATGAATGTATATTGAATATAATATAGGGTAATGACACCTATTTCAAAAGTAAGATATTTCTATAATTAATTTATATAGAAATATCTTGTCCTGAGAAAGAGAATATGTGCATTATAGCAGCACAGTGACAGAGTAACATTCTTCATATCATTGAATCTATTAGTGATACTCTCCATATAGTATGTATGTGTGTATGGAAAGAGAGAGGGAGGGAGGGAGAGAGAGAGAGAAGGGGGAGAATATAGTTCCTGGAGGTTTGTTTGTTTGTTTATCAAATGTGTTGACTGCCCATCTTACCACAAGGTAATTCTGCAGTTTACAAATTAAAAATATTACAAAACTTATACACAAAACAAGCTACATAATAGAAAAGATAAATATTCAACCCTAACCCTCATACGATATGATATGCTAGTGAGAAAAGTTTTTAAGAGCATATGACACTCTGGACTTTTTGGGCATCTTATAAGACCCGAGCCAATTAATTTGGCAACTTCTAATTGCTCAATTAAAACTCTAAAAGAAATGCTTTGCAACAATTTTTGGGTAGCTACAGGGCAAGGAACTCCCATTTGATCTTTCCTCCTTTCTGGGATTTCTCTAAATGTTGGCATGCTCCAAGCCATCCAACCCTTTTGGCCTTTCCTACCAAACAGAGCAGCCATTTTGCTTTCCACCTCAAAATAAGCTTTTTTCTTTTCTTTTTTCCATCCTTCTCTTACTGTGAAAACACCTAACACAGTGAGTTGGAGATTGCGGCATTGGCTGGCTAGAGGAACATCAGTGAGCCTAAGGGGAAGAAAGAGAGGATAGCTGCAGAGTAGTTATTAAAAATTGGGAGACAATAACTACCTCAACAGCAGCAGCAAGAACAACAATATAGCCAAACATGCACAGTTGAGAATTAATTAGATTAGCAAATTCTGTTTTCTGCTGGGCAGCATTGCCAGACATGGTTTCTTCTTGCGTTCTTTCCAGGACTAAAAATCAGGGAAATTAAGTTCATCATTTTTTCTTTCATAGGTTTGCTTGTAGCTATAGTTTGTATAAGCTACACATAAAAACTAATACTGGGCCATTATCAGTCTTAATCATTTATGAAGGATGAGTACTCCAAAGATATTTTATTAGATATTAAAGTATTTTAAAAGATATTCACTCCATGTCTGTCTAACCTGAACTTGGTAAATTGGGAAAAGTTTAAAATATAAATGCTCATTTTGAAGCAAGGAAGGTTGGAGGGGGGGAGGAGAAATATGGGAAAAGAGAATCATTTTCAACAGCCAGCCCCTGATGAAATTAGAAATGCAAAGGGCCTTTTACTGAATAAATATAGTTGGTTCCCGACTCTTTATCATTAGGTCATGCAAATATTTTGCCTCACTTTATCTGTCTTATACATGCTGAAGCAGCCTGCCAAAATTACAAGGCTTTCTGCCCTTTTCTGTGTGCTTTAATAACAGCAGTGTCACCACCTGATTCTTGCCAGAATCCTTGTGGACTGTGCCAGGAATGAGGCCATCCTCATAAAGACTCTTCCCATCTGAGGGAAGAGCTATCAGCACCAGAAGCAATGGTAAAGGTATCTTCTTCTAGAAAGCTGAAGACTGAGCTGAGATATCATTCCTGTCTCTTTACACTTTTCCATTTCTGTCTCAATTTTGGTCATTGCTTGGCATGGTACATGTGATCTGTGTGGAAAATAAAGATGGTCCCGAAAGCAATTCATGCAAAATGCAACACAATCCCATGCCACATCCAGGAAGGAGATTACCCATACCAAGGAATGAAGTCTTTGGGGGAAAAAAAAAAAAACTAGAGGGAAGAAGAAAATGCTTCTTGTTAAGTTCTCCTTTCTTTCCATCAATTTCTTTGGAACAATGGGCTTTAATCTGGGCCCTGCTCAGAAAAATTATGTTGTTGTCCAGAATGTGTGGGTTTTTAAAAACATTGCAATCTAAAGCTTTTGTAATCACCTGAAAATTATAAGAAAGAACTACTCCTACTAAAGGATGTCTGTGATATGCTAAAACAGACACGTATATGTGGCTCATTGTTTGTGGGGTGAGTTAGATACTACTGAGTTATAAAGAAACTAAAAAATACTACAGTCTTGTAAAATCATAGGAAGGAAGAAAAGAAGGGAAGGGAAGGAAGGAGAGGAAAGGAGGGGGCCCTGTTTAATTTTATAATACTTAGTAGGGGCATTATCTATGCTTATAAAAATGTGCTGTAGAGTTTGAATGAGGAAACCTCTATTCAGATGATCAAATCCTGGATAAGACCTTAATGCTGACCTTTGCTTGCTATAATTTTTCTCCCAGTATAGCTTATCTGTGACCTTTACTGGTAGTAGGTGAAGTCATTAAGAGCTTATGCAAATGCAAGAAGAGAAACAGTGGCAGAAGGAGGAGCGTGAGAGAACAGCATTTCCAATAGTCCCCAAAAACAAATAAAAGAAATCCATCAAGTGCAGAAAACACAGATTCTCCCATGATTAATTCTGTCGGTTTAGCCATCTCAACTTCATTTATTTTCCAGGCAGATATGAAACAAATAAAACATTGTTCAGGGTTGAAGCTCTGATCCTGACAATGTGTTTTGAATGGGTCTGTTCATACCTGATCCATTATAAAAGATGTATAATTGGACTATATCAGTCCCTCATGTTTGAAATGCAAATAAACCTAGTGGGAAGTACATGCTCAGGGTAGCCAGGACAAATTCTTATTTCAGCAAATGGAGGTGGTAAGTTGGGAATGTCTGATATGTCCTGAACTAGAAGTTCCTGATCCTGCATGTTTTACATTTTTTTTAATTATAAGATTATGGTATTCATTGATTTATAACAATGATGTGGGTTCAAAGGGTTATGCTAGCCACAAAGTAAATAAGATGGATGGGTGTACAGAGTCAGTGCTGTTGCTTAAAGAAATGCTTCTTATTGTGCTTTTGCCTGTTTTCTTTCTTTTGTAACCAGCAGCTGGTTTTCACAATGCAAATGGAAGATGCCAGTAGGCTAACATGAAATCTATTGAGTTATTTTGACTATGTCTAGGCTGGATGAATACATTATCAAATAAAAGGTAGAAAGTTATATGAACTCTGAAGAAAGGGCTGTGAACATCTCATAAGCTTAATGAGCACCTCCAGAATGAGCAGATGTAAGCAGATAACCCAAACAAGGACCATTTCAGCTTATTGATTTTTTTCATTGATTTAGAGAATCCCGCTAAATATTAAACTATAATACATAATATAATTCACTCAGATATTCTCCTAGGCAAATCGGATTACATTCAATATAGGGACCTTGACTTACTGGGAGCATCACAAAACCACAGGAACCTGTTGGATCAGTTCACTTATGTTGACCTACTCATTATTCTTGTATATATTATTCTTGTATACATGAAACACAAACTAACCGGCTACTTTGAAGCATGTGTCTAATTCAATATGTTGTTCAAAGCTATTAGGAAGCTTCTTGTTTTTAACAAATTAGGTAAATCTCCAATCCTAGTAGGAGAGTGGATCTGTTTTTGACTTATTGTTTGCCTACTGTTATTGACTCAAATTAGAAATAGGCACACACAAAGTAAGGAGGGGTTTATACTAGCAAATAGTTTAATACACACACATTTTCAAAATATATAAATTTGTAAAGTGGGGAAGCATAATCCAAATTCTACATCAAAATGTGAATTCTGAGATGAATTATGCAAAGCAAACGTGTTTTTAAATTAACTGTGTAATCTTGTGATATGGATGATTCATGATTTCCTAGTTATAGGGAGAAAAACAAGAAACTAACAGGATTAGTACTGAAATCCATTGCCGGAAAGTTTTTTTTTCCAAACACTGTTTTGGTTCCTAGTTTCCATAGCTTCTTCTTACATAACTTCTCGGTCCAAAAGGCTAAAAGTTTGCTTTTTAAAAAAGAATAAGGTTCACAGTCAAATACGTTTTAACTAGAATGAAATGGACTTACTTAGCAACCTTGAGTCCATTCAAATATACTACAAGCTCTAATTTTTCTCTAGCCAAATCTATAGTTTAAGGAGAAAGAAGAAGCAGAGGATTTAATCATTTGGAAGCTACCGAGTGAGAGCCACATTTAATGAGAGCCCTGCCAGTCACCTTTATGTTATCTCTAGGCTCCAAACACTGACACAACTAGCCATTGTTTATTTATTTTATTTTTTATTATTTTTATTTGCATTTATATGCCACCCTTCTCCGAAGACTCAGGGCGGCTTACAGTCTATAGAGCTTCAGTTTCCCCCATGCCCCTGGGGCTCTAAGGCATTGTGAGAAAGAGAAGATAACTAAATGTAATTTACCAATGTGTCTAAGAAGTCAAAGCCAACATCCAATAGACCTCTCTCTCTCCCTCTCTCCCCCACTCTCTCTTTCCCTCTCTTCCCCCCCACCACACACCCCTACAGGTATTTCAGGTTCTTGCAAAGTTGAAAGTACCCTAACCACAAAGGCATATATTCCTGTTCTCCCAAATTAATAGTTGCAATATAAGAAATGCAGGGAGGGGGAGATCATCCTATGATGCCTGAAATCTGTCAATCTATCACGTATCTCCAAAACCACTGCTGGATTGGGTTAATCTCCAACTTGAAACCAAAAGTCATGGTGTAAATGGAAAAAAGAATGATCACCTTGTTTGTAATTACTCCATTTATGCTATTTGTGGTTCTTGAGGTCCTTTGACATTCAGTACCATCAAATATCAGTGATAA
Source organism: Bungarus multicinctus (assembly GCA_023653725.1). NCBI lineage: Eukaryota > Metazoa > Chordata > Lepidosauria > Squamata > Elapidae > Bungarus > Bungarus multicinctus. The sequence continues at coordinate 7,561,391 of CM042838.1, forward strand.
CTATTACATTTATCAATGTTATTCATCCAATATCTAGATGACTGCTCTTTGTTCATCCATTATGAAATCAACATCAAGTTATTATAGGATTTTGCTATTGCCTTAAGTAATGCTGAGGAAGGAAGAAAGGAAGGAAGGAAGGAAGGAAGGAAGGAAGGAAGGAAGGAAGGAAGGAAGGAAGGAAGGAAGGAAGGAAGGGCTTAAAATCAGTGAAACGTGTAAATATTTCACAATTATACAATGAAGATTTAATTAAGACAAGTATAATGAATCATTGTCTGGAACAGTGCAGCTCACTAAAATATTAATCTTTGAACTTCCTTCTAATAAATTAGAGACAAGAATAGGTTATTCAAAATTATAAGGCTATATTAAGGAATGCTTTATTCCTTTTATAGTACATACATTTTTAAGAAGGATTTTGATTGTAGTGAAAAATAATATAAATTAACTTATAGAAAGGAAAAGAATAGTAAGAAAAAATAAAAATGCAAAAAAAAAAGAGAAAAGAAAAAATATGATAAAAAAGAAAACAAATATATAAAGATGTGACTTGCATCCTTGATCACAAGTTTGGATAAATTTAGTAACTCTTCACACACTATAATATTACAAATAGATATCTCTTCATCTCATATCCCATCCCTTATATATAACTAAACCTATCAAACAACAATATTTCAAGTCTGGTATCAACAAAAGTTTGAAAGATTGCCAGACTTTTGCTAATAAATATCTTATTATAACCTTAATCACATTAACCAACTTTATATTCCTTCCTTTCACTTCTATGTATGGTGTGTATGATTCTGTGTGTGTTTCGGATCCTTTCCTTGATTGAATCCTGTGGGGCAAGGAGCATCTATAGTCGGCAAGTCTTGCTACAAATTGGACTGAAATGTGAAAAGGCTAATTTTCACATTTTTACGGACGATTTTATACATTCTCATAACATACCGAAGGAGGCAGCTAGGACCCTGGGGGAGCCATAAAGGAAGGAGGAAGAGGCAGAGAAAGAAGAACAGGAAGAGGAAGAGAGGATGCCGTGCTGGGGATTTCTTTAGGCTGAGTAAGTTTCCACACAAGCCATCAATTCCAAGTATATTTCTTACCAATGCAAGATCTCTGACTAACAAAATGGATGAATTAAGGCTACAGATTGCAAAGACTAAATTCATCAAGAACTGCTGTGTTTTGCTAATCACAGAAACTTGGCTTCATTCACTCATTCCAGATGCAGCTGTTGAGCTGGAAGGCTACATAGCTCACCGGCAGGACAGAAGTAGAGATTCTGGCAAGATTAAAGGGGGAGGTTTAAACCTTTATGTGAACAAAAGCTGGTGTATCAATACAAAGACTGTAGACAGCCACTGCTCCATGAATCTGCAGTATATGATTCTTAAATGTAGACCCATATATCTTTCACAAGAATTCAGCATGGTTTTGATTACTGCAGTCTATGTCCCACCTGATGCCAATACTACCATAGCTTTGGGATTCTTGTATTATTGTTAGTAATCAGCAGAATAAGTATCCTGATGCTGTGCATATCATAACGGGGGACTTTAATCAAGCTGATTTAAAAGAAGTGCTCCCTAAATTCTGTCAGCATGTTAAGTATGCTACTAGAGGAGCAAACATATTGGACAAAGTATATATCAACATCAAACATGGCTATAAGATTATACAATTACCACATTTGGGACAATCAGACCATATGTCACTGCTTTTAGCACCAGCGTACATCCCTCTTAGGAGACAGACTCTGCCTATAATAAAGACAGTGAAATCTTGGCCAGAAGATGCTTCCCAACAACTTCAGGATTGTTTTGAGAACATAAATTGGGACATCTTTTACCACCCTGACCTAGAGGTGTACACTGCAACTGTTATTTGCTATATCAAACACTGCACAGATACTATCACTGTGGATAAACATATTAGGATCTATCCCAATCAGAAACCCTGGATGACCAAGGAAGTCCAGCGCCTCTTGCATGACAGGACCAAGGCCTTTAGGTCTGGTGATGGGGCAAGATACAGTGTTTCCAGAGCTAATCTGAAGAAAGGTATTCAGAAGGCAAGACTGATTATAAGAGGAAGATTGAGGATAATTTTTATAGCAATAACATGAGGCAGGTGTGACGAGGGATTCAACAAATTACAAATCATCAACCAACCAATGTCATCCCTGCTGAGGGGGATGCTTCATTGGCAGAGGAACTGAATCATTTCTTTGCTCGCTTGGAGTCGAAACATCAGAGACAGACAAAATACAACTACCAGCCATTTGTAGACCCCACCTCATTGTGGAGGAACAGGAGGTGAGGAGCATTCTCAGGGCTGTGGACCCTAGAAAGGCTGCTGGTCCTGACAGTATCTCTGGCCAAGTGCTTAAAGACTGTGCTGATCAGTTGGCTAGAGTCTTTACCAGGATCTTCAATCGGTCTTTATCACAGTCCATTATTCCATCTTGTTTGAAGGCTTCCACCATTGTTCCACTGCCAAAGAAGTTCCCTATCAATAACCTCAAGATTACAGACCAGTGGCACTCACTCCTATCATCATGAAGTGCTTTGAGAAATTGGTCTGCCGGCACATCATTTCTGGTTTTCCGCATACATTTGATAAACACCAGTTTGCATACAGAAAAAATAGGTCTATAGAGGACGCTATAGCCATCACTCTTCACACTGTTCTGACTCATCTAGAACAGTGTGGGGGGGGGGGTGTTATGTGAGGATGCTTTTTGTGGATTTTAGTTCTGCATTTAACACAATTCTTCCACATAGACTGGTGTCTAAACTTCTGGACCTTGGGCTTTCTAATTCAATCTGCGTTTGGATTATGGATTTCCTGTCTGGCCACTCACAGAGGGTCAGATTAGGTAATCATACTTCTTCAGCCCTTATTCTTAACACTGGTACACCACAGGGTTGCGTGTTGAGTCCCTTACTCTATACTCTTTATGTGCATGACTGCATTCCCACTCACGCTAGTAATACTATTGCTAAATTTGCAGATGATACAACAGTGGTCGAACTCATCTCCAGGGGGAATGAGTCTGCCTATTGAGATGAGGTGGACCAGTTGCTTTTGTGGTGTGGAGACAATAACTTGGTCCTCAACACCAATAAAACCAAGGAGCTTACAGTGGATTATAGAAGAAACAGACCAGACATCCAGTCCTTGCTTATCAATGGAGACTGAGCAGAGCAAGTGGCCATTTTTAAGTTTCTGGGTGTTAACCTAAAAGCAGGGGTGGGATTCTACCAGTTCACACTTATTTGCTAGAACCAGTTGTTAACATTCTAAGCAGTTCGGAGAACCAGTTGTTAGAAGAAATTACTGGCCTAATCATGTAAGGAAGGCAGGAAGGAAACATTCTGGTGTTGCTTACAGAAACTGCCTCTCCGTTAACCCTTATTACTTTCTTGGCAGGACTAGACTTCCTGTCTCAGGAACGTCTCTGGAGTTTTTTTCCCCTCCTTTGCTGGTACTTTGCTTGTGTAAAGTGATCATTCAAAGTTACAATGGCACTGAAAAAAGTGACTTATAACCATTTTTCACACTTACGACTGTTGCAGCATCCCCACAGTCTTGAGAGGCCAGGCGAAGAGATGCATGCCTCGATGTGAATGATATTGAGTTGGCCACATCCAGCCAATAACATGACCACCAAGCCATGTCCACCCAGTCACATGACCACCAAGCCATGCCCACTACCTAAGCCACACCCACAGAACCGGTTGTTTAAAAATTTGAATCCCACCCCTGCCTAAAAAGGGACCTGACCTGGGGTGCCCACATTGCAGCCCTGGTCAAAAGGGCCCAGCAGAGATTATACTACCTGAGACTTCTCAGAAAAGAACAACTGAATGAAAAACTGCTGGTGACCTGCACCATAGAGAGCATTTTAACATACTGCACCTCTGTATGCTTTGCCAATTGCACAGTGGCAGACAGTGCCCAGAAGATCATTGGTTGCCCTCTCCCCTCTTTGGAAGAGCTTTATAGATCCTGCTGCCTTAAGGAAGTTCAAAACATCCTCAAAGATCCATCTCATCCTGGGCACCCTTTTTTGAACTATTATCATCTGGCAGATGGTACAGAATAATAAAAACAAGGACAAATAGGCTGAAAAACAGCTTCTATCCCAGGGCAGTAGCTCTTTTGAATTCTAGTGCAGTGTTGTGTGGTGTTGGGGATTTCCAGTTCAATGTGTGAAGGGTGAAGGATGTGTGTTTGTGTTTATTTTCATGGTCACGGTCATGATGTGCATTGAAGGTGGTGTTTGATTTCATTGTATGAGGTGCAATGACAATAAAGTAAACTAAAGCTAAAGCTAACAGTCTTAATCTTTAGTTCATTCAACTATTGTCATAGGATTTTATTTCTTCTCACTTCTTTATCCCATCTCAAAGATCCACCAAGAAAAAAATTTCTAGGTCATTTTCTTCATTTGTCATTTGTATTTCCTCTTTGGTTTTTAAAACTTCAGTCAATTTCTTTTGTATATTCAATAAAGCATCTTTTACCCAGTTATTCTCATGGTGTGTCATTTGTAGTTCCTTTCTCAGTATTTTATCTATCTTGTCAGACAAAAGTTGCTCCGCATCTATTATTCTCTCATTGACATCTTTTGGACATAATCTATCCGCACAGAATCAGATATCATAAGAAGCAGACACCCAAAGCACACATTTGCAATCTTCTTTCCTCTTCTTATCCAGCAAGATTCCAAGGAATTGATCTACTCACTGGTTCTTTGGTCTTTGCCATGGGCGTCAGCTTTGCTTTTGCAAAGCTGCCTTCAAATTGCCATTCCTCCAAAAGAAGCCCAGGAATGCTTTAATCCTTAAAAAAAGAGAGAGAGAGAAAGAGCAGTCCTGCAGGATATGGCTAATGATCCATTTAAGTCAAATTTCTGTGTTCTACAATGGGTAATCAGGGAATAAGGGTAATGGGAAGCTCATAAAAGTATATAAGATCTCTTGCCTGTGATCAAAGGTGTGAAAAATAAATGTCAAGATAGCTCTTGAAGCACAGTGAAGCCTCTACCGGACTCTATGGAAATACTGTCCATTTCAATCCAAGATGCAGTCCTGTGTTCACTCACTTGGAAATGAATGCAGTACATATCTAAGAATAGAAATAAGTATAAAACCCAAACAGCAGAACCTCTATTTCCTCCTTCTCCCACTTCTAACAGCAAAATCAAAGTGTTCTGTGGCAGGTATCTGCTGAGTGGCTGGATACAATCTATTCCCATGATACATTTAATTAGCCCAACAGGGAGTTGAAAATGTGATGAAAATAACAAAGGAGTTAATAGCATAGGGTTTGATTTCCTTTCAGTTCTTTCTCCCAGTGGATTTAAATTTGGACCAAAAATGAAGCAATGTTCTTTAGCAGGTGATAAGCCAAAACAAACTCAAGATTTTGACTTCAAAGAGTCAGTAGTGTCATGGAACACTTAAACTCAGCCATTTTATCCAGATTGCTAATCTAATCCTTCAAAAACAAACCATTTGGAAAGAAAAAAATTATCAAAGCAGTTTTGGGTACAATTCGGAAAACCTCCCCAGTGCTGGGACATAGATGGTTATTTTCATCATTGTTACTCATTTTGGGTCTTGAAGTTTTGAACAGAGACATAAGACAAGATGAAAAAAATGGGGTAAAAATTAAGAAAGAAGCATATAAACTAAGAATTTAATTTTTAATTAATTTTGAACATTAAACTCAATTTTTAGACAACTGTCTAGAAGAGATAGATGTATTAATGGAGAAACTAAGAGAAATTGGTGCACTGGCTGGAGTTAAAATTAATGATTGACATAAAAACAATGAAGATAGAAGTCCAAAAAACCTGTAAAAGCAGATTTCAGATTGAGAAAAAAGTAAAATACTTGGTTATTACTCTAACTAATATGAATTCCCAATTTATTAAGATGGGGAAAGTTACAATTGTCAATGTTGTGTGAAGAATTTGTGTGGAAAAAATGTATGTGTTAACTGGTCTGCTGTTTTTATTTCAAATTACCTATTTTAAGAACTGATGCATCATTTAAACAGTGGCAAAAAGACATTTATATGACAGAGGAAGAAACAAAGGATTAAATATAACATTCTCCAAAATGTAAAGGAAAGAGGAGGACTTGGATTATCTGATTTTAAATTGTATTTTTCACCCTGCTATTTTGGTTTGAATGCAGGAATGGCTATTGTCAAGAAACAAGACACTTTCAGAATTGGGTGATCATAAGATTTGGCATGGCTGTTTATGGTATGATGAAATATAGATTTTAAAAATTGTCTTATCAGGAATGCCACATTATGAAAATAGAATACATACAAACTCAAGTGATGCCTGAAAACATTTTTGTTAGCTTCAGCACAAGAAGTATTTTACAGAAAAGTAACCATGAGCAAAGAAAAATGGTTATCATATGAACATTTGCTTGTATAACAAAAAGAAGAGCTTAAGATGAAATCAACAGAACAATAGACTATAGGGGGATTTCATTTTCAACAACTCATGACCACTTGGGTCAACTTTTCAGAGATATTTTTTTAACCTGATTCCTCAATGCCTTCAACAAGAGCAGGGTTTCTAATGTACTGAAAAGTTTATAAAATTTCGGGGAGATATTCACAAATGCTTTGAAAGTAGCCTATGTTTGACCGTATAGCACAATCAAACATCTGGAGTTGATAATAAGAAATGATACTTTTTATTATATCATAAAATGCTACATTAAAATGTTTTTATATATGCCAAATTTCAATTCCACAGCAGACATGGGTCCTGGATTTTGGAGGTATTCTGTAAGCTAGTCCATATGAAGTACTTTGGTGAAAATGTTTTGTCCTATGATGCACATTTCATCCAGTTTTCAAATTCCATGGGATTGGTGGGAGGAGCTGCTGGCTGCTTGTGAGAGAGGCAGAGAGGCAGTACAAAGGAGAAAGGCAGTTTGAATTGCTTCCATTGCATTTCAAATTCTCAGAGCTTGGTGGGAGGAACTGCTGGCTGCTTCTGAGGGAGGCAGAGAGTGATTACAAAGGAGAAAGATAGATATAACTATAAACCAAAAATACCAATAATACATTCAGGGTTAGTGCGCTTGAGATTCTGATTTTATTTTATTTCAAAATGACCGGCTTAGCTCAGTGTAATATTTGTTTTACAGCTGTCTTTCACAGTGCTCTTTTCAAATTTGGATACTGTCCTCTTTGTAAAAAAAAATTACCAGTCTACATGGACAGATCACCTATCTAGAATCTCTAATCTGTGCTCTCCAAGCAAAAATTAGGTGCCCAATCCAGCCATCTATTGAGATGCTGTGCTACCAGCCCCCACTACCACAAAGATCCTACAGGAAAAGGGCAGTATGGACAACTGTGGGATCTGGCAGGGTGAGAGCTGCGGACCATAAACACAAAGCTTTTGCTGTGTCCCAGCATAACAGATACAGTTACTTGGCATTAACTCACAGATTTCATGGATAAACATTTAAACTGAACAGCGGAAACAGAGAATTAATGAATACAGAACATAATAGATACAGTGCCCTTGCTGAACTTAATAGGGACATTAAAGTAACATGTCAAGGTAGTTGTGATAATAACTTAAATAAGCCGGGTCTCAGCCAGTCCTTGAGTATTGAAGATTTGTCTTTAAATGAATCCAAACTCCAGATTCTCTTTAGGACAATGATGGTTTATTCAATATATCAGTAAACAAAAAATACTCTAATTAGGCAAGAATGGCTAAAAGCCAGGCAAGGTTAGCATTGGGTTTGAGTTTGCTCTTTTTCCTTTTATTATCATTGTCATGAGACACACCCCACCACACTTAGGCCTATACGCAGTTCTAGTTCTGGCCATGCCTAACCTATTATTTTTAAATGTTATTAATCCTATAACATGTCTATATTCCTAACCTATTCCAACCGTCACTAACTGATCCCCACCTGGTGTCACCTTCAATGCTTAATTACCACTTATATGTGCCCCAACCCCCTCTAACAATATGCACCACATCAGTACATGAAAAAAGTCATTTTCATCCCTGCAGTTGTTTCAGAATCCATCCTGCAACCCGCAGATGCTTCAGAATCCATCCTGCAGCTCACAGCTCTGCTAAGTCATTCTAAAGCAACTCTCAACAGCATCAGCTAGCACACAAGCAGAAATACAGATCTGGCGTCAGCAGAGTTAAGGTGATATTCTCCACTGCCAGCTGAGTTGCTGTGAGGTGTGTTAGGAGCTGACGGCTCCGTAGCAAACTTGGAGCCCGATACCAGGGATCATGGTCCTAGAAGAAGAACTTACTTTGGAAAGGAGAAAGTGTGAATCAGGTATTATGCACCAGTCACACAAGAAGAGTAAGGCATCCAAAAAGAAAAGCCACCTTCTGGTTGGGGACTCAATTGTATGGGATATAAATTTAGGAAAGTCTGCCAGGTGCTACTGTCAGCAGAGACAAGAGGCGTATTCTTAAGATAGTCAAGAATGCCAGTAAGGACTGTGATGTTGATGCTATGATACATCTTGGTACAAATGATCTGTCCCAGAAGAATGTGCTTTCTGTTCAGAAAGACTTCCAGAGCTTGGAGTATGAACTTAGTAATATGGGCTGTAGGCTTATATTTTCAGAGGTTCTATCAGTATACAAGGAAGAAAAAAGTTTAATGTGTGGCTAAAGGAGTGGTGTAAAAGGGAAGTCTTTGGTTTTATTAGTTATGATGTCTGCATCTGGTCCAATGAAAAACTGTACAAAAGAGATGGTTTGCATCTATCGAAGAAAGGGACTGAGTTACTTGGCATTAAATTCACAGATTTCCTGGATAAGCATTTAAACTGAACAGCAGGGACAGAGAATTAATGGATACAAAACATTTCTGTCCCCAGCAACCTAAAATTAATAAAGATACCAATGCATGCAAAATAGATGTTTGTGCAGGTAAGATTATCAACTTTACTGTCAACCAAAACTAAGCATTTAATAGTGAGTGTCATACCCTGTGCATTAATCAAACAGGTCGCAAGAAAGTAGGGGCAGGCAGGCAAAACACAGGTTATGTAGACAGTAAACACAGCATCAGATATAAAGATCTCAAGTGCCTATATACAAATGCACGAAGTCTGGGGAACAAACAGGCTGAACTCGAACTACAAATACATGAAGGTAGATACAATATAGTTGGAATAACAGAAACATGGTGGGATGAAACCCATGATTGGAACATACTGGTAGAAGGATACAAACTGTTCAAAAAAAAACAGACCCTATAAAAGAGGAGGTGGAGTTGCACTATATGTAAAAGACCACTATATTGCTACAGAAATGCATGAAACCAAAGATGAAAACTTCCTAAAATGCATATGGGTCAATATAAAAGAAAAAAAGAGTGACGTGGCCATATAGTATATATTATAAGCCACCCATTCAAGCAGAAAAATAGTTGTCCTTTTTGCCAACCAACTAACAAACATATACAGGAAACATACAAGAATAGTATAGGAGACTTCAATTATCCTGATATCAATTGGAAAACTAATTCTGCACCAAGTGATAAATCAAATAAGTTCCTAACTAACCTAGCTGACAACTTTGTTGTCCAAAAGGTAGAGGGTGAAACTAGAGGGACAACCATATTGGACTTAATTCTTACAAACAGATAAGAAGTGATAGAGGGAATTGAAACTGCAGGAAACTTGGGTGAGAGAGACCATGTCATACTAGAATTCAATGTAACACAAGCAATAGAACATAATGACACCAGAATCTTGGATTTTAAAAGAGCTGATTTCAATAAACTCAGAGAGAACTTGGGAAAGATTCCATGGATGAAAATCCTAAAGGGGAAAACAACTCAAGAATCTTGGGAAACTCTGAAAAGTACAATCATAAAAGACCAAACCAGACCAATACCACTGAGAAAGAAAAACAAGAAATCCAAGAAGAATCCAACATGGCTGCACAAAGATCTCTCTGGCAAATTGAAAGAAAAAAAGGACAAGTGCACAAAATGGAATGAAGGGCATACAACTAAGGCAGCAGATAGCCAGAATCTGCAAAGACGAAGTCAGGATAGCAAAGGCTCGGAACAAACAAAGACTTGCAACAAAAATCAAAGATAATAAAACAAAGTTTCTTCCAACATATAAATAACAAGAAAAAAATCAAGGAAACAGTCGGTCCACTAAAGAGAGAAGATGGCAAGGGAGTAACAAAATGAAATTCAATGTAGAGAAAAGTAAAGTCCTACACTTAGGCAAGAAAAACCAAAGTACACGTATAGACTGGGTGAAACCAGGCTCAATAGTAGTAACTGTGAGCAGCAGCAGCCAAAAAAGCTAATGCAATCCTAAGTTGCATTAACAGAGGGATATAATCAAGATCAAGTGAGGTACTAATACCACTCTATAAAGCCTTAGTAGGACCACACCTAGAGTACTGCATCCAGTTTTGGTCATCACATTATAAAAAAGATGTTGAGGCTAGAAAATGGATGGAGAAGAGCAACCAGGATGATTAGGGGACTGGAGACTAAGGAATATGAAGAACGGTTACAGGAACTGGGCTTGGCTAGTCTGATGAAGAGAAGGACCAGGGGAGACATGATAGCGGTCTTCCAATATTTGAGGGGCTGCCACAGAGAGGAAGGGGTCAAGCTATTTTCTAAAGCGCCTGTAAGCCAGACAAGGAATAATGGATGGAAACTGAACAAGGAGAGATTTAACCTGGAAATAAGGAGAAACTTTCTGACAGTGAGAATAATCAACCAATGGAACAGCTTGCCCTAGAAAGTTGTGGGAGCACCATCACTTGAGACCTTCAAGACGAGATTGGATTGCCATTTGTCAGAAATGGTGTAGGGTCTCCCACTTGGGTGAGGGGGTTGGACTAGATGATCTACAAGGTCCCTTCCAACTCTGATTATCTGTTATCTTATCAATTAAAATTACAGACACAATAGTTTTAGTATAATGTAGATTATTTCCATATGCACAAGTAAAGGAAAGATGTAATATGGGTTAAAAAGTACCAAGAATAGCATATCATAAAATGGAATTTGAAAACAAATTATGTACATATGATGAACATATGATTGCTAAAATGTATAAACTTTTACTGAGATTTGAAACAGAAGAAAGTTAAAGAATGTATAGTAAAATGGGTCAAAAACGCTGGTTATAATATTTAAATAGATCAGTCGGACAAAATTTTAAAAGGGTAGAAATGTCCATTATCTTACAATTTAAAAGAGAACTTTTATAAAACGATGTATCATTGTTATATAACACCAGAAGAATTGCTTCAAATATACAATTCTTTATTTGTAAAATGAAAATTAAATGCATACATATAGGATGAGGGAATAGCCAGTTTGGTAATGAGAATTATGGCGGGGGGAGTCATGGATTAGTGTCGATTGTTAAACTAAATATGAACCAGTAATGTGATGCAAGAAAAGAAAATGTAGGTTTAGCCTGTAGGAACAAGTGTTTAATTTCTAAATCACACAATCCCTATTTATTCTGCTTGGATCAGTCCTTAGAATAAGAATAGTGACTAGTGCTGCTTGCAGTATTTTAAGAAGGATTCAGAAATATTGCAATAAAGAAGGGAAATATGGTGATCAGGAAACTAGAAATTATAAAAAGAGAATGAAGAAACTGTGCCTTGGCTAAAAACAATTAAAGACGTTTTCAATAGCAGTCTTCAAATACCTGAAAATGTGGTAGAGATACATTCTTATTGCAGAGTTCAGGACCTAGAATAATGAATTTAAGCTATTCTGATTAAATGTTATAAAAACTTCTCAAGGCAAAAGAAGTTTGACAATAGAACCAACTGGAGAAGTGATGGACTCTCCTTCCTTGAACAAATTCAACATCTTTAGGTTTCTATTCTGCCTGGCAAGAGGGATGCCCAAGCAACCTTATATTCCTATGTTACCCTCTGGATCTTCAGAGGAACTGTCTACCCATATGATGCCTAGGAACCATGCTCATCATCAGTTAGGAGAATCTGAGTCTGCGTATATTGGGGAAGAAGTATTGGGATAGAAATGGGGCAGGATATGATGAGTAGCAGATTGATGGGAAACACTGAAAGGGAAAGAATGAATGAAGGTTGAAGACTGGTATCTGGGTTTAGAATATTGCCATTCTCTGATGTTATTTTTCTTCCTTCTCCTCTTCCCCCTATTTCCCCCTTCTCCTTTTTTCTTCCCCAGCAACCACTGCCTGGAAGAACAAGAGGCAAGATATGTTGGATCTTTGCTAGTAATTTCTGGTGCAGTATTTATGGGATATCAAGAACTTCCTACCTCTAAATAACTGTCCTTAACAGTTGTTACTGCACGATACAATCCAATAAGGAAACCTCACTTAACATGATGGTATAGAAAAAAGATGAAATGATTTGGTTAGTGACTAGAGGGAAGAGTCATGCCATAGCAACAAGCGAACGTTCATACCAATCTGTATCTACATGCAAGTAGTAATTTGTAAAGATGCTTTCATCAGAGCCAAAGGCTTTTGTTAAATAAAACAGTTCAACACGCATAATAATTTATCATTTGAAAATAGAGTTATTTCACCTTTGGATGCACCCCAACCATCACAGTTGTTAGACAATGTAGATGCAAATCAGGATGAATCATAACACCACTATTAAAAGTAATTGCATAGACACCAGAAACACAGAAGCTTATACCTCCTGCCTATATCCTCCCATTTAAGATTCTGTACCATTGTGGCAGAAAAGAACTTACCATGAAGTGCCAAACAGCTAGAGAAGATCCAATGTTCATTATTGATCTAAAATTAACAGGTTATGGTACATGCATGCCAAAACAACTAGACACAAAGATAGTTTCTTCCCTGATGCATTACTCTGCTAAACACCTAACTCCCACAGTACTGTCTTATGCCTAAAGATATTTGCCTATGTAATAGGTTGCATTGTCATTATCCTTGTCATTTTCTCATCTTCTCATCTTTCTCACCTCTCATCTTTCCTACTATCGGTACCTTATCCTATTGGTATAATGATTTATCAATTGTTGTTTGTATCTTATGATTTATGAACTATGACTTATCACTCTGTTGTTTGTATGTACACTAGAAGCTTATTCATTGTGTGTCGAATCACACTTGGCCAATAAAGAATTCTATTCCATTCCATTCTATTCTATGAGGCACAATGGTTAGAGTGCAGTACTGCAGGCTACTTCTGCTGACTGCTGGCTGCTTGCAATTTGGCAATTCACATCTCATCAGGCTCATGGTTGACTCAGCCTTCCATCTTCCGAGGTGGGTAAAACGAGGATCCAAAATTGTTGCGGGCAATATGCTGATTCTGTAAACAGCTTAGAGACAGCTGTAAAACACTGTAAAGTAGTATTTAAGTCTAAATGCTATTGCTATTCTATTTGTCTAGTCTAGACTAGTGTCATCTCGTCTGAACTCAGATAAGAAAAAGCAGCAGCACCAGATTATATAGCTTTTCTACAGAAGGTGACAATGGAGCTTGTGTATACACTGGCAGAAAATCCCAAAGACGAAAGAATTTACAAACTGATAAGGAAACAAGATAATTACAACAAAGGCCTGGCATCTTCCATAGTGTAAAACCATTACAGACATGTTCTTTGAAAGGAAACATAGCAGCTTTGCTATAGACTTATGCAAAGCTCTAATTATTATTCTAATGAGCAATCTCTATACTTTACTGTAGAAGGGAGTAAGATAAGGAAATGGCTTGAATTTATGCCTTCCTTTCCAGGCAAGAACTCTGGAGTCAATTAGTAAGTGCAGATTAGCACAATAATAAAAATTCTATACTAACATGAAAGGTACAGTGAAGAACATTTATATTGCATATTATAGTCACATAAAATGCTGCATCAATGTAAGTAAACGTAAGCAAGATTCTACAACTGTTTCAATCTGAGTTCTTCTTTCAACCTATACCAGGAGTAAGGAAACTTGGCTCTTTTATCACTTATGGACTTCAACTCCCAGAATTCCTGAGTGAGCCATAAAAGGTTCCCCATCCCTGGCCTACTGGTTTTTCAGTTGTGGTGGAAATCAATTTCTGACTGGAATGGGACTGTTTAATATACAAATGTAGTCCTACATTACACCCAAACAGGGACAAAGCCTTTCTTCAGGTAGAATGCCTGCACCTTTCAAATTGGTGTGACTGCTCGTCAGGCCCAACTGGAGACATTTTCATCTAGATGAGCAGGTAGAACCTATCCCCTCATTAGCCAAGAAGCTTATCTCATGTCTGAATGGAGATATGCCTTCAGCCTTTCTGTTCTAATTCAGCTCTAGAGAACTTAAATGAAGTCAAGACCATCCAGACCTCAGGAATGCTGCTGGCACTGGTGGAAAGTCAAAAGATTGCAAGGTGGAAAAATGGCAGAAGGGAAGGGAAGGAATCTAACTGAAGATATTCTGTCCTCTGTCAGATTCTGTTCTCTGTCAGTCAGGACGCTTCAACCTCAGCTGCCTTGGAAGACCTCAAGTACTTAGTACAGTCCTTATATTAACAGCTTGTTATGTGGCTCCTTCGTGCATTCCTCGAACCAGGCTAATTTATTTGGTTTCCTTGGTTTGCTTCCTCCCCTCCCCCCTCCCTTCTGCCATTTTTGACTCTTAGTTTCCCCTCAGAACACAAAGGCTGCTTAGCCTTTGCAACTGAGACTTGGTTTGTGACTTGACGTTGAGGCAATGAAAAGTATTTACCACCAGATTTCAGCAGAACCATTTGGAGATGAAATTAGGGGTGCCAGATGTGGGCTTTAAAACTTTGGATGGTCATTAAATGGTAGCAAATATACATTGAAAAATCTGAACTTTTTGCTGCTATCTAGAGCTAATTTGGATTTCTGCAGTCCAATCTGGTAGCTTTGCATGAAACAGGAGACATAAAATGAGACCTGGGGCTGCATTCAAAGTCCAAAACACATTGCTTGCCCATCCATGTTCTAGATTATCATTTTCATGATGGAGAAGAATTGAAATAAATATTTTAAAATACTCTATTTCAGAATAATGTAATCCTTTGCTAATACACTTATCTCCCAAATTGGTATCCTCTAGATCAGAGGTGTCAAATTGGTGACCTGCGGGCTGGATTCATCATGCCCAGGCCATGTCCACTCTAATTCCATGAAGAGGAAAACCATCCCAAAATGTCACGTGACAGCAACATGACATGGCGAGTTTGATACCTGTGCTCTAGATGCATTTGAAATACAGTTCCAAACAGTTCTCAACATAGGGGGAGGGATACAACATCATCTATCACCAGTCTACAACACAGTCCTTTTATCAATTCCAAGAAGGCTCCACACCCATTTGCACCACTCAGGTGACCCTGATGACACAGATAAACCTACAAGTGCCTTAAACGCTCATTAAAAGAATGCAAATGACCAGCTATCTGCAAGAGTATAAATCCTTCCATTCCCCACCATTCTTCAATCAGAGCTGAAGAAGCTTCTTGTTTGAGAAGCAAAATGTCTTCAAAGAAAAAGCAGAAAGTCCAGTTGCCTCTTGAAAAGGCACCTTTGGTATAGTTCCAAATGTTTCTTGGTAACATGGTTCTGCCAGTGAAAAACCAGTTTTGTCACATGTGGGGGACACCACATGGAGGAAAATCAGGCTGAGAAATATTTAGGCAATGCCAGTGAGATATATTTTATTTTAAAAAAAGGCAACAAATACAGTCACTTCCTTGAAAAACTTGATTGATATAGAAGTATGTTGAACAAGCTGGGAACATCTATGCATACCATGACAGTTCAATACATCTCATTACTACAACCAGAGTCCCCCGTGACCTGATGTATTTCTGTATGAAGACTGTCCCTAGCATAATGGTACTATAATGAGTCTGTCAGATTTGCTTTCTCCTGCTTTTTTTCTCTTGAAAAACTCAAATTCTTGTCACTACATTTATAATAACATATGGAAATTTAAGCCAATTGTTATCCCAAAATGATCTGAATTTTGACTTGTTCTTGACTGTGGATCACCTTCTTAGAACATGTCTTAAAATAAATAAATCCTCTATCTTACATATTGGCAAAAAAAAAACAGAAAATAAAATACGAGCTGAATAGTCAGGACCTTGTTGAGAATCCAAACTCTGTCAAGGATCTTGGAATACTCATCTCAAATGACCTAAGTGCTAGAGCCCACTGTAACTACATAGTCAAAAAGGCATTAAGAGTTGTTAACCTAATCCTACGTAGCTTTTTCTCTGGTAATATCACACTACTAACTAGAGCATACAAAACATTTGCTAAACCAATACTCGAATACAGCTCTTTAGTCTGGAACCCGCATTACGTATCTGATATTAACACAGTTGAGAAAGTCCAGAAATATTTCACAAGAAGAGTTCTCCACTCCTCTACTCATTGTAGAAAATCTTATGCCACCAGACTTGAAATTCTAGACCTAGGAAAACCTAGAACTACGCCGCCTTCTGTCCAATCTAAGTATAGTACATAAAATTATATATTGCAATGTCTTACCTGTCAATGAATACTTCAGCTTTCACCATAACAATACAAGAGCAAACAATAGATACAAACTCAAGGTTAATCGCGCCAAACTTGATTGCAGGAAATACAACTTCAGCAACAGAGTGGTCAATGTCTGGAATACTCTACCTGACTCTGTGGTTTCTTCCCCAAACACCAAAAACCTTAACCTTAGACTGTCTACTATTGACCTCACCCCTTTCCTAAGAGGTCTGTGGGGGCGTGCATAAGCGCACCAACATGCTTACCATCCCTGTCCTATTGTTTCTTTTTATTTTTCTAATATGTATCAATTTCATGTATTCATAATTATGTTTATACTTATACCTATTATCTTGTAAGTGATTGACAAATCAAATAAATAAAATAAATAAAAGTTAGCAAGAGATATGGTTTATTAGGAATGGCCTGATTCAGCAAAAGCCATTGAAATAAGGCAGTTTATCTGATTGTGATATCAGGGGAGTTCCTAGTTGGCAAGTGGGATTTCTGGAGTGAAAGGACAATCTGAGATCTTTATGTAACAAAGGTTCCCTTCTCACATGTAAAAGATGTATTACAGGTAAAAGATTTATTTCAATGACTTCAAAGGCAAGGCCAATCCAAGACATTTGCCATCTATGGCAAAGGCTGAGGCTGTACTCTTTCTGCAATTCCATGAAGAGAAGATGGCTGGACTTTCAGTGGGGTGTTTTATATCAACAGTGCTAACAGGATATGATTCTACACTGCACCTGAGAAAGAACATACAGTATACAGAGATGTTTCCTCAAATTCCAGTAGAAGAAAAGCATCCCAGGGCTTGGAAGAAAAATGTGGATTTATCATTGTCTCTCACCCATCCAAATTTACATGGGGGTGGCACAGAAGGGTAGGCTAGTCCTATTGAGAGGGCCGGGCTTCTAGCATTGGAAGTAACTGGTTACAGTTTGGCCTGCCCCACAACCAAAATTTAAGATTATAAAAAACCTGTTACATCTTGACAATCAAAACTCCACAAGTAAGAGGGATTTATGGTAATATCATTTTAGCTCTGTTCTGCTATTCTTCATTGTTTCAGTACCTATTTATGACCCATAATAATCATAATGGAATGTCTGACATTATCAAGACAATATAGTAATTTTATAATGGAATCCCAAAGTAATTTGGCTCTAGTGTTCTATTTTTAAATGCCACTAGACACTATATCACTATTACTAAATTATCTTGGTTGTCTTTTTTAAAAAATAGCTACCCTTCTTTATTTTGCTGTGCTGTTTCATAAAACTTACTTTCCTATTTCAAATTCTCCTTGTTACATTAGCACTGTCAACTTTGACAGCATCAAAATATACAGATAACTGAAAAAGATTTGATGACAGGTTTTCTCTTTGTTACTAATATTATAGTACAAGGAAAGAGATAGCTTCAGTTTGTCAAATGTAACAGTGAAGATATTGAGCTTATGTTTATGTTAGTAGCAAAAGATAGAGAAACAAATACTTAGAAAATGCCATCTATGTGTCATGGCAATTTTTTCCCTTTATGACTATAACAGATCCTTATTTCTTCCCCACTCAAACTCCTATCAATGCATTTATAAGTATACCCTTATTGCCAGATCTGGAATCTTGTGGATTTAAAATTCACACAGTAAATTAAAGCCTCTAGTCTTGTTAAAAACCAAAACAAGAGTAGTAGGAATTTCGCATGGGGTGAAGAAGAAAGAATGATTCAATGTCTTGTACTCTAATTTAAATTTGCCTACTGTTTTCTAGCTTTGTTAGCAGTAGATATTATGTGTACTGAGTACTGTTGTACATAGGCCAATCACAATTGCACGTTTTTGGGGATCAGCCGCCACAAGAGAAGAAACGGGTTTCTTGAACACTCATTGTCAGACTGCCATTCCCTTGGACCATTGCCCAAGGACAGAGTATGCTTGTTATTGACTATAATCTCTCACTTCACCCTTTGTTCCTCCTCCATGCCTGTCACCTATCATTTTTTGATACAGGTTTAGTGGTCTTTTAGAAGAGTAATAGAACCTGCTCAAGAATAGAAGCAAGAGAAGGAAGAAAAGAACTAGAAAGAGAAAAGAGAAAGAAATATTTATGTTGTGGAGCGGCGGTAATCACTTAGGCAGACACCAAAGGCAAAGGTTCAGCTCTAACTTTATTTAAAAATAAAGGGTTACCGCTACTGCCGCTCTAACACGGCAGCCAGCTAGAGCGGCAACAGCTGATGCCGTTTGACAGCTCCTTTTATAGCCGGCTGTCAAACGGCATCAACCAATGGGAGAGGTCCGTGCTTCCCGCTTAAAGCACGGACCTGAGTGGAAACTACAGTCAATACACAACAATTTAAAAGTTTCCAATTTCTCTCTGGAGAAAATATATTTACAATGTTAACTCTTACCCTATGATTACAAAAAAAAAAGAACTTATTTTTATTATTCAATTTCTTTAATCATCAAAACCACAAACCATGTCTATTTTTTCTATTTCATGCAAAGAGTCTATAAGGGATTGCAGTCAATCATTAATATCTTATTTTTTCTCTAATCAAAAAAGTTAATTTAGCCATTTCTGCAAGTTCCATCATCTTCACCAACCATTTCTCTGTTCTGGGTAATGTCGAACCTTTCTATTTCTGAAAATATAAGAGGCTTTCTCTGGTTACCACATATAAAAACAAAGTCCCATGACCTTTTTTCTAGTTGTCTGTACATTAATCTCAAAAGAAAAATCTCTGAAACCAGTTTCAGTTAAATTTAAACCTTTAAAATCTTCTGGATTGACGTATGTGCTTGTATCCAACATTTTTTTTTAGATTTTCTGTATGTCTATCAAACATGGTAAAATGTTCCTTTATGTTGTTTGCATTTACAATACAAATCCAAAATACCTTTGTACCGTATATTCTGGACAGTTTCTCTGATGAGAAATACTGATACATCTTTATATAAAAAAATCTCTTTAAAACTATAACATAAAATAAGTTTCAATCATTTCAACCACATGCTTCCCATTGATCTATTTATATATTATAGTAAAACCTTTAGCCCATTTTATATATTCTTTCACGTCTTCTTGTTTCATATTTTAACAAAAGTTTATACATTCTAGCAAGTATATGATCATCATTAGTACATAATTCTATTTGAAAGTCAGCCTTGCTTTGTTTATAACCATAACATTTTTATCCACTTCAAACCTTTCTGATAATTGTACATAAGAAAACCATTGTCATGAATATCCTTCTGTTATCAGATCTTTTCTTGATTTCAGTTTACCATCCTCTTTTTAAAAAATCTGTTTTATTCATCAATTCTATTTTATCTTGTATCTGCATATTTCTGTTAACATGTTTGTCTTCTGTTTATTAATCTTAAACCCTGCTAAGGCCCCAAATTTGTTTAATTTACTCATTAGGAATTCACTTCTCTTCAAGGGATTTACCAAGACTGAAATCAAATCATCTGCAAAAACTCTTAACTTACATGACTGGTTTTTAATCTTTACATCCATGATCATCTTGTCTTATATCTCAGTTCAGCATTTCAAGAACTAAAACTCTGTGTGTGTATACATTTAAACAAAATAAACAAAAAAGCAGACAATGAGGCAGCAATCTTGTTTCGTTCCTTTTTGAATCATTAGTTTTTATTAGATGTCATTTTTTGTTCAAAAGTGTTCTCTCTCTCTCTCTCTCTGTGTGTGTGTGTGTTTTAAATATATATGTACTTTAAATGCACACACACACACACAAAAAAAAAAAAACACATACACACATACAGATATGTATGATGGGACTCATCTAATCTGACCTGATAATGTAAAATGAGCAAAAAAATTATACATACATACAGATAGACAGACATCACCCAGAAATTAATATTAAGTTTGCAGCCCTTATCCTGATAATGTATTGGACTTAATACCCAGAGCTCTATTTGTCTATATTACTTGAAGGCATATATGGAGGGCAGCAGGTTGGAAAAAAGCCACTATGTATACTTAGGAATTACTGCCTGGGAATTAATGCCACTGCAATCAATAGGATTTATTTCTGAAAACACATTTTGCCTAAGAAAGATTGTACTATATCAATGTTGCTGATAAAATTGAATGACACATTGCTTCTGGTATGATTATCATAAATAATTTGCTCAGATGGACTGCAGCATTATATTTTTATCAAGAGCCTTGGTAGTGCAGTGGTTAGAATGCAGTATTGCAGACTATTTCTGCTGCCTGCTGGCTGCCTGCAATTTGGCAGTTCAAATCCCACCAGGTTCAAGGTTGACTCAGCCTTCCATCCTTCCGAGGTGGGTAAAATGAGGGCCCAGATTGTTGGGGGCAATAGGCTGACTCTGTAAAAGAGACGGCTGTGAAGTGATATAAAAATCTAAGTGCTATTGCTATCATGGCTAACAATAGCAACCAGAATACACAACACAACCTTCAGGCATTATAACACTACCTATTTGGGTTATGCAGAACCATCCACACCATCTGTCTTTTTATTTTTTTCTTTCAGTAGGATTTGATTTCAGCAGGTACCCGTTGAAGCCACAGTAGGAGTAGAAGACACTGCCAAAACTTGGAGGCTGTTCTTGGGCAAATGAAGGACAACTTCCAGCTGCAATGCAAGATAGCTGCATTATAATTCATTAAGACGTTCAGTACAATTTGCCATAAAATAACCAACCCATTGATGCAAGAATGTCCTTGTTGTGCCTAAGGAGTCTTTTACAAAAGGCCACCATCAAAGTGTCATTATCTATACCTTCTGTATTTAATTTTCCCTAACCTCACTACTTCCCCAGTGCCCACACATCAGAATAATATTGCAGGCATCTAATGAAGTGGATAGTCTAGATGATGATGAGAATGAATGACTTCTTGTAGTTATTTCTTTTTCTCTTGGCTCTCTCTTTCCTTTTTTTAAAAAAATTAATTCATTTGTTCGTTCGTGCATTTCCATTTCAAAAGGCAATAATCAGTTTACTAGGAGAAAAACTGATGACTAGAAAGAAAAGGATAACATTGCTGCCTATATAATTTAGTATAGACATAGTTACTTTGTGATGGTTTCAGATTTCTCTGAATTATGGAAGAAAAGAGAGCATGGGGTGTGGGGAGAAAAAGCGATCCATTAAGAAATATCCATGAGGTGCCTCAGAATATAGCTTCACGTGCATGTAGTTCTTCTATGAATATAGAATATAGCTTCAGTGCATACAGTTCTAAAAGAGGAGGATTCCCTGAATGTACATCTTACTCTTTGTCACAATCTCATTTTGGCTTGGCCAAAATCAAAATGGACAATCTTTTTTTCTATCACAACCTGCATTCCAACACATGAAATGCGTTGCACGCCGGATGATATGGAAGGAAGGAAGAGCAGTCAAGGCCACCTATTTTTTCTTACTCATGCAATCTTTTATCTACTGACACGTGTCATGGAGATTCTCAGTCATCTATGTCATGGTTGTCCCAAAGGTGCTTTTTTTTCAAAAGGCAACTGGACTTTCTGCTTTTTCATTGAAGATGTTTTGCTTCTCAGCCAAGAAGCTTCTTCATCTCGGACTGGATGGTGGGGAATGGAAGGATTTATACTCCTTGCAGACAGCTGGTCATTTGCATCCTTTTAGTGGGTCGTTAAGGTCACTTGGAGGTTTATATGTGTCATCAGGGTCACCTGAGTGATGCAAATGAGTGTGGAGCCTTCTTGGAACTGTAGAAAGGACTGTGTTGTAGATTGGAGATAGATGATGTCGTATCCTGACATCATCTATCTACCAACACCCTATCTTTCCTGTGCACCAGGCTGGTCTGGAATGGAACCTATCCTTCTCATTAGAGGTCTAATATGATACCTTGCAAAATTATTGCCAAATGAGATCAAGGATTGCATGTTGCCCTTGCATTACAGGCTGCCTGCCCAGTTTTAATTTTTATTATTTATTTATTAGATTCAGCAGTTCTCTGGAGGTGGGATCAACCTGCTTTGAATCATCTGCAACTATCTGCATTAAATACTTGATTGCCCTACATACTGTTAAGTCCAAATTGAAAGAGATTAATTCCTATGATCTAAAGATGAAGAGTCCTGCTCTGGCTTGAGAAACAACAAATGATGAGGGGAAGTCTACGACCTGCACAAACATTTTGGACTCAAACGGCAGCAGAAGTTACCTTAATCAGAAGGGACAACATGTCTTAAGCAGTTGTGAAAAAAAGCTCAGAAATCACCTTGAATGGATGGAAGCTGCACAACACAGAGATGCACACACATAGAAACACTAATCCATTTTTTTATTGTTATATTTGTATTGCAATAGCTGTAAGTATTCTGTTGGGGAGGGAGTAAGAGAGAGAATTGAAGCAGTGCAATTCAATTTATTAATTCATTCAGAGCTGCTACTTTAGTTGCACAGATATTTTAACTTTTAATACAAGTTAATTTGGAGGGTTTTAGAGTATTCCCTGATAAACAATGCTTGAATGATGCTTCACAGAAGTCTTTAAAAGTTTATTGACCCTAAATAATTTAAATCCATGCATTTGCAAATTAATCTCCAGCAAAAAGTGAAGATTACATTTCATAAATGTACCTTTAAGAGCTTAGAACTGGATATAACAATCTCTTCCCCCTCCCAACCCAGTTTCCTAGCAACACCCACTCGCTTAAAGTGAGTTTGGCCAAAACAGGAAAGCTTGATTGCTGATGAATGTATTCACTTCATGTACTCCATCTGTAAGTTGCCTTTAATTAATGGCTCCATTTTTTACCATACTTTGATGTAAGCTTAGCCATTTTGTCTTTAAACTTGGATTTGATTTCCAGAAACTACAGAAGGAACAATGCTCACTTTGGATGCCGATGGCAAATTGAATATTCTGTTGTATCCTACGGAATGAATCCACAAATTGAGACAAGTGGGATTTCCATTGTTTTCACAGTTGACATAGAAGATTGAGTTTTTGGAAGTATACATTTGCATTCCCCCACACATACATACTATCCAAAGACAAACTTTAATTAGAAAGAGAGAAGATGACAATTGGATAAGGGATAGCCTAGGGCTTTCTGGAGGCTGTTTTGTTTTACCTTTTTAAACCCAAGATAGGCCCCATGGCCAAAATTTGGTTGACTTTCATCTAATTCCCTATTA
The DNA here is from genome assembly GCA_023653725.1 of Bungarus multicinctus. Taxonomy (NCBI): domain Eukaryota; kingdom Metazoa; phylum Chordata; class Lepidosauria; order Squamata; family Elapidae; genus Bungarus; species Bungarus multicinctus. Next base: position 7,585,139 of record CM042838.1, read on the forward strand.
CTAGATTGCACTGGAACCAAATGTCTTTGTAGTGGCAGATATTTTCCTCTATCTAGCCATTCATATTTCTAATGGGCAACCATGTCTGGGTTTCCAAGATTTCTCCATCATTACATGGCAGCAAAGTAACAGTTTGCTGCCATCTGGTGTATGATTTCTAATCCAGATCCAACCACTTTATAAAATGTCTCCCTAAAATGTCTCCCTGCACCCAACCCTCAACCAGTGGTGATAGGATGATATTTGAAGTTTGGCTCTACCTCCTAACTCTTGCCACCTGTCACCAGCCAGCTGCTTTCTCCTTCTAACAAAAATGGCAGGCTAATATGCTAACCAAATGTATTAGCCCTTATTTTGACAGACAGCTCTGAGTGGAGGCCTGAGGCAGTTGGGTTCATTATGCCACAGCTGAAAGCCCCGCTAATTCACAAAAGGAGGATGACAAGTGCGTGCAATCAGGAAAAATTAGACCCTCTGCCAACAGTGGAGGCAGAGTATGCAAGATGACTGCCAGCAAACCTTGATTCAGATTCTGGCATTGACGGTTGGCTTGGCAAACACAATGGCAATGTGTGGAACTGGAACACTGGGCAACAAGGCTGCTCTCTGAAGCAATTATTGTCCATGGCTACAAGAACAAGATGAAAAGACTTTGGAGAATGCAATCTGGTAAGTGACCTTTGCTTACATTTAGCATTCCTGCAATATGTATTCATTGCTCTGGATTTAGCTCTGCTGCTATTAGGAGTAGCAGAAAGGAAAAGCAAGTAAACTATCAGACAACATGGTCAACGCCATGTGAAAATGGAATCTTACAGTTTTGAAATTCTAGTCATAATTAAGCACTGGCAATATTCAGTCCTTCAAATGTAGATGTGTATTGGTTGGAAACATGAGGAAGAGCCTTCATCCTACAGTGGATAGACAATGGCTAAAATGATGATGTATGTATATGTGGATGTGTATATGTATATGTTTGTGCACATGTGTTCAAATATAGTTGGTGCTCTGAAACATTTTTAAAAGATCCTTTAACAACCACATCTTTAAAGTGATTTATTTCAAATTGGTGAAAGAAACTGTCATTTAAAACAGGGTCCCGAATCCCCAGTCCCAAGCCCAGACTGGATCCACGGCCAATTGAGAACTGGGCCACACAGGCAGCCAGCAAACACAAGTGTGCAAAGCTCCATTTGTGCAAGCAGCATGTGTGCATGCATGCATGACACCATCCCCTATGTGCCACCAACACTGCCAACCAGTCCACAAAGCCAAAAAAAGGCTGGGAACCACTGATTTAAAATATTTAATCAAGTTTATATTTTCATCACATCAAATTGGAGCTGCCTGTATAGAGAGAGGGGGCTTTATTCCCCCACAAGTCTGGAAGAAGTGAAGGCTGGCAGGTTACTTGTGGAGCAGGGGTCTCCAACCTTGGCAACTTCAACTCTGCCACCAAAGCTAGCTGGGGAATTCTGGGAGTTGAAGTCCACCAGGCTTAAAGTTGCCAAGGTTGGAGGCCTCTGTTGTGGAGCAAGGTTCTTGAAAAATGAAGCGGGTACAGCTGAAAATCTCCAATTGTGGGGATTCTCTATCCAAATTGCAGTAATTGGGGCAATCAGAACCCAAGAGTTAATGGAAGAATGGATTAAGGTTCATTGTTTTCCAGTGCTGTTGTAATTTTGAACAGTCCTAAACTGAACTGTTATAAGTTGAGGACTATCTGTAGTTGATTAGAATGGAGAAAAAACAGAAAAGTATATAGTGAAACCAATGATTCTGAATAATTCAGTTTCTTATCGGTCTCAATAGCTCACTTGATAAGCAATCCACTCAGCTTTTGCTTTAAATACTTCCCAATACTTTTTAGAATAAAACTCAGAAAGCAGCATTAGTTGACATATATCCTCCAGAATATTTCAAATCTAAAATTAAACAAGATCCTAGCTAATGCTGTTGTTTCTGTTGGCCAATGAAAGCAGAAGACAGGCATCTTCTTTTGAGCTATTCCATCATAGCTCCAGGTCCTTTGTGTGACTTCATGGGAGTTAGAAGGTGAGACTTCTTATGTATGATCCCTGCCCGATGAAACAGCTTCACAAGGCCCCAAACCTCTTTAGAAAGCTCTTTTCTCAAGTCAGGATGTTAATGGAGTCCAGTTTTACAAGCACTGATTGAAGACTTGAGTATTTTACATGGCCCCTGTTAGTGTCTTTTATATGTATATTTCTGTTTTATGCTTTGCCAGTCACTGACAGTTATTTCATTAAAATAGGCAGCCATATAAATTCAATCAACCCATTAGTCTTGGGGTAAGAAAGGTGATAAATAAATACAGTTAAATTATACTGTTTTAACCAAATGAAGGGAAACGTTTATAAAAGTACCTTTGTTCCTTTTAAACTAATGCATACCTCCAGCTTCCCAAATTTAAATATATGATAAGATCAGAACCCCTGGAACAAAATGTTCAATAAGAAGGAGAAAAGCAATGAAAAAAGATCTATAAAAAGTTTTAATGGTGTCTTCCAACTTGGAATGACATTTTAATGTGATGTCTTAAATGATTTTTCTTTTCAGCATTCAGAAAGACTATTAATCTGAAGAGATTCTTCTCTCTCTGCTGGAAGAATAACATTTCAAAGCAGAATTATTTTTGGTGGGCAGAATCCAGAATGTAGCTCGTGTTTCAGTAGCTAATAGTGTGTGTGTGTGTGTGTGTGTGTGTATATATATATATCTTTGGTTCTTCGGGTTTTCTCCCGCGTAGAATTGGAAATATCTAGGCGACTTTTCGATGAAGTCTCATTCATCATCTTCAGGCTTGCGTCTTCGGCCTTGTGCTTCTCAGATACTTCTGAGAAGCACAAGGCCGAAGACGCAAGCCTCAAGATGATGAATGAGACTTCATCAAAACGTCGCCTAGATACTTCCAATTCTACGTGGGAGAAAACCCGAAGAACCAAAGATCCACATACAAATACCCGCGAAAACCTCCAAAAACAAATATATATATATATATATATATATACACACACACACACATACATACATACATACATACATACAAAAACCCCACAAACCAATACATCTCTTATATTTGTAGAATTGAAAGGCCCTACTAACATTGGGCATAAATGCCCTGATTTGTAAAAAAAGGTACATCAGAAAGGACTGCGGACAATGCCAAAATGTGTGCTTTTCCTTCATAGCACAAGTCTGAAATTGGTGACTTAGGGGCAAGGAAAAAAAAAGATATTGTATGAGTGGTGAGGTTTCTAAAACATTTGTTAGTGGTAACAGATTAATATTGCTGCTTTCACATTTTCCTCTCCATTTTGTAATGCTCACTTTATTTTAGTAATGTTATTGTTTTAATTGGCTGGAAGGGACATGAGGCAGAGAACCTACTGAAACTGGGATCCTATAGGGGTTTCAATAGGATTTACTTTAATATAGAAATGAGAAGAGTTCTGCTTTTCACAAATAAGAGGAGGAACTTTCTGTAATGCAAGTTGAAAAATAGCTCACATCTTAAAAGCCTAGATCTAACTCCCCTAAAGGCTCCGGTCAAAAGTAGATTATTTTGTTCTGCATACAAAAAGTTCAGTGTCACAATACCTATTCAAAAAGCAGCCTGCGTCACATCTTGCCTTCTCAAACCTTTAAAATTATAGAACCAAATCGATCATCTGCTATTCATCAAGCTTTTCCAGACCCCACATCCAAGGAAGAAAAAGGTTGTATCAGCCAGGAGTAAGGCACATGTAGCAACCTATTTGTTACTTTCACACACACACACACAAACACCACATAGGGATGGCCTTGAAACATCCACATGTGAGGAGAGTTTTAAAGCACTTTCGTCTGAAGAGCTGATGCTGCACCAAAAGAAATCAATAGGAACTCAGCCCATTGACTTCAAAGGGAGCTGACAGCTCTTGAAAGGGAATCGTCTGCAAGGAGAAAATATAGAGACTATAGGAGGCACAAGGATACTGCCAAAACCAGAGAAGCAATGTGAAATACATGTGTGGGGGAGAGTGCAGGCACATACAGTTTATATTTTCATTCTACTAACTTTGTTGGTATTTGATAAGCTGAGAAACTGATTGCTGTCTATGCCTGCAGAGGCACTGTCAGAGCCTCTCAATGTATGTTTAAAACATCCATGGCCCATTGTTCTCCCTTCAAAGTTTCTGGAACAGGCGTTTTTTTTATTTTTGCTGATGCAGATGTAGAAAATTCTGACTAAAATTCCAAAAGAAACCCAGGAAAATAGATAAGCAGACTTAATCCTCCAATGTATCAGACTCTTTGCTCTTATGAGCTACAGTTCAAGGCCTTATGCAGCAGCCTAGATCAGCAGTTTTGACGGCTTTTATCTCAGTAGTGTCGGCTATGGCTGCTCCCAGGGATGGAGCAAAACAGGAAAACGTTCCTATTTTCCAAAAAGAAGAAATCATTTTACCCACAGAGGCTGACACCACAGGAAAAAAGTCTTAGGGTTCTGCATCTTCTTTGACTTTCAAAAAGGCTTTCTGAATTCTTCTGGAAAAGAAAACAAGCATGGAAAGATTTAAGGTTACACAACACACATAAGACACCACATCACTTACGGCTTTTACCATCATAGTTTTCTGTGCAGTTAGTGATGCCTTTCATCCAGGAGCAACTAGAAAAATGGCAATGTTAGCTATTAAGGACAAACCATTTGCAATGCATCCATAGAATGGGGTAAAATGGACCACTGAGAGCTGCCTTGGGGATTCCAGTTTTGTTAAAAGTACATTTGAAAGAGGATGGGGAGGAACAACTCTAGAAACGTTGAGTTTGCTATTGAAGGGACCCATTCACACTTCTATGAGAGTAGGAATGCTGTCAGTTTGTAGGAAGGAAAAAAACATGTTTGGCCAAGAACTTATTGCAGATGTTTGCTAAATGCTTTGAAAGAGGGACCAGAGACATTAAGATGTGACAGTGAGAAATTGCAAGGCGGTTGGGAAAGGAAACTAAGGAAAAGCAAATATGAATAATCAAGAGGTATTAGGTGAGTCTGTTGACAGCTCAACTCATAAACAGCAACCCAGGTGGCAAGCAATCTGTGAAGAAGCATTTCACATCATTCCAAGAAACTCCACCTTAATGAACCTGCGATAAAGGAGGGTGAAATTCTTCTTAAAATCCCCCGGCTTCTATATTTGTTCTAGGCTTCTACCTGGTGTTAAAAAGACTACTGAAAGTTCTGAAGGCATGTTCACCACCTTGAGTTTTTTGTAAGAATAAATGTGACAAATAAATAAATAAATCCATTACTTTCATTGTAACAGCCATCATTATTGTGACATAGCCATAGACTTCATTATGTTAAAGATTACTTATAGCTTGCTATATTATTTTACCAAAATCACACTTCTGATTAGGAGGTTGCTACGAATTTTTTTGAGGTGTGGAGCAGAATGAAACAGGAAGGCACCATAGTAAAAAGGGATAGAGTAAAAAAAGGCAGTGATTCTCAATCAATGGAGTCGCAATGAGTAGGCTCCATTGAGGTTGAGGGGTCCCAGGTCAGTTAGTGTTTTTCACTGGGATCTGGGAAAAGATATGTGTTGGCCTTCAGAAATGCTCTGGAATTAGGCAGTCAGCCAATGCTTAGGCAGTTCCCTAAATTAGAGTAAGTAGCCTTAGGAGCTTAATAGTTGGGAACAGTGGAATATGAAAAGAGGGTTTGACTTGATCATTGAAAGCAATTTGTTTCCACTTGCTGCTCCCACCTCAAATGTGCTAGCTCTAGGTCCTAGATTCCAAATTTCTGGAAACATTAGGCTCATGTTACTTGATGGCAGATTAATGTGTAATAAGACTCTTCTTCTACATATTCTACAGATGGAATGATGAGATTGGATATTTGCTTTACTGGTAGATGGATATGCATGTTATTGTCTTTATAAATGTACTCTAGAAACATGTTAAGAATACTGCTGCTATGCCATCCATTCTACCACCAACTGGAATCTTGCCTGAGCTTCTAGATTTCATCACTCCCCAATTTTAAGTACTAGAAGACCTCAATCTCACAAAATACAGTAGCATAAGCTTCTTGCAGATGACATTTGATATGATTTATATTGACGATCACATGTTGGACTAATTTTTCTCTTGAAGAGTTGATTCATAATCTGAAGCTGGAAGCTACAATAATTAGTCCTTTGTAAAGTCAGATCACTTTTGCAATATATTTTGTAAATTTGTGGGATGCAATTCAGAAGCAAATCTATATAAAATTGGATGCATAAAATAAATGTATATTTGTAACAATGAAGACCTTTTTTAAACTTTGGAAACATGTCTATTTTTAGCTAGCAAAGAGAAATAGTACTCTTCCTTGTTTTCTTCCTAGATTTTTTTTCTGCAAGTGCAGGGTCCACTTTTTCAAATCAACTAAACCATGGTTGGTTGTTGACAGCAGTTGGCCAACCAGCTTGTTATCCAAGCCTGACAATTGTGGGTAATACAGAATGATTGGCCCAAAATCACCCAGCTGGCTTTCATGCCTAAGGCAGGACCAGAACTGCTTTCTAGCCTGAAGCCTTAACCACTAGACCAAACTAGCTCTTGTATAAATAAATATATATTCTCCTCTCTCTTAAAATGCCTTCAAAGTAACTTTTGAATGCCACAAAATGTAACTTTTTGTACACTGTCCTGTTTATAATTCTGTGTAATCAAAGTAATGCTTTCTGTGCTGCCTTAGCTACAAAGATCTGAACTGTTTTCTGTAGATCTGCCATTTGGATCACCTCATGCACGAATGAGGTGGTTGTATGGCTGACTAGCTTTTTCTTTGTCATGGTGGAGCATAGATGTGCTTTTTAACTTTTTAATTTCCGCTTGAAAAAGCTGCATTCTTTATTGAGAGGAACTAAAGCATTTGGAAAGACAGTCCATCCTCTTTGTTCTCTTATAACATTTAGAGTTGATCCTGCTAAAATGTACTAGAGTTTCATTTGATTGCCCAAATCCCTGACATCAGTCTTACACATAAGTCTCAATGCTTTTCTAGTGTCCTGCATTGCTGGCAAAAGTTTTCTTCTGAAAGAGACTGGAGTTATCATATAACAACCTAAATATACAGTATAATATTATTGTGTTCTTTGAGTTTCAACAAATATTATTCAACAGATTGTACTATATAGGGTAGTCCCTATTAAAGATTTTCACTATGAAAGCTTAGAGTCCCTTATGGGATTACTCTGTGCCTCATAATCAAAAAATGTCTTCTTTGGTGATGTTTGTATTCTTAAACCAATGGACAAAAACATCAGTATGCCGTTCCTCTACCAATTTCTCTGCATTTTTCAAAACAATTTCAAATCCCTTCAACTGTATATATGATTTTGTTCAGTTGTTTAAGAAATGTATCAATAACCTGAAATCTTTCTTTCAACATCTATTTTAAAGAGTTTATCATGACGCAATACTACGTCCCATAGAAAACCAAAGTTGTATATATTTTTAATGATTCCTTCTATTGTTCTTCCACAGAAAATTTCTATCAAAGCATAGCAGCAACTATGGCATTAGCCATGCTCCTAATTTGGGATTTGTTAAGGTTCATCACCTTAACTCAATTGTTTTAATGTCTTGGAGGAAGTTCTCAGATGTTGCTTCAAAATTTTCCCTGAGTTGATTCAGGAAAAAACAGATATTTTGAATTATGTTTTTAAAATTAAGCCTAAGTTGCAGAACTACTGATCACCAAGTTCAATGAACAAGAACTATATGGAACACACACATAGAGAAAGGGAGAGAGAGAGGGAGGGAGGGAGGAGGGAGAGAGAGAGAGAGAGAGATTTTGTGAATCTGTATTTCCATTCTTCTGTCCTTGCACTTCATATGGGATCTGTTATTGCACTCCTGGCCATTGTTGACAGCTATTGCAGATTCTGTATCTTCCAGCTTCTTAAGAAGCAGCTCTGTCATCCCAATTTCTTTAGTATTAATCAGTAATCATAAATTCTAGGAAATACTCTAAAAGACATTTTATTATAGTCTTGTTGTTACAAAATGAACCTTTAAAGTGATGTGTTCATATGCTTGATGTCCATTGTAAAAGAGTAGTATCTTACTTTCTTTAGATAGGTCACAATCCTCTGTTTGCGTTTGGTCCTAGTAGCTGTATGGACTCATTTTGAGTCATTTTTTCCAAGGACTTTGTAGATTTCTCCGGTATAGAACAAAAGAAGGATACAACAGTCTGGATTTCTGAGTACATAAGCTATGTCCTCCCCCCTGTGCCATTCTTGGTGATTTCACACTTGTAATATGTTCAATGGAAACTTCAGTTTTCTTTATCTTTGGAGAACATGAAGCTTTTAATGTATTGTGACAAGGAACTCATTCAGGCTACTGCTGAAGTGGATCCACGGTCCTGAATCATATAGTTTTAGCAGTAAATTGCACTTCTACCACATTTTTCTGATTTATTCTTTTCTTCAGGAATGTGCAAGCTTTTTCTGCTTGAGATGGAGATAGGGATGCTGCCATAGCTATCAGGTCACCTGGCTAGTAACTAATTGGGAAATCAAGTATCTCCTTCTCATATCTTCTCTAAGCTATATATCTCAGTGTCTATGTATCTTAGTAGAGCTCCTTCCTTCTTAGGTAAAAAGTTTCCTTTTTCTGAATGCTGCTCTAGAGGACTATATTCTAATGATCATCACTCTCTATCAACTATGGTGGCTCTCAACATCCAGATGAAGAGTACAAATAAGCAGATTGATTGAAGAACTTGAGTGAGGGATAGTATCTGTGCCTTATTGGACTATGGCTGTTACTAATATCATCTGTCTCTGCACAGCAGCCTCTTCAACTCATTTAAGGAAGCAGCAAGAAATGAGAAGCTCCTGGAGAAGGAATGTTAATCAGCCCAGGGTCTTAGAGAGGTACGGTAAAGATGATTCCTCTCTCCAGCTGCCTTCTCTTCTTCCCTCTCATTTCATCTCCTGCCTGTCTGTTCTGTCCCTTGCACATTCCTTCCTCTAGCATTTTACCCCATGATCCCTGTGCATTTAGATAAAGTATGTATTACTAAAGGGCACCCAATCTTCTACATTCTGGGCTAAGCAGTGCCTTCCCCCACCCACCCATTCATAAATGGGCACTTGAGGCAGCTATCTCGGTTTGCCTTCTAGTAAGACCCATCCCTGCTATTGTCCTTCGCTGACACTATTCCCAGCCCACCACAGGTCTTTAAGAATAGCACCCGCCAAGGCTGCAATAAACAGAGTTAAACAAGCCAGTGCTTATGATTCCAGTCACTGTATGGCTCTATTTCTACAATACGGTAAATTAAGACAATGGCAGGGGAAGGTGAGGAGAAGGGATGGAAATACCAAAGAGGATTTCAATTTAGCTGAAACAGATCTAGTCATATGCAAAGTCAATTGGCCTTAATGGATCACAATGGCCAGCCCAACCAATCTACAATGGGCTAATAATGTCATCACTACCCTAGCACAAGAGCTCACGGGATGCCAAGTATTCTTAGGGAAAGCTTCTCCCAAATGGTGAGTTTTGACCCAGTTAATGTGAGTAGGTACTGCTAGAACCATCAATAAAAGTCCTGACTGGTTTAAGAGCAGATAGAAGTGTATTGTGTAAACGGAGCCTATGTGTTTTGCATATCATCAGGAAAGCAAAAGTTGTTTCTTAAAGGACATGAGGAATTCAGCCATGGAATGTCCCTCAATATTTGTGAAATATCACAGGATCTAATCAAGGCCAATAAAAATGCTAGCCAATTGCTACCAACCTCTTTTAGGAGCACAATAGATACAGTGGTGGGATTCAATTTTTTTTTACTACCAGTTCTGTGGACGTGGCTTGGTGGACATGGAAGGGGAAGGATATTGTAAAATCTCCAATCAGAGGTGATATTTGCCGGTTCTATGAACTACTCAAAATTTCCACTACTGGTTCTCTAGAGCTGGTCAGTACCTGCTGAATACCACCTCTGAATTGATGTCTTAATGTCCCTGTCAAAATCTTTATAAGATGGACTTTCCCTAGTTATTTTATTATCGGATCTCATTCACAGTAGATGTTTAACATACATGGGTGGAGACCAGTAGCATCCACAGGAGATGTACAAGAGTATGAATATAACATTGCAATCCAACCAATATCCAAGTATGTATGTTAATGCTACACACATACAAAAGAAGCAGGGTTTGGACATCAATGTTGCATCCACCATCTTGCAGATATTACCACATACTCCCACGGATGCCTATAATACAGACTGAAATAAAAAACACTAACAGGATGGGACATATTAGATCAAAGTGAGCCTTTAAGTCCCAGAGGTATACCATATTAGCATCCAGAGCATTATAATGAAATTGAGTTCCAGACAGAATAAAATATTCTGTCACCGTGAGTGCAACTGATCCCTGATGAATAAATGAGGATTAATGGAGTACAAAACTTCTAAAGAAGGGAAAGTTGCATTTTGTTCTCAGCTAGCAACTATGTTTCACCACTGAGCCCCAATCGGACAATATCAATTCTGCAAATGAATTTCAGCTCAATATCTTGTTTTTATTTGTGCTCGCTGCATAATAACACCAATAGCTCACTGTTTATATGCAATGAGTTGTTTTGTGGATAAGAAGAGATTCATCTGTTAGTGGTGTCTGCATAAACAATACAGAAATTGCACAGCTTTCTTCACAGTTACAATAATTTGGGTCCATAGCTTGTGTTCAATCAGCTCTCAAGATGAATATTCAGAAATATGCAGTATGTTCCCAAGGCCATTCCTAAGCGTTGCTCTACCTCCATCCAATGTTCAAATAATTGCAGACATGTCTTAATGTCCCTGAATATGGCCCCTGCCCTCTCCTTATCTTAGATACTGCCAAGTGTACTTAAAGCCTTGGTTGTGCTGTGAAACATGAGCTGGAAGGTGCAGCCTGCTAACAAAAGAGGCTTCCAAACATGGAAGTGTGACTTGAAAGGGGTGCTCTGTCCGAAACACCTGAGATGAAGAGGAAAAAGGCTGCTGATTTAGCAATAGCCACACACCTACCTTTAGGGGTGTTTTAGATTCAATCCATCCAGCCTTGCTTTCTGTGATTAGCAAGTGTGTGTCTAGCAGCAGACACAAATCCTTAAGTCATAGGATTCCATACAGGCAGAGAGTAATCTTGTTGGAGTTGGACAGCCACAAAGTACTTCAAGCAACAAAAGAACAGAAAACCTCCAGCTTTTTATTTTATTTTATGATATTCAGTGCAAGTCAAAGTGGCTTGATAATTAGTAATGTATTTGCCCACAAGAAATCACAGTTTGTTCCCATTTTACTGCAGAACACTGATGGTACTAGACAATCAGTGACATGGGTAACAAACCACAGTGAGATTACATATGTACTGTATCATCCATTGCCCTCCCCTTGCCATGTAGACAATACTGCTAAATAATCCGTGATGTACATTTGGATTTAAATATATCAGCTCTTTCTGAGATACCTGCCATCTAGTGGGCAGATCCTGAGCACGTAGCATACAATTATAAATCAAATCCTTAATTTCTCTGCAATTCAATTCTGCTGTTTTGGCAATCAAGATTAGATTCATGCTTCAATCATGAGTGTAAAGCAACAATTGATGGCTTAATTTAAACATCAGAAAATTGTACACAAGGTGGATGAAACACCGCATCCAGTTTAATCTATGTCTTTGGAAACAAAGGACAAACAAAGAAAGGAAGATTTTTTTAAAAGAAAGAATTAGGATGGTAAAGCATTGCCACTTGGACACTATGTTAATTTAAAATAAGATTGAACTTTATTTCATTTGGCATAACTTCCCCTATTTAATATTAAAATATACAACAAATTTGAGTTCTGCAGGAACAGGAGAGATGCCTAATACTGAGTCAGACTATTGATCTATCTAATAACGTATTGTCAGTAGTAACTAACAGAATTTAAAACATGATTTTTTTGGTAGGTCTATTGATTAGAATACCATATATGTGCTGCAAAAAGCTAGACAAACATTAGTAGGAAGCAAAAAGATATAGAAAGTCCTAACATTTTGCTGCAATCTGGTAGTCCAAATTTTTGCAGCTAAAATGCATTAGTCCATCTATGCTATTGCACTTGAGACTTTTGATGTGCTAAGTATGAATTCTACCCTGAGCTGTTATCCTTGTCTGTGATGGGAATTTGTAGTTACACATGTTTATTTCCCCTTATATTTATCCCAAGCTTCCAGAATACCTGATCTCCAAATTAACACAAACCATATCATTCGACACAATTCTTCTCCCTCTTCTCCCCCCCCCCCCCATGCACAGATACACAAGATATTACATTTGCAGCCAGCATGCATTGATGCTGCAGGAACCTGTCTTCTCTGTGGGAACATTAGCTGCCAATTGCTTTGCTTGTACTGATTCAATGCATCCACCATACAAAGTAGCACAGAATCTCTAATCTTCCATGGCGTACCTGCAGCCTTCTTAGCTACTCTTGCTAATATTGTTCCAAGTAAAAATTGGTCTCTGAATTTGAGATGGATGACAGTGGTTGAGCAGGGGAAACAAGGCATTGTTAAACTTCTGGTTGGATTCTTGCATCCAACACAAAGATTAACTCAACACAATATGTACTCAATATTTTTGATTCTGCCCTCTGATTTTCACTCTGTTTATTTGACTATTTAAATTTTAACTGAAAGAATGTAAGAATAATTTATTTTTATAACCAGATTTTTCCCTACAGGAACCTTAAAATGTTTCCCTTTGATTGCTAGAAATGCACAAACTCTTTGGACTTTATTATGTTAATTTTGGATAATATAATATGCAGATATTCCCTGAGGTGCCAAAAATCACTGGGATCAACAAATGAGAGCAAAGAGTTTGAGTTTTGTCATTGATTTTTGGAGCACAGGTATGATGTGTCTCATAAGGCTCATGGATGATTAAATTATTCGTTGCTTCTGTAGATACTGAATGCATAACGTCATATAAGGAAATGCAAAGCTAGGGTGTATTTTCCTGCTCAATTTTCCAAGTACAGATAATCCTCGACTTACAATCACAATTGAGCCCAAAATTTCATTTGCTAAGAAGACATGTGTTAAGTCAATTTGATCCCATTTTACAACTGTTATAAAACGTAACTGTTGCCACCATTGTGAAGTGAATCACTGCAGCTGTTAAGTTAATAACATGGTTTTAAGTGAGTCTGACTTTCCACTTTCCCACTCACGCTAGTAATACTAATAGAAATTAGTATTAGTAATTTTTACTAGTAATAATTTATAATTTATTACTAGTAATAGTAAATTTGCAGATGCTACAACAGTGGTGGGACTCATCTCCAGGGGGGATGAGTCTGATTACCGAGATGAAGTAGACCAGTTGCTTTCATGGTGTGGTAACAATGACTTGGACCTCAACACCAGTAAGACCAAGGAGTTTATAGTGGATTATAGAAGGAACAGATCAGACATCCAACCCTTGCTTATCAATGGAGACCGAGTGGAGCAAATGGCCAGTTTTAAGTTTCTGGGTATTACCCTAAAAGCAGGGGTGGGATTCTACCAGTTCGTACCTATTCACTAGAACCGCTTGTTAACATTTTAAGCAGTTCGGAGAACCAGTTGTTAGAAGAAATTACTGGCCTAATCCTGTAAGGAAGGCAGGAAGGAAAGATTCTGGTGTTGCTTACAGAAACTGCCTCTCTGTTAACCCTTATTACATTCTTGGCAGGACTAGATTTCCTGTCTCAGGAACGTCTCTGGAGTTTTTTCTCCCTCCTTTGCTGGTACTTTGCATGTGTGAAGTGACCATTCAAAGTTACAATGGCACTGAAAAAAGTTACTTATGACCATTTTTCACGCTTACAACTGTTGCAGCATCCCCACAGTCTTGAGAGGCCAGGTGACGAGATGCGTGCCTCGATGTAAATGGTATTGAGTTGGCCACATCCAGCCAATAACATGGCCACCAAGCCATGCCCACTACCTAAGCCACATCCACAGAACCAGTTGTTTAAAAAATTTGAATCCCACCCCTGCCTAAAAGAGGACCTGACCTGGGGTGCTCACACTGCAGCCCTGGTCAAAAGGGCCCAGCAGAGATTATTCTACCTGAGACTTCTCAGAAAACAACAACTGAATGAAAAACTGCTGGTGACTTCTACCGCTGCAACCTTCGAGAGCATTTTAACATACTGCACCTCTGTATGGTTTGCCAATTGCACAGTGTCAGATAGGAAAGCACTCCAGAGGGTTAATATCATTGCCCAGAAGATCATTGGTTGCCCTCTCCTCACTTTGGAAGAGCTTTATAGCTCCCACTGCCTTAAGAAAGTTCAAAACATTCTCAAAGATCCATCTCATCCTGGGAACCCTTTTTTTGAAATATTACCATTTGGCAGACGGTACAGGAAAATAAAAACAAGGACAAATAGGATGAAAAACAGCTTCTATCCCAGGACAGTAGCTCTTTTGAATTCTATTGTATAGTGCAATACAGTATACAGTATTGGTGTAGTGTTGGGGTTTTCGGTTCAATGTGTGGAGTGTGAAGGGTGTGGTATTTGTGTTTATTTTCATGATCATGATGTACACTGAAGGTGGTGTTTGATTTCGCTGTATGACAATAATGTAAACTAAACTAAATTTCTCCATTAACTTGGCTTGTCAGAAGGTTGCAAAAGGTGATCAACATAACCCTGGGACACTGCTAAACATGAATCAGTTGCCGAGCATCAGAGTTTTGATCATGAGAATGCTGCAACGGTCATAAATATGAAAAATGGTCATAGATCACTTTATTCAGTGCTATTCGAACAGCCACTAAATGAACTGTAGTAAGTTGAGAACTAGCTATATCTGTGATCAGCCAAGGTTCATATCTCTTTGGTTCCCAACTTCCTATTTCTGTATCTATGATTTTTCTCCTCCAATTCTCTCCATTTCACCCTTGGGCCTCACCATTGTCATCAGTGGTTGAATTTTCATTGCCACACAGCTTTCTAAATTCAATATTGCTCCTCATGTAATAAGCTTTGGTTTCTTTCATGTGTCTTCATCTTCACCCTGTGTGAGGACATTTAAAGGTAGTTTACTGGTTTATGCACGGCTGGCATGCTATGTATCCAAGTTATTTTTCTCTTTCCTGTGATTTGGGAGAAAATAAGTAAAAGCCTTTACTCTGAGTTGAAATGCTGAGGTAATCATCCCCGTTTTGAAAAAGCGATTGCTTGCCTCTTTTTGAAATACTGCATAAAAAGCCACTGGGTGCATGCCACATCCTGGGAAATTTCCATTTTGGCATTTGTCATTGAACCAGTATATGAGAGTTTGTATAAGCTTTCAATAAGAGGTGCATTTGTGAGATGAGGTGGCAACAGGCTTGCATTTTTACTTCTAGCAAAGAAAAGCCTAAGGCTGGCCTTGAGAATCTGTAATTCAGAGATGATGCAAACTGAGATGGCATGAAGACAAGTGCTGAGACAAATTGTGAATTGCTTGAGGAGAAAACTAGCATTTGGGGAAAAGGACACAACGTTTCTCTATCCCTCTACATCTCTCTCTTTGTCACACACGCACACATAACACACACACACGAATACACAGGGGTGAGTGAAATAAAACATGCTATCTGAAAAAGCTAATCAGTAGAATTTGAACAGTTCCATCCCTGTTCAGTAGTCCAATGCTACATCATCAACACCTCCCACTTAATTGGTGGTACATTAACTGTGCCTCATTTGGTAAATCAAATAGAAACTCTGAGCAGAGAGAAACAGCAGCAAGTTAGTAATGTAAAAAAATGATCAGATTGTTATATACATAGCTACCAGATCTAGGTTTCAAATTCTGGAAAACAACTAAATAGGGATAGAGTGAGTTTTCAATATACCACTGCTGACATTTAATAGTTGTGGGTCCAGATCTGGTAGACTTATATACCTGTTCAGTTAACACTACAAAGATAATTTATTTCAGGAGTTGTGAAAATGACTGATCTACTGTGAGCCATTCAGAAATCAGTGTGACTGGACCAGAGGTGGTATTCAGCAGATTCCGACCAGTTCTGGAGAACTGGTAGCAGAAATTTTGAGCAGTTCAGAGAATCAGCAAATATCACCTCTAACTGGCCCCGCCCCCATCTATTATCTGAGTCCCAAGTGCCAACTGATTGGCCGGGTCTTCTTTTGTTTCCCTGCAGAGGAGAACAGAGCTGGAAAGCAGGTTAGTGGGATGGGAAGGGAATGGGGATTTTGCAGTATCCTTCCCCCAGGGGTGGGGAGGGAATGGGGATTTTGCAGTATTCTTCCCCTGCCACGCCTACCAAGCCATGCCCACAGAACTGGCAGTAAAAAAAATTTGAATCCCACCACTGGACTGGACCCAGAACAAAGTGGAAATTTATCCTTTCATAGTCCAGAATGACAAGCACACAAATAGCTGTAGCTTTCTTTTTAAATGGGCAGAAAAACAAGAACATTGCCAAGAAACCTATGAAGGAATTTTTCTGTAGTTATTCTCCTTTGAAAGGAGTTCAGTACAAAGAACCCCCATACATTTTATTGTTTTAGAGGAGAACATGATCACATTTGTAGGAGTGATAGTTTCTATATAGGGAACACTTATAAATGTCATGTAGAGCTGTTGGGTGGCTTTATGCAAAGGGAGAAGGTTTTTATAAAATCAATGGTGCCATTTTTTTCAGTGAAAAAATGTATCATATACAACAGACTATTGCATAAGAGATTAACACATTGGTATTTTTCCATAAAATCAATTCATCATTACAACAGATCATCTCCAGAAACCACCATCATTGAACTATTAACAGGTGAAAAACTAAGTGACAGTAAGTCGAAACAAATAATAAAACTAAAAAATATCTCTCAAAATTTTTCTTACATGTACACCCACTCCCAAACTGTAAATGGCAGTTTGGTCACAATAATTTAAGGACAGACCTGTTGATTACTGAATTCAGTACCCTGCCTCCCTCCCTCACTCATTATGGCCACTGATGATCCAAAGTTAGCATCGTGCTGCAAGAAAAATAAATAAATAGTATTCAGTTTTTAAGAAAATATTTTAAACATCAACAGAATTAAAAGGCTGAAAGGACTGTTAAAGATTTTGAAATATTTCATGACAGCACTAATGGCATGTTCTACTGCCCTGCCAAATCTACCTCCTGCAGCCCTGCTGCTACATGGAATTTTTTTTCAATCAGCCCCCCTCCAACAAATCTCATTCACAGAAATAATTAAATGGCAGAATAAAATCAGGTAGCACTCTGGTGATCCAAGACTGACTGCCCAGGAAAACGGTGCAACATATTTTAGATTAATTAACCATACCATAATGGGCTATTTTAATTTTCAACTCTTAATTTTCTTATGACTTTCTATTATTTTATCATAACTGATTACAAAGGCAATTGGAAAAGAGAGAGAGAGAGGCATTTCTTTTCGTTCCCTTCAAAGTTCCTCAAGTATGGAGATGAAGTGAGAATGAGAAGCAAGCAAATCAATTTAAATTCTTCACCTTTTTTTGTTAATAACAATGAGTGCAAAATAGTTCCAAGAATGGAAGAACATGGCTCCAGGGCTGTAATTGGTTCTGGCAAACAGATGTCCACAACAGCCTTATTTACAATGGTTGACTCAACCTTTGTCTTCCTCTCCTTGGTGTGATGAATTGGATTTCTCCATACAGCACAAAAATTATGGAAGAATTGACTTTGAGTACAACTGTGTGTGTACTGTGAACAATGGCAGGGATAGCAAAATTCTTCATCTCCAATCAGATATACCAAATGCACACGTTTAATTTCTTTCTTTCTCTCATTTCTTCATCCATTCTCTATATCTCTATAATAATGCTTATATCACACCCTCCTTATGATGCTCTATCGCCATAATAGAGATTTCATTTGCTACAAATATTTGAAATTGATATTTCTGTCTCTCTCCAGCCTCAGGTACATAGATAATGCCTGTAAGTGAAACCTATGGAGTGTTTTACATTTAAAGCTTCAGTGAGATAGCCATAATTGGGAGTTACATGTAGTCCTTACAACCACAATTGGGACTGGAATTTCCATTGCTCAGCAAGGCAATTGTTAAGTGAGTCACACCCAAGTTTACAACCTTTTTTTTGCCAGGTTTAAGTAAATCATTGGAGTTGTTAAGGGAATCACATGACCATTAAGCAAATTTGATTCCCCCCCCCCCTCATTGGTTTTGCTTCTCAGAAGCCACCTGGGAAGGTCACAAATGGTGATCTCATGACCCTGAGATCATGGCTGCAACCATCATAAATACATGTTGGTTGCCAAGTGCTCAAATGTTGATCATATGTCTGCTGTGACTGTCATAATTGTGAGAACTGGTTATAAACCACTATTTTCATTGTAACTTCCAACGATCATTAAATTAACAGTTGAAAATCAAGGATTACCATTACACTACAAGTTGAGATCCTTTAATAGAAAGGACTTGTTTGGGTTATGACATAGTGTACACAAGGCAGCCAGGAACAAAGAGAGAGAAGTGCCACTTGGGACATATTTTCTTCAGACAGATATCCTGAAGAAGATGCTATTCTTGAAATATTCTCGTTGCCTTTTCTTTCTTTCACACATCCCATCCAACTGTGATGCTGCAAAGGACAATAACTCAGGGAAGTCTACTTTTAACACTCAGATAGCATGATCCAGTTATAAATACAAAATATTTGAAAAGAGAAAAGGTTTCAGCACAGGTTAATGACCGCCACTGACTGATATGTGAAAAACTGGACTCAAACATGTAGACAGGACCGTGACAAAAAGTGAGCAGGACCAAGGCAAAAAGAAACAAGCAGACAAAACCAATACGAGTTCACCCAGAAATCTGAACAAATCAAATTTTACCACTTAATTTTGATAACAAAATGCACCACTGTACTTTGGTAGATATTTTTTTTAGAATTGTTCATTATCAATGCACAGAAGAGGGGAGGCCAGCTTTGGGCCCATAGATAGAGGACATGAATTACCGTATCTACCACCCCCCCAAGATCCTGCTTTCAACATGTAATAGCAAAATAGTCACATAGTTTTCATAGAATTTATTTATTTTTAATTAACCTTGAAACAAAGAGAGAGAAGCCTCAGATACCTTTTTCCCAGCTCTGCTTTATTTCTTCTCCAAATTTCCCCCCAAAGGCTCTAAATCAAAGATCTCCAGAAGGCAAAGAAAGTGAATTGCGGTCTATGACCTTTGAAACATTGTCCAACCCCTGACCTAGAACCAGAGTGATATCACACTCCTGTGGCCAATTTGAAATCAGTGGCAAAAGGTTCAGTGAGTAGGACAATGATATAATATGGCATGGCCATGTCCCCGAATGGGCATTTCACTTTTCCTCTGCTTTTAGAGAGAAGTTTTCTTTTATTACAAATGCATTATTGGAGAATCTACACAATAGATTTCCTAGCTTGCCTACCCTTAAGAATGAAAGGTTTTAAGAATTAAATTAATTGAAGAATTAAAAAAATTAGGGTAGCTTTAACAGAACTCCACTTTACACAGTTTATCAGATTCTTAAAATATCATCATTTTAAAATTTAATTTTAAACTGAGACAATAAAAACATAGCATACATTAAAAAAAACCAATGACACGTAAAGCTAATAAATTTTATTCGTACTAGAACGAAGGAGAAATTTCCTAACAGTGAGAACAACTAACCTTACCTGCAGAAGTTGTGGATGCTCCATCACTGGAGGCTTTTAAGAAGAGACTGGAAAGCCACTTGTCTGGAATGGTATATGGTCTCCTCCTTGACCAGGGGGTTGGACTAGAAGACCTCCAAGGTCCCTTCCAGCTCTGTTATTCTGTAACTTTATAGTCAATGCTAAATAAACAAAATACTGGAAACTAAAAAGAAAGAAAAGAAAAAAGAGTGGCTCAGCTAATGACACAAACTGCAATCTAAGAAAATGCATTTAGTCATGTATAGATGATAAGAAATTAACAGACTAAACATGACTGAACTTAGACATCAGTGCCAAGAGTGCTCAGTAATGGATTTATATATGGCTTAGGTGGCTTAGATGCCCCCATAAGCCACCCCAGAAATGTACTCGACGAAGTGGTCACAGGCACTTGTAAGAACTGGATATCTGCTCATTTATTTTCATACCACATCTTCTCCCATCAATGGCAAAGAACAGGTAGGGATTGTTCCTACCAGAAAAGCATTATCCCAGGATAATCCTAAATACCATCTTTTAAGGAACAACCATTCAACTAAAATCAGACACTGCCCGGAACATGCTATGTCCCATTGATAATGCTCCCATTTCCTTTACCTTAGGTTATGTCCTCTAATATCTTCCTGGTATTGCACAGCAGCATCTCACCATGACAGATGCCATGAAACTGAAGAGAAGTCACTACCTCTCTCCAGTGCCCACTAGATCACTTCTAGTATGAAGGGCAATAACAAAGAGGAAACATTAAGAACCCTGCTGCTGAAAGTAGAGGCTGAGGCATGCTGAACTCACAGCAGCTTATCAAGAAACATATTATGTTTAAAGGCTATTGCTTAGTTTCATTTTTGTTTAGGTTAAATCCTCCTTTTCTGTTCATTTCTGCAAGAAGCCTGTCATTATAGCTGTTGATAGCAATGACAGCTTAAAAGAATGTCTTGAACCAAGACAGATTCTTTGCTTTGTTTGTTACAAAGCCCCAGGCCTCCAAATAAACACACAATTTGGAAGAATACAGATTATTTCACTACACATTTTATATGTTTTGGGAGCTATTGTGTGATAGAATGCAGCTTATCATGCAGCAACGATGTTTATAGTTAAATATTTATTTGCAGCTAACTTCATCATTCCACAGAAATGGTCCCCAAACTTACCCAGAATAATGATACAAGGCAGAATCCCTGCCTAGAGACTTGCAATGCAAAAGATGGGACCCAAAAATAGCAATAGAACTTAGACTTAAATAATGCTTCACAGTGCTTTCACAGCCCTCTCTAAGTGGTTTACAGAATCAGCATATTGCCCCCAACAACCTGGATCCTCATTTTACCCACCTCAGAAGGATGGAAGGTTGAGTCAACCTTGAGCCTGGTGAGATTCGAACTGCCAAAATGGCAGTCAGCCAGCAGTCAGAAGAAGTAGCCTGCAGTTCTCCATTCTGACTACTGCGCCACCACGGCTCAAAAAGGAAATGAGGTGAGGAGGGAAAAGCAATAAGCATCAATCTTAATGTTCTGTATTTTTCTATAATCACCAATTGGACTATTTTCATTTATATACACATACATTATAAAAATGTACCTACTTTTTAAAAAATTTAAGGCAGTTTACAATAATACCAGCAAAAAATAACATATAAACAATCCATCGAAAACCAACTAAAGGCAACGTTATTGCCATCAAAAGTCCAAATGTCCTGCAGAAGAATAAAGAAGGATCTTCTTCAGGGCCAATAATAGAGATACTCCATACTTCAGGAGGCAAAATGTTCCAGAGTGTGGGAACAGCCATGGAAAAAGCATGCTATGAGCTCTCATTCCCTTCACGTCACATAGAGTGGTCAGCATCCCCATATTGTAGCCAAATATAATATCTTCTGCCTTTTGATAGCTGGCTATGGTAGCCAGGTATCTCAAACCTGATCTGGGTCGGTCAACTATCCTGGGACACGTATATTTGCCTTCATTCGTGAGGTATCTCAATTGTTTCTCTCCCTATTTATCAGGGAGGGAGTCATTATTCTGATATGTGTCCTTTGCAAATCACTGGGAATCATTGTCTGTATCTGGTACTTGGAGAAGAATAAACTAAATTCAGACTGCGCAGAAACAGAAAGTGTCCTTCATATCAACCTCAGCCCCTGGTGATCTCCTCAATATATCCACTTATGTTTCTTGGCAACAGTGCAGAACTGGATTGTCACCCTTTTCCCCAACTTGTTTTCCTTCTCTTAGCCAACAGCCTTGGAATTTCCCAGTACTCTCCCATCCAACTACCAGTGAGGACAAACCTCGCTTAGCTTCCAAGCCTAGACAATACCAGGCGATTACTGCCATCTGCTGGAACAAAATTTGTGAGCTAAATTCAAAGTGACCTAGATGGTCCCAACCTTACATCAAGGCTTGATCCAGGAGAGAAGGAAGAACTACTCTCTTTTCAAACAGACCAGACAACATGTTCTTTTTCTTGCAGTTTCATCCTAAATCTTCTGCACAGCAGTACTAATATACTGATCGTAATTCTGGCACTAGGGCTAGGCTTGTTTATTGGTGGTGGCACTACGTCAGTCCATTTGGGCTCAACAAGCAACTACTTCTTTCAGTTATGAAATGTTTTAGCCAAAAATGCAAGGTTACCTCTCATACTATTACTATTACAATTTTTAGGATACAAAGAAGCCTACACATCTCCCCTTCTACAAAAATTTAATTTCGTCTCCAAAATGAAAAAAAAAAAAAAGAATAAGTTTTTAACATCGAATGCCCTTCAGATATGTGAGAAATGCCCCAATAATAACTGAGCTGTGGATGCTTTTTTTAAACTTAGTTTTGTTTTGCTTTTTAATTTATCTCCCATACTACCTTGAATTATTGTTATAAAGCAGGAACAAAAGGGAACTCTCCTGTGGACTGCATGATTTAGTCTGGTTGATAAAGTGGAATTGCTTTGCTTCTCTGCATATTAACGTCTAGAAGGCAGACTTACCAGAGAATAAAACTATAGCTTCCCATCCTTTAAATATCATATATTTCATGTCATACAAGGCCTATCTCTTTTGTTTTAAAGTTTTCAATTTCCCCTCAGTGGGGAACCTTGCAGTATTAGTTTTGTTTGTTCTGCTTTCAAGAGATATCTTTTGCATATTGCAAGATGAAGGTGCTCTGGTTTCAGAATCTATACTTGTAGTTCTGAACTGTTTCCAGAGGCCATCACATTCACACAAGATCTGTTCACATATTAATGTTGTTTCCCCCACCCTTAATCCCTTTTCTTTTGTACTCTGCCTATCAGAGAATAAGCCTGCAGGCAGGGACTGTGCTTTTTAATCTTTGTGCAGGGTCTTCCAAAAAAAATACATGCAATCAAGAGAAACAAATGAGGCAGCTTAGAAACAAGAGGATGCTTAGAGCAACCCCAGTTCTATAGTATCGCAGAATAAGAACAGCCCAGAAGAAAGGTAATAACAGGAAGGGAGGGAGGGAGGGAGGGAGGGAGGGAGGAAGGAAGGAAGGAAGGAAGGAAGGAAGGAAGGAAAGAAAGAAAGAAAGAAAGAAAGAAAGAAAGAAAGAAAGAAAGAAAGAAAGAAAGAAAGAAAGAAAGAAAGAAAGAAAGAAAGAAAGAAAGAAAGAAAGAAAGAAAGAAAGAAAGAAAGAAAGAAACCACCCTACAGAGGGTTGCAGAATTAAGCAGCCTTTAATGTTTCAGATTGGTGACCCTTCCTAGACCCAACTGGGGGTCTTATTGTATCTACAGTACATGAGTTTCAGTCCCAAAGATGCTCCTTCTCCCCAAGAGCCCAGCCTTCAATTCTGGATGAATACTTCTGCACCCTTTCACTCTTTGTTCCTCAACATCCTTCTTACATTGGATCACAAGCCATTGAACCAGATCAAAACCAAGAACAACAGCTGCAGTTATGTAGATGTAAAAGAGACTGGAGAATTTACAGCCTTCAAACCCCAATCCAAGATCACAGCAAAACAAGAGCCTCAGGCTCAATATTTTTATCCCCTGACACTCATAGCCAGATAATCATCTCCTCCTCCTCCTCCTTTTCGAAAGAGAGATCAGGAGCTATCATAGCATAAGGTCCAAGGTCAAATCCACTTTATCCAGCCAACTTGATTGATTGATTTGCTAGATTTACACTCTTTTGCCAGTAGGAGCAAAAAGCCTCTGGCAAACATAGTGTAACTACCATTCCTGGCTATTTGGGAACCAGTGCGAGACTGAATAAGCAGACAATTTAAAATTTAGTGGATGTTTTATGGTTCTCCAAAGAGCTTGCACATTGCATCCCCTCCAATGAAACTTCCTTTGCAAAGTCAGTTCACTTGTACTTGCATTGCTGAAGTAACGGAACATGATACCAATGGTAACATTTATCTTTTAATGGTTTGGGTGAACAATGATTCTTTCTCTTTATTTGTGTCTCTGTATGTGGCATTGTTGCAGGGAATTTAAACAAACAAAACAAACTTTACAAGAATAATAACATCTTTAGAAATGATCCTTTCTTCAAAAACCAGACATTAGGAACTGTGAATGGAGAAACTTTATTACTTACTTAGACTCTATATAACCTCAAGAATTCACCTGAAGGTAATAATCAGGCAACCCAAGATTGACAAATCAAAGTTAATGACTTCCATGAATGCACACAAAAACATTTCAGAAATGTAACACTCAAACGTCCTATGCTCTTAACAAAAATGAATTTGTAGCACAGAAGGAAAACTTCCAAATTTACAGATATTGTAAACAAAAGGTTCCTAATGCAACCAGGATCGGATGCCTGCATGCTGACTTTCTATATGACCCCATTATTCCTTCCATCTCTGTCACTCTGGGGGCAGCCACCCCTTCCTTCCCCTGCAGCTGCTCTGACAAAGGTAAGAAAATAAATTAACTTGGGAAATCCTCAAAAATTGCCATAATTATTTGCCTCACCCAATTATTTCCTTTTAATTGTCAAGTATCTAAAGCTGCACTTTAAGCATCCAATGCGTGAATAGGTCTTCGTGTTCTACTAACACAACCCATTTGGGAGTTTACTTTTCAAACCAATTATTTTTTTCCAGCCCATGCAAGAAGGAATGAGGTTAGGCTGACCTTGACCCTACTGGCCTTTCAGAAGACTCTTTAAGAGTCTCATCAGGCCTGGGCATCCAGTGGTGGTATGCAGCCTGTCAGTTAGTCATCTTTTTAAAAATAATGTATGTAGTCTCCTGCAAATTAAGTTTTAAACTGTTTTAATTGGCTTTTCTAATGGTTTTTGTTTATAACTTTTCAATTTTTTTGTATGTCACGCACACACAGGAGATGGACAGTTGAATGAATAAATTGAATGAATGATTTGTGCACACTGACAAAGCCAAGATTATCACCTAATCCGCATGGAATCATGTGCATTTTCTGTGCAAAACCCAGGGGTATACTATGGCAGTTCCTCATGTTGAAGCAGCAGTAAAACACTTTTCTCCTGGCACAATGTTTGGTGTGGATATTAAAAAATAGGTGGTGGGAAGAACACAGGCAATGCAGAGTAACACTCAGCACTAACTTTATTTAAAAATAAAGGGTTGCCACGGCTGCCACGAGCTAACAGGGCAGCTGGCTGACAGGCAACAGCTGATGCCGTTTGACAGCTTCCTTTTATAGTCAGCTGTCAGCATCAGCCAATAGGAGTGGTCCATGTTCCTGCTAGAAACATGGACCTGAGTGGGAACATGCTTTAGCAAAGTCTTAGAACGCAATACTCCTTTCTCCCAGAATGGAGCATGCATAGTCTCTTAAGTATGTCGGGAACCTGCGAAAACGGTCAGGTCTTCTCAGTTCTGCTTGAGCTGCCAAAGAATGAGGATCCTCTGCTGGGCATGGAATCTCCAGCGATGGCAGCGCAGGAACCTCGGCCTCCGATGACTCAGGGTATGATGTGGTCAACTGCCAGGGTAGGTCAGCATCGTCTTTGGGTCTGCGAGGGCCTGCTTCAGGCGATGCAGAGCTCGGAACAATGGAGTTGTCTAGAAGGCCACCTGAGGAAGTACTCCAACAC
The DNA here is from genome assembly GCA_023653725.1 of Bungarus multicinctus. Classification (NCBI taxonomy): domain Eukaryota; kingdom Metazoa; phylum Chordata; class Lepidosauria; order Squamata; family Elapidae; genus Bungarus; species Bungarus multicinctus. The sequence goes on from CM042838.1 coordinate 7,611,006, forward strand.
CCCCTTAATCGATCAACATGGCGGCACCAAATGCAGCCATCTCATAACTGGACTCTATATGACTTGGGGCCAGTTACCACCACAATTTGATCAGGTAGCCATAAGGGGTGGCCTGCATAGTTCCTGGCATAAACCTGGTCATCTTCTGCAAACCTTCTAGCCTGGCTAGGGGAGCCCAAAGGTGTGGCAGGGGCATAATTTGGATGGAGTCCAAGACCATAATTTGGTCTTTAAACAGCAACCCATCAGGAGTTCTGCTGGGGAGCAATTGGTGTCAGCACTTGTAGTGGTGTGCAATATTTTGCCAGTCTAGAATGCCAATCAGCAGGCCCTAGCCTTTCCAGGGCTTCTTTTGTAGATCTGACAGTTCTCTCAGCCTGCCCATTAGAAGCTGGGTGAAATGGAGCTGTCAGGGCATGCCTTATTCCTTGGTTAGCAAGGAATACATCAAATGCATAGGATGTAAATTGACGGCCATTATCAATTTACACTATGGTGTCTGGTAGGCCATGGGTAGCGAAGATTCATAAAAAGGCCTTTACTACTGCTTCAGAAGTGGTGGTATTCTACCCACTTTGAGAAGGAATCCACTATCACCAAGAATGTTCGCCCCTGGAAGGGGCCTGTCAAATCAATATGGAGTCTAGACCAAGGTGACCCAAAGCTTTCCCATTTTCCTGGGGTGGCTGCAGGAGGGGCTGGTTTGGTGACCTGGCACGGATGGCACATATTCACCCAGCTAGTAATTTGGGCATCCATGCCAGGCCACTACACATAACTGCGTGCTAATGCTTTCATCCTGTCTATCTCATGATGTGAAGTACCTTTAAAACAGGAGTCTGCAGCTGTGATGGAATGACCATTCTTCATCCCCATAGCTGGCAGCCTTAGGGATGACAATTCTTGCTGGTGAATTTTAAAAGGCAAGAAATCAGGTGAAAAGGGGCCTTTAGGCCACCCTCTTCCTACCCAGTCAAGGACTTGAGATATTACCTTGTCCTTGGCAGAGTGGGGAGCAGTGTCCAAGGATGTGATGGGTAGGTTGAGGTCTTCAATCTGGAACACAGCATCAGTTAGTGCTGGGTCTTCCACTGGGGCAGGCAGGGGACAACAATTGAGACATCAGTCTAGCTAAGGTGTTTCCATGCTCGATGTGATAACGTGTAGGAATAAACTGCTAGAAATAAAGTCCATCTGGTCATCCTCAGGGACAAAATCTGAGGTGTTTGCCTGTTGCCTGATAGGAGCCCCAAAAGGGGTTTATGGTCAGTGATAAGTTCGAAATGATGACCATAGAGGAACTTGTGAAATTTCTTCACTGAAGCAACTGCAACTAAAACCTCTTTGTCTAGTTGGTTATAGTTATGTTCGGTTTGAGAAAATGTTCTGGAGAAAAAGGCAATTGGTGCCTCATAGCCATTGGATAGTCTGTGGCTTAATACAGTGCCAATGCCAAAAGGTGAAGCATCTGAATCCAGGACTAAAAAGAGGTCCTTGTTAAATTGGATCAAGACAGAATCTGAAGTTAGTAATGATTTGACAGCCTTGAAAGCAAAGGCTTCTTCAGGGCCCCAATGCCAAGTGGCTTGTTTATCTAAGAGTCTATGAAGTGGTTCTGTGACAGAAGCCTTTGGGGGGCAAAAGAAGGTGTAAAAATTAAGCAGTCCCAGAAAAGACTGAAGTTCTGTCTTCTTCATTGGGGTTGGGGCATCGTGGATTACACGTACCTTTGATTCTATTGGGTGGATGCCAGAAGCATCAATTTTGTAACCAAGGAATTCTACTTGTGGTGTGGCAATGGTGCACTTTTCTTTTTTTAATTTGAGGCCTGCTTTTTTAAAGCAATTGAGAACCTTTCAAACTTTTTGAATTAGTTGACAGTTGTCTAAGGCAGAAATTAGTATGTCATCAAAATAATGTATCACGCCAGGTAAACCTTGTAATAACCTCTCCATTAATGACTGAAACATCCCTAGGGCCACATTGACCCCAAATTGGAGGTGCTTCCATCTGAAAGCACCCCTGTGAGTTACAACGGTCTGTAACTCAGCAGCTGTGTCATCCACAGGGAGCTGCTGATATGCTTGAGACATATCTAATTTTGCAAAAATGATCCCTGGTTCAAATGAATGCAATAGATGCTGGATCACTGGGACTGAGTGTGCGCTGATTTGCAAATATTTATTAATTGAGCACTTATAATCAGCACAAATTCTCATGCTGCCATCTTTCTTGAGAGGCGTGACAATAGGTGTTTCCCATTTTGAAAAGTCCACAGGTTCTAAAATTCCCTGGGCAATTAGCTTATCTAGTTCTTTGTCCAGCTTGGGTCAGATAGCAAAAGGTACTCTGTGAGGCTTCATGCAAACTGGAACAGCTAAGGGGTCTAAACTGAATGAAATTGGGATTCCCACATAACACCCAAGGCCTTTGCTGAATACATTAGCGTAGTCATTAAATAAGGCATCCACCTCCTGGTTGTTAATAGAGTGAATGCCTCCTATATGAAGACCAAGGGCAGGGAACCAGTCTAGCCTCAGCAAACTTGGAAAGGCCCCATCCACTACAACTAAAGGCAAGCGACCCTTAACATTTTGAAAATGAATTGAAAACTTGCCTTTCCCGATGACAGGAATAGATTTGCCCTGGTAATCTCACAGAGTTGGATGGCAGTCTTGAAGTCTCTTCTTTGCCATGTGAGGGAGGATTCGCTTCAAGGTGCTCCATGAGATGATGGAGAGTGCTGAGCCACTGTCTATTTCCATCTTGCAAGGTTTATCTTCTAAAGAAATAATGACACTTATTTTGTTAGAATTTTTGTTTAGTGACTTAGCTTGGTAGCATGTGAAGCAGTCTTCTACTTGCTTTTGGAAATTTTGTTTAGGTTGAGGAAATTGCTGTTGAGGCTGGTTGAAAGTTTTCCCAACCTGACAAATTATGGCCAAATGACCTTTCTTTTGGCATTTTAAGCAAATGACATTCCTGAACTTGTAGGGTGCCCTGAGATGATTTCTCCCACAGCTCAGGCAGATGGGCTGAGACCATGGGGGCTGGTTGGTGGCAGACCAGTTTTTTCTCTGAGTGGCTTTTGGCTGTCTGGGGCAATTGACATCACCAGCTTCGTCAGAGCTTTCCTAAGAGAAGGCTTCGTCGTAGTGAACAGCTGAGCTACTGTGACTGACAGGATTTCCTTGAATCTCTGCCGCTGAGAGCTTTGACAGCTCAGCGGCTTGAGATTCTTCTATAGCCATTTTAAGTATGAGATCGCCTTTAGCGAAGAGGTGTCTCTGCAGTCTTAGGTCCCTAACACTACAGACTAATTGGTCTAATAGCATATCATCAAGGTGGTCCCTAAACCTGCATGTAAGGCAGCCGTTCTCAGCGCTGCCATATAGTCTCTCCCTCAGCCTGGGTCTGTCTTCTAAAAGTGTGACGCCTGGCAATTCAAGGGGGTTTAGGGGAATAGTGATTACAAAGGATTTCCTGCAATTCCTTCCAGGGCACAGTCTTCACTGACTATGGGGCCAGTAATGGGGTAGCAGTGTCAAATACCATAGCTCCGCAAAAACTTAAAAAGTAAGCCTTTTTCCTGTAGGTAGAAATCCTGGCTAGGTCGGTGGCATCCAGGAAGCAGCTAAAATGATTTATATAGGATTTCCATGTCTTCGATGTTGGTCTGAAAGGCGGGAATGCAGCCATCTTGTCTTCAGGTCATGCCGATGCTGCTGAGAGAAATTATTCCTCCGCACTAACAGTGACAATCAACTCAATGAGTGACTTTTCAGCTTAGCTGAATCCCATCCTCGTCGCCAGTAAAAAAAAAATAGGCGGAAATAGGAATAGGAAAGAATGGAGGCAACGAAGAGTAACATTCAGCACTAACTTTATTTAAAAATAAAAGGTTGCCGTGGCTGCCGCGAGCTAACAGGGCAGCTGCCTGACAGGCAAGAGCTGATGCAGTTTGACAGCTCCCTTTTATAGTCAAGAGCAGTCCACGTTCCCACTGGAAACGCGGACCTGAGTGGGAACAGGCTTCAGCAAAGTCTTAGAACACAATAGATATGTTCTAGTATATTAATGATGAGCAGATAATATAGTCAACAGTTGGGTTCTGCCCAGCTCCTATTGGCCATCTTTTATTTATTTATTTTATTTGTTTAAACTTCTATACCGCCCCCTCTCCCAAAAAAGGGACTCGGGGCGGTGTACAGCCTACTAAAACATACAAGATATACAATAAATACAGTTAAAAATAAATTAAATAATTTAATCCGGCTGTCTAATTCAGATTCAATTTAAAAGTTAAAAACTAAAAACCCCAATTAAAATTTAATTAAAAACCTAAAACACAGTTACTGGGCCAGGCCGGCCTGATTAAAAAATAAAGTTTTCACCGCGCGCCGGAAGGTCAGGATATCCGTCATAGACCGTATCTCCGGGGGAAGATCATTCCATAGGGAGGGAGCCCCCACAGAGAAAGCCCGAACTCTCGGGGCCGTCAGCCGACAACGGCCAGGTGGCGGTACCCCAAGCAGGGCAACCCTGTGGGAGCGTACTGGGCGGCGGGAGGTTGACGATGGCAGCAGGCGGTCCCGTAAGTACCCAGGTCCCGAGCCATGGAGCGCTTTAAATACCATCAGTACCACCTTGAATCGAATCCGGTAGGCCACAGGGAGCCAGTGCAGCCTGCGAAGCAGCGGAGTAACGTGGGAGCTCCGAGGGGCACCCACAAGCACTCGCGCGGCTGCATTCTGGACCAGCTGTAACCTCCGGAGACTCTTCAAGGGGAGCCCCATGTAGAGAGCATTGCAATAATCCAGGCGGGAAATGACGAGGGCGGATGTGACCGTGCGAAGTGCGCCCAGATCCAGAAAGGGCCGCAACTGGTAAATCAGACGTATCTGATAAAAAGCCCCCCTGGCGACGGCTGCAATATGCTCTTCTAAAGACAGCCGCACATCCAGGAGGACACCCAGATTGCGCGCCCTTTCCACGGGGGTCAAAACCTCTCCCCCCACGGCCAGCGAAGGAACCAGCTGGCTGTATCTGGGCGCAGGAAACCACAGCCACTCGGTTTTAGTCGGGTTGAGCCGGAGCCTGTTACGACCCATCCAACTCCGCACGGCCTCCAGGCACCGGGACATCACTTCGACAGCTTCGTTGGGGTGGCCCGGGGTGGAGATGTACAGCTGAGTATCATCAGCGTACTGATGGAACTCCACCCCGAAGCCACGGATGATCTCACCCAGCGGCTTCACATAAATGTTGAACAGCAGGGGCGAGAGCACCGACCCCTGAGGAACCCCACATAGTAGGGGCCTCGGGGCCGACCTCTGCCCCCCTGTCAACACACATTGCGAACGGTCGGAGAGGAAGGAGGTGAACCACCGTAACACGGTGCCCCCCACTCCTAACCCCTCCAACCGCCGCAATAGGATACTGTGGTCGACAGTATCAAAAGCCGCTGAGAGATCTAATAGGACCAGGACAGAGGAACAACCCCTGTCCCGAGCCCTCCAGAGATCATCAACCAACGCGACCAAAGCCGTCTCCGTGCTGTGCCCGGGCCTGAAACCCGATTGGAGGGGGTCAAGATAACTCGCTTCATCCAGGCACTGCGGGAGCTGACGTGCCACCACACTCTCAACAACCTTCGCAACAAAACGAAGGTTGGAGATGGGACGATAATTTGATAACAGTGCTGGGTCCAGGGACGGTTTCTTGAGGAGGGGCCGCACCACCGCCTCTTTCAAGGCAGCAGGTAGCAGCCCCTCTCTCAAGGAAGCGTTTATAATACCCTGGAACCAGCCTCGTGTCACCTCCCGAGTGGCCAAAACCAGCCAGGAGGGACACGGGTCCAACAAACAGGTGGTGGCATTAAGCCCCCCCAGTATCCTGTCCACATCCTCTAAAGTAACAGGGTCGAACTCAACCCAACCAACTCCACCGATATCCACCCCCACCCCCCCACCCGGAGATGGCCAGTCGGAGTCCAGTTCGCTCCGGATCTGAGCGATTTTGTCCTGCAGAAACCTAGAAAACTCCTCAGCCCGTCCCTGTAAGGGGTCCTCCCGCGCTCCCACCTCCAGGAGGGAGCGGGTCACCCTAAACAGGGCGGCTGGGCGGTTTTCCGCGGACGCGATAAGGGTGGAGAGGTAAGACCTCCTCGCCATCCTTATTGCCACTAGATACGTCTTAATATAAGAACGCAGTAGTGTTCGGTCAGACCCAGAGCGGCTGGACCTCCAACTGCTCTCTAGGCGTCTTTTCCGGCGCTTCATTTCCCTTAGCTCCTCAGAAAACCAAGGAGCTAGATGGGATCGGCACCGGGTCAGAGGCCGCAAGGGCACGACTCGGTCAAGGGCCCCAGCAGCCACCCTATCCCAGGTGGCGACCAAGCCCTCAACCGAGTCGTGTGAATGAGCTTCGGGAAATGGCCCAAGCTCCGTCAGGAACCTATCAGGGTCCATCAGGCGCCTGGGGCGGTACCATTTTAATGGCCCCGCCTCCCTGCGGTCAGGGGGCGCGGAACGGAAGTCGAGCTTCAGGAGCGAGTGATCCGTCCATGACAGGGGTTCCACAACTATATCCCCTATACCCAGATCACTCTGCCACTGATCAGAGACAAAAACCAAATCCAAGGTGTGACCTCCCACGTGAGTAGGGTCCCGAATTAACTGGGTCAGGCCCATGGCCGTCATGGAAGCCATGAACTCCTGGGCAATCCCCGAGGTACCGCCGGCAGATGGCAGGTTGAAATCCCCCATGACCATAAGCCTGGGGGTCCCAACCGCCACGCCAGCTATAACCTCAAGGAGCTCAAGCAGGGCCGCTGCCGCATAGCAGGGAGCCAGGTATGCGACCAGCAAGCCCACCTGAACCGTGGAACCGAACTTCACGAAAAGGAGCTCACACCCGGTCGTCTGAGATACAGTGGCCTCCCTCGGACACAGATCCTCCTTAATAACTACCGCGACCCCCCCTCCCCTCCCCTGGGCCCTCGGCCGATGAAAAACCCGAAACCCGGCTGGGCACATCTCCACCAGAGGGACTCCCCCCTCTTGGCCCAGCCAGGTCTCGGTAACTCCCACCAGGTCCGCGCCCCCCTCACAGATCAAATCATGGATGAGGGGGGCTTTATTAGCGACGGACCTGGCGTTACACAGCATCAGCCGAAGGCCCAGGGCCCGATTGCTCAAACCCCCTGGGGAACGGGAGATGACAAGGGGGTCGGAGCGCGCCACAGCAAGTAAACAGCGGGGGCGCACTCCCAACACAGAATGTGGCCCCCTACAACCGCCAAATCTGCCCCTCCCGCTCACCGTATCAATCGATTTAATTCCACCCTCCCCAGTGACCCCCCCCCATCCTTAATACAGTCCTGTCCGGATTATGACTCTCCCGGCCACGCTCCACCCCCGGCCTGGTCCCAGCCTCCGGCGAGTTGTCCCCCAACACCCGCCCGGACCTACCTAACCCCCTTAAAAACCTAGCTAAAAATTTAATCAAACACCCCCCCCTCCCACGTTTCTTAAAAGCCCACCATCTCTCCGGATTCCATAATCCGTCCTTGAGATGGGCCCTCGAGAGAGTAGAGGGCCATTCCCGAGACAGGGGGACATGTCTCAGGGCCCATAGATCATTCATAGAATAAGATGTCCCGGGCTGGGTCTTCTCCTTTCGTTGGCCAATTCCAAGTCCAGGCCGGCCCTGCCGCCTCCAAACGGGTGAAAATCGTGAGGGCCGTCCTCCATCCTCGGCTCCAGCTATAGGGGCAGCTCTCCGGCCCCAGCTCCGGCAACAGCCACAGTCCACCAGTCGTCCCGGCTCCAACATGAATATATCCCCTTGTACCTAATTATCAACAGCTGCCAACCACAACCATTTTGGCATGGCTTACAGGAGAGACCAGACACTTTGCTTCCACTGAGATATGTATTTGTGTATGTGTGTACACACACACACACACATATATTAATTATACATCTAAATATGGTTAGAGTGTAGTACTACAGACTACTTCTGCTGACTGCCAGCTGACTGCAATTTGGTAGTTCAAATCTCACCAGGCTCAAGGTTGACTCAGCCTTCCATCCTTCCGAGGTGGGCAAAACCTCTTAGAAAGGGCTGTAAAAGCACTGTGAAGTGGCATGTAAATCTAAGTCCTATTGCTATTGTTAAATATAGTAGATAAATTCAAGGAGGGCTGGACTCAAGACTGATGATGTATTTGACCTCTCCCTTGGGTTCAGCCTGATCATCTCCTATAGCAGTGGTTCCCAAAGTGGGCAGTACCGCCCCCTGGGGGGGCGGTGGGATGCCTTAAAAGGGGCGCTAAGAGGCAAGGGGGCAGGCAGGGGGGCGCTAAGAGGTGGCAGGGGGGCAATGGAGGTGGGCCCCTCGCAGTGCACAATTCAGGGGTGAGAAAAAATCCTGCCGCCGCCGCATTCTGGGCGAGGCCCCGCAGGATCACCCCACTGACCTGCACACTCAAGTGCAAAGGGCTCAATGGGGTGATCCTGCAGGGCCTCACCCCGAACGCAGCGTTGGGAAAGGAGAGCAAAGTCTGAGTGGCTTTCCTTTCCTTTTCAAACATCTGGCTGCTGCCGCATTCGGGGTGAGGTCCTGCAGGATCACCTCATTGACTTGCACACTCCGGTGCAAAGGGCTCAATGGGGTAAGCCTGTGGGCCCTCACCCCGAACACAGCATTGGGAAAGGAGAGCAAAGCCACTCTTTTCAAGCATCCCACTGCTGCCGCATTCAGGGTGAGGCCCCGCAGGATCACCCCATTAACTTGCACATTCTGGTGCAAAGGCTCAATGGGGTAAGTCTGCGGGGCCTCACCCTGAACGCAGTGTTGGGAAAGGAGAGCGAAGCCAGAGTGGCTTTGCTCTCCTTTTCAAACATCCTGCCGCTGCTGCGGGTCCACCTCATTGAGCCCCTTGCACTGGAGGCACCTGCCCAAGCAAGTCCAAATGGAGAGGTTGCACGAAGTCAATGGGGTGAGCCTGAGAGAGAGAAAGAGAGAGGAAAGAGAGAGAGAGAAAGAGAGAAGGAAGAAGAGAAAGAGATAAGGAAAAGAAAGAAAAGGGGACAAAGAAAGAGGATGGAAGGAAGGGACAGAAAGAAAAAGAAATAAAGAAGGAGGGAAGGAGGGAGGAGAAAGATAATAAGATATCTATTCTAGTCCAATCACCTGCTCCAGCAGGTTAGAAGTGTGTGTGTGTGTGTGTGTGTGTGTGTGTGTGTGTGTGTGTGTGTTCTCCTTGTAATTTACCAGTACAGTTTGGTTTTGCCTTCTTCAGAATTGGCACTGTAATACATTGGGGAAAAGTAATTTTTAGGGTGGAAATCTGGTCCAATGGATCCTGTTTAAAGCCTCAACAAAATCTGAGAGCTTCTTGATAGTCTTAGCCATGTTTCGTCCACAAAACCTTTAATTAACAGAAGCCAAAGATGTTTCAGTGTGCTAGCAAAGATGCTGGCAAAGATGTTTCAATGTGGAAAAGGGCCTCTAAACTAGGCCTCATTTCAATCTGATGCATCAGGTCTCTCTCTCTCTCCCTCTCTCCCCCTCCCCCTCCATCCCTCCACCCCACTCTTTCTTTGTCCCTTTTTCTTTCTTTCCCTTTTCTCTTTCTTTTCTTCCTTCTCTCTTTCTCTCTTTCTTTTCTCTCTCTCTTTTTCCCTCTCCCAGGCTCACCCCATTGATTTGGTGCACCGCTCCACTCGGACTTGCTTGGGTAGGTACCTCCAGTGCAGCGGGCTCAATGCACTACTAGAATCTAATCAGAGATGCTTTGCCGATTCTAGTCCAATGACCTGTTCCAGCAGGGTTGGAAGGGAGTGTGTGTATATGTGTGTGCATGGCTGTCAAAACTCCAAAAACAGGTCAAATAGTTCTGGGGAAGCCAGTCATAAATTAGAACACTTGCTAAGTAATCGGCCATTATCTGAGGACCATTTGTATTTGGTTTGCCAGTCACCAAACCACACCCACCCAGTCGTGTGACCAGCAAGCCATGTTACCAGTCACGTGACCAGCAAGCTATGCCCACCCTGTCATGTGACCAGTAAGCCACGCCCACCCAGTCACATGGCCAGCAAACCACACCCTCAAATTAGGCCACTCCCACAGAAATTTGAATCCCGTATGAGGGGTGAGAGGTATTGAGGATGAGTTTGTAGCACCAAGGGGGCGGTGGACTGAAAAAGTTTGGGAACCACTGTCCTATAGCCTCAAAAAACAAAAAGGCCTGGCACAGCTAGCAACTGCCTCATGAAAGGCCAGGTGGGCCAAACATCATCAGATTCAGTTGGAAGATGACAGTGAAGATGAACTGGGGTGGCAAAGACCAGGGCAGCAAGACCAGCAGAGGTCAGGTGCAAGGTGGCAAAAGGACAGAGATAGGGTGGGTGAAAAGCAGGTGGAAGGAAATGGAGCTTTCCCCCAAGCACCTGAATTTTGAATTTTGATCATGGGATCACAGGGCTACTGCAATGGCTATAACTTTGAAGACCAGGCATAACTACCGTTGGTTCAGCAACCAATTTTAAGTGGTTGCTGAATTAATGTCAAAGGCCACCTCTGTGTGTGTGTGTGTGTGTGTGTGTGTGTTGTCTGTGTTGAGCAATTTGTGTCTTGAGCAAATTGCAGTCCTTTGCTGCACATAGGGTCACCACAAACCTGAAAAAAAATGGTTGTACATTGCCAATTCTGTCACTATTGTAATTTTCCACTGTTTTATCCACATCCAGATGGACATACTCATTACTTTGGTGGGCAGAACGATTGCCTACTCTCTGGTGAATCTCTGGGCAGGGTCAGCCATGTCTACTTGCTGTCAGCATTGCTGTTCCCTGCAGCATTAATTGAGGAAAGGACTCACTTGTAATTAGTCATCCCCACCTGCTTCCCCCTGTACCTTTCTCTGTGCTGTCAGCCAGGTGTTTCTGGAGGTAGGTTTACTGCTAACTCAGGAGCCCAAGAAATTATAGGTGTGGAGCACTTCCATGGCTATGACCAGTTAGGCAACTATTGCACCTGCTTCTATTCACCTAGACCCGCCCCACTACCCATTAACGAAAGTGATTGGTGGGTACTCATCCACCTGGAAAGTGACACTTGGGAAATGAAGCTAGGAAAATCCAATCATTTTTCATAATTCATCCTGCATTAAAACAGTAAGGAGAGGACCAGTTGGCTAGCTTCACTGCTGAGGCAGAATAGGGATCGGTAATGAGGGCAGCACAATTTATGCTGGTGAACTTTTCTGCCAGCTCACAGACTGGAGGAAAGTGCTTTAACGTGACTGTCTGGCTGTGCTCTACAATCTAATTCCCCAAACAAGCTGCTCTTTTTATTATTCAGGAAAGATAATCATAAATCTCCCACATTGTAGGTAGTTCAGCCTTAAGAAGGAGAGAAGAAAGGCATCCTTTCCTCTTTCAAGCTTTCTCCAGTATGGGACAACTAAACTGAAGGCTGGCAAACAACTGTAGGCCAGACAAGGAATAACTGAACAAGGAGAGATTTAACCTGGAAATAAGAAGTAACTTTCTGACAGTGAGAACTATCAACCAATGGAACAGCTTTCCCTCGGAAGTTGTGGGAGCGCCATCACTTGAGACTTTCAAGAAGAGATTGGACTGCCATTTGTCAGAAATGATGTAGGGTCTCCCGCTTGGGCGGGGGGTTGGACTAGATGACCTACAAGGTTCCTTCCAACTCTGATTATCTGTTATCTAACCACCACCATCAACCACCAAATAGCAGTGCATCTGCTGGCTGGCCATTTTCTATAAAAATCCAGAATGGTCTGGTGCAGTTAGAGATGTGTTGATCTTATGTAGTAGCGTGAGTGCTATTTACAAAGCAATGGAGATCAAAATGCCTCCAGTCTTGCAAAGGATTTGAAAAGTATTCTAATAGTGTTAGTATGTTAACTCTAAAGCCCAAAGGCAACTATGCCCTTAGAACCTCTGCCAAAAGTTTGTGCCAATTTTGAGCGTTTTTGTTTTTACAGAACTGATGGGGATCAAACTAACAGTCCCATTCTAATGCAGAACTTAAAGCTACTAATTTGTACGAGGAATGTTGTTACTGTTCATCCTGTTGCAAAAAGCAAGAATGGAAATGTGATGGATTCAAGCTCATTTAAAAGAAGCATGAAACCCAAAGCAATATTCAAACCAAGATGACAGACAGACATCCTGCTTATTTTTGTCTTCTCTTTCATTCCCCCATCCCGCTAAGGAAGAAAAGCAAGGCGAGCTGATATCATACAAGATACTTTATTAAATGAGGTCTCCCATCCAATATGATGTGTGGTCCTTTCCAGTGCTATGAAGTTATGTAAATAGCTTTATCTAATCATGTTTTTACTGCCATTATAGCTGCAGCTGATCCAGATTAATAAATGTCTCACAGTACTGATACTGTCAGGCAAAAGCCTTAGTTACTTCTCTACTCTTTATGCCTGAAGTCAATGAAGTCAAATTCGTTGACCAAACTAGAGAAACTGTCTTCTCTCTGCTTTTTGTCTACTACATTTCTGTCAGTATTTATGGTTACCTTCTTTCACAATAGAGGATAACTTTAGTTGAAGCCTAGCTGCTGCCAAAAAATGTTCTGCAATCCAAGAAGAAATGAGAAAGCTTTTGCTTCAGTAGAACTGAAGCTTTTGCTTCAGTTCATGTCATCACAGAGTTGAGGTGTAGTCCTCGTGTCTACTAAAGCTTCCCCAACTTGTGATGATTTTAGATAATTTTAATTGTTTAAAACATGGTCCTCAAAATCTAGAGTCCTGCAACTAGGGAACTCCAAAAGTTGTAATGTTTATAACAGACAAAATAGAGAATTGTTAAATACATGACCACAGGATGATCAAATAAAATATATTTCATTTATACAGGTGAAACTCAAAAAATTAGAATATCGTGCAAAAGTTCATTTATTTCAGTAATGCAACTTAAAAGATGAAACTAATATATGAGATAGACTCATTACATGCAAAGCAAGATAGCTCAAGCCGTGATTTGTCATAATTATGATGATAGCTTATATAGCTTATAGCTTACAGCTCATGAAAATCCCAAATCCACAATCTCAGAAAATTAGATTACATGCAATCAATAAAACAAGGATTGTACATAGAACAATATCAGACCTCTGAAAAGTATAAGCATGCATATGTACTCAGTACTTGGTTTGGGCCCCTTTTGCAGCAATTACTGCCTTAATGCGGTGTGCAAAAGTTGCTCTCATCAGAAAAGAGGACTTTGGACCACTGAGCAACAGACCAGTTCTGTTTTTCTTTAGCCCAGATAAGAAGCTTCTGACGTTGTTTGTTGTTCAGGAACGGCTTGACAAGAGGAATACAACATTTGAAGCCCATGTCCAGGATCTGTCTGTGAATGGTGGCTCTTGATGCACTGACTCCAGCCTCAGTCCACTCCTTGTGAAAGTCCCCAATACTTTTGAATGGCCTTTTCCTGACAATCCTCTCCAGGCTGTGGTCATCCCTGCTGCTTGTGCATCTTTTTCTTCCATACTTTTCCCTTCCACATAACTTTCTATTAATGTGCTTTGATACAGCACTTTGGGAATATCCAACTTCTTTTGCAATTACCTTTTGAGGCTTTCCCTCCTTATGGAGGGTGTCAATGATGGTTTTCTGCACAACTGTCAGGTCAGCATTTCTTCCCATGATTGTGATTCCTACTGAACCAGACTGAGAAACCATTTAAAGGCTCAGGAACCCTTTGCAGGTGTTATGGCTTAATTAGCTGATATAGAGTGGGACACTTTGAGCCTAGAATATTGAACCTTTTCACAATATTCTAATTTTCTGAGATTGTGGATTTGGGGTTTTCATGAGCTGTAAGCCATCATCATCTCAATTATGACAAATCACAGCTTGAGCTATCTTGCTTTGCATGTAATGAGCCTATCTCATATATTAGTTTCACCTTTTAAGTTGCATTACTGAAATAAATGAACTTTTCCACGATATTCTAATATTTCAAGTTTCACCTGTATTTAATGTTCAATATATTTAGATTTACTGCAAATAAAATTTAGTTTTTGCCCTAGCTATACTCAAAATAGTTTTCCAAGGCAACCCTTGGCCAAGTAAAAGCTGTACACCTATAATTAGCAAGACTCCTGATCACTGCCTTAAAATTCTGATTAAGGAGATTTTAGTCTTAAAAAGGCTATTAAAAAGGAGTTTTCAGAAATAAATGGATGGATGTTTGGGAAATTATTTTTGATACCATTTCCAACCCTTTATTCCCATTTATGATTCTTCAAACTCTCGTCTCATTGTTATAATGTCCTGTTCACTTTCTAATATATTATCAGTAATGTTCTCACATAAAACATTTATTAATCCAAGTATCACATGATAAGGAGTAGATGCAGAGTTTGATCAATATAAATCTATAGCAAATTGATGTCTCAGGGAAACAGCCCTAGCTTATTGAACAAGATTCTGATCAAATAAATGCACTGAAAATATATTTCATAGACATGCCTCCTCAGAAATAAAACTCACTTCCCTCAGGTGCAATTGTAGAGGATTATAGCCTTAATGTTCCTACAGTGTTAAACTGGTGGCCCGCAGGCTGGATGCATCACGTATAGACCACGCCCACCCCTGGCTCCACAAAGAGCAAAAACCATCGCAATACATCATGTGACATCAAGTGATGCGATCAAGTTTGACACCCATGCCTTATACTGCTTTTTTCCTGCTCTTTCTTACAGAAAGAAGATACCCTTCTCTTGGTTGTGACATAAACTCAAGGTTACTGTGTATCGTGAGCATCAGTGGACAATTGTCAAGATCCAAGTGCCTTTTGCAGACGTTCATCCTGATTGTGGCTTCTTCACCTAGAAACTAAGTTGCCCTAGGCCTAGGCAAGAACCAAACTCTCCCTTTGCAGCTGTGTATATCTGAGAAGGATTAACTAATTCTCTTCTTGCTTTTCACGAGCTACTCTGAGCCTTTCGCGTGTTGTCAGGATTGCAAGCCTTCTCTTGCAGCAGCATCTATTGGTCTGTTTCAGGAGACAAAACTTTTCGAAGCCGCTAAGTTACCTGCTTGCCAAAAGGGGAACTGTAACAACAGGAGGTACCTGTTCTGATCAAGGCTTCCAAACCGTAATTATGCACACATGTCTTTTAAAAACAAGGCTTATTTTATTGCAACGTTGGGAATTGTTTTCATTCCCATGAATGAAAGAATTAATCAAGGAAGCCAGAATTAATCTCAAACTGTCCCCCGAGATAAGCACACACCTTTCAGTTCTATGAAATGCTGCCAAAAACAGAAGTATCAAATGAACTAGAAAAGAAACCAACCGAATTTCAAAAAAACCCAACCAAAGTACAAAGAGCTTCAAGAATGCTCTGAACCAATCAAATTACTTTGCTTCCTGCAAAGGTATCATTATCTGGGCCTTATCTTTATACCTTATGGCAATCACCTTCCAGCCTCACTCCCGAGTCACCCCTTTTGTTTCAGTTGCTCTCGCCTTCAAGCAGCTCTGCACACATGCACACTGGGAACAGGCTCCTCTGGGTTCTCTGCCTCACTGCTGCCAGCCAAGGCTCCAAAAGCAGCATCCCATTCCCAGATGGTCCTGGCTCCATCTCTACATCGGATGCAGGACCCTTGTCCGAGTCCCCTCCAGACTCTCTGACTAGTCCCCATTCTTCCCCACTGTCTGATTCTGCTGCTGTCTGCACCGGCTGCCGGCGAACCACAACACTACCAGGAATGCTTTGTTTGAGTCTTCCCTTGTCTCCCACCCCATCTAGCATGACTTGTACACTAAGCATTGTTTTTTCCTAACTCACAATAGGAGGAGCAGCTCCACCTACTTCACCCACATAGGAAACTGTCTTAATGCACCAGTTGCAAAATTCTATATGACCATTAGATGGCAATGAGTTGATATCAAAAATTCTAATTCTTTAATGTCATCTACTGGATGACCAGATTTTTGCAGCCAAGCTGCGATTATCTTATACTTGATCTGCCCATCTTGCCTTATCTTCAGCTACTCAGAAATACCTATTCCAGTTGCTCTCAATGCTGTTTTCCAACTAGAGATGCCAAAGATCAGATTCATGGGTTCCTGCCTGCAAAAGGCATACTGATATATGGCTCTTCAATCCACCTGTCTATTTCTTCCAGAAAATACACTCGGGCAATACAATTAATTAATCCTCCTGATTTTGGCAGGAAAATTGAGTACATGCTGACATCAATTGGATTTGGGAACACATAACTTTGGCAGAATTTTACCCACTAATTTGCAAGAAAATGTGAACCAAGGACATCTTGGATAGAACAAGACATATTCATAAGCCCTCAGCTGCATGATTAAGGGTTAAAGAAGTTAGATTACAGCATGGCACAAAAGAGTTTAAATAAGGGAGATAGTCTTGAGAGGCAACAGCTGACAGAATGAGGAAATTCTGAGCACCAGAGGACTTTAAGATGAAATCACCGAGTGAAAGTCAGACTGCCTAAAGAGACAGAGTTCCAGTCAAGCTGTCTGGAAGGCAGTCAGTCAACAGGGACCATAAACTTCATTCTTGCTCCTTTTGTGTCAAATAGGAACATAAAGGCAAGAAAGGTAGAATACACTATGCATGAAAAGCAAGACAGGAAGAAAATCAACTTGCTTGAGTTGTGGTGCTGGCGGAGGCTCCTGTGTATTTCTTGGACAGCAAAGGTCACTGACAAGCAAGGACTGGAGCGCATAAACACCAGACATGTCACTGGGAGGCAAAATCATCAAACTGCATGTCAATTATTTTGGCCATGTCTTGCGGGGGAATCCGCTGGAGAAAGCAGTTATGTTTGGAAGAGTTAAAGGAAACCAGGCCATCAAAAAACACGGTAGCTGGACGCCATAAAAGCTGACACCATAGAGAGTGTAGAAAAACTCAAAGAAATAGTATAAGATCGAAAGATGTGGAAAGACCTAGCCCATAGAATTGCCATGAGTCAGACTCAATGGATAACATCATCATTCAACTCTGCATGACTTCAACTGTAGTAGTTCTGCTCTTGAAGACAGGATTGATTGCCATTTCCCCATTTTGGGAAATAGGACCGGGGGTGGGCTGCTGGGGGCTCACAGGGGCTCGGGCAGTCCCCTAGCTAAGACTCTACAGGGCTCGGTGAGCCCCCAAATCCCACTCCTGGCTGACCCTGCCCTGCTCCACCCAACCCCGTCCCACCCCATCTTATAGATCCAACCACTCTCCTCGTCTCTCATCTCCTTTGGCCACTCACGTCTGGCTGCCTTGCTCACTTGCCAGCCTTGTCCTGCACAGCCCAGCTCTGGCTTTCTCGCTCTTTAGTAAGTTGCTACAGCCCGGGGGGTGGGTGGGTGGGTGGCGAGGCTTCAATGGCTGCCTTTTGGCCTTTACAGGCCAGGCCCAGTTCTGGGGTTCCACATGCTCCTGCTGCATGAAGACCGAGGCTCGGGAGGTGCAGAGTCTCCGACGGCTGCCTTTTGGACTTGCTGCATTCAGCCAGTGGCTCGGGGGTGGGGACCATGGGGTGGGGTAGAAATGCAACAGGAGCGTACCTTCAACTATAAAACATATATACAAAATACATGACATGTACCTTGCGGTGCCATTTCCTGTGGCGGAGAGAATTTCCTCTCTTGCTGGGCGCAGGTGCTTCCTCTGGTCCTCGTGCTGCACATGCTTGCCTTGGTCACTCAGGGAGAAACATGACGCGATCGAGACACTGGCCTGGCCTGGCCGCTTGTCTCCGCTGCTTCTGTTGCTGCTTCCATGGGCTGCACAAGACGCTGTTGTGAGCTCATCTTGTGCAGCCCAATACAGGCTCCACACAGTGAGTGCTATTTGCAGCCACTGGCAACAGCAGTGGCGGCAGCTGAGTCGAACTCAGGGCGGAGCTGCAGAGAGCAGGCTGCAAACAGCTGACCGGCAGCAGTGAGAAGCTGATCCTTGTGTCCCCTGCTCAATTGCTGCCACTCCATTGCCACCAAGCTGCTATCTCACCTGCTGCATCCCCCCCCAGGTGTAGCAAACCCCGAGCTGGGACTCATATTTAAAACTAAAAGCCCATTATGATAACTTTGCAAGAACAAAAGGCTGGCTCAGTCTTGATGGCCCATTAACGGTGGAGACAAAGCTGAGTTTCCTCCCATCTTTAATGGGCCATCATCAAGGACTGATGTTTTTGCAAAGCTACCATAATGGGCTTTTAGTTTTAAATACTTTTGCGAAGTAGTGGCAGGGAGCAACTTGACCAGTTTTTGTCAGATTTAACAGATTAACAGAGTTGGAAATGACCTTGGAGGTCATCTAGTCCAGCTCCCCACCCAAGCAGGAGACCTTACATCATTTCTGACAAATGGCAGTCCAATCTCTTCTTGAAAGCATCCAGTGATGAAGCTCTCACAACTTCTGAAAGCAAGCTGTTCCATTGGCTCACTGTCAGAAAATGTATCCTTATTTCCAGGTTGAATCTCTCTTCGTTCAGTTCCCATCCATTATTCCTTGTCTGGCTTTCAGGTGCCAGGGAAAATAGCTTGACCCCTTCCTCTCTGTGGCAGCCCCTCAAATATTGGAAAACAGCTATCATGTCTCCCCTGGTCCTTCTCTTCACTTGTTTTTGTCTCCAGTATCTTGGTTGCTGTCCTCTGCACTTTTTCTAGAGTCTCAACATCTTTTTTATAGTGTGGTGACCAAAACTGGATGCAGTACTCAGGTGCGGTCTTACTAAGGCTTTATAGAGTGGTATTAGTACCTCACTTGATTTTGATTGTATCCCTCTGTTAATGCAACATAGGATTGCATTGGTTTTTTGGCTGCCTCTGAACACTGCTGGGTCATATTTATCTGGTTGTCCACTAAGACTCCAAGATTCCTCTCACAGTCACTGCTATTAAGCCTGGTTTCAGTCTTTTATTTATGTTATTAAATGCATGAAATAATAAACAACTTTTTGGTATATATCTTTTTTTAGGTAATTAGAACAAAAAGTGACATCGAGTAGGCACATCCACTCAGTCACATTACCACTAGCCATGCCTACCTGGTCACATGACCATTCAATCACATGACCACCTAGCCATACCCAGCCAGCCACATGATCACCCAGTCAGTCATTAGGGCAGAGAGACCCTTGCTAAAAAATTTGAAGTCCACCCCTGAATAGGACCAGTGAGAATCCCAATATAAAGAGTCTTTAATCTTTAATTTCTTGCTAGGGTCAGTTTTTCTCCCCATCTTTTCTTGGCACTTTATATTTGTGTTGTTGGAAGAATTATCCTTCTAGGTTCAGTTCCAAGTGGGGAAAAAGACACTGGAAACATGGAGGCTGTTTGGAAGGTTTAATGGTGGACAGGACCACATGGTCTGGAGCTTCAGAGTGAAAAGGAAGATGATCACATGCTTCAAGGTGAGAAGAGAAGGTCAAGAAGAGCTGAGATGCTGAGAGTGCCTGGGTTTTATAACCTTTTTTGGGATTTGAATTGAAGCTTGTTTCTAATTGGTTGTCACACTCCCATGAAGCATGCAGGGGCAACTCTGTAGGCTGTCCTGAGTTCCAGGCTTGGTTGAGCCTTGCTATGCACTGAAAAGGGCTTTTGGCAATTGCTAAGAGATCTTTGTTATATAAAGTATTCTGGCCCAGGTCTTAATGGCCCACCCATTAACAAAGGTGGGGGTGAGTTTCTGCTTCTGAGATGAGTTTCTGCTTCTGAGTTTCTACTCTTTTTAGAGGAAATATTCTGCCTTTCTAATATTTCCCAGGATATTTCATTTTTCTAGGAGAGGAGTGGATGTTAACTTCCTATAGTGTTACTTGAAACAAGGACTTCTGATTAATGAAGACTTTGCTTGTGAGAGGGAACCAAATTGGGACAGCAGAGGGATAAAAATATTAGTGCTAAGACCATGAGTGCTCCCATAATCACTACACATTAACATTCTCTTTATTCGTTTTCCAAGGTTTGCTTTATTTCATCCAATATAATATTGGGAAGAGATGTTTGCAGTTCTTCAGCTCTTTTCAAAATGTGGTCTATCTCAAACTACTGTAAATCTTCCATATTATGGTCAATTATTATGCTCTTAATATTTTTAAGTATATTTGTTCAGAGCCCATTTTATTTTTTCATGTGCTCTACAGGTTGGCATATGGTTGTGGGTTGTTACTAAATACTTTGCTAGAGACTCATATGCAGATTGCTAAAATTGGGTGGACACAATCACAGCAAGATACAATTATTTCTCAGAGCTACTGACTTCCTTGTTTTGCCTTCATTTCCACCCTTTTTTTTTTTTTTGTACTCTTGATAAAGCCAAGTTATCCCCCTCCCCCCATGGTCCTACTTATCTCAAGAGCAGATATTAGCTTTTACTCACTCTTTTATCTATCCAAGGGCATGTTCACCTTGACCTCTCTAACATATATCTGAGCAACATGTTACACAGTGGAATTCTTTGCAGGTCTAAAGATTTGGAATTGCCACAAGCAAAATGGGATAAGTCAGAGAGAAAATATTCCGAAAGTAAACTGCCAAAAGAATTTATGAATGCAGTCCTGTACTCAAAAGGGGAAAGATAAGGAATGTTCAATATGTAAAATATGAATGTTTAGGTCCATTAACTTGAAGTTTGGGAACATTCTTTAACTGGGCCAAGAAGAGAACTGGAATTATTCGGGCTTCCTCCTCTTTTTTTTTTAAATGCCCATGGGTTTCGTTCTGAAAATCTCAGCATATTTTCCATAAGTTTATCAAGTTTGGCAGACTCAGTGAATTCCTACCTTGACAAACATTTTCCTAACCTCTTTTTATTGGGTTGCTGTATTTGAAAATTGGATTTCATGAATGCTTTAAGACAGAAATAGTTGTGGGTTTGTTTGTACCTGATCTTTGGTATAAATTAGTGTTTCTACTTAACAATGGGGGCAGTTACTTGAAAAATATTTTTTTAAGTTTTTTAAAGGTAAGTTACTTCCATTTAAATTTTTATAATATATTTTTATTCTATTGGCCTATAATAGCATATCATCAGCTACAGCTAGAATTTTAGTCTTAGTCTTATTTTAGAACAGTCTATGTTAGATCTCGGGATGTTACTAAGTGTGATGTTGGAATAGATTAAGTACAATGAAATATCTATGCCGCTTATTTGCAAATTGCAAAGTTTGGGCCAGCATCATCTATAATGGATAACAGCAAGTAAAAAGTTTCCAAGCTGTATCTTTAAAATACAGTTATTTACTTAGTTATAGATGAATACCTAACTCAGCTAAAAGGAAAAAAAACTATCTCATCTCCAGTTACTATTTTTTTCTGCTCTAGTTATGCTACAAAAATAAGGGACACAGTTTCCTTTTTTGAAGGTCTATAGAATCTATTTAAAACAATCTATGATACTGTATTAATTTTCGTGACATAAGCAACTAATCAGAAAGCCAGATATTCTTACCCAGAACAGAGACATTCCAATATTGTTTTAATATTTACTTAACCTCTCTAGATTAGGCAGGGGACTGACTACACAGTGGAAGAGTTTAACACAGATCCATACTCATAAATAATTTTCCCCAGGCATCAACAAGAAGATATGGTGCTCTGTGAATCATACTTTCCTAAAACAGCAGAAGGAGAGGTCCAGAGCTGGTTTGCAATTTCTAGCTGGATTCAGTGGTATCTCCTGCCATCTACTGAAAAATGCAAGAGCAAGCATATAAGCTACTTTTAAAAAAAATCAGGCCAAGCAAACAGAAAGCCAATTTTTCTGCTATAAATAACCTAGTTTTACATTTTACATATTATATTGATTTATGTGGATATTATTTTCATATCCTGGATATTCTTTAGAACTGCAAACATTGTGTTTTAACATTCAGAAGATTTCATGCAAAAGCCAGGCCTAAAACCTCTTTGTGTGGAATAGTAGAGATGAAGAAAACAGAAGAAGAAATTGCAAGCAATTCTGTGCTTTGCATCTGTTCCTCTCACTAAGAAACTAATGAAAAGTTCCAGTCTAAATTGGAGACCAGGAGTTCAGTTAAAAATGAACAGCTCCAACACATTGCAAAAGACTCTGGAGTTCCCAGTTCCCAGTCAGAGGTTCTTTAAAATACTGTTGAAAAACTGTACTGACCTGGTTGGTTTATACATTATGCTTAGCCAGCAAGATGAATGCTGCATGTAATTGCCATATTAACCATGGTTTCATTTTAGCTTTGTTTTTTTAAAAAATTCAGATAAAATCTAGTAAAATTCATTTTTGGCCAAGCCTCACCCACAGCCCCTTCTCATGCCATTTCAAGGTTGAGTGCAAAGAACCCAAGGAAAGTAGTGCTTCACTAAAACCTACATTTAACAAATCACAATGATTTGATAAGTTCATCCAATACACTATGATAAAAAATCATGCCACATGACTGTTTATCTTTTGGAATTATCTTTTAACTTTAAACCAGTTACTATGTTTATCTTAACATAAGTCAGATGATTAAAAAAAGATCCTTTTTTATGCTGAAATAATGTCATGAGATATCATGGTGTGCAGGACACACTGCCTATTCCTTCACTTAGTGGGAATGATTGCAATGTCTCTGTAGTCATACGCCATGCATGTATGCACCAAAAAATCCAGCATGGTATCCATAACAATAACAGTCTACTTTTGTAAAAGACGCTATCTGAACTTTACTAAAAGTGCCTTCCTTTTCCTTGTTCAAAAAAGTGGAAATTCTGAATAACTTGAACCTACATATAACTGTATTCATCATTGTTTAGTTGTGGTTTTGTTTGGTTTGTGGTTTGGCCTGGGTGCTTTAATTTATTTTTTGTTTGGTTTTGCTACGGGCTTATTTTCATTTTATCCCCTTTATTTGCTTCCATCTGGAAAAGATGGTTCCCAAATCCCAATTACAATACCAGATCATAAATGGCAAAAGGGCTCTTGGAAAGCATTATGAATACCACATTTTGATATAATGGTGACTTATTAAAAACTGCAGCTATAACTTCACTAAGAACAGCATTTGGGGTTAACTGCGAAGCCCACCCACCCCCCCCCCTTTTTTTTTTACAATGGAGACAAAATATATGAAAGTGGGCCTCTCCTTCCCATCTGCTCTGAAGATACGCTCAGGATATTGCAGGCTGGAAAAAGAGCTCAAAGAAGAAACTATTGGGGAAAGGCAGGTATAGGGGAAGGAAAGGACAAATGACTGGAGATATTGATGGGTCCCAAGATGCTCACCCCCTCAATTTCTGATGCTTCTCTGTCTTCACTGTATAAAAAGGTCCTTCACAGTAATTCAAGTTCTGCCATTTTCTTCCAGCAGAGGCAAGACATCTGAAACGAGGAGATATCAGCACTGTCCCTAAAGGCATAATCTTGTATCAGAGAGGACTTTAGTGCTTCTGGAAATAATATTCTCTAGCCGTCTCTTCGTAAAGGACATTTTGGCTCAGGCATAAGAATTTAACTTTTAATGTCTAACAAATGGGGACATGTGGCAGCCCTACAGAAGTCTTGTCAGAGAGAGTTACTGTCAAAAGCAGCCAAAGTGGGTATGCTTTTAGTGTGTAGTGGGCTATAGTTCCTTGTGCATGGGGTTATTTGGGCCTTCTAGGCTGCTGTGATGTATGCCTTAACCCATCTGGAAATCATGATCAGGGAGGTCTTGTGAACATGGTTACATTGCCAAAAACATAATATGAACCAGCTTGATGTCATCTGTTCTACTCAGATAGACTATGATAGCTGACATCTAATCCATGCTATTCTTTCTGTAGTTGATTTTAGGTCTTGGGCAGAAGGAAAGGAGGAAGGTTCACCTCCTGGCCAAAGTGGAAAACCAGTTGGATGATATAAAACTTTTTCCTGGCAAAGAACATTATTTTTGACACTTGCCTGGCCAATATTTTGAATTTTAGGAATGTTACTTTCCATATTAGGTGCTCCACAGATTAGTCATGCAAGAACTCACACAGGAAATTAGATTAAGGCTTTGGGCATGAGTGTTATGTCCCATAATGGATACAGTCTCATTAGAGAAACCCACTCAGGAATCTGTTAATGTGAGAGGCTCAATGTTCACTAATGTTAGAAGTGATAATAGGGCAGATGCCGGTCTGCAGCAGGTACTTAGTTGCAATCTGTTGCCTAGGTCCACCTGTAGAAAAGCAGGAATAGGGGGCTTGTGAAATTTCTTTCTTTTTACTATACAAAATTCATTTATGCAAATGGTGGAGGCTCTGCAAGAAACTAAGATGATCTGTATGGATTTGATGTCCTATCCTGAGAGGCAGACTGATCCTGTTCAAAAGCCAGGTGTGGAGTTGTTAGCAGCGGGGGTCAGGATAGATGAATCCCCTTGGTTCTGATGTCCAGTAAGGATACGAAGCGCCATGATCAGCCTACATCCCAGTCCTGCACTAGCTGCCGGAGCTTGGAGATCAGTAGAAATGGGGGGAAGGCTTATAGTAGTGCTTTAGTTCCAAAGATGCTTTGGATGCAACTGGGCTTTCTTGTTTTTTCTTTGAAGATGTTTCACTTCTCATCCAAGAAGCTTCTTCAGCTTTGACAGGATAGTGGGGAATGGAAGGATTTATACTCGTTGCAGACAGCTGGTCATTTGCATCCTTTTAGAGGGTCATTGAAGCACTTGGAGGTTTATCTGTGTTCTCAGGGTCACCCGAGTAGTCCTCCTGGTTCCTGTAATCTGCTTTTTTTTTTTCCCCTCTGGAAATCCATTCCTACTCCCATGCCATTCAAAGGGTGTTCATCCCAAATTATATAGCTAAAAGTCTGTAGAGATTCTCAAGTCATCCAGATTTTTAAAAAATGCAGATTATAAGAACCAGAAACACTACTCAGGTGACCCTGAGGACACAGATAAACCTCCAAGTGTTTCAACGACCCTCTAAAACAGGGCTGACAAACTCCTGGCCCATGAGCTGGATGCATCACGCGCTGGCCATGCCCGCCGTTTAGCGAAGGAGGGGAAGTCCCGATACGTCACGTGATGCCACCCTGACGACGTGAGTTTGACACCCCTGCTCTAAAAGGATGCAGATTACTAGCTGTCTGCAAAGAATATAAATCTTTCCATTCCCCACTATCCTGTCAGAGCTGAAGAAGCTTCTTGGATGGAGAAGTGAAATGTTTTCAAAAGAAAAAATAAGAAAGTTCAGTTGCCTCCTGAAAAAGCACCTTTGGAACAACCATGACCTGGATGATTGAGAATCTCTACAGACTTTTAGTGGTGCTTTAGGTGAGTTGGTGATGAAGGCATTTGTTATCACTTCCCTTGTTGCTGGGACTTATGAGATGAAGCATCTTGCATGGCAGTAAGGATGCTCCCAAAAAGTTCTATTACCAGCCTTTTTTCCCTAAAAAGGGCAGGTTTTTTTAATCATGTTACCCGGTTGTTCTGGACTTAATTCAGAACCATCATTTTTTTTTATCAGGTCAATCTGTACAATTCTGAATTTGACCAATGAAAATTCGCACAATAATAATGGCCTTTCAGCACTTGATCCTTTTTGGAAACCACCTCTCCTCAGCAGTAACATGTAGCCTTGTTATTCTAAACACACACACACACACACACACACAAGCTTCCTCCTTCAATCATTTCCAATCCCATGGGCCATGCATGTTGGGAACAGGCAACATCAGAGCACGATTCTGGCACATCAGTTATTAAGAGACATAGACTTAACACAGGAAGAAAAGTGGGAGGTGAAGGAAAGGTGGGTAGGATCAAAGTGCCAGGCAAGGCTTCTAATGACAGGTCCAGAGATAAACACCTACCCTGGAGGGATGGGTTTGGGGATTAGAAATTGCTCTTTAGGACCTGTAAGGACCCGTAAGTACTTGTGATTACAGAGCAGAATGATCTTCAAGGCATTCGTAAGATACAGAGACATTTTTCAATGTCAAAAGAGCTAACCAAGCCAAAGAAGATGGATAAGGAAGGCCTGTGAAGCAGGTGTGATCAACTTGAAATCCCAGGGTCTCGTCTGCCTCCTTCAAAATTTTCAGTGTGATCACAGAAGGCTCCAAAAATTACATTTTAAACTTAATGCAACAGATGGAAACTACTAAATACACGGGGAATTTATCACTGCACTTAATTTATTAAAAATCGTTCCATTTAAATTAATCGCAGCTATTGTTCTAACCCTCCTCTTTTTGCCACGTGGCCCTCAACATGAAGAAAGGCTGTATTCTCCTTCCATCGGGAATGAAAAGTCAGGATATAATGGGAAAATCAAGTTTCACCTGCTTTGGAATCACAGTGCCTGCACTATGACTGCCATGAGCATTTGTTTGATTTTAGTTTGGCACATCAACGCTTATTTTTTGCCAAGAAAGAAACAAGTGTAATCAAACTTGTTGGGAACACACGTTCTAATAGAGTGTAGCTATAAACACCAGTGGGTGGGGTGGGTGGTTAAAAAATGGGTGGAGTTTCAGGTTCGACTCTTACCATTGGTTCAGTATATCCCCAAAAGGAAGTTTGCACTTAGATATTTCCTTTCCCTAACTGTTGTAAAGTTCTCTTTATCAGCTTTATATTTAAGGAGATCAAACATGTTGGAGTTGCCACCTCCAATGCAGATATGGAGTTCTGGGAGATGCAGTCAGTACAAACCCAGATGATTACGTGTTGGGCAGGATTGAAGTATACGGGGAGCCTTGATAGCTGTTTGAACTTTTTTAAAAACCATGGAAGAGATAAGAGTGGGCTTGGATTAACCCAGCAACATTTAGAAGCTCACCTGCTTATAAATTTCCCTGCTGGGGTAAAATGATGATGTCACTTCAGCTGAACCCATAATTTCAAAAGATTTCTCCACTAATTACTCCACTAGGATAAAAGTCCTACAGTTCTAGTTAAGCTGTAGCAAATCTCTATTCACGGGTGTCAAACTAGTGGCTGGATGTGTCACGTGAATGGGAAAAACGTCGCAAAACATCATGTGATGGCAACATGACACAGCGAGTTTGACACCCGTACATACAGTATAAATGTGCTGCATGTAGAAATGATCATGCGTGGATTTTATGCAAAACAAATTCCCTTTTATGATTTCTGGGGGATGAAATTCCTTTCTTTTGTTAATGTGCAACTGGCCATCCTTGATGCCACTATGTTCATTTACCCATGGAAAAGATTGAAAGACAAAGGAATGAATCCAGGTTAATTCCTTTTTCTGCTCATTCCTGTTTTCTTTCTCATTGCTCTGATCTAATACTTCCCTATACTTAAGTTAGCCTTGTTTACCCAAATCCATTGCATGCTTACCTCAGTATTAAACAAAGCTTACACTAAAATAAGCAACATTGTAACACCTCCCCAAAAGCGCCTGCAACTGAATAAATGACAGTCATATTTAAATAACAATTTAAAGAATAAAATTATTGAATTCTAGCAAGATCTCATGTGAAGCTGTCGCAATCCTATCTGAAATTTTCCAGAATCTTGGAGTCTGACCACCAAAATCTTATGAGATTTGCCAGCTTCCCAAGACTTCATGCAATTTTGGAGGGGAGCTCAAGAAAACACAGTGGTGACCTGAACTGATAAGGTTATCTACCTATTCTTGCTAATGACTCTACAACAGCAGCTAAATCTTGTAGATAATCCCCATTACCAATATGTCTGGATAATAAGGGATACTGTTGTCTTTTAAAACACTGGCTTGATTGCTGGGATCATGTTAGGAACAAGGCAGCAAGTAAAGCATACCTATCTCTGCTGCAAAGCACAAAAACATCCCTTCCATGTACTTCTGTTTAGAAAGCAGAGGAAGTTACAGCAGATTCCATCACAATGCATACTTTCCAGGGCTGATCTTCAAGGAGGCCTAACGCCCTTTCTGGGTTGGACGAAGCCCAAACAAATTAATTCCCATTACGCAGGATCTTGATTTTGCGATACCATTCTTTTAAGCAAAACACTCATCCTGAAAAGAGTTCAGGAAAAAGAAATGTATTCCCCCTGAGAGGGGAACGCTTGCAAAGAGATATGCAAGAACAATGAACTGAGGGAGAGTTCAAGGAGAAGGTTCAGGTTCTAGGAATTTATCCGGAGTCGAGGGTTGTGTGTTGTGCAATAGGTGGAAGGTGGGTAAATCCCCAATTCATTTTTGGCATCCATGAATGTTGAGGTAAGGGATACAGTTGGGATGGGATGTACCTAGAATACCAACTGGTTCTACATAACAAACTAAGCTACATGCACAGAGTGAGTTGAAAGAAACCGTTGTAAATTTAACCAGTACACAACTAATCTGGAGAACAAAACTGATGTTGCTTGGAGACCAATCCATCTGCAGTCTTACAAAGTGTCTTCAGTGTTCACTTGAAGGTTATTTTTCTTCTCCCTTTGTTGCCTCACTTACAATGAAGACTGTCATGTCTTCGGAGCAAGCCCAACCAAATTTGGTGGGGGTTTTTTTCAGGTTCTTTAGAAAAAAGCCATGTATACTAATGACACGGTATGAATCAATGAATTCTTTAAGGTTAACAAGAAAAGCGCTTGCATTTGTGGACAAAGTGAAGTTGTCAGACACTTCCGAGAAAGGATTCCCTGCAACGGGGGAGGAGGGGGGAAGAGACACAAACTACTGTGGAGATCCAACTATCCTCCTCTTCCTCACATGGTGGTGGTGATGATGGCGATTCTATTGCTTCAAGACCTTCTACCTACAAGATTAATGGCCTGCAGTCCTGAGCTTCTCTCCACTTTCTCAGGTCATGAAGGGAAATGGCACAAGACCAACAGGAGTTCTGCCAAGGACGGCAGGACTTGGCCTGCACTATGGAATCTTCCAAGGCAACATTTTCTGACCTCCTCTTCCCCCTCCCTGGACTAGCATGCACAACACTCAGATCGGATGGTGGTATTGTTTCTGAGCTTGAAACAAATCCAATATTTGGCCTTCCTTTCCCAATAGCTCAGGAAACATTCTGTTCTCACACTTTAATGGCTTTTCTCTAATGAGCACATAAAAACAACAAGAAGACTACAAACTTAAAACAATTTGAGGAGAGGGGATTGTGCAGACAGAATTATTAAAAAATGAAGGCCTCTATTCTCTGATTCCGCTTTTAAAAACGGTGAGGGTTTTATTGTTTTAATTTTTTTTTTAAAAAAGCTCACCTTCTAAAAGGGCAAGTGCTGTAGTCTGGTTCTGCAGGATAGTGATTTGCTTTTAATTAGATCCTTGTGGCACAGCTCACAGAATACAGGAGATGCACAGACCTGCTCTGGGAGGCATATGTAAAGAAAGTGACAAGGGGCACGGAGCATATCTCTGTTCCCGAGGAATGCTTCTGCTAAAATCTAGCTGCAGCTGGGGCCACTGCCCTTTTAAATTCACCTTTGCTTTGTCTTTCAACAGCAGCTAGTGATCTGTTTCCTCTATGCTAGAAGAGCTTTCCCAGCTGATTTCTGGAGTTGCAGCTAGAGTTTAAAACAGCCATGTTTTTTTTTTGTTTGTTTGTTTCATTTCACAATCCATTGGCAACTGCTGTGTCTACCCCATGTCTTCTTGTTTCAGCCTGACTGTTTTGGGATGAAGCCAATCTGTGAAGGACCACAAAACAGAAAACAACAAGGAAAAGCCAAGGAGGGATTCCAATACAGCCAGCATCACTACTGGGATCCTTAGGCAAAGGGCCTCCCGATCTTGAGAGAACCCAAAACTACAACTAAGCTCTTTTTCTGATCTAAATCCTTACAATCCTTACAATCCTAAGAATGTAAGTAAAGTCCTAAGTGTCTCGCAAAAGGGAACATTCTGTCCCCACTGTTATTGACCAAAACCCCAAGAGAAGTCTACAATCAGAACATGAGAAGAAATAGTGGTTTCTCTCTTCATGTGCTGTACATTGAAAAAAAGACTCAACCAGAGCTGCATTTACTTTTTCTGTTCTGGAATAACCAGACATGTAGTTGTTGCCTATAGGATAAATCACACCTAGCAGGAGTTCTCAATCAGCAGGTCATTAATGCCCCTGTGGGTCATGATTAATGGTGGCTCATCCAAATTACTCAGGATGCACAAAAAAGTTTGTCTCTTTGTGTCAATTTGCTGACAAATTGTTGTTATGGATCCCAGTAGCATTTCCAGGTTCCAAATCATGAATATTATACAGAGAGCTCAGCGGGAATAATCCGTGAAGGATTATTCTAGGATTGCCAGTTTAATATTTCAAATGCAGAAGGATATCATGACTCAAATTAAGTGATCTCCCTACTGGATGACATAGTAAGGTTCTTAAACTAAGTGTATCTCATTAATTAGCAACCTGTGGCCACTCTGTTACAGACTTCTAGAAAAATCTGTGCACTCAAGGAGATAAAGATTTTAATATAACAAAAATACAAATAAATATGAGGTCAGTTGGCTAGTATCCTTGATTAACCTTCATATGTTACACAGGAAAAATATGGAAGTTTCATTTTCCTTCCTAGAATGATAGAAACATGCCAAACTGAATGGCCAAATGCCAAATTTCCAGTGTTTCATAATTAAATATGCTTTCATGTCAGGTCAGGTGGAGTCATAATTTTTATAGTCAAAGATCTAACCTATAACACATTTTGAGGACTATAAAGTATGACCCTTACCTTAGCATGCTAGAGTTTGAGTCAATGTACCTATACTAACATTCAATGAAAAACTGAAGTTTCTTTAAGATTGGCTTTTAAATTGCTTCAAACTCTCAATAGGCTAATTGTAGAACTGTGGGTAAGTCAGGACAGATTCAGAACAGGATATTTACACAATTGAAAATTGTTGGGAGCATATGAGTTTAATAAATGGTGGTGGTGGTGGTGGTAATGATTTGGAAAATATCTCTGATAAAGAGAGGAAGTATATATTTTTTAGACTGGGGAAAAAACACTTGGGTTGTGGTTACTGCCTTTTAGAGAGGACATTCTGTAATGTCTGAAAGTTATAGAAAAATGTATTTATTAGACATTTGGACAAAGTCTTGTTAAATATGATTTCACAACAGAATCAGTAGCCTAAAATATTGATAGCAATTTCTTCTTGAAAATATAAGCAGACGGACATACTTGTGTAAAAATATTGCAGGTCTTGCATAAATGTTTTTTAATGGTTTACAAGGCCTCTCCTACTCTTTGATAAAGGCTATCAGCTAATCCCATGGCTATCAGCCTTTAAGAGGACTAAATATAAGGTATTAGGGTTCTAAAGGCCTTCATAGCTATATAAAAGAGGGAATTTCTTATCATTTCCTGATATGACAACTATTGTGTGCTAAAATCCATTCTAGATAGATGTTCTACTTTAAGCAACAGAAATTGGAGCCCTCCCCCTATGTGATTTTCTGATAAGACAAGCAGATTCCAAAAGTGGAGCCCTTGGTGAGCCCTCTGAACTCATTTGTTTGCAGACGTTTTATTACCCAATAATATAATCAGTGTAACTAGGTAACATCACTATCAGATAACATCAAGCACACTCCCACTAAGTCTCTGGTTAACTAATTTTACATCTTCCCCTGGTGCTATTTCTCCTGTTGTTCACAGATATAGGAATGTCTGTACGAAAGACTAAAAAAGTCAACATGGTAGCTGCAACCATGTGACCAAAGACCTCCCCTTATTTTACATATGTCACCTATGATCACTGCTGCTATCTTGAACTTTTTGATACACCTCTCTGTGGATGCCCTTCCAAGGGATAGCTCAATGACTCTAGCATTGGTGGCAAATATCCTTTCTGAACTGCAACAGCATGCCAGAATCTTGTGTATAGATATTACGGCTCAGCAATATTATCTCTGATTCATCTCCTAACAATCCTAAGTCTGGAATTTTTTTGCCACACTAAGGGCTCATCCACATATCCCCTAGGCATATCTGGAAGACGCCTTGCTAGCTTTTCTTCAGGGTATCTCATGATTTCATCTCCTTTGTAGGTCATAGTGGAGGCCACTTAATTTATATTCAGCTGATCTTAAAAGTGGCATTATCCAACTTTTCCCAGCACAAACCCTCTGCTTTACTGGTAACTGTGATAGTAATATGTTCAGGGTCTGACTCCTTGTGCAAATTATATTTTTTTTCTCACTTGTTATATGATTATATCCAAAGATTCACTACACACGAGAACGGAAGTAGTGCAAGAGGCAACTATTTGTTTCCTTTTGCAGAATGAGTGATACTGCTGCTTTTGATTGGCATCCTAATTACAATGGGAGTGTCAAAGAGGACCAATTACTGGGCCAGAGATGCTGGAGGGGGGTAGGAGAAAAAGGGAGACTACCCACATGATCAGTCAGCAGCCCAGTCAGCTGTTTTTAGAAAGAGAGACAGAAACAGAGAACAAGCGAGATCAAGAAAGACACAGATTGAGGAAAGATCAAGCAAGGAAGTGACAGAGTGAGACAGAGCAAAGGAGAAAATGAGGCTGAGAAATGCAAGTGAGCAAAAGCATGGTATGAGGGACACAGAGAAAGAGAAAAAAGGACAAATATTGCCCACCAATTATCTGCAGGTGGGGAAGGGCTGCCCACCCAATCCATAGAGGTGTGTGGGGGATCCTAGTAAAGCAGAAGGAACTGAACAATCATCTCACCCTCCTTGCCAATCAATTTCTGATGAATAGCTAAAGTTATGGCTCCAACTGCCTCGTTCATCACTCACCTTCTCCACTTGCCCACTCCATATAAAACAGCAACTAATGCATGTTTCTCTCACTGACAGAAAATCTGCCATTTTCTTTTTATCCCACATAAAAGCTTTCTGGACATGGCAAATGATGCTGGCATACTTTTGGGCCACCTTAAAGTGACTATCTTTACCCAATACCAAGTAAACTTTTAGGTCTACTATAGAAATATCTGTTTTTTTCTGCTATTGTTCTATATTGTTATATCTGCTATTGTTCTATACTCTTTATTGTTCCCTGGACTGATTTCCTATCTTGCCTTGTGTAGTTGTTGCTTTTTAAATACAGGCAAAGTAAAAATGTTTAAATAAATATAAATAACCCTAAGCTCTTCTGTATTTTCAGTAAACAGAAGAATAAAAATAATAAAACCATAAAGCCTACAATATATTGCAATGTACATTTATTATAGGCCTTCTCCCAACTGGTGATACATTGATTAAGTAAGAAAAATGGATTAAGAGACATCTAAAAAGATATGATGACTCTGAGATGAGCCAGCCACTCCCAAGCTTGAACTCATGCCTGATGGAATCAGAAACATGTATGATTTCCATTCAAGATGTTCTTCCTTTAAACAGATCAACATCACTTTTTTTTTTGCAGAGTATTTAGGAAGATTTTAAATGTTCTGTCCATGATTAATAGTATATCACATTTTTGGTATGTTTATTCTTCAGTCTAATTAGGGCAGGAATGAATAGAATATGCTTGATGAGAAATGAAAACATCCCCTTGTTCCACATTCCATAAGTTAAAACCTAGGGATTTACAGTTCAATCTATAACTTATACATTTTAATTTTTTACATGATTTGTCATAAATTTTATATAGCATTACACATTGTTTTAGAAAAAAATCCTACAAAGTTTGTATCTGCTTTAAGATACATCTTTTCTAACATGCTCTCCATGCATTTTTTCCCAATGCAAGCATTTAAAAACAATGTCCTAACATATACTTCTTAGACAGTTTTTTCAACCAGCAACTGCTTCACAAAAATTGGAACTTCAAAGAATCACTGTGTCCCAATCTGTACAGCAGCCCAGGAAGTTCAATTTAAGTCAGTCTATTTTTAAACCTGGGCAAATAAAACCCTCCATGATCTTTAAACAAAACTCAAAGAATATTTCTTTTGTACTGATGATGGAATTGATTTATTATCTCAGGTCTTTCTAGGAAGCAGAAACTTTTTGGAATGTAAGTTTTCTGCAGTACGTTTACTCAAAAGGAAATTGCTTCAGTTTGCACGTAGATGTTTTCAACAAGAATTATTATGTATATTAATGTCACTTTGAATTTGTTTGCATTTTTCCATCCTTGAATCCATTTCAGCTTGTTTCCGCGTAAGAAAAAAAAATCCATGTGAAAACTTGTGTGGATGTGTTGAAAAGCTTCCCATAATGTGTGCTCTAAAGTGTATCTTTTCCTTAATGTACATATTTTGTAAGCAGTTTTCCTTCCTTTCTGCACTTTCCTTAATATACACCTGTGTGTGCATTTTATATACAGTAGGGTGGAGACTGAGAGAACTAGCTATGTATCACTTTTTTGATAAGGTGCTCTTGGGAAGGACGGGTATGAACTGCATTTTTCAAGTAACTGAATAGCATCTCAGAAGATCAAGGCTGGTTCTGTCCTTCCAATTGAAGAACCTAGAACAGTGGGTTTTAGTTATTGGAAAGCAGATTTCCAATTTCACTTTGAGTACCTCAGAAACTAAGATGGCTTAATCTCTTTCTCTGAATGAGAAAAATAAAAGGCACCTTATAAAGGAATTTTAGTTGGGAAGAAAATTGGACTCAACAGCTTTAAAGTAGTATCTTCCAACTGGATGATTCATAAAATAAATCATTCTCAGTATAATTTCTTAATATCTTTTAAGACTCAAATTAATTCTCTAATCCAAATAAGAGTTCTCTTGGCAAGGCCCAAAGGAGTGAACCTTCACAAATGAATTTTCATCTAGATGTCACCATCATGCCTTCCAAGCTAAACTTTGTTCAAAATGTCTGTCATGATTGCAAATAAGAAGAAGCAGAACTTAAAATAGTTTAAGCATAATTTTATAGTTACTAAGGGAACTAACAAAGATTCTTTTCCTGTTGCATATACATATACTTGAGAAAATATTCAGGATGAAGAACACTTTTTCATTAAGTTTCCATTTTAAAAAGTCCCCTGGAGGAATTGCCAGGACAACTCAGAACACCAAACAAAACAACAAACAAAACAACAAACAAAGCTAGACCTACATTCCTTTGTAGAAATCTGCAAAAACAAGCAGAACAGCTTTGACATGAAGAATGTCATCAACTTACTGCCTCATGCAAAGAAGCATTTGATTTTATAAAGATATACATTACCGTCTTCAAATGTTTTGGAGATTAGTCAGTGAAACTGACTAAGTTTTTTTTTCAACTGCTTAAAAGGCACTCTTTAAGAAATACTTTTAATAATATGCTTCTAAAAATAAGCAGGCAAATGCCAGATTTATCGCCATTAGCAGTAATAGTAATAGTAATAAAAGATGCAATTGCTTTGTAAAAACTGTAGAAAAATACTATCAGTCAAGATTCCCAAAATATTCACTCCATGCAAAAATCAAGCATTTTGAATTTGTTTAGCAACTCGTGCACTGACTAGATATAGTTCAACTACATGCACATTTCTAAAAGAAAGAAACAAAAACTCAGTATCTGTAATTGGCAAAAGACAAAGGGGCAAGGAAGTAAATTCCTGCTCTGGAAATCATTTTTAAAGGGCTTTCTACTCTATAAAGTTGCTCAAAATAATTTAAATGCATACATTTATTAACCTAAGAGATCAGAGGGAATCTAGGTTATCTTCAAGAAGTAGTACAAGTTGTGCATAGGAAAACATAGACATAAATGCCTGCATGATTTTCCATGCATAAGACATACAATATACAGTTGTTATCAGAGGAAATACAAGCTAAGTATATTTATTTATTTATTAGTATTATCTGCCCTTCAACAGGTTCCCAGCAAGATAACTTATAAAAAGCTAACTACAGGTAGTCCTTCACTTACTTAGCGACTGTTCAAAGTTACAGCAGACCTCCCCCCAAGGTACCAGATTCAAAGTTCTGATGGCCAGTTTTGATTACATTTTGGGCGCTTAGCAACTGTCCTGCATTTACAGAAAAACAATTTTTTTTGCCACAAAAACCTTTACTTGACCTTTACTTGCAACCAACATAACATGTAACCGTAATTCCAGGCTCAACTTCAGTTGTAAACTGAAGATTACCTCTATTGCCCACAGGACAATTCCCTCACCAAGTAAGCTCATTAGAAAATAGTTGTACCAAATGCAGCATATCTACCTGCTGTCAACTGTCAATTGATCACCATGTGACAGCATAGAGTAGGAATTTTCTATGTAAGTAGCATATAGTGGTGATTTGGACTTCTGATTTGGTGATTTGATAACTCTGGGTAAAATTTATAGTTCTGTTTCCTTCAAAAAAAAGTAAGCTTTCCATAGGAATCCCGAGATGCTGCAGTACATTCCTTTCAGTATCTGCTTCCATTGATAACTTGATAGTTATTGTTTGTTTATAAGAACTCAAGTAACTCAGTTAATTCCAACAGCCTTTTCAAAGGATCTATTCCTTTCCAATTTGCCAACAGATTTATTCCAAAACAGAACGTGTGGATATTTGGAATAGGGATAATTCAAGGTGCAGTCCACTTTCGTTCAACGGATCAAGTAAAGGATATCACACATTGAATGTACCAGGAATTTATTGAACCGGATGAAATAAATAACGTAGCAGATACAAGTCTACTCTATTTAATGAGTGCCCTCTTGTGAGCCCTTCAATAGGCTAAACTGTGTGAACTACAAAATCCAGATAACCACTAAAATTGTGGCATCAGATTAAGAATATACAGTATCTCTTTACTGCAAATCATCTGGGCTGTTTCAATACAGACCAATTTTAAACACAAATCCCACTGACTCCTTGAATTCTTCAGGATTCTCAAACTTTGCTGAATCCCTATCACATTTAAACATAGAAAAGCCTGCCTCTAACAAAGGCAATACTCCTGATTAAGTATGGTGGAGACCTCTAATAGGATGTTTGGATTAGCCATGTGCAAAAGCAGGCCTCAATCCTTTTATGTTTGGGATTGTTTGCTTAACTACTGCTTTTAGCCAAGTGGGGTGCACTTGTCCAACTTGAAACACCGGCCTTGATATTCCCACAAAGATTTTTGTTTTCCTTTTGGCTTGTATTCTTCAGGTACTTTCAAAACGTAATCAACCTGAGCAGGAAGATGATCGATGATCCTACCGCCTCCCCATACTCCTTAGGCAAAGGGGCAGTTTTGATAGGATCAGGACCACAGTTCATGTTCCCATTCGAAATAAGTCCTTCTCGTCACCTCACATAAATAATATGTTCTCGGGTTGGACTTTCCCTCGGCCATTTCCTTGCTTTCTGCCAGAGAAAGGGCAAACGAAAACAAACCTTTCTATAAAGTCATTTAAAAAAAAAAAAACCTACACATACACACACAAACCAGGAAGGGAACACTGAGAGGGGATCCCTTGCGCTGTCTCCACAGCAGAGCAGCCCGCCCGAAAGCTTACACGGCTGGCCGTAACCAATGGCGGGGTGAGGCGCCGAGCCAGGCCTGTGGTGTTTTGTTTTTTTTTTTTCCTTTTTTGCCCCCGCCTTTGCCAGTGAACTCATGAGTGAAATATGACATTCCACCCGTAAAGAAAAGAGGGCGAGGAGGAAAGAGCGAGGGAGGGACGGAGGGGGAAAATTTAAACCTGCAGGCGACGAACTCCGGGCTTCAACCCTTCCTGTTTTCAGAATCTGGGGATCAGAAAGGGCGGGGCTGTGCCGAGCTTTTCTCAAGTTTTCGGCTACTGCAAAGAAGCCTTTGAGGAGCTCGGCGCTGGGGCAGATTGCATTCCTGCCCTCGAGAAGACACCCGAAAGAGGGAGCTGATCTCAGCGGCCCAGTGTCTCTAGCCTCGGCGCAATGGGGGAGGACGGTGTGCAAGCGGAGAAGAGCAGCGCGTGTGTTTCCCCCAACTCCGATGGGCCTCTGGATGCCAGCAATCCCAGCCCGGTGCCCTCGGGCAGCCGCAGCCCCAGTTTGCTGCCGCCGGCGCCGGGCGAGGCGATTCGGGACAGCTCGCAAGTGAACGCCATCACGGTGCTGACTCTCCTGGACAAGCTGGTGAACATGCTGGATTCGGTGCAGGAGAAGCAGCAGAAGATGGAGCAGCGGCAGATCGATCTGGAGGGCTCGGTCAAGGGCATCCAGAACGACCTGAGCAAGCTGTGCAAGAACCACACGTCCACCAGCAACACGGTGGCCAAGCTGCTGGAGAAGTCGCGCAAGGTCAGCGCCAACACGCGCGAGGTGCGCGATCGCATGGACCGCCAGTGCGCCCAGGTGAAGCGCTTGGAGCACAACCACGCGCAGCTCTTGCGCCGCAACCACTTCAAGGTGCTCATCTTTCAGGTCAGTATGCGCAAGAAGCGAGGGGGAGGTTGAAGGTTTGGGGAGTGGTGGGTTTTTGGACGGGCCCGAAGAAATTCTCCTTCCTGTTGAGCTTTTGCAAAAGTAGAGTTGTTGGGAATTATACGTGGCGCAAGGTGGGGATAGTTGGATACCCTCTCCTTCCTTGAAGGAAAAGTGGACTATAAACTTAAATACATGTAGTCTTCCACTTACCAGCATAATTGAGCCCAAAATTTACAGTGAAACATTGGTTAAGTGAATTTTGCCCCAATTTATGACCTTTCTTACCACAGTTAAGTGAATCACTACAGTTTTTAAGTTAGTAACATGGTTGTTAAATGAATCTGGCTTTCTCGTTGACTTTGCTTTGCGAAAGGTGATTTATATGACCATGGGACACTACAAGCGTCATAAATATGAGTCGCCAAGTGTCTGAATTCTTATCAGGTGACCGTGGGGATGCTGCAATGTGAAAAATGGTCATAAGTCACTTTTTCAGTGATATTTGTAACTTTGAACGTCACTAAACAAATGTGAAGTCAAGAATTACCCGTGTTGCAATCCGCATAGCTCTCACACTTTCCCCTCTTCACATATTAATAATTTTCATTTTTAGTATGTTTTGAGTATTATTTTCTTCTTGCCCACAACTTTACACATAGAGCATGTGCAAAATATCTAATAAATTGGTGCAATTTGAAGCCTTGCTGAAATTTATTATCCCTAAACTGGAAAAAAATGAATCAACATAAATCTGGGCTTCCAAATTCCATCAAGTAAAGAGCTGCATTTATAGGCTCTGGAAAAAATTATTAGTTACTGCTCGGGCTGCAGCTCCACCCAACCTAGCTGTTGGCAAATACTTCCGGCTGGATTCTCCCTCCAAAATGATTCCTTTTTCCACATCCAGCAACATTGACCACAGGCAACAACAACTGCCTGGTGTGTTGAAGCCAAAGTATGTCTGTCTGGACTCAGTGGCGTTTAGTCCCAAGTTACTTTGCTGGGGATTGATATTTGACTAGCATCCTCTCAATTGCATAAGTAAGTGAATCACTGCCCCTGCATTTGTTTTCTAGTAAAAGTAAAATAAAAACCACATATTTTCCCTGTATGGCAATGCAATCAGTATTGCTTTTCATCATATGGGTAACACAAACTAAATATAGATTTACTTCCTAAAGTATCTGCCCCATTGAAATAAGATCAGCAATCAAATCCAAGGTTTTACTAGGTTGCATTTTTTACATGGAAAATAAGGCCCAATTTAAAAGATTGGCAATATTTTCTTCCTCATTTTTAAAGATTTCCTTCCTTAACTCATGAGTGAAGTTTTAAACTTCATGCCTCCTTGTTTTATTATTGACATTAATCTATATATCTGGGGCTTAAAGCACACACAAAGTTGTTCTTCAGAGAGAAATATTTGACGTCTTTGTTGTCCTGAGCAAATGATTCTAACTCTTTCTGTTCTTCTAAATTATTATTTTAAAAATGTTTTGCAATAGTATTTCTTTGCATTATCCTTCCTTCTACAAATTCTATGTCTGTTGATGAAATCCAAAATCTCCATCATATATATCTGAAGTAAAATATCTTGGACCTATGCCTGCAATTTCATGATGCTAATTATGTTAAGAAGATGGTCAGCAACATAGTCTGATTAATTGAAC
This sequence comes from Bungarus multicinctus, assembly GCA_023653725.1. Classification (NCBI taxonomy): domain Eukaryota; kingdom Metazoa; phylum Chordata; class Lepidosauria; order Squamata; family Elapidae; genus Bungarus; species Bungarus multicinctus. The sequence continues at coordinate 7,650,953 of CM042838.1, forward strand.
ATAAATAAAGGCACTACAAGTGTACCCTCCTGAAAGTTTTCCTTCTCCTTATGCCACCTTTCTTCTTATATTGTGATCCTGACCATGATGAATTGTTTAAGGGTTGTTTGATTGTTTGCATGTTAAAAATATCTACTGAGCAGAGTGGGCCTTATTCCCTTTTTTAGCCATCGGAAACACAGCTGATGTAACAATTGCATGCTTCAGTCCCAATGAAGTAATAGGACGGCACTTGAAGGCAGCAGAGGGGCTGTGGTTAGTCCTTATAACACCCATGATCTTCTGTTGCCAGTCATCAAGCAATCTGCCTGAACTTTGCTCACTACTTGTTTCAATTCATTTGGTGATTTGTGTTGCATAAGCAAAGCAATGCTTTTTCACCTACTGTATATACTGGAGTCAAACTCTTATGAGAGACGCCTCTTTTCCTGGCGAGGGCTCTCTCTCTCCCAGTATCTGGCATGTCTGTCTAATAAAGCAAGTTAGACAAAATGTAGTCAGGAGACAACAAGCAAATGTGTTATGAAGAACAGCTGCAGGGGTGGGATTGGCCAGGTGAGATCTCAGTCAGAACAGCTGACTAAAGAAGGCCAGTGTCATCCCAGTGTCCCTCACCTCCACTTGGCTCCAGAGGTTGTGGTGCTCTAACATTGTGGAGATTTTTCAGAACATGAATTGTAGGGTGGTGCGTGCTTTCGAAATGATTCAGATGAGTACTTCACAGAAGAATAAGCAGAGCACAGTACCACTGTTGTTTATTCAAGAGGCCCCATATTTTTACAGGTTCTGCAGGAGCCTGAAAAAATTCAGCTGCTTTTGAGTCCTTCAAGTACTTGCAACTTGTTTTTCTCAGAGCCACATGAAAGCTTGAAAAAGTGGGGCTGATTGGATGAAGAGAGCAATTACAGGGTTCAGAGCAATTCTTCTCAATATCTTTGGAAGTGAGGATTGACCTAATAAGCACTTATATGCCATGCTGGCCCCAACTCAATTTTAGAATAGGGTAGAAGTTCAATATATTTAGCTCCTTCTGTCAGAAGTCATGCTGGAAATTGTAAATCAGTCCAAATGGTTGATTATGGATTTTCAAGGCAAGAAACTTTTTTAATTGTTTGGAAAGTAGCCAACCACTTGAAACACAGCAATTAATTAATTAAAGTCATTAAAATGAGGAGACAAGCCATTTTACAGCTGTTCTTTTGTGTGGTAATTTCCAAATCTAGTTATATGGTACTTAAATGATAAGCAGCTTTCCTTCAGCTCGCTCATTCATTCAGCTGCACCAATTCTCATTTCAACCCAAGAAGGAGCTGGTGACTCACACTTTCTTTTCTGATTACCCAGCACCAACACTCCAAGCAGGTTGCCAGAGAGATTGCAATGGGTGTCTCGCTCTCTGTGTGTTGGAGGGGCATGCTTAGGATTCTTGACATTCTCCTAGCAGTGAGAAGTACCAGAGGGAAACTACAAACTAGAGTATACTTGGAATGTATTGATCTGAAGTCAGTGGGTTTACTTCCAAAGAAAAATGCATATGGTTTGGTGACTGGTTGATTCTTTCTAGAATTACATCCAGCATTACACATTTAAGAAACAGAATAAACCACAAAAGTCATTTTCATGGATGAAGAGCAATGTTGTCCCAAAGCATAATGTACACCATTATCTGTTCTATGTATACTCCAGTGAATTATAAATTTGAAAAGCTACACAGTTTATAGGCATTATCTTTGAAATAGTCAAGATTAGTAGTCCTTCAGATAATATGTTTGTGGGTATCTTTTTGTCATAAGATTATTTAAACAGAACTTTATCCAATCAGTACTAAAGACGTTACTAATTGGATAATGAAATGTTTGCAAGAAAACAACCAAGTTTAGACAGCACAAATGATTCCACAGTACTTTATTTTAATTTGGCACTCTCTGACAACTTGATGTTAAAACTATAGCTCCCAAAATTTCTAGCTTGCGGTTCTTCATTGACCAAGAACATGGGGAGTTGTATTTTCAATGCATGTGAAGGACATCAGGTATAGGATTCAAAACAGAGGACAGCAGTCCCTTAATGTCTCCATTTTGGGCCACTTGTTTCATTAGTCACCAAAATAATCTATTACTGTCTATGTGTTGATCCCCTCCAGCATCTCAAACTATCAAACTGTTGCTGAAGAAACTACAGTACAATGGGATATGCCAGATGCCCATTTTACAGAATCAATAAACAATGTCTTGAGTTCCCATTTCTTACATTGGTATCTGTGCTTTAGTTGTTCGTTCAAAGTTTTTTCATCCCACTCTAAAAAAGAGAAGGAAAGAAGGGAGAAAAAAAACAAACATAGGAATTAGCTTATAAAGTTAAATAATAATCATTTTAATAACTAGCTGGATAGACTTAGCCCAGTCATGGAGACAAGACTTGAGTGAGTTTGTCTATCACAGCATAAATAGAATTATTTTATTTCCCATGTTTATCTGCTGCAATTTATTGGAATGTGTTAACTTTTCTGTGCACATTTTTATCACTGTATATATAATGTAGCCTATTCAGCTCTGGCTGATTTGAAAAAAGAGCTAAGCGGGATGATAATACATGGAGAAAATATACATGATCACTGAGGGTATATACTGGCTTGATGGCACATAAGTAAGTAGGATCAACATAGTACTTGGATAGAAAATCAGCCATGGAGATAATGAAAAACTTCCTTACTGTTGCCAAGAACACTTCATGGACATATCCCTGGAATCACCAAGAGACAAATTTGATTTAAAAATGATTTTACTACATTGCTGATCTCCAATAATAGTTTTGAAGTCACCTGTAATGTCTGTTGTTATATTTATATAGTGTTTTAAAATTAGTATAATTATTTATTTTCTCCATGGTCTTTACAATACCCATTAATTTGTAAGATGGTAAGAAGCATTCCCAGATCAAACTAAAGCAGTGGTTTTCAAATATTTTGCCTCAGGAGATCTTTACTTTCTTAAAAATATTGAGGACTTCAAAGAGCTGTGATTGATGTGGATTATACCTATTGATATTTTCTATGTTAGAAATTACAAGCGATACATTTTAAAATACTTATTTAATTTTACAGACCCCCCCCTAAAAAGGTCTCAGGGACCCCCAAAGGGCCCCAAATCACACTTTGAGAACCATCGAACTAAAGGATAATCAGACAATGTTCTGTTCTGACAAAAAGTTTATTAGATATAGATAGGATTCCCAAAAGCAGGTCCTTAATGCAAGAATACCGTCTTACTCATGTTTGCCAGCAATCAGAATTGAGAAAACTGTACTTGAAATAGAAGATCCCATACTAGTACTAAAGCTGCCAAAGAGGAAGAAAGGTGTCCATGGATACTTTTTCCATGCCAGGTATTAATTTTATGCAGATCTGTCTGACCTCCCTTATTCTCCCCACCAAAAGGTAAATAACCCTGTTCATTGCAATGTGTCCTTAAATAGGTAATGTCAACTCATAAAACATTTCTATGCCCATTTTATAGGAATCCTGACAGGAATGCTGAACAATGATAATTGGGACTAGAAGTTCTATAAAGCACCGTGATCCATGACCATGCTGCTTAACGATAGCAGTTCCAGCAGTCCCAAGTTACCATCATTAGGCAAACCACAGCAGATTGTTAAGCCAGCACCTCATATGACCACACATTCCAACTTCCTGTTGGCTTCCCCATTGACTTTGCTTGTGGGAAGCTGGGAGGGAAGATCTCAAATAGGGATTACATGACCGTGGAATACTGCAACAACCAGAACTTCAAGGAGTGGTCATACATAACATCATTTAGTGCCACTGGAAGTTCTGACAGCCACTGAACTAGCGGCCATTAACCAAGGACTACCTACAAGAATTGCTCCAGCCCGCTACTTGATTTGGTTGCCCTTTTTGTTGTGATTTCTTGGCCACATTAGGAAATGGGAAGAATAACTTCATTGTCCAGAATTCCTTAATAAGTCTACTGAGTTCACTTTTTTCCTGAAAAACAACATTCTCACCATCTAGCTGGTGATTAGTCAGCAAGCAAATGAATAAACAATCATTTCATCTCCATCCTATATCAGAATTTTACCAAGCTTCCATAAAATAAAACTCCACATGCAACTCCTGATCAGTCCAATTGTACCAACAGCAGAAACATTGAAAGACATGTTTGTGCTGAAAACATTTCTTCTTCTACCCAGTGGATGTTGTTCAGTTTCTACATCACTACTCACACACAACAGCGTTGTGTTAGAATGTAATCACATGGATACACATTTTCTAGCTCAGAGCCATGTCAGAATCTGTATTTCCTCATATTTTCTTCTAGCATCCATAGCTTTTAGAGGAAATGCCTATGCTAAGTTTCTTTATTGAACATGCAGAGTATAACTTCATCAGATGAAGAGCATTTTGTTTTATCTGCCCCAGTGGGCAGAAAAAAGAGAGTATGCTGAGAGATTTCTTTGAGCTGTTTTAAGTTCATTTAATTCTGGAGTAGGATTTAGTGCATGGGGAATATCTTGCTTTAGTTTTAAAAAGATTATGCCTTTTTCTCTTAAAGGCTTTCCGGAAGCATGTACTACGTAACTCTAGAATAGGGGTCCCCAAACTTGGCAACTTTAAGACTTGTGGCAGGCTGGGGAATTCTGGGAATTGAAGTCCACAAGTTTTAAAGTTGCCAAGTTTGGGGACCCCTGCTCTAGAAGATAGGGGAGGTTGAGAGATTTTTGAAAAAGCTCTTTTCTGCCATCACCTTCCGCTGCAACACAATCCTTAAGGAGCTTAAAAAGGTATTGAGAAAGGTGCTACAGGTGCACTCAGGTTTGGCCCTCAGCACCTTTACTCTTTCAGATACAAACTCTTGTGTGGCCTGAATGTTTTGGCATATTATGCAAGTGGGTTGCAGGCAAGCAACTTTCATGTAAAGCACTGTCCATCTGGTTTCACTTTAAAACATTTGCAATCTGTTTCCTGAACACGCATTCCAAATCAGAGGCAGAGTGCTTTTGATCTCCAGTAGGTGTGCAGCTTTACTGCACTTTTTGGGTGTGGCTAAAGGGCCACCTCAGTTTCTGAAAGTATTTAAAAGCAGTTTGAAAGGGGGATGGGAATTTAAAAGTGAAGTCTTTTAATTAATTTTATTATTATAAAATAATTCATGATAGTTTATATTATTTATAAACCATTTTTATTTTTTAATTTGTTTATTAGATCAATTTATATGGTGGACTGTCTCGTAAACGTGGCTCTGGCCAGTTTGATCAATTATGTGCCATCAAGTCTTAGCGGCCAGCCACATATTAAAAACAATATAAACATCATAAAAGCAGAGGCATAAAAATTCATGTTAGTTAATAAATTTAACTAACTACCTCAGTGTGTTTATTATTAGTTAATTTAATAAGTAATTATGATTTACTACTACTGACCACATCATGTCATCTCACAACTGAGTTACAGCTTTAAAATAAATTTAGAAAATTACAATCAAAATAAAATTCCTTCCTGTATGTACTCTTTTGTGTAAATACCAGTACTCATGGAAACACCTGAGACTTGTAGAAAAAGGAAGCAGCAGACAGAACTGTTGCCATGGCAATATCTTGATAATTGGCAACCAAAGCTAGAGGAATCTAGCAGGCTGACCTTGACCAACTGGAGACTACTGGACCTCAGTTTACAAAGATGCTTTGTAGAATACAGTTCATGATCTGCAATCTTAGAGTAGGACTAGAGTTAGATGAAAACCTTTGGTCTTTGTTGCCATCTACTGACTGTTTGGATTTTCACAGCCCCACTGTGGTAACTATACTGAAATAAGCATGCCCTGCAGAATCATGTGTTTTTCAATCTAATTATAAAAGTCCTACAGTACATAGGCATTAAATTCAGAACTTTGATAACTTCAATCTATCCCTGGAAACATGGATCTGGTGTTCGAGAAGTGGAGGGGAAAAAGAAAGAAAAAAAGAGCAGCCCAACAGCAGCTCAGAAAAAAAAGGTTTTCCCATTTCTGCTGTAAAGTAAATGAATGGACTTATGCCCAGGCATTCTACTTTTTTAGAAGTCTTTTGAGAAACTCAGCTGTGCTAAAAGATCTGCTTATAAAACCTAACTTGTTGGGTTTTTTTTAATAGGATCAGCAGTTTGCATACCATCCCCTTTTTTAGTCTGCATTATGCAGAATCTAAATTTGAATCGAGTTTATGAGACATTCCGCTTAGCTCTGAAAAGGGGAGGGAATTTGGAATGTTTTATGCAGATATGTGTGCATAGCTTACATTTGTTTTCACGTTTAAGAACATGTGTTCCATTAGATGACAATTCTTTAAATATATCAAGTGGGCCTCGTGGAAGATGTTTGATGTGCTAACATGCTAATCTCTTGTCCATTCACCCTGGAAGGAAGAGCCTCTGCCTTACTTTTCATTGTTCTCCTCACCCTGTTTTTTCATCTAAACCCAAAGAAAGAGGATGATCTTTTTTTAAATTTATTTTTCATTTTTTTCTGGGCTTTTCCTAAGAGCAAACTATAAGTTATCAGCTATTCTATATAAACTTTTTTAAAAGGATAGGAAGAACCAGCCAGAATGTTCACAATTTCCTACTTCTTTGTTTGTTTTAAATCCAGAAAATAGGGATCTATTTTATTGATTGATAGGAGAGATAAGGAAAATTATTTGAATCAAAATTTCTGACAAATGGAATGTCTGGAATGGTATATGATCTCTTGCTTCAGCAGGGGATTGGACTAGAAGGCTCCAAGTCCTTTCCAACTCTGTTATTCTAATATCTGCTGTTACGTGATTTTGCTTTAGGTGGGATTCAAATAATTTAACAACCAGTTCTCCCAGGGTTAGGTTGGCTGTCATGGGAGGCGTGGCTCATCCCTGTCCTTCAGCTCTGCCACATATGCACGACGAGCCTCCCGTGATAGCCAACCTGACCCTGGGTGAACCAGCTGTTAAATTACACACACACACATCCTATCAAAGTGGATCTTGGGTGCTGTGCTGAGCTGCAATGGAGAAATGGGCAATGGCCGACATGAGGGGAGGAGGAGGAGCAGGGAGAAGAATGAGGGAAAATAGTCTTCTCCTTCCATCGTGCTGGCCACTGTTTCTCCATTGCAGCTCAGCGCCCAGGATCTACTTTGATGTGTGTGTCTGTGTGTGTATAATTTAATAACCAGTTTGCTCGAACCAGTGTGAACCGGTTGAATACCTGTACTTGTAGCCTAGCCTCAGCTCCTTGGTTTTCCTGTATATTGCTGAGAAATTGGATGTACCGTAGGTTTGAATATATATCTGGAATAAAAGGGGCAGAGTAAAATTCTCATCATTTGGCTAATTCAGAGAGTGCCTTTGGCTAGTTGCATAATGCGTGCTGAGACTGCATGAAAGTTCAGCATTTGGGATAAGCCTTACATGATGAGAAATACAGAATCACACCCCGGCTATTGCAGTCACTTTTGGCCTTCCCATGACTTTTAGTTTGAAACCTTTCTGGGAGATGAAATGGCTCCATCATGGTGAATGGAGATGCAAGAGAGAAGATCCTGCTGCTGCTCCCTTTCTTCTAAGTCTCTTCTGGATGAAGGGATATCCCTGCTTTGCAACTGCCTCAGGGCATTTTGTGAGATTGGGGTCAGGACAGACCCATATAGCCAAGTAGGGACTCAAGTGGCTGAGTACCTTTTTGAAGCTTTAGCTATGCTCCTGCATGAGTACAGTTTTCCCATATCAGAATTGTTGTAGCATTTGAGCATACACTTGAGTGCATTAGCATACAGTAGATAAGCCTTTTTTGGACATCTCATGATACATGTGGAAATTATGGGAGTGACTGATCTATTTGGTTCCCAGAGTTTACGGTTTTCTCTTGTTAATCTGTCCAAGGAACAGTCCTGCCACACCCCAGAAAAAATTATAAATATTGATATAATGTTCCAGGCCCTTCTCCTTCCTCTTCCTGTTCCCTTTGTCTAAAGGTCTTCCCCAGATCAAAATTCTTGCAATGATCTCTGTTACTCCGTTACATAAATCTAGTTTGAAAAGACTATTAAGTTATTTATACCATTGCCTGATAGTATAAAGAAAAAAACTAAGGGGAGGTGGAGAAGAAATGCTAAAAGCAAACACATCTAATAGGTTGCAGTTTCATTTCGGAATCCTTTTGAAATATCTGAGAAATAACTGACACGTTTTCTCCTCTCTAAACAGTTCTAAACTCTGCTGGCGAGGACAAAGAACCTGTGTCTGCTTAGTGTGCGGTTTCAGTTTAACTCTTGATTTTTTTTAAACCTCATTAAATGCGAGACTGTGTGTTCCTCCAAGGCCCTTGTTTAGCAACAAATGGATGTGGAAATAAATATGCATACATTTCGTGCTTCTAAGGAGCCACTCCTCTAGTTAGTTCATGTGGTTAGAATTTACTGCTGGTGGTCGGTGAAATGTTGAGATTATGAGATATACAAAGGAGTGAATTAAAGCTTGTTATTTTTCACTGTTCTGATACGTGCATCTAGAGATTAAGAGAATTCTAATCTGCCTTTTCCTGACTATATGCAAGCTTCAGTTACTTTTCCCCATTTACTTATACGGAGAAATATCCCTTCATAAAACACAGAATGAGTGATAAAATGATCAACATATTTTTGAAACAGCAAGTGCTGTTCCTGAGTCCATACGCAAAATTTTACTGTGGGGTGTCAGTGGAGGCTCTTAGTGAAATCAGAGCTGCTCTTGCCCTTGCTTTGCTTCCCTCTCTACTGACTGAATAGGATGGCTCATCATGTCTAGCAGTGGGATTAGTTGTCTCTACATATTTTTATACAGTACATGGACAGAAGTGTTGTCAACTTACTGAAGGCCAAAACTCTTGTTATACTGTGAAACTTTATACCATGAAAAAGATTCTTCATTCTTCATGCATTGGTCAATTATCTTAAACACCTAGATCTTAATTACCATCACTCTAAAAACACACTTAAAAAAAGAAATTTGCATTTAATTTGTTTGCACAGATAAATATGTGTGGATGGGTGTACACATACTCGAGTTTCAAAATCATTCAGTCATCATTACAGTACATGTCATCATGGTGATCTGTTCCACCTGCCACCCAGATTTTCCATGATAGTCTCTGCTTTGCCTTCTTATGGTTCTTGACTTGAATTGCCATCAAACAGAAAAGTGCCCTCTGTATAATTGGACACCCAGGCCATTGTCTAAAACAGAAAGAGAGAATAAGGTTTTCAGAATGATGAAATGAGGGCACAAAGTCCCATTGTAGGGGTTCATTGAATTTCACTGAATCCCATAACCCTCCCTGCGCCCTCACAATAGGACAGGATACAAAACAGTAAATACTTGAGTTCCCTATTTGGGGTGTGAAGCTCAGTTCATCTAAAAGGCATTTGTGCTGTTGAGGCACCTTTAGGAGATAATGTCTGTTTTAAATAGATAAAACCTCAAAGGCCTTTCACTTTTCTTTTGTTTTGATTTTCTGGTTTGTTTCCGCTTATCCTCTCTTTCTTTTGTCTGGCTGCTGCGGGAGTTGTTAGAAATGCAAGCAGCCAAGAATCGACTGTTTGCAAAGCCTTTTTAAGCTTTGGCATCATTCCTTCCTGCTTTGAGGGGATCATGTAAGTGGCATGATTTTTTTTTTCATTCAGGTTGCAGAAGAAACATTATTCTGCCCATCATATATGTTACAAATTTAGGAGGCGACCCACAATGGGCAAGTAGTGTTGGGTGTTTGAGAGAGTAGAATTTTAATAGGATACGGGGGAACAGAAATTTCCAAATCCATTAGAGATAGGGGGAATCTAACCATAATAAGGACTATTTCAAACACGGCAGTTTTTAAATGTTTGGTTTTGGAATGAAACACGGAAGAAGAGAAGAAAATAGCAGAAATTCAATTGTTTCATTATATTTGGTGCTTGGAATTAGAATGAAACAGGGTTTGACAAAATACCTGCATGCTCAAAAATCAAGACAAAGTGAGTTAGGAAGGTAAAGATGCAGAAAATTATAATGGACTCTGAAAGAAATTGATAACATGGCATACAAGACCATTAATTCTTCTCACAGTGCACCAATTTGCACATATTATTATAGCGCTGCAACTGCAGAACTTTTTGACACATTGGCTTTTTTCCTCTGAGAGGTAGTAAGAATGAAGAACTCACAAATGCTTTCTGAGCAAAGATTCATTATGAACAGGAACCATTAGGACCATTAAAATCTTTTTTTTTCCCCTTCTCAAATCAGTACTAATTCAAATGTACTTCCACTACTGAATTAGAAAATGGAAGCGTACCGTATTAAATCTGGAAGTGGAAAATATATTTTCATCACTTTTCAGTATGTATAGCTTCCTTCTGATTTAATCACGACTCATAATTTGGAACATTTAAAAAAGCCTTCACTGTGAATCACCCCCACACACATCTATCTTTATATATTATTTATGTAAATGTATCCTAAGTAGTCACTAATATTTAACTCAGCTAATTGGAATAACCTTTGTTTTCAGTCTCAGAATAAATAGGCAATTGATATTCTTTTTTATCTAAAGGTTGTTGGGTTTTGTTTTTAAATCCTCATTTGAAATCAGTTTGTTTGTTTGTCTTTGCAGAATTTCCTCCCAAGGAACGTGCCTTTTGATTAGGGGCAGAATGTTCTCCTGTAAAAATACCTACAGCTTGAGCAGAACAGCCATCATATCGTGCTCTCTCTCTTTCTCTCTCTCTCCAGGGCCATTTTATATAAATAGGAAGGGTTTTTAGACGATGCTTATCCTTGATTATTTCTGACCCTGCCGTATGTTGTTTGCTCGTGTTGGTGATTCTGTGGGAATTGCATGAAACTCCAGGAAAAGATTCATATCATGGAGATGAATGAATCTCAAGTCTATCACCTACTATTAGCCTGTTGATATCAGATGTCTGCTATGCCATGGTTTAAATGGAGTTAGCCTAATACTGATGACAATCATAACAGTTTATGGAAGAAACCATAGTTGATTTTACATCCGTACAAAAGAATTACTTTTCCAGGGATTCAGAGGTACAAACTATGTTGTGGTATTTCAGTATGTTGTAAGTGAGAATGCTTGATATTAAATTTTACCTGGGTTGTATAATGGTTTGCTGAATCCAGCTTTCTGCTAAATAATATTAAAGAAAAGATAAAAATAATCATAACAGTATCAAAGTATCTTAAAATTAAAGCACACAGAGAATTTCACTACAGTATCTTAAATCATTTTTTTTTAAAAAACCTTATTTCATATAAGGTGTAGTATACAAGAACTGAAATTCACATTTTGTAGTTTGTTCAGCTAATTCTAATAGTAGTTGTCTACTTTGACCAAGAATTGTTTTCCAGAATCACAATCAACATATGATTCACATTTGAATTAGAATTTATTCAGTTGCTTGCTTATTTTAATGGCAGACCCCAGCAAAAAGCAGAGAAGGGAGACATTTTAAAAGTGACAGCCATTTTGAATTTTCTAAAATTCAAAACCACCTCAGGCAAAACATAATGGCAAAATGTAGGAGGCAGATAAATCAGAGTCCACTTTCTAAGATGGGTGTAATAATTGGCAGAATCCTTAAGGAATCAGGAAGATCTTTTATTGTTTTCCCTTCCCTTCTTTTCTCTCTTTTATACTAATGCCATTGTCGGAAGAATTTTAAAAAAAGAACCAATATTTCTTATTTTCCCAAATTGCAGGGCAGATGAGAGAACATGGAAGAGATGCCAAATTGTACAGATGCTTGAATGAGGCATGTAAAAGCAGGAAAAATCCTGCTAATTGCTTGTTTCCCCAAATCTGTCCCAAAGTGAAACAGGTTGTCTCAAACAGGAAAAAAAAAAGGCAATCATTTTGCCATTCCATAATTTAAGTAAGAAAATAAAGTGAAAGAGAAAACCCCATGCTTTCCTTTCTCTAAACATAAAACAAATGAATGCCCGAGGTTGTTTCACAAGAAGATCAGGTGTTCATGGCTGGAGAGCTGACAGGAAAATTAAAAATATGCTTTTAGCACTGATTTTTGAGTTGCACAGTTAACAAACATAATTCACGGCCACAGTATGTTTTAAAATGGGGTTGAAAATTTTGTGGAAGACATTTCCCTTAACAGCTGTTCTAAATGACTGCCAAGTGAAATAACTAAGCTCAGAGCTCGTAGACTTACAAAATGAGTAGTTCAGAGAACCAGCAAATCCCACCTCTGACTGGAGATTTTACAGTGTCCTTCCCCCACCATGCCCACCAAGCCCCCCCCCCCAACAGAGTCAGTAGTTTAAAAAATTGAATCCCACCACTGATACATAGTATTTGGATCCCAAGTGGGAAAGGTGGTTTGGATCCAGGATCAATATGATCGTTGAACCTGGCTGTGACACGCCAGATAAATACTACAAAGTCCCAGGAATATATATGTGTCTGGCTTCAAGGCAGTGGTAGGAATTTTTTTTACTACTGGTTCTACAGGTGTGGGTAGGGGGCGTGGCCATATAACTGGGTGGGCATGTTGTTTTTTTGCTTTTTGCAGTAGCACTCCCCCCTCCCTGGTTTTTGGGCCTTCTGGACCTCGGAGAAGCCTCCTGAGGGGAGACGTTTTTGCTCCCAGAAGGCTTCCCTGGGGCCCAGGAAGGCAAACCCTTCCATTTTTTGCCTTCCTGAGCCTCAGGGAAGCCTCCTGGGCAAAGCAGTAAGTAAGTGAGGGGAATCCCGGCATAGCTGACTTTAGGAACAGCTGATTGTTGGGAGGGGAAAAAAAGAAATACCTTAAGGATTGACTGGGAGGGCGAGCATTAATAGGATGGGGTGAGCGAGCATCAGGTGAGCGGGTCAGGCGAGCGAGCAATGACCGGGCAACTTGGTCAGAGGCATGGCTAGCCAGAAGTTACTACCAGTTTGGCGACCCACACCAAATCCTTGCTACCAGTTCGCTTGAACCGGTGCGAACTGGCTGAATACCACCACTGTTTCAAGGCATTACTGAGGTAGTAGGCTGCATCCTCTTTTCATCTCCTTCTGAGCACACATGCATTTTCAGATAACAGATAATCAGAGTTGGAAGGGACCTTGTAGGTCATCTAGTCCAACCCCCCGCCCAAGTGGGAGACCCTACACCATTTCTGACAAATGGCAGTCCAATCTCTTCTTGAAAGTCCCAAGTGATGGCGCTCCCACAACTTCCGAGGGCAAGGTGTTCCATTAGTTGATTGTTCTCACTGACAGAAAGTTTCTCCTTATTTCCAGGTTAAATCTCCCCTTGTTCAATTTCCACCCATTATTCCTTGTATGGCCTAGAGGCACTTTAGAAAATAGCTTGACCCCCTCCTCTCTGTGGCAGCTCCTCAAATATTGGAAGACTGCTATCATGTCTCCCCTGGTCCTTCTCTTTACTAGACTAGCCAAGCCCAATTCCTGCAACCATTCATTGTAAGTTTTAACCTCCAGTCCCCTGAGATTTTCCTGAGATTACAGCTTTGCAATAAATTCCCAATAAAAATAGTAAAAAATGTCAGACTGTTCAACCCATTCCAGAAAGATCGGGAGTTTCTATGCAGAAAAATTTCCCGGCATGTTCCTTTCAGATATTTTGGATCTAAAGCCCTATCCCGCTCACCAGAATTGTTATTCATTTTTTCTAGAAGACTTCTCTTAGTTTTTCAATGATGTCAAGAGGCATCCTTCACGCATGGGCATACTAGACATACTCTCAACTCACTTGGGATGGCAAGCAAGGAGTACAGGTTTAGCTGTAGAAATTGAGTAAGCTTTCTAGAATAATTTTCTCAAAATTCCTTACAATCCACTAGGAGTATGACTGGGGGAAGAGCAGGGATGCTTCAAGAGAGGTGTTTATATAGCTCTGAATTCATGAATATAAATATAAATAGACAAACAAAAACAGTGCCAGGGCTGCCAGAATGAATGTGTTTTGGGTCCTCTGTTTCTTTGTTAACCCTTGCTTCCGAAAGTAGAATTAAACATTCCTGTTTCCCAGCAAGTTGCTTAAGAAACAAGCAAATTGTGGGAAAAGCAGCTCCCCAGAACAATAGGTGATATTTCTTTACTTGGGAAAAAATGGCACTTCATGAAAGAAGTTCCAAATCTTTTACAGTGTATCGCAAATATTTGAAATTCTGACCTGGCATTTTCACCAGCTTCATCTGAAAAGGCCCAACTCTTAACCAAGCACAAAATGCAATAAATTCAAGATGCTCACCCTGAGATAGCTGAGGCAGTGACCTTTCCTCCTAGAAACCATTTTTGGCAAGGGAAAGGCACTATCTAACAGGCAAATGCAACATTATAACTTGCTGCATTTTGCGATTAGTTTCTCCCAGGGAACAGAATAAAGTAATTGCAACATTTTGCTTGGCATACCTATCTTGTTCTGGGTCAAAAGATACTCTCTCTCCCTGTTCTTTCCCTAACAACATGAAGGGGGAGTTTTATCTGGTGAGCATTATCTGCCTTGAAATGAACAGAAGCCAAGAGAGCGACAGAAGTGTATAGGAATGAGTAGATAATGCAGGTAGCAACTTCAAAAATAGCCCTGAACTTGCTGGAAAATTCTAAGCTCCAAAGCTGTGCAAGCCTACTATTAGCTCATTGATGGTTTCTGTAACATGTCATGTGGAACTTGGTTTTCATAAAGGCAGACAAGCAAGATGAGAGGTTCAGTTGCTCTTTTGTAGCCCATTTATTTGGTGGAGAATCCTAGCATATTTTTATTTCCTGGCTTTTCCTTCATTGGACTGCAGAAATTATACAGGTAGTCCTCGACTTACAACAGTTCACTTAGTGACTGTTCAAAGTTACAACGGCACTGAAAAATGATTATTTTTCACTTATGACCATTGTATCATTCCTATGGTCATGCAGTTTACAGTCTTGACAACTGACTCACATTTATGATGGCTGCAATGTCCCAGGGTCACGTGATCCCCTTTTGTGACCTGACAGCAAAAGTCAATAAGGAAACCAGATTCACTTCACACTAATGAAGACTAATTTAACAGCTACAGTCATTCACTTAACAAATAGGGCAAGAAAAATCGTAAAAAGGGACAAAACTCATTTAACAAATTTCTCACTTAACAACATAAATTTTGGGCTCAATTGTGGTCATAAATTGAAGACTACCTCTAGTTGCTTTTCATGCCATACTAGTGAAGCATTACTACTATTTCTGCTATCTTTTGCTGAATAACAGAGTTGGAAAGGACCTTTGAGGTCTTCTAGTCCAACCCCTTACTCAAGCAGGAAACCTATACCATTTCAGACAAATGGTTGTCCAATCTCTTCTTATTAAAAAGCCTCCAGTGATGGAGCACCTACAACTTCTGAAGGCAAGTCATTCCACTGATTGATTGTTCTATCAGGAAATTTCTCCTTAGTTTTAGGTGGTTCTCTCCTTGATTAGTTTCCATCCATTGCTTCTTGTCCTACCTTCGGTGGCTTTGGGGAAAGTACATTTGCTCTTCATATTTGTCCTCTCTTTCCATTTATAGCTTCATTTTTCCTTAAAAGTAGCAGGATTGTCTCCAAATCAGTGTCATGATTTTAATACCATGGTCCTTGGTAAAAGCCAGCTTTCTTTTGAACTTCTCTTGTGGCAGGGAAATTCAAAAGACGGAATATTTTGTTATATATTTTATTTTAATAAAAAATGTGATTGCCGTGCTTGAATTCCTAAGTGGAAGAGGAGGGGCATAATATTCCTTTTTATTTCCTATATTCTATTTTGTCATAGCTCCTCCCAAACATATCAAGGCTCAAAATGGCTTCCTCCCATTTTGATTCTGTATCATCTTTCATTTTTAACATTTTATGAGTTTGATCTGTACTGCAGAACTGATTTAATTATTATTTTGTTGCTTGGTGGGGTTTTGCTTCTATAATATTCAATTTAAAGCACATTAGATGATAGTAAACTGTCCTGTGGACAACTTTATTAGATGGGTCTTTCCTCTCATAAACATTCATTCCCAAAGCCAAAGATATGCTCATAGAAATATTAAGCCTTTAGAATAAATACTACTCTCCTCTCAAGATGCTAGTTTAAAAAAGATCCCTATAAACTCAACTCTTTATGTATAAGAACACTATAAAAATATTGAGGAAATTTGAGGAAGCTGATTCATGAAAGTTTGCAATTAAACCATCCATCATTATTCAGTGATTGCACTTAAGTTTTATATTTGAATTTTTTGTTCTGCTCTGGATTGTTCCACATGCCACTCCCATATTCACATCTTGGCACGAGTATCCATGACCCTCCCAATATATGTACAAGAGCATTCTAGGTAGTTCATGCCCTAATGTTAAGATTCTATTACTGTTAAACCTAAATTGATTCCATTGTTTTCTGCCACAGTGGTTTGTTAGTTTATAATTTTCAAGGCTCTTATAGCAACAAAGTGTTAATCACCTTTTTTTCCATCTTGAAACTATAAAGAAAAAAAAGCAAGAAACAAAGAATAAGTTAATGTACTTAGTTTTATTGTATCATGTGTGGCAAAAATTAGAAGAAAATGCAATGTTTGAAGGTCGAATTCATATGGTATTTATTTTCCTTCTTTAAATTATTAAGGATAGACTATTTAAGTTTTAATAATAAGTAAAGGAAAACTTTGTTTATGGCCATTGATTAGCCACATATAGAATTGCAAAATACAAAAAAGCACCTGTCAGCTGTTCTTTCGATAATGCGGGGATGAACGATAACATAAGAATCCACTCTTAGCTGTTCAGTGAAGTTCTGTTTTATTCATGTTAATCCACCACAATCACAGGCAACAGTGATCAACAATTAAAAATGTAGTTAAAGTCAGCTCTGGGCTTCGCTACAAACCCCAGCTGTATTTATACACATCATGGTTTTAATTATCTTCCAGTTAGTTATTTTGACTAACATCCTTCATTGTTAACTATTTTTATTTATTTATTTATTTATTTATTTATTTATTTATTTATTTAAATTTATATACCGCCCCCCTCTCCCAAAGGAACTCGGGGCGGTGAACAACCAAGATAAAATACACATATAGAAATACAAATACAATATTTAAAAGTTAAAAGAATTAAATACGTTGGCCATATCAAAAGATTAAAAATAAGGGATTAAGAAAGTTAAAAACCAAATTAAAAGCTCTAAAAACCCCTAGGCCAGACCGGCTTGCTGAAATAAATAGGTTTTCAACGCACGGCGGAAGGTCAGGAAATCAGGGATGGTCCTCATCTCCGGGGGTAATTTGTTCCAAAGGGAGGGTGCCCCCAATGAGAAGGCTCGCATCCTCGGGGTCGCCAGCCATCCAGCCGGCGGCACCCCGAGGAGGCCGACTCTATGGGAGTGTATTGGTCAGCGGAAGGCCGATAATGACAGGAGGCGGTCTCGCAAATATCCTGGTCCCGAGCCATGGAGCGCTTTAAAGATAATAACTAAGACCTTGAAGCGCACTCAGAGGGCCACCAGGAGCCAATGCAGCTTGCGCAGAAGTGGTGTAACATGGGAGCCCCGAGGAGCCCCAACACCACCCGCGCGGCCGCACTCTGCACCAGCTGGAGCCTCCGGACGCTCTTCAAAGGCAGCCCCATGTAGAGAGCATTGGCATAGTCTAGGCGGGAGGTTACAAGGGCGGAAGTGACTGTGCGAAGCGCATCCCGATCCAGAAAGGGCCGCAACTGGTAGATCCTACGGACCTGACCAAAAGCCCCCCTGGCGACGGCCGCCACATGGTCTTCTAATGACAGCTGCACATCCAGGAGGACACCCAGATTGCAAGCCCTCTCTGTGGGGGCAAGAATTTCCCCCCCCCCACAGCCAGCGATGGAACCAGCTGGCTGTACCGGAGTGCCGGGAAGCACATGGATGGGGCGGAACAGGCTTCACCTCAACCCATCTAAGACTAAGTCTTAGATGGGTTGAGGTGAAGCCTGTTCCGCCCCATCCAACACTGCACGGCCTCCAGGCACCGGGTCATCACTTCAACAGCTTCATCGGGGTGGCCCGGGGTAGAGATGTACAGCTGAGTATCATCAGCATACTGATGGAACTCTACCCCAAAGCCACGGATGATCTCACTCAGCGGCTTCATATAAATGTTGAACAGAAGGGGCGAGAGCACCGACCCCTGAGGCACCCCGTAAACCAGGGGCTTTGGGGCTGACCTCTGGCCCCCCGCAAACACGAATTGCAAACGGCCAGAGAGGAAGGAAGAGAACCACCGCATAATAGTGCCCCCCACTCCCAACCCCTCCAGCCGCTGCAATAAGATACTGTGGTCGACAGTATCGAAAGCCGCCGAGAGATCTAATAGGACCAGGATAGAGGAATAACCTCTGTCACAGGTTCTCCAGAGATCATCCACCAATGCGACCAATGCCGTCTCTGTGCTGTGCCCGGGCCTGAAACCCGATTGGCGTGGTTCCAAATAGACAGCTTCATCCAGGTGCTGGGGGAGCTGTTGTGCCACCACACTCTCAACAACCTTCGCCACAAAACGCAGGTTGGAGACGGGACGATAATTAGATAACAAAGTTGGGTCCAGGGACGGTTTCTTGAGGAGGGGTCTCACCACTCCAGGCAGGTAGATATCCCTCACTCAAGGAAGCATTAATAATACCCTGGAACTAGCCTCGTGTCACCTCCCAAGTGGCCAACACCTGCCAGGAAGGACACGGGTCCAATAAACATGTGGTAGCATTCAGCCCCCACAGCAACCTGTCCACGTCTTCGGGGGTCACAGGATCAAACTCCTCCCAAATGACTTCCCCAAATTCCGCCCCCGACCCTCCACCCAGAGTTGCCCATTCAGAGTCCAACCTGTCCTGGATCCGATTTTATCCAGCAGGAAATTTGAAAAGTCTCAGCCCGTCCCTGCAAGGGGTCCTCCTGCGCTCCCCCTTCCAGGAGGGAGCGGGTCACTCTAAACAGGGTGGCCGGGCTGTTTCCTGAGGATGCAATAAGTGTGGAAAAGTGAAAACGCTTTGCCATCCTTATTGCCACTAAATAGGTCTTAATATAAGACCGTAATAGTGTTTGGTCAGGTCCGGAGCGAGTAGTCCTCCAAATACTCTCCAGGCGTCTTTTCCGGCGCTTCATCTCCCTCAACTCCTCAGAGAACAAGAGCGGCGCCAGGTCAGAGGCTGCAAGGGCACGACCCAGTCCAGGGCCCCAGCCGCCACCCTATCCCAGGTGGCGACCAGGTCCTAAACCGAGTCGTGTGCTCGAACGTCGGGACATGGCCCAAGCTCCATCAGGAACCTATCTGGATACATCAGGCACTTGGGGCGGTACCAATGTATTTGGTCCGCCTCCCTGTGATGGGGGGGAATGGCCTGGAAGTCCAGCCTAAGGAGCGAATGATCTGACCATGACAAGGGCTCAACAAAAACGTCTCCAATGCCAAGATCATCCTGCCACTTCCAGAGACAAAAACCAGATCCAGGATGTGACCCCCAGTGTGAGTGGGCTCCTAATTAATTGGGTCAGGCCCAAGGCTATCACGGAAGCCAAGAACT
Source organism: Bungarus multicinctus (assembly GCA_023653725.1). Taxonomy (NCBI): domain Eukaryota; kingdom Metazoa; phylum Chordata; class Lepidosauria; order Squamata; family Elapidae; genus Bungarus; species Bungarus multicinctus. Next base: position 7,670,529 of record CM042838.1, read on the forward strand.
CCTGAGCAATCCCCGAGGCCCTGCCAGCCGAAGGCAGGTTGAAATCCCCCATGACCATCAGCCTGGGGGTCTCAACTGCCAGGCCGGCTATGATCTCGAGGAGCTCAGGAGAGCCAATGTCACATAGCAGGGAGCCAGGTATGTGATCAATAGGCCCATCTGAATCCCGGAACCACACTTTACAAAAAGGGACTCACATCCGGTCGTCTGAGGAACAGTGGATTCCCTAGGACCCAGATCCTCCTGAATAATCACCGCAACCCCCCCACCCCTCCCCTGGGCCCTCGGCTGATGAAAGACCCGAAACCCGGCTGGGCACATCTCCACCAGAGGGACACCCCCCTCTTGTCCCAGCCAGGTCTCGGTAAACTAACCTCTGTTAAGGTCTAAACTAAACTAAACTTTGTTAAACTCTATGAAACTCTACGTTTTGTTAAAGCTAAACATCAGATTATATTACACAACAATATGACTATTTATGTTAACTCCTATGTGTCTTCCACCATTCTTATCCCTCCACCTGTGTGATATTCTGTAATATAGTCTCAGTATGGTATCATTTTTTGAGGGAAATGGATGTCCATCATTTGTTGTCACAGTTCCAACCTAGTCTTTGTTGGAGTCGTGACAGCACCATCAATATTAAAAGTAAAACAATAGTAATAATTGACAAGTGGGTGAGAACAGAGAAATAACATTGGCCTACCCCTATGAATTTTTCCCAACCCATGGGCCACAAATTGGTACCGGTCTGCAGCCTGTTAGGAACTGGGTCCTGCAAGTGAGTGAAGCTTTATCTGAGCCTACACGGGATCTAGGTAGCATAAGAAACCATTCCCCCCATGCAGCCCGTCTGAGGAAAAGTTGTTTCCCCAAAACCGGTCCTGATACAAAAAGGGTTGGGACTGCTCTCCTAGAGATCTACACATATTCAAAAATGATGTTGGTATTCTTTTTGGTTGTTATTCAACAACGACATGTGAATGGTGGATGGGTATATAGAAGATGGTACCTTCCAGATATGCATAGAACGTATTATTCGGGGGGGGGGGATTTCAATTCTTGATGACTGTCACCATCAATACCACATGTTGATGCAACCCATTGCCAGATAGAAAGTTGTAGTCCAATATAATTAAGGAGTTAGAATTGGAAAAAGTTCCACGCATAATATTGATGTTCTAATAGGTCAGTGTTTTGTCTTTGTAAAAATCAGATGCATAACTTCTTATAATCAGTTTTGAGGTCTAAGTTCTGTTTGCAATCTTTTTGCAACAACGCAGGAATGGGAAAGGAAAACCAGTCAATCTGAAAAAGTACATAAGGAAATTCACTTGCCACAAGCCCACATATCTCAAAGTAAAGGGTATACTTCTCAGGTCAAAAAATGCACTTATTTTAGCAAGTTTTAAGTTCTGACACTCAATTTGACAAATCAGTGCTACATCTGTTGCAGAAGCAAAAATAAAGAGCAATTTGTACCATTCTGAATTATTTCTTTGGGGAGTAATGCCATGATAGAAAAGTAATCCTGAATCCATATCAGAAGAGTAAGTTGGATCCAGTACTAAGAGAATAAATTGTGGCCAGGGGAAACAATGTTCCCAAGTGTTTAACTCATGTCCACCAGCCACATCTGTTCATTTCATATCCTGCACTAAGCAAGGAATTTTGGGTAACTGTTTAACATTTATATTGACATATTGTTGATTGAAGTTCAACCTAACAGGAGTGGATTTCTGTTCCAGAAGAGAAAGGATGATAGGGAAATTGGAAGTGATCCTGCATCCTGTTTTTAATGATGTTAAGATATTGGCACAATTACAGCTGCACTAGTCTCTAATAGCAATGTTGACTAAAATGTATTTTATTCTAATAGTAGATGACAGCTCATAAACTCATTACTTTTACGCAGTATAAAAGAACAATTCCATAGGAAGTAAGTGATTGTTACTGGTTGAATATACTATGGCACAAAAACAACTTCCTTTACCTCATTATCCCAAAGAAAAAATATTGATGTTATTCAGGGCTGTGTCTTGTTTATCAAGTCTGTGTCTTGTGAAGCTTGAATAAACACATATCAACTCTTTACAGGAAGAAAATGAAATCCCTGCCAGCGTATTTGTGAAAGAGCCTGTTCCCATTACTGATGGGAAGGAAGAGCCTGTCGATGAGAACAAAACCTTGGAAGAAACCTTGCACACTGTGGAATTATCCTCAGAGGATGAGTTGCCCCACGATGACCTTGCAGAAGACAGCATGGATGAGAAAATAGAGGAGTCCAGAGCTGAGAAAATCAAGAGATCGAGCCTTAAAAAGGTTGACAGCCTGAAGAAAGCGTTTTCCCGCCAAAACATTGAAAAAAAGATGAACAAGATAAGCACCAAGATTGTCTCGCCTGAGCGGAGAGAGAAGATCAAGAAGTCTTTTACTCCTAACCATCAGAAGTCTTCTTCATCAAAAAGCTCGTCTTTCAAGGTCTCTCCCCTGACATTCAACGTGAAGAAAGTCCGTGATGGAGACACATCCATAGAAATAGAAGATAAGCCAGGGGAAGCAACTGGCAGTGAGCATGCCACCAGTGAAGAGGGCACCCTCACTTCAGATCCAGTCTGTTCTTCTTCTCCAGCAGAAGAAGGAAAAGCTTTTGCTGATTCCTTGGAAAAAGAGTCGGGAAGTGAAGGAGAGGTGGTGATCAACAACAACATTGAGCTTGCAATTGTTGAAGAAGATGATGACTATAGAGCTTCATTAGAAATCGGACAAGAACTTTATGAGGAAAGAAGCAAGCCAATCAGTGAAGAAATGGAATATTCTGAAGAATCCAATCAAGCAGCTGTCCTCCACGTAAACCAAACAGCATAAATTGCTTGTGTCCTTTCTACATATGATATTTTTAATTATATCAGTCACCAGAATATGTCCGAATACTATAAATGTGAGATCTAATAGTGAATCACAGTGGAATTTTTGGTTTTAAAGCATAGATTTCCTTACAAAACTGTTTTGTTCACTCAGTTAGAATTGATTCCCACAGTCAAAAGTAGGGCTGTTCTACAAATAACACAAAAGCAGATTTCATGAGCAGTTTTTAACCTCTTTCCATCACCACTTCAATCGTCATCCTACTTTCTAATGTTTAAAAGAAGTCTTTAAGGTCATTTGATAAAAGGCATTTCCTACAGAGTCTTTTTTAAATTATAATTAAGAATGTAAGCAGTGCCCTGCTAGATCAGACCCCTTGCCCATCTAGTCCAGCAGAATATTCTCTGGCCAACCTACTACATAAGGAAGCTCATTTGTCTCCCAGCAGATTCAGGGAAGTCACACTGCCATCAATTCCTTGATCCCCAAGACCTCCATGAATTGATCCAACCTTTTTTTTTAAGCCAGACAAGCTGGTAGCTAGCACCTCATCTCATGGTACTGAATTCCAAAATGTAATTACGGGTTGTGTTTTAAAATAAAGTCCTCGGGTCAATCCTGATTCTTCCAATGTATTCAATTTGGTTCTAGTATTTTGAGAAGAGGAAAATAGCATAATTTCATAATTAAAGAGTTATTGAAGATTTGCATAGATCCATGACCTCATCCACATCTACAATCAGCTCTCAGTGGAGAAGGCATGGCTATTAAATGTTCCAAGAATTATCTTTTTTTTTTTTTCAAAAACAGATCCCATGTTTTCTTCAATCTAACCTGTGAGCCTTCATTGAAAAGATGATTTCCAGGATTCTGCTTGGCACATTGTCCTGGAGAAACTGTCTCTTTTGGAAGGAACTGTAAAATCCATAGGAGTATCCTCTTTGCCTGTTAACTTTTTCCTACTAACTGCTTTTTAAGTTACAATCCAATTAGAAGCTAACTACTTTCCCATCTATGCCATAATAGTAAGACAATTCATCGTCTTTTTCTACCCCTATGGAATCCTCAAAGTTTGTAATTTCCATTCTTGATGTGCTGTGACAATCCCAGCACAAAGTAAGAGTGAACTTCATGTGACAAGAGCTGATACTGGAAATTCAGGAGTGAATTACTGAAAAGTACAGCTTTTGATAGTATACTTATACACATTGTGTGCAGATGCACTGGAAAAGATATTTTTAGCATATACAATTGATTTGGGAAACAAATTACTGTGAGGAGGCTGTACCTCAACAAAAATATGAAAATGGGATTTTTGCTTCCTTATCGCTGTTCAGTCCCTTAGTTAATTAATAACCATTGATACAGAACAATTAGGCAGTTGAGATTTCTGCCTAATAGTGTGCATCAACCTATTTTGTTTTAGTGACCTTGAAAATATTCCTTTATCTGCCTCAGCTCCTTGAAAGATGAGCTTTAGTTTTGTTTTGTCCTTCCAAATAAAACAAAATCAAGTTCTTGTGAAACTACAGGTAGTCCTTGAGTTACAACAGTTCATTTAGTGACCATCAAACTTTATAACAATGTTTAAAAAGTGACTTATGACTGTGTTTCACGCTTACGATCATTGCAGCATCCTCATGGTCATGCAATCAAAATTCAAATAGGGGATCATGAGATCACTTTTTGCAAGCAAAGTCAGTGGGGAAGAAAGATTCACTTAACGATGTTACTAACTTAACAACTACACTGAATCACTTAACAAGTGGCAAGAAAGATATAAGCAGGGCAAAACTCATTTAACAACTCTCACTTAGCAACAGAATGTTGGGCTCAATAATGGTCATAGGTCGAGGACTACCTATATGGTGCAGTCTTATAGCTTATGTTCTGAAGTCAATCCCATCAAGTCTGTTTGGACTTACTTTCAAAGGACTACATGTAGGATTACAGCTGTAGTATAGTAATGAAGTAATAGTAGTAATCAAAGATAATATATGTTAAGATCTCTTGTAGATTTTTTTTTCTATGTGTACCTTCCCATCATGGAACAGCATTCCCCCCCCCACACACACACAATTAGAGCGATAAGATACATGTCTAGACATAAAACTATGAGATCAGTAAGATGCATGTCTTGTCTTAGTATCTAAATTGATAAGAACGTGGTATGGTTAGGGAGTGTCTGTGCACCACAGAAACTGATGGGCTACAACTCTCATTAGACCCAGCCAGAAAAGTCAGTGATTGGGGTTGATAGGAGAATATCTTCTATGTTCTCCCTGACTGACATAGGGCAAAATGTGTTGAGGAACAGACAAAGGCAAATAGGATCTCTTTATTTCCTTATCTAATTCCAACATAGTGTTCAAAACGAGGAGGGGATACCATTCTTTCCTAGTCGAGAAAGTTGCATGTACTATTTTGCTCATGTGCCAAGATAGACATGCTGAATGAGCAAAGTAGTAAGGAGCATTCCTCCTTTCACACATGCACCCTATGCCCCATGTCAGGTTGCACCCTATCCTAAGTCAGCAAAGTAATTCTGACACAAAAGAATCCCCTCATGTAGTTCTCCACAATCTTGGCAAGTTGCTTCCCTTTCAGGAAAGCCCAGATTTGCTTCCTGAGGCAGACATGCCATCTCTTGAAAGTCCAAACTGTTCCTGTGAGATGCCAAGTTGCTTTACAACTATTATGGAAGGCAACATAGGTGATGGGTGGGATAGCAGATCAAGTAAACTTACAATGGAATGTCTATATAGGTGCTTAGGATAACTTGCTTGCTTCTGTTCCATGCAGCCTTAAGTTGATTATTAATGTATATAGATATATATATGTGCTTTATGTTAGATTTATTTTAAGAGAGAATACATTTAAGAGAATAAAGAAAATTATTATTTGCTTAATAAAAACAATTATGTTTTAAATGACCAAAGGGAGATATGGGGATATATATATTGTAATCAAAGTAGTTCATAGAAATAGATTATCAAATAGTGATCTATGCACCAAACTACTGTATTTAGAGTGTAGGGTAAGGGATGGCGTGGCATATTGCAAGACGATCAATTGAAAGTTCAAAGAATATATAATAAAATAAGAGAGGGGTTACAATAGTAAGAAATGTACTTAAGTAGCCCAAATATATTATCCAGGGAAAATATATTTTTATTCTGGGCCTGCACAATGTTACAGAGAAGACTGTTCTGAAAAGTGTATCCATGGATTATATGTAAGCATATATTACAAAAAAAAGATCACAGTTTCCGTCAGCAATATGAATCTTAATTTCTTTGTTTCTGTGGGTGTTTAAGTGTGCATAGCCACACAGATGAATGCCCAAATGTAGAATATATATAAATCACCTAATAATTGTCCAACAGAATGAAGTAATCCTACTGAATATTGACAGTGCCCATCAAACAATAATTTTAATAGTTCTTTTTTATTTTTCACATTCATCAGCTGCACGAAAGATTATTAACATCACCTGGTCATTTCTGTATGGTTTGAGTGTTCCATGGTATGTGTAGAATATGTAGTTGGATTAAACATATGAGAACAGTTCTAAAAGTAGAACTAATTATTCCATTTTTAGTTGGTGATGTCAGATGATTTGATGCCATGTTGGAATTTTTGTTTGAGATTTTAAAAAATACTGACTTGAGTGATAAAAGGCAATGAATGAGATTCTGAATGGATTTCTTTGTGTAAAACAAATATCAACTCTGCCTGTGGGCAGTTGTTTCATTTCAGGAGGGTTTTGTATGTGAAAATTCCCCATTGGATGGCATGGGAACGTTGTATCCACCACCTTGGGCATCCTGCAATACATAGTAGATTTCACAGCCATGTAGAAGTTGGAATTTCTGCATATGTGAGGCATTGTGACCAAACTATTCAGAAGTGAAAGTGCATTTCTATAGCATGTATTCATTCTATTTGAATTCTTCATTCCTCTTAATCAGAAATGTAATTCACAATATATGTGCCTGACAATCGTATATCAATATATATATATATATACATATACAGTACATAATAATATTCCCCTTTTAATATTGATATACTTAACTTTTGCATAAATTGCACTAGAAATTTGTGGGTTCCCCCCCAAATATATTTAAAACTGCAATTTTGTTTCAAAAAGTTCTTAAAGAGACTATATGCAATTCCAGATGGACTATTTCATACAGTCATTTCATGTGTCTCTAGATGTTGATCAAAGTTTATTTCCAAGGAGGATTTTTTGACAGTTAAACTTTTTTTAATAATTATAATATTATGAGAGAGTTACAGTCAATAGAAATAACTGCAATATAATCACACATTTGCCTTCATTTGATTTAATATCGATGCCTGTTACTAACTACAGATGTGTTCAGCTAAATAAAAAGCAAATTGAGTTACATTGTATTTGTCTGAACAAAATTATTGCAAAGCAAGAGGAGAAAAACATCCAACGCAAAATTAGACATTAAATGTATTTTTGCTTTCAATGCTGTTTTTAAAAACAACAACATGCAAACAACATCAGCTTTTGGTTGTCAAGACAACCCCAATTTCTTTGGGGTTTTGAGGTGTTTAGTCTGCTGCTGTTTTCCAGATGCATATTTTTTCTGAGATTTATTATTTTTATTTAAGCTTTCCCAGGTCTGTAGGATAGCATGTCAAAAGCACATGGATGCAAGTGACATTATTTACCGGTACTCATTTTTTCAAAAATCTGTTGATAAGGTGTCTTGTGCAAAGCTCTTAAGCAAACTGAGCAATCAGGAAACAAAATTGTCAGCCTTTTATAAATAGCTGATTGGTTAAACAAAAAGCAAAGACTAAGAATAAAAGCAATTTTTTCAATGGATGGAAGAAGTGGAATCCCTCAGGAAGCTGTGTTGGGGATCTTTAACTTTTTTTAAAATTATCTTGCTTTGAGAGCAAGCAGTGAGCTAGCCAAGTTTGTAGATGATGCCTAATGAATCAAGAGTAGTTAAAAAATATTGTGATATTCCTGAAAAATCTTTGAACTGGAGGCATGGTCAATTTGGCAATTTGTGAAAAGATGCATAGTGCAGAGAACAAAAGCCCCCTACTTTCATGTATGTACTGATGCGGTCTGAGTTACCTTCTAACATCTCGGGACGTATTACATAGATACGTAGAGAGGTCAGTGAAGATATTTACTGGAGGCTGATTTGCAAAACTGGCCTGTCACAGTGTTTGTATAGGCTGTAAGTATTTTTCAAAGGTGGTAGCCATCACATTATCCAGACAGAATATCGCTATAACCAAAGTAGAGCATAGGGTTGAATTTCAGACAGAGATTTCTTAATTCTTAAGGGATACTGAATGCAGTGCAGAAAAGTACTGACGGTGGCTGCTGACAAATTCATGCTAAGAAATACTAGGAAATGGTCTGATCCAACAGAGTGGGCATGCTTCTGATCTCCTCTATGAAACAGCGCCATTTTAAGGGACCTAGAGAAGGGGCCTTCTCTACTGCAGTGGTTCCCCAATGAAACAGCATTCTCCCTCCCATCCCCCCAAAAATGATCTTGACACTGCTAACCTTTCACAAGGCTTTGAAAACCTGACTCTTTCTCCAAGCATTGGGCTAAAATGTTAGCCTGTTCCATAAAGCTAAGAGAATGATTGTGATGTCCTCTGATGTATTATGTTTTTCATCTGGGTATTTTTGTATTTGTTTTTAATTCAGTATTAGCCATCGAGAATCCCCAGTATGAGTTGAGTGGCTGGAGAGGGGGAGAAGGAGAGAAACAGCCAACATCTGGAATGTTCTGATCCAAATTCCTTAGCTATATCCATATTTTTAATGCTGCATACAGTTGTGGTTGTCATATTTAAAGAAAATGTAATGGAACTGGAAAATATGTATAAAAAGACAAAGCAGTTGGCTGGCTCAAACTCTTTATGAAGAAAGGCCAGAATATCTGGAACCTTTCAGCTTAGAAAAGGCAGCTGAGAGTTAGACATGATTAGGGATTATAGAATCATGAATGGCATAGAGTAAATGAATTAATGGAGAAACACAGTATTTATCCTTGTTTCAAAACATCAGAACTAGTTATCATCTAAGAGAACTTATGAAGAATGAGATAATACATCATGTGATGTATAATTGACATATGGAATTCGAGTATAGGAAGGGAGGGAGGAAGGGAAAGGGGAAAGGAAGGGAGGGAGGAGTCATAAAAATGACTTTTGAACAAAAAATGGCAGATAGAGGAGGTGCACTGTCAATTTTGTCTTTAAAGTTTCCTTAAGGGGTTTTTCTCATGAAATTGAAAAGATTAATGGAGGAAAATGGCAAGTAAGAAATAAGTTGAGCTTCCTCTAATTCCCCACTATTAAAAATATTTCTCTAGCTCCTTTTCACAGAAGGAAAAACAATGCTCCATAAGACTTGGTGCAGGGCATGCTCAGTCATGATTCTGACAGTGTGCCAATCACTATTTTCTCAGCTTAAACTACTCCGAAGAATTGTTTTGTGGCTAAAATGTAGGGTTCCATTTACCCTCCTGCATTCTCTAAAAGCAGTGTTTCTCAATCTTGGCAATTGTAAAATATGTGGATTTCAACTGCATGCTGGCTAGGGAATTCTGGAAGTTGAAGTCCACATATCTTGGAATTGCCAAGATTGAGAAACACGGCTCTAAAGCAAGGCAGTAAGACTCCATTACCCATTGTCCTATTACAAAGCAGCATAGCTGAGACTTTAATGCCTCTTCTCCCCTTTGCCTCTTCACTAAGAAAGAAAAAGAGAGAAAAATGATCTTGCTTTAGCAATCACAGCCCTGCTTCTCAAAGGTAATTCTCCAAAGCACTTTGCCAGCTCTGATACATGTGATTGTTCAATCCGCATATTTTATTATGTTGCACTAGACTTCTAAATACGGTACCTTATAGAGATCTTCAGGCAGAAATGTATTGAAGTGGATGTTCTGTGTATTCTCACAGACGCACTTGTGTCGTAGAGAGTACCACATAGTCTTTAGAAGACTTAATTTTACTGACAGGGCAAAGCACATATGTTTAACCTTCATGGGATAGCTGTCAACATCTAGCAGCACTTGCTGGGGAATTGAAAATCATGTTTGCATTTCACTCTCAGCTATGCCTGCATTGTTTATATACTTGCAAGCTTTAAGTCAAACAATGCCGCCGTTGGAGAAATGGCAGTCAACAGACCTATTTTATCGGGCATTTTGTAGACACTTGAATGAAACACTCTCTTTCAAGCCTATAATAATTCCTTACATTTCATGAAACAACAATAACCACAAAATGCTACCCAGTGTTCTTCCTATTTAAAATTAAAAATGTCAACGTCAAACTCGAGCCAAGTTGCCAAATTGGTCTCTCAGGTTGGCAGTCCAAAATAACATTTCTGTACAAGGGTGGCAGGGGAAATTCTTTCTCTTCACAGAGAACATGTTCAGTCTTTCATAAATGGAGAAACAACATTAAGAAACAAGCAATAATCCTTTATTTCCTAACTCAACCTTCCAATGATTACATAGACACATGTCCCTTGATCATAACCATATCTGCAGACATATTTCAATTCATTTTTTCTTTCCTATGATTTTTTCTTTGTTTTCATTTTTTTCTTTGCTTTTTTCTTTTTAATAGTTCTCTTAGTTTGTACTAGATTTTGATCAGCCTCTGTACAACTTTAACAAATATTATTATATAGAAAGAGATGCACATTCTAAAGCCTTCTGATTCCAGCCAGACTTAAATGCACCTTATCCTAAAGCTGAATTACAGCTTATGACTTCAGGTTAAGATAGATACAAATCAATACTGAACTCTTCTCAATCATACAGAATGGGAACATCACCAAGAGAACTTCTATGTTTTCATTAAGGAGCAAAGAGATGAAAGTAGCGACATACAGTACTATCTTTAGGGAGCAACGAGTGACTAATCAATAGATTTGGGGAAAGGCGGCAAAAATAAGCCTTTTCACATTCATTCTTAAAAATTTGAGGCATCTGGACGTATTGATTTTTTTTCCTGATGCACTGGCATTACAGTTGCAGAATCAATTGCAATGGAAAGTAAAGTTCAGTGGGTTATCAGCACCTTCTCTGTAATATTTTTATAGAGATAAGGAACAGAAAGAGGACACTGAACAAGTGCACATCCAACAATGTAATTCCTTGGGGTTACCTTTCTCCTGTTTTGTTTTTTGTTGCTAGGTATCAAAAGAGTTAAAGAAAATAATTCAAAACCCAACAGTGCAGACAGATGCATCAATTGAAGATACCTGCAGAGAGCAGAACAGCATGAGCAAACTGAGAATCAAACAACACATAGCGTTAGGTACTGTAGATATAATAAAATAGGAAAAAAATACGACTCTTGTTCAAGTCAACTGCCCTTCCTAGTATGACCAATATGTATATCGTACTAATGCCAGAAATGAAACCTCTGGTAAGGGCACAAAATTAGATGAGAGCTCTGTAAAGTCAGCTTTGGTTCTTATTGGCTTCTGTAGCACTAAAATCTACCCCTTCCTAATCCTTATGTATATTTCACTAACAGAATAAAAAGTTTAGTTATGTCAGCAAAACATAGTTGATTTTGGTGAAGAAATAAGGTCCCAGTCTGCCTTACTAAAAATCTCGGTCCTGGAGCTTTTTTTTTTTTAATCCTACCACTAATTTAATTACAAGGAAGCATGAGCAGCAATTGCAGTTTTTAAAAATACATTTGTGGATTCCAGTTTCAGGCATACGTAGAAACTTCATTTTAGACCTATGACCTGGATGAAAAGGGGCCATAAAACGGAAGGGTGTCATATTTTAAACCAATTTTCTGATAACAATGCATCCTGAAGGACAGGGAAGATTGCCTTGGCTCTTTTTCACTAACATCACTACAAAGGCTGCATACATTTTCATCTCCCTTCTTAAATTGCTTACTCAAGTAGGAAGAAGGTAGAAGATTTCTGAATAGACCATACTCAGATTATCCTCTTGCCTTCCTGCCTTGCCTTTGGCTTTCTAGAAGCATACGATTGGTCACACTGAGAAAGAAAGGAAAGGCTGGACTGAAGAAGTAAGTGGTGGTTTGGAGTCGCAGGGTTTTTTTAAAGATTCAACCAGAGGCAGCACAGATCATCTCAAATATCAATGATGCGAGAGTGGATTTTTAAGCTAATGTTTCCTTAACTCATCAAAGTAAAAGATATTAATGCAGTTGCCAAAAATGCTTCTTTTTTTCCTGTGCTCATCTTCTCTTTCCCATTCACTAGCACTCAAATTACAGACTAAGGGACAAAATCTTTTACAAAGTCCTTTCTAAAAAGAAACATTTTTGGTAATGCATTTATTTCTCTGTTAACTCTCAAGGCCACTCATAGGATTGGGTCTTGCTCCCAGATAAGTGCCTCGAGAATAGGCTTTCCCAAACTGAGGTGAATCTCCCTTGGGAAGGTATAGGTAGAATCCAAGGGAACTTTTTGTTGCATATTGTTACAATAAACCTTTCCAAAAGTTTCCTTGTATTGTTTTCATTGTTCATTTGTGTTTATTTTAGTGTTTGGATATTTTGAGATGTGTACATTAAAAGTTTACCCTAAAGGGAGGTGTGATGGCATAAAGGTTAGGAAACCCTGCTCTAGAATCTCAGTGTAAAGCTCCAGAGAATGTGGACACCTTAGTGTGAAGAGTTTTGCAGGGATATTCATACTGATCCCTTTGTCCATCTTCTCCTGTGTTCTTACATCATCAATGTTACTTCTGCTGTTGCTGAAATTTGTCCTGGCAAAAGATAAGCTATTGTTCTAAGAGTCATTATGAATGAATTCACCGGACCTTTCCTCACTGCTTAAATGGACAGTCTTCCCTCTGTCCTTGAGTTCCAGAACTTATACTTGTATGGAATCTGTAATCCTCATGGCCAATTCCTTCCTGCCTCAATTGCCTCTCACCCTCAAGGCAATGGGTGACAAAGCCTAACAGATTTTGTACAGCATGATATTAACTATGGACAGTGTTAGAATAACAAAGAGAAATAAACACTACCATTGAGGAAAGTCTCAATCTTTGATCATCAAACCATTCCTGTCAACATTTTAACAGCGATGGCGAGGAGAAAATCAGAGTACTTGTGATAGGTTGCAAAACAATATCATGATGCAGGGAGGATTGCTTATTCCTGATATGATACTCTTGATACTGCTGTGTTTCAGTTTGATGTTAAAAAAAAAAGCACCGAAGAGGGAGTTTAGATCCACCCTAGAATTTCCTAAAGTTAGTTCCTCATAGAGACCCCCAAGAAATATGATTTTATTTTCACACTGTGTATTGCAGCAAAGAAATCTTTACGTGTATTTTCTGCATGCTAAATTTAGTCCCCATCTGGCACCTTTCTGCTAATTTGTTCCAAACAAGGGTTTTTTTTTTTAAAAAAAAATGTTCATATCTCTGCCCTATCTTTTCCCCCAGAAACAAACTATTGGAGGAAAACAATCACTCATTCTCATTTACATTATGTGATGTGACCTTTAAGTGCAGCATTTACAGTATCCTGTCTGAGATTAAGGTCTCTCAAGCTGTCTTTGTGAACTCAATCCTTCGGGAAGTGGAATCCAACATATTGTCTTCAAGAGCCGGCTTATTTGGGAGGCAGCCCTGCTCAATTCCCTTGGGTTGAATAGCCAGTTGTTTGTATCTGAGTTCTCAATCATTGCAGGTAAGAACACGGGTCTTCCACAGGAGGTGGCTCAAAGGTTTTGGGAAACTCAGTACATACACACCCTTGCCCTCTCCCTAACCTGGTTCTTGAAGCAGCAGTGCCAGCCAGCCACACTACCAACTAATCAGTCCCAGGTGAAGACTCTGTGCTGCTTGAGGCAGCATAACAAACACCAAGCCCAGGGAGCATAACAACAATAGTCAGCCAAGTGATTTTGGCACTTAAAGCAGGAAATCCTGCATGCACCTCTTCCTTTCCCTGAAAGTAATTTGTAATACATGGAACAATGACCAGAGTGTTGCCTGCAATGAACCAGTTCTCTAGGGCAGTTTTCACCTTTCTCCAAATGTGCTCTATTGCACCAGCATAGATAGGTTACACTCTAGAACCTGCCTGTGCTCTGAAAGATACTTGAGGCTCTCAGATGAGACTAGTTCTCAGCGAGATGCCAGGCAGAAGATCCAAATGGAAACAGGCATTGCTGCTGAAGCACCAGCCAAAGCAGGTGAAAACTTAAGAGTGAAGAGTTTTGTAGGGCTATTCATACTGGACCATCTCTTCATGTTCTTCTCCTGTGTCGCTCTTACATCATCACTATTACTTCTGCTGCTGCTGAAAACTGTCCTGGCAAAGAAATGGCTGTTACAACAGTCACACACACACATCTTTTAAGATGTTTTGAGCAGAGAAATAAAGGAACTGACCCAGGGGTGGGATGCTACTGGTTCGGCCCGGTTCTATAGAACTGGTAGCTCTGAGGAGCAGCAGACACCGAACCAGTTCGGTCATTTGTTTGGCCCACCTACCAGCCTGGGCTTTTGGCTGTCCTTTATTTCCTGCTTTTTCAACCTCAGCTGCTTTGCGCAGCACAGCTAGATTGAAAAAGCAGGAAAGAAGAGGCTTTTCAAATGCTGCGCAACTGCACACAGCACTTTCAGCTGTCCAGCTGGCACGGCTGATGTCTTTTTGCAAATGTTGAACACATGCACATATCGTGCACAAAACGCAACTCTCACCAAACCGTTAGTAACACCGGTTGAACCCCACCCCTGGACTGATTCCAAATTTTATAGTAGATACTCTGCTTTAAGCCTCATCTCCTTAATGCTAACTTGAATGTTTGATTTTTAGATCACATTGAGTGATTTATTTCATACGTATTTACGAGGCTAAAATCCAGTTTGGAGCTTAAAAGCTCTTCTGGGAAGGATGAGGTGTCTCAGCTCTGTCTCCTCCCAAGAAAGGATATCTTCTTGCAGAAGAGAATTTCCTCTAACTGAAGAAAGCTATTCCTGAGATGTTGGCACCCTTGGAGAAATCCACCAGAGAGAGTCACCACCACCACATGCAGAAGAAATGGAATAGCAATCATCCCAACCCAACCACAACCTGCTCATTAGCTAAGGTGAAGAAAAGTTGAAGGCCCACTCTTCAACTGGCATTGAAGGTGCTTGCCATTGAACAGATGTTCAAGTGTCAACTTTCTGGCGGCCATTTTTACAACTAGCACCAGTCTTAGTAAAAGAGAAAGGAATCAGAGCCTTTGGAGTCATTGCAAACATGGCTGTTTACTCAGGACAGGGGCAGAGGAGAAGGGGAGGGTGGATAGGAGTTTGACTGGAAAGGCAGATGGACTAGTTTATTAATCAGAGGTTCTCTCTCTTCAACTTAACACTTTAGCTGTTTCCAATGTCTTTCAAGGTATTCAGCCTCTTGGGGAGTTTTTGTTCATGTTTGCAGTGTCGGTGTGAAAACTGACAATTGACCAGGATGTTCATTTGGATTAGAGTTGCCCCTCCTCAGTTTTGTCTTGTGTTGACACAGAGATTAGTCATTAATATAAATAGTGTGCAAACAAGGCTGAAGGGTAAGTCAAGCCCTACGTGGAAACATTTTGAATGTGCATACAAAAAGTTGTCCATCACTTGCCAGTTCACTCTATCCCCCTTTCCCCTGATGCACCCACTTCAGATAACATAATAACTATTCCCTTAAAAGTTTTAATTGATCCGAGTTTTTCCAGTACCACTTAGTTCTTCAGTTTAACAAGATGCTACATTCCACTGCTGACATAAAGTTAGTTTGTGCTTTGGCTCAAGTGAAGTTTGGCTATTTATCTTTCTTTTAAATTGAGGATTAATATGTGTGCGACTGTTGGCAGATTTTTTTTTCCATAGCAACACACCAGGGAACATAAACTATGAGTCACAATTTCTTCCCAGAAGATTTTTTGTTCCTAATTATGATTATCTGGGGAATCTCAAAATATATTCACTGGTACTTCAGCAACTTTGACTGAGCAGTGGGAGATTGGCTTTGCTATGCTGGGCAAGAGGGCTTAATTCAGACCACACCCACTAGGCAGCTGTAGAAAGCTGCAGGCTGAGCCAACTCCTAACCTTCTCCTGCCTAATAATTCAAATCAATCCTGTAGCTTGGAGGTCCCTGCTAGCCTGCACACAGCAATATGAGGATCCCTTCAGGGAAGATCTGAATTAGTCCAATTAACCATTTTTAGAAATTGCATTGATTCAGATTCCAGCTAACTGGATTCCTAGGGAATCCTGGAGCATTAGGAGCTAAGTTAATATACAAAGAAAGTTTTCCATGCTCCAATGAGTGATGAATGAGATAAGAAAAGACAGTGTCCATTAGTTGTTCAATGTCTTTATTTTGGAATACATTAAAACTGAACTAAACAAATTCCATTTGCTTCCATTTTTATTTCTGAAAACAAAGGCATACCCCTCAACTTGATTAAGTAGATATACTGCAGAATGAAAAGATATGTGTACACCAAACATGTCATTTTCTCCAACCGACCACTATTCTGAGAAGAAAATAGCATTAGAATTAAAGTCCATCCAGTCCCATATCTTTCTGCAAACAAGGATCCTGCTATCCAGCTATCCTACTAAACCCCATTAAAACTAATCCATCATACAGCCCACAGACTCTAATTCCACTTCTGTTGCTTATTTTGCATCTATAGAAAAGAATGCTATAGTACAACAGTTCAGCCAGTAAATTATGCAACAGATTAATCATTTACCCCATACAGGTTCTCTAAGAACCCTCAGACATTATCTCTTTAACTCCCAGGTTTCTCATGTGCTATATGGAAATAATAGGATAGTGGCCTATCTTACTGTTTGCTATTAGGAAATTTGGTTATATCTGCAACAGAATGATACAAGCGATGACAAACTCATGGGGTGCTGGAACCTGCATTTAAATGTGAATTAATTCAAGATGTGTTACAGTAGCATTGGTCATTCTATATACCTCTAAGCAGATCAAATTATACTTCAGAATAAGCAGCTTTACGTCTCTTAATGATAGTTGCAATAAGTATTTGAAAGTCAAGAATATACTAAAGGAGAAAGGTATCAGATGTGAATTATAAACATTCTTCATTTCGGGACCAAGAAAAATGGAATTAAAGATAATAAAAATGGCTTTAAGAAAGAAAAGTGGATAAGAAATAACATTGCCCTAAGACCAAAGGTTGCCCCGAATCTAAAGAAAAACTACTCTACTACATCTCTGTTGAGCAGATGGTATTTTAGTGATAGAGATTTATTAACATCCTGGTTTATTTGTTGTGAACACTGGACAAAGACCAGAATCAAGTTGTATTTCTTCAGTCTTGAGCCAGGCTGATTAGCACAGGATACAAAGTCTCTTTAGTCTTAAAAAAGTAAATAAAACTTGTCTGAAGGACAACCTTTTGGAGGACAGCTAACATTAGGCATCTCCAGATATATCACCATGATCTATAGAATGCTCCAAAAACTCATTTTGTCTTTTGCCCAAGGGATCTTTCCATTTTCTGTTCCAACTTAATTTAATGCTCTGTGTATACACAATAGCCTTTCCATAAATAACTATACAGCAAATATATCATTATTACCCTATCCCATTGCCCAAGAATAAGAGTTATGGGGGGGTTGTGTTTATTCTCCAATCCTATCTCTGTAGCAAGATGACTGAGCCAATAGGATGAATACTTTTTCAGACACCTTCTGAATCTACATATCCTCGCTCCACTACTGGCCTTGGGGCATTGGATTGCATGCCTCATTTAGCATCGTCCTACTAATCCCAAAGTCTAGGGTAGGGCTTCCATAATCTCCTTTGTTTTTCTGGAAATTAATACAAGAAGCCAATTCTATAGTGCCACCAATAATAACTAGTCCTTCTTGCCATCAACTCCTTTGTAGGAACATAAATCTATTTCATAAGAAATAAATAAAATCAAGCTTTATTTTCAAAAAAGAAAACAGACCATGCAAACAGGGAGAGAGGGGGGCAGAAGGAGAAGACATGTACACACACCCCAATACAAAATAGTATTACAATGTTGTTCCTTAAAAAGGGGATCCCAGTTCAAATCTCTAAATTGTGAAAAGTTTATATATAATTTATCTGAAGATAATCAGATAATCATTTAGTGACCATCAAATTTATACTCCTGTAGATTATAGCTTGGTGGTAGAACAATTTGTTTTCTGCCTGTCTCAAGAGTATATACAGTTAAAAGAGAGTCTGGCTCTAGAATAAAAGTACACAATTAGCATTGAAAAAGTCCTACAGTCAGTCTCTGACATCTCTAGTTTAAAACATTATGTAGCTTGAAATGAAAGACTTTTGACCAAGATCCTAAGGAGTTGCTGTTAAAGCAGTCAGGCTAAAAGCATAAATGTCTGGCCAAGTGTAACAAAGTTTCTCATCAGGACTTCTTCTGTGACACATCACAGATCCTGATCTCAAAGCAAAATAGGTCAATATAAAAAAAATGGAAATAGAAGGTGTTAAGCCTTCTACAGTACTTCATCAAAAAATATGTTGTGTTGGAGTTTTGGGGGTTCTAAGTGGACATAGGATTGGAAAATCTTGGACCATTGTGTCTTTTTGTCTCACCCCCTGTTTTATCCATATGCATTATTGTCCCAGCTGAGAAGAACTCCAAAAAATATTTTAAATTAATTTTTGTTTTGGTAATGTTAAGATGGGTAGTGGGATGTGAACTCCCAGAATTCCCCAGCCATTATGGAATGGATTTCCATCAATTGGAATTCTTCCAGCAATTCTGCAAGTTGATATTCCTTCTCACCAGTATTTTTCAGTCCTGGCAATATTAAGATGGGTGAATGTCAACTTGCAGAATCCCCATACATCAAATGAAAACTGAATAATCCCCATCTTTTCTGCATTCAAACTGATTCAAACTCAACTCAATTTATCTTTCCACTAGGTTGTAACCAACTGATGTGTAAGGTACTTGTGCAAGCAGCAAGCGAGCATTATTGGCTGCTCATGCAAAACCATCCCCCCACTCTCCCTTTTACCAGTCCACAAAGCCAGAAAGCTTGGAAAACTCTGAGCTAGGGAAATAACAACTAACAAAAATCTTTGTAAAGGTTAACATTACAAATAACTGAAGGTGGCAAACATATCCAACACACCTTCCTCCTCCTATTTTCCCCACAACAACTCTGTAAGGTGAGTTTGGCTGAGAGAAAATGACTGGCTCATGTCACCCAGGCTGTGGTAGGACTTGAACTCATGATCTCCCTTTTTCTAGGCTCATGCCTTAACTACTAGGCCAAACTGGCATGTTGTTTTTATTTGAGAAAAAAAATAAGTAATTCGATTCACTTATACATTCCAGTAGAAAACTTATTTGGGCTATTTACAGTTATTTACTATTTACAGTTTTTCGCTATGTCACAAAACAGAAGAATGGTGGGGCGGAGAGAGGGAGAGAGAAAGTGAGTGAGTGAGAATTAAATTGAAGAATAGAGTAGAAATGGGATAAAAGTCACTGGAAAGGTCAGCCAAACAGATTTTTTTAAGAAATCTTTGAGCAATTTGTGGCATGTGTGACATACGTTTGTGTGTCTGTGTAGGAATGAGCCTAACAAATATTTTCCTCTACTTAGAATTTCTATTGGCCTGCTTTTCAAAAGAAAAGTCTTTGAAATCTAGAGCAGTAGGAGAAATGTAATTCCAAAATAACCTGCCCGTATCCATTTCAGTTAGGAACTGAATCTTTCAATCAAGTATCTCAAAGTCTGAGAGCATTTTGCTGCTGCTGTGTATATTTTTGGCAACACTTCTTTATCTATTATCTGAAGAATGGCTTTTCTTCAAAAGCCTGCAACAAGTGTGAGTCTAAAGCACAGAAAATATATAATCCTGAACTGACCTGAAATGGTATTTTATTTGCAAGATTTAGAAATCCCTGGAGTTTTGAATTAATGCCTCTTTCACTGTGGGTAGCTAAAATAGTGATGTACATAAATTTAGCAGTTAAAATCTCAGGTAGCTAAACGATGCACATTTTGTTTATCTACTTACGTTTTTATTTTTTATTATAAGAACACTATTTTTATTAAAAAGTTGACAGATAAAAGTCACAATAAAATAAATAAATAAGCAAAACTCCTGGACAGTATCTAAAATTGCATATTTGTGTAGGAAGAAATTACTGTCTAAAAGAATCCCATTAAAATTCCCAACAAGTATCCTAAGTATGAACCCAAAACATTTTGTGAAAGTGGACAGTCCCTTTTGTCAAGCCTGAAGCTGACCTGACTGGAGCTATCTTGGAGCTTCAGTGTTGCCACACTGGAGCTGAAGGATAGGGAGGGGGGATTAGAGATAGCTGGGGGTTTGTAGCCAAAATAAAATACTTTCTCTTGGGAACCAAGGACATTCTCACACCTGGACCATGGAAGGAAGTGTGAGGTCACCAAGCAACCAGACAGCGTCTTGATTGGACCATGTGACTGATTGTTTGGGGTTGTGGGAAAACTTTCTCTTTTAATTAGATGAAAATCACGGGAACCTTCAGAATCTGAGGAATTCATCTGCCTTAGGGTTTTGCTTGCTATGGATCTATTACTTGGAACCCTGTCACCTTTCTCACAATAGATCTTTTTTTAGAGAACATTTATAACATATTTTCAAATAACCAAATATGTCCATAGCCCCAAAAGTTGGGTTTTACTCTTTTTCATGCATTAAGTTATACTATATGTATAACTATAGATTTCAAAATAAATAATTTCTTCCTCATTGTTTTATTTTAAACCAACCAAACTTTGCAAACTAATGATGCCTGTGAACAGTGAACAGTTGTGAACAGTATCATGATGTCCTTCCCAAAATAGATTTCTAGAGTAATTAATCAGAACATAGACTTATACTATATCTGACAAATGTCTAAATACAGTATATGCAATGAGTGGGGAATATAACCTACCAGGTGTTGCTGAATTATAATTTCTAGCAGTCTTTAGTTGACCATTGTAGCATATTAGATCAGCTAGTGGTCTTGATTGTGTCAACCAGGGTGAAGAGTTTATCTGACAGGCAATCTAAATCCCATCATCCAGAAAGGAAAATATGTTACATTCTGAAATAATTGAAAATCTGTGCAAATAACTAGTGAGTGATCGTCACACAATTTTCATGTTTAATATGAAAAGACATTTGTTCAATGTTTTGTTATATCCTTCTTATATTTTTTATTTCCTAATTTCATATTTAATTTTATGCATCACACATCGAATGCGGAGGAGAGGAACAGGTCACTGAATTTTTCCATTGACCCAAAACCTGGGTGCATATTTTGAATTTGTTTCCTAAAAAATCAAGGCTGACTGTAATAGTAGAGGGCTCAACAGTTCATCTTAGAGATCAGATCTCTCCCCTAGAGGCCAAACCTTATTACCTGATCTGCTTTAAGCTACGCATAAATCTTCTATGTTGATCAATCCTTATTTGTGACAATAGCTAATTTACAAGTTGAGGTTGGGTGGTTTTTATTTTATTTTTTTCTCCATAACTGTTAGTTAAAGAAAAATTCCAATTGGGAGTCCAGGAAGAGAGCTTTCTCTGCTGTTTCCCCCACCCTTTGGAACATTGTCTCCCTCCTCTCATAGGTGAGGTGGTCCCTCATTCACTTGGCCTTTCAAAAATATCTAAAGACCTTGCTCTGCCATCTTGCATGGGGCCTCACCAAGGAGTACGTAGTCATAGGATTGGTTAGCATTCTGAAAGCCCTCCTCCCACCTTTTAATTAGCTTTAATGCCAATTTTAACTATCCTTGCCTCTATTTGAAATTTTATATTTATCTTTTTAATGTTTTTATTTGTATACCTAGCAGAGATGGGCAGTTCCTTAATATGCTAAATCTAAAGTAAAAAAGTAAAATATGGTATAAAATAAAATAATAAAATAGTGAAATAAAATAGTAAAATAGTGAAATAAAATACCTGATCATGTGACCATACCTTATCACTTACATACCTTGGAATACTGAATAAAGAAGTTTTATATATAATAAAGAAGTTCTCCTCAGTCATTAGTTCACCTTTTCACAACTAAGTCAACAAGTCCTCCTACCCCATTATAAATGTACACGTAGTGTAATAAGAAATGAGAAGATATTTGACAGAATTACCACTTGTTCTGCACTGAAGCATAAACACATATAAAATAGAAGCACTACTACTGCATCACCTTCACTTGTATCTATATATGTCTGTGTATGGATCAGCATAAACAGGTCTGTGTCCTTTTTCCGGTGCTGAGTAAATGGTCAGTTTTGGTGAAATTTTGCTAGGATTTAAAAAGACTATTTGCAATAGGAAGCCAAGTTTTTCTTGCCTCATTTCATTACAACCTCACTGGAGGCATATGATGCACTTCAGTGAAAAGAAAGGCATGCCTGCTTGAGCAACATCTTCCTTGTTCCCTCTGAAATCGCATATTTATTCTGAAACATGCTGTGCTCTGGTTTCCTTCATATTTCTGTTTTTAGTTTGCTTCTATGGGCTCTTGAGATCACTACACAATCGTCAGCTTTGTGAAGAAACTTCTAATTTATACATAGGTAATCCTTGAGTAATGACTACAATTGACCCCAACATTTCTGTTGTTAAGTGAGACATTTGTTAAGTGAGTTTTGCCCCATTTTGCTATCTTTCTTGCCACAGTTGTTAAGTGAATCACTGCAGTTGACAAGTTAGTAACATGGTTGTTAAGTGAATCTGGCTTTCCCATTGACTTTGCTTGTCAGAAGGTCGCAAAATGGAAATCACATGACCTTGGAACACAACAATGTCATAAATATGAGTCAGTTGTTGAGCATCCGAATTTTGATCACCTGATCATGGCGATACTGCAAAGGTCATAACTGTGAAAAGTGGTCATAAGTCACATTTTTCACTGCCATTGTAACTTTGAATGGTCACTAAACAAACTGTTGTAAGTTGAGGACTACCCATATATGGAGCCACTGGAAGTCAAGGTTTCACTGATCAGCTGGAATCTCATACTTAGACGTAAGGCAAACACTTGGCAAGTCTTAGCAACATCTAACAAGTTGCTTCAAATGGCACTTTCTCCATGTCTGCCTTGGCCTTTGCCCCCTCCCCCAGCGAAGGCATTCCAGGCCAGCTCTGTGCTCTTCCCTTGCTCTTCTTCTCAGCTGGTATGAAGTTCTGAATATTTGTTGTGGTTAGCCGGCAGCAGGTGCAGATGGCTGAGGAGAGTGATGACTCTGATGAGGGGCCAGGACCATCAGGGAGTGGACTGCTGCCTTCAGAGATTATGGGGGCTAGTAGCAGTGAGGAGGAGGTTCCCGAGGAGCCTGTGCCAAGTGCATGTGCACGAAGGATAACTCGGAGGAAAGAACAATTACAGCAGCATAGGTGACTCAGGAATAAGGCTGCAAGGTAATGGCCCCTCCCTCAAGAGGATAAAAGCCAGGTTTGAAAAAGCATTCTTTGCAGAAAGCAAAGAAGCTCTGAAGCTCAACTTGTGGACATCTTAGTTCATGTTTGGAGAATCTTGTAAATTAGTTCTTATCTCTGGGCTTTTGGCAGCATTGACAACACCTTAAAAGGTGGGGGCTACTGCCGTTGTCTGTGCTTGCTCTTTGGGAACCCAGTTGGGTGAGAACAATATCCTAGCTGAGCATCCTAACAGAGGGCAGACAAGATTCCATTGAAGTCAGATGTGTGACTGTGCTCACCCACAGCCAATTCCCATGCTTATTTTTTGTAAAATAAATTGTCATGCCTGGCGAGAAGAAGAGAAACTGTTCCCTACACTTAGGCAAGAGATCAAACCTACTTCTGAGCATCTGGCTCTTTTGAGAAAGGAAAATAAACTTTAAAAGTTGATTTAATTGAATCCAACAGAGACAGAGAGACAGACAGACAGAGACAGACAGACAGAGACAGAGAAAGAAAGAAAGAAAGAAAGAAAGAAAGAAAGAAAGAAAGAAAGAAAGAAAGAAAGAAAGAAAGAAAGAAAGAAAGAAAGAAAGAAAGAAAGAAAGAAAGAAAGAAAGAAAAGTTACAAACACATGAAATGGGAAGAGGCAGTGAATATTTGGACACCAGCTTTGCCCATCAGAATCCAGATTGGTCACCAGAAGAGAAGGGAAACTAATGGCAGGTTTTATTCTTCTTCTTTCCATATTTTATTTTCTTTGTGACTATTCACACTCTATTTTTTAAGCAACATAATATTACATGTTTTTTTTTAAATTTAAAAAAACCCTGTTTGCCTCAACCTAGTTCAAATTATTAGGATTTCCCTTGCAATGTCCAAAGATACTTATTGTTCAAATGAATTTCTCTGCTATATACACAAAGATATTTCCGGTTTTATTGAGACAGGTTGGCTTCCTTCCGTTTAAGGAGCTTTTTTGTAAACCTTAAGCTAAAAGCCAAAACACTGTTGGGAGTTGTGTGATGATTCACTTATTATTTATCTGGTTTCTTCTAGAAGCTCAGGTCAGTTTCTGCAAGGCAGTCTCTTCCCCTACAATGATTCTCTTTTGAAGGAGGCTGAGTTGAGAGACAGCCAAAGTCACCCAATAAGTTTCCATGGCTGACGGTGGACAAGAACTTGGAACTGTCTCTGCTTCACATTCAATAACTCCACCACTACCCCACCCTGAATCTCAAAGTGGCCTTGTTTGGCTCTTGGACAGGTACAATACCACATACACATTCACAACGTGACTGCTTAATGCATCTTTTCCAGTAACAGATTGCTACTGCAGCTGAGCAACATATGATTTCAAGAACAATTCAGATTTTTGTCCTGGGAATGTCTCTTACTACCTCTTTCCTCCATGGTACATTTTTGGTCTTGATATACATCTGGCCTGGTTCCTGGCCCTGGGACCTTGTCCCAGATTCCTGGATTTCTCCTGAATGCTTAAGAACTCCTTCGCTGTGCTGTAGGCTGAGGAAGTGGCCAATAGGAAAAAGAAACTTCTCAGCAGTAGACTCCAGTTATGAAGGCCTCTCACTGGAGGGCTCTATTTGATACCAATCCTATATAATCTTTCCATTTCAGTCACAAATTCGTTGTTTGGGTTGCTTTCATGCTGCTATGCTACATTTTCTTTGTGCTGACATATGAATCAACGGCAGGTATTAAAATCAACAACCAATAAATGAATGGTCTCTTGGGCAATATCACAACATTCACGAAAGCGTGAAGCATTTGTAATTCATCAGGTGCACTGTTTGCAAATCTGAAAATGATGGAAGACCTGAAATGCTTTCAGTCCAAAAATTCTTGAGAGCTATTTTCTGCTTTCTTTGCTGTGAAATGTATTCCTTGATAGATTTGGAAGCTAGTATGTTTTGCTTTGAGACAACATTTCATCTTTGGAGATCTGGCTTATACAGCCCTTTTTGTGCAACCTCTAACCACTGTTTTGGTTTTCCAGGATATGGTTACCTCACTCCAGGAAAAAGGAATTGAGCAAGAGACCTGGCATTCTGGGGTTTTATTCCAATTGCTGATCATATTGAATTTAGACAGACCAGAAGTGAAATGGGTTTGGGGCATTTCATATTGACCAGTAAGCTCAGTTCCTTCCCCTGAGGGATGAGAGGGTTAACAAGCTATCTTTTACCTGTGCAAACCATCTGATGAACTTTCTTTCAGTAGGTATTGCAGAGCTTTCTGTCTAGCGAGATTAAATACATTGCCCTCCCAAGTTATTGGAAGAAAAATGTCATACAATCCCCAGGGCACAATGAACATGCCTATGTAACATTAGAGAAAAGATGAGCAGTAGATCAGGTCTTACCCTGTTGTCCATTTTATACAGGGCTTCAAAATGATTTAATATAGCTGATCACTGCTACATTCCAAGATTGGCAGACTGAATATGTGAATTTGTTACTGGCTGATCTGCTTCCATCTGTACTGAAGGAGATTACATCATTTTGTTCAATTGCCATTTTTTTATATGAGGTTTAGGCCACATGTGTGTGTGTATGTACACACACACACATATCTCATTGAGTGAAGAGGAATTGACTTGGGCCACATATAAAATAATATAGTTAATGAATATAAATAACAAAGTTCCTTTCATTTTTATATATTTTATTATCTTATTAGATATTATTAGATGTCCAAGGCCACATATGGCCCAGGGGTCATGGGTTTGGCATGTCTGATTTAGAGCATTTTCCCACATATAAAGGATTTTGAAACGCAGCCCTGAAGTTCTACTATGTTACTCTTCATTGTATAGTACTTCTTCTGCATTGTAAATAGGAATGGAGGCTGAAGGAGTGAGATTTGGCCACACAAGAAGTTTGACTGTATAGAAAAGGAGCACACATATGCCAAATCTCACACATTAAGTACCCCAGATCACTTTGTTTTGCATAAGTGGATAATTGGATCAAGAAATTGTGTCATTCTCCACATGCTTCCCTACCTTGTTTTCAGAGGTATTTATGCTCGCTTCTTAGCTCTGGAGAACACCTATAACATTGAAATGTATGTTTCCTGGGTGGTCTAAGCACCTAGAGATTGTGTGGTTTCTCTATCCCACAAAGGAGGGTGTGTTAATAATAGTGCCTTCTTACCACACTTCCCCCCCCCTCCCCAAATGGTTATGGGAAATGTGTTCCATCAACAATTTCTATTTACAAGAACAACATTCTTCAGCCTGCTGCTTTCCAAACAGATTATAATTCCCAAGGTAGCCATTTATCATTAATTGTAGTCTAACACATCTGGAAGGTGGGAAAGCTCTACCCGGAGCATTACACAATCAGGTTCTAGCTACAAAAATCTAACGATGGAATATCACCTGTTCCAATCCATCCAGGAATTGTGTACTGTGAGAACCAATCCAAGAAATGCAACTGATAAGTGAGTCTTTTAAAGTATGTTATTTGGAGCATAAAGCTCTAGAGACAGAGGGACAAAACTCTATAGATACAGAAATGCTACCCTCAAAACATAAAGATTTAGCGAGTTATCCTCAACAATGGGGCACATCCTTTTCTTGCAGCTCAAATTCAAATTCAGTCTCTAATATCTACATTTTAAAAGTATTGGGAATTAAATAAAAGAAGACTGTGAGAAATTCATTCAGTTCACGTTTTGATGCAAATTGTTTCAATTCATATTTCTAAAATGGATGACTAAATCCAATATGTTAGAATCTACAGCTTTCAAGACTTTCATGATGCGGTTCACAACTCACAAAATGTACACAGAATGGCATAGATTAGGGAGGAGTGCACAAAAAACGATATTATGCATTATAATACGTGTGTGTGTGTATGTGTGTGTGTGTGTACGTGCTTGGAAGGTAGATAGGTTGACATGAGTGTCCTCCAAAGGGAGAATGACAAAATGTATATTGCAACATCATGATACAATCACCCATGTATTTATTTAGATTTATTTGATTTTTATCACATGTTTATTTTGGTCAATTCAATGGGGCATATGTGCTTAATGCTCTCCTGCCACTTATTTTCTCCAAAATAACAACACTGTAAGGTGGGTTGCGCTGAGAGAGAGCACAATTGATCCAAAATAACCCCAACTGGCCTTCATGGCTAAAGGAGATTAGAACCAGGGGTGGGATTCTACCAATTCGGACCGGTTCCATAGAAGCGGTTGTTATGATTCTGCACAGTTTGGAGAACCAGCAAATTGTGCCCCTGGCTGGCCCACCTCTCTCCACCCACCCCTCCCCTCCCCACCCAGTCAGTCTTTATTGCACATGCATGACATCATGTGCATGCCTAACATTGCTGACTGCGTTCTCCCCCACCCAGTCACTCCTGACGATCAGCTGTTCTGATGATCAGCTATGCTGGAATCCTGCTTGCTGTCTTACTGCTTTGCTGAGGAGGCTTCCCTGAGGCCCGAGAAGCAAAAAGGGGTGTGCGGTGGAGGGGAACAGGAGGGTGCTGCACCCTCCCTGCGCTCCATTTTTTGCATTCCTGGGCCCCAGGGAAGCCTTCTGGGAGCAAAAATGGCCCCCAGGAATCTTCCCTGAGGCCCAGGAGGCAAAAAAAATGGGGGGGAGGTTCCTGCAAAAAAAAAAGAAGCCACACCCACCCAGTCACATGGCCATGCCCACATAGCCACGCCCACATAGCCATGCCCACAGAACCAGTTGTTAAAAAATTTGAATCCCACCCCTGATTAGAACTCATGGTTTCCTGGCTTCTATCCCACTACATTAGCTGCTGCTCCAGGATATAAGAGGTGGGGTTTGTACTGTGACATCATGATGTATATAAAATATAGAGAATGACCTTAATGGAAAGAAGGAAGATCCATTGTCAAGACAAAAAAAAGATAAATGTGCCTTAAGGCCATACATAAAAATGTTTTATGAAAATATTAGCCATTTTAATAAATAATAATTTAGACCTAAGCGGTATCTGTTTTTTGGACTAGTCTATCTTGTAGGGCTGACACGTACTGATCATCATTTTGATGATATCTTAACTCACTGCAGATGCTCCTGAGGCATGGTCTTGGTTCATATTTGGAAGGGAGATCTCTGGGGACCCCTGGATTGCATTGGAAATTCAAAAATGTCTTAGAAGTCCATTAAAAATCAAGAGGCAACACCAACAATTGCAGGCCTTTGCCTTGGTATAAAATAAGTTCCTGCAGCCAATCCTTGGTTCCTTGAAAACACAGGAAGTTTAGAATTAGGTCCCAAGTCATCTTACTATCTTCTAAATCCCCAGCCCAAGACCTCCACTATTTGACACCAGGTTATGTTCCTGCATGGGCTTCTTTCCTGTCTAACTCCCAAAAGCTGGAGAAGTTCCAGTTTTTCAGACTTAGTCACCTGGATACCAGCAATAATTATGCAGGTTCCAAAAATAAACCAAATATCCAGCTTCATTAGGTACTAGAGCAGTTGATGAACACGGGCACGCAAGCATAAATTCATAAAGAGCTATCAGAAGCATATTACAAATTAGTCCAACCACATGGGATTGCCCAGCCATGAAAAGAGGCACAGGGACTGTGAAGTCTTCTTTGCAAGCAATCATCATATTGTGTTTGTTCACAGCAGCAAGCCTGGGCAAAGCTCCCACCTACGTGGCTTATGTCACTTGCTGCCAATGTCATGAATGCCAGGAACAATACATGGACAGAATCTGCAGTCATTTCTATAGTTCAGGAAAACCATACAAGTCAGATCTCATTAAGGGCTCAGCCAGTGGACAGATATTTTGATTGCAATAAGCAAAGTCTATTAGATGTGAAAGCTGCCTCTGCCAAAAACATGTCAGAGCTTGAATTCAGGAGTTTGAAACAGTACGTATTGAGCTCAGCCGTCCTTTTCCACTGGCAATAATCCTGATTTTGATCTGATTTAGTCAGGTTCTAGATGAGTAAGTGTGAAAAACTTTTACAGGGGGAAAAAACTGCTTTGTCAGCCTGCATTGAGCTGGCTAGTTTTAATCTGCCTACCTGATTTTTCTCCTTTTTGCATATTTATTTCCTTAACCCTTCAACCCTACTCCTGTTCAGAGGAATTCAAAACCACTGTGCTTCTTTTCATGGACAAATTCCACCAGAAGCCAAGAGGGTCCTTTTGCATCAGTCACTCCTGGTGATACCCTGTTTCTTCAGTGGCCAGTCAATTGCTAAGGGTAGGTACTAGGCAGGGCCTGAGTTTCTATGGGAACACGTCATGAGATTTATTCCATTCTGGACCAAATCATTGGCCTACAAAACCACAGTGATTTGTAAGAAGCCAGTAACAGTCAGGAATGCTGAAGTAGTTTGACAGCGTCTCCATTACAAAGCCACCTAAAACGTTTGAAGATCGGAAGGTGGTCTGTTCCCAAAGCTAGTCCCTTTCCAAATTCCAAGGTGTTCCTTTCCATATTTCTCAAAATGTATTTCTGAAACCATTTTTCAAGCAACATGATGCTACCGTAGGAGTTGCCACAAAGATGAAAGTGGGATTTTTAAGTCTCTTGAGGAACAGCATGCTCACAGCGCTCTTCTTCATTTTTAAAAAAGACAAAACTCAAAGCAATGAGCTGTTTTTTTTAAAAAAAGAACAGTTCCCATTGCTATAGGTAACTATTTGAGCATGGTGTCACAGGCAACAGCCAGTTCCTCACACTAGCAAGGGAAGATGGGAACAAAGACCTGTGCTCTGGCCTCTGAAAAGAGACAAAGAACAATAAACATGCACAAAGTAATACATGAAATAGGACAATCTATCGGCCTATAAATTGTCACAGCAGGTGGCAGCATCAAAGTGAACACATCCAATCTCAGAAATGTTAAGCAGGACCAGGCATAGTTTGTACTCAGAAGAGAGAAATTCCTAGGCTTTAGATTCAGTGGGAAAGTGAGGAAAAGAGACTGCCAAGTTCTTCCATTTGTGGCCAAGAAAGCTGCACCGGGCAGTGTCCAATAGTCTAGCTCAACTCGAGGGAAACTTACTGTTAATATAGCTTGGGCAGTTTGTCTGGTGATAGATGCTCCAGCACTCAGCAAAATTGCAACTGGGTGATGAACACCCAGAGACAAAAAAGAAATCCATGTACAGAGAAAGCTGCCTTCTAAACAAAATGCTGTCTATTAACCAACCAATCAGAATGGTCTGATCCACAGGTGCAGCTAAACGACTGCACTGCATTTAATCTTGGAAGTGGGGGAGAATGCCTCACCATTTTGATGCAGAAATCTCAAGAGTGTGACATACTATTTTATTTATTTATTTATTTATTTGTCAATTGCTTACAAGATAATAGGTATAAGTAAAACATAGTTATGAATACATGGATACATATAAGAAAAATAAAATATAAAAGAAACAATAGGACAGGGACGGTAGGCACGTTGGTGCGCTTATGCACGCCCCCTACAGACCTCTTAGGAAAGGGGTGAGGTCAATAGTAGACAGTCTAAGGTTAAAGTTTTGGGGGTTTGGGGAAGAAACCACAGAGTCAGGTTGAGTATTCCAGACATTGACCATTCTGTTGCTGAAGTCGTATTTCCTGCAATCAAGTTTGGTGCGATTAACCTTGAGTTTTTATCTATTGTTTGCTCTTGTGTTGTTATGGTTGAAGCTGAAGTGTTCATTGACAGGTAGGACATTGCAATGTATGATTTTATATACCATACTTAGATCGGACCGAAGATGGCGTAATTCAAGGTTTTCTAGGTCTAGAATTTCAAGTCTGGTGGCATAAGGTATTCTACAACAAGTAGAGGAGTGGAGAACTCTTCTTGTGAAATATTTTTGGACTTTCTCAACTGTGCTAATATCAGATACGTAATGTGGGTTCCAGACTGAAGAGCTGTATTCAAGTATTGGTCTAGCAAATGTTTTGTATGCTCTAGTTAGTAGTGTGATATTACCAGAGAAAAAGCTACGTAGGATTAGGTTAACAACTCTTAATGCCTTTTTGGCTACGTAGTTAGAGTGGGCTGTAGCACTTAAGTCATTTGAGATGAGTATTCCAAGGTTCTTTACAGAGCTTGGATCATCAACAAGGTCTTGACTATTCAGCTTATATTTTATTTTCTGATTATTATTTTTTTGCCAATATGTAAGACAGAGCATTTATTTGTTGAGATTTGAAGTTGCCATTTGTTTGACCATTCTGATACATAGTCAGGATCTTTTTGAAGGGTAGCAGTATTGTCTGTGGTATTGAACAGCTTTACATCATCAGCAAAGAGAATGCAGTTGCCCTTAATATGATCACAGAGGTCATTTATGTAGAGTATGAAAAGAGTTGGTCCTAGAATACTGCCTTGGGAGATGCCACTATTGACAAGTACAGAATTTGATAGGACACTCCCAATTTTGACCATTTGTTGACTGTTTGACAGAAATGTTTCTATCCAGTTATGCAGTTGTCTAGAGATACCATAAGATTTTAGTTTTAGGAGTAGTTTGTCATGTACCACTGAATCGAAGGCTTTACAGAAGTCTATGTAGATTGCGTCTATTGTTTTGCCCTGGTCGAGTTGTGTAGCCCATATGTTTTTGCAGTGTAAGAGTTGCAGATTACAAGATATTTTTTTTCTGAAACCAAATTTCCTGACCTTAACAGGAAGCTCAGCTTTAAAGTACTGGCTTTTTGGTGAAAGGATAAGAGAAAACATCTTATCTTTTAGCTCTCTTGCTTTATTTTACTCCATATCTGGCTACTGCAGGTAAACAAATGCAGGAATGGAGTAAGTATGAAGCCTCACTGTCATCGTAATTAAAGATACATTGGCAAACGTGACTGGACATTAACATAATTGCTAGAAATCAATGGCGGCAGCCACCCTTGCTGGATTCATGCCCTGAAAGGGTGATGGTAATTCATTGTCTCGAATGGCCTGTTGTTAAGGAATTTAAGGAATCCTTCGAGATTCTCACTGGTGCCACGTCAAACTCATAAAACTGGAAGCCTGCAGAACTGACAAGCAGATCCCTGAAGGGACGGGACAAGCAGCACATATTGAAACAGACAGTTAATTTGTAGCTGCAAAGAAATAATGATATTGTCATAAAAACTGCTCCAAAAAAATCAAATTCTTCTCCGACGTGTGAAACCCACTGGATACATATGCATACAGTACAGGCTTTGACAACAGACAGGAGCAAGGCAGAGAAGGAAATTGGCTAACGTTTGCTCCGCAGGACAATACTGCCATCTGCTGCATGTGATACCACATAATACATTTATGCTCTTTATTGAGGAGGAGAAAGAAATTCACTTTGTAAAATCCTAAACTGCTAACTTATTTCAGCAGAATTATTACAGACCTAGGTAATAATATCAATAATTCATACATTTCTCTCACTATGATCTGCGCTGTGTTGAGCAAATGATGTGCCCAAACTCAGCAAAGAATGGCTACAAATTCCCTGTGATTATGCTTTGTCATAGACAAATGCAACATAAAACTCGGTGATGATAAATACCAGTAAAGCGAAATAGCTGTGATAATAAAATTCTTCAAGAAAATCAGTTGATTCCTATAAATAAGTCTAAGAAAAATGACACTATGACCACATTCCAACAACTTGGTTATCTTGGTTACTGAATTTGCACATTATATTAAGCCATCCATGGGTTTGCAGATCTCACAAAGTCACCCTCTCCTCTAATTTTAACATATGTTTAACCGGATCTGTAACTGAATAGAATAGAATAGAATAGAATAGAATAGAATAGAATAGAATAACAGAGTTGAAAAAGACCTTGGAGGTCTTCTAATCCAACCCCCTGTTTAGGCAGGAAAGCCTACACCACTATACGTATACCTGATTAAAGGTATTGTGCAGAGTCACAAAAGTCTCTGTCATAATCAATCAAATTTTGCATGCAGCCATTTTCATTATTTCATGTAGTTTTGTTTTTGTTATTTTACTTCAATATGGTGAGATTAATGTTCTTGGACAATCATCTGTGAATGCAACAAAATATTCCAAACAGAAGCAAGCATATAAGGTCAGTTGTAAGAATAAGTATGGGACTTTTCTGGTTAAGGAACTAGCTGCTAGACTGTTAGACTGAGACTGGAAAAAGCCAGATTTAAATCTTCACAAATTATAGCTGGTATCTCTGTGGCCTCATTCACAAGGCTGCCATAAAGGTAAAATGTACATTGGCTAAAAATATGCTAAGCTCTCTTTCCCTGAGCTTTAAGCTCTTTGAAAGCAGCATATGTCAAAAGTATAGTATAGTTAATCTTTTAATTAAGCATATTTCTCAACATATTCCATACTGTTTGCTCAACTTGATAAATGCACCTGAGATATAGTAGTGAGATTAACCAGCAGCTCTGTAGGAAACATTGTTCAAGATCAACATGAATGTGCTGTCCACAATACTAAGATGGTATAGTGTGCAAACTTTGAAAGATCATGACTTTTATAATACTGAAATGGTTGCACATATAGTCAAAGGGTGAAAGTTTGGTGATCCAAACACATTTGGGCAGCACCAAATTACAACATAAATTTTGTAAGCCATTAAGATAGCTCAGGACATTTGAATCTAGGTGGGAAGTGCTACATATATGTAGCCTTGACATTTCTAAAAAGTAGATTACAATTAAATTAATTAAAGGAAATTTTAGTAAACTAAATAAACCCGACTTCTTGTGTATTTATTATTTTTTAAGTATGACATAGATAAATAATAATTTTTCTTCCAAGATTTTAAAAAAGTTTATGGGGGAATCTCCCTTCATTTTATCCCCATAACAACATAGTGAGGCAGGCAGGACTGACTTCTATAGCAGAACGTAGACATGAACCTTAGACCTTCCCACTTTTAATCCTACACCTCAGGGGTGGGATTCAAAACATTTTACTGTTGGTTCTGTAGGTGTGGCTTGGTGGGCATGGCTAGGTGGGCATGGTTATGTGACTAAGTGGGCATGGTGCTTTTTTTTTTTTTTTTTTGCTTTTTTGCAGCCACCCATCCATCCATTTTTGGGCCTTCTGGGCCTCAGGCAAGCCTCCTGGGGAGGGGCGTTTTTGCTTCCAGGAAGCTCCCCTGGGGCTCAGGAAGAAAAAAACGGAGCGTGGAGAGGGCATGCAGCACTCCCCTTGCTCCATTTTGGGGCCTTCTAGGCCTCAGGGGAGCCTCCTGGGTGGGTGTTTTTGCTCCCAGAAAGCTCCCCTAGGGCTCAGGAAGGCAAAAAATGGAGAGAGTGTGTGTGTCCCTCCTTCCATTTTTTGCCTTCCTGGGCCTCAGGAAATTCTCCTGGGCAAAGCAGTAAGACAAGCTAGGGGAATTGCGGCGCAGCTGATTGTATGAACAGCTGATTGTCGGGAGGGAAAAAAAATACCGTAAGGGGCGAGCGTCAGGCGGGTGGGGCAAGCGAGCCAGCAGTGACCAGGTGACCGGGTTGGGGTCATGGCCAGCCAGAAATTACTACTAAATCCTTGCTACCGGTTCACCCAAACCAGTGCGAACTGGCTGAATACCACCACTGCTACATCTTCACCACAACATACTGGTTTCTCTAATAAATGGTTAAATCAGTGTTTCTCAAGCTCAGCAATTTTAAGATGTGTAGGCCTCAACTTCTGGGAGTTGAAGCCCATACATCTTAAAGTTGCTAAGGTGGAGGAACATTGGTTTATATCTAATTTTTCAAATAACTTCTATTATTTTTAACATTTACTCCAGATTTTTAGTTGCTAGTATTGAGCACTTCCATATAACATCTTAATATTATTTGGATTATCTGACCTGGATGTGCCTGAATTCATGAAGAGGATTATTTTGGAGAGCTGAACTGATTTATTTTTGGCTCTGTTGCAGTGTATTTGGAATGGCAGTAAAGCTGCCTTTTTCCCATTAATTGCCACAGAACATGTTTGTTATCCATTTTCTTATTGGCAGAAGATCTTTCCTCACCTCACCTTTTGGATAAGGGATCCTAAACAGCCAATTATTCTCCCTATCATCTCCAGCAAGATTTAATATTTGGTTCTTATGACATAATTGTGCATTGTTTAGGACGTATCTCTTCTGTTTCCTAATTCAGCTGCTTTCACCATAAGCAACCACAGTTATAGTTACCGGTATTAGAAAAAATGTGTGATTGTAAATTTATTACTATCGTTTCATCTTTACACCTCATTGGGAGAGTGGAGATTAACTGCAACAAAGAAATGCCAACTAGGCAGTTGGGAATCTTCCTCTCATAGCAACCATTTGGATTTTTGCAAGCACCAAACAAATGGCACCAGATATACTGGAACGGGGTTTATTTATTTTATTTTGTCTGTGTGGAGTCAGGACATTTTTGTTATTCCAGTTCAAAGTATAGGACAGTGATTTGTTTCCCCCACATTCCCAATGGTCAGGTAGATAGGGAATAGTAATTAGTTTGCTGTTTCCCCAGCATGTTATTTGCATGTTGAACTTAGCAAAACTGATTGTAGCCAGATTCAAATTGCTTTGTGAAGAACAGGAGAGTGAAAATGGTGGGAGTGACTCTGCTTGATACCATCTATTCACAAGTTTCTGTTTTCAAACATAAATATGAGGAACATCCTAGTCATTAGGATAACATCTCCAGTATGCATTGTTTTTAATCTAAGGTAATGGCTGAGAAGAGACATGACAATAGTGGCCTTTTGTAACATTTGTAAACAAACCAGAGTAAACCTGACTCTATCTAAACCTATCTGTCCTTGCCTCCCAGACAGCTCATATTCAGAGATAGACCGTCAACATCTAAGTCTAAAAACACATCTACTGTATATGGATAACATCTGCTGTGGGACATGAAAGCATAGAAATACTTCCTCCATCGAGATATGGGATAAGAAGGTGTGGGGAGGGGAGGTTCTTTTTGATTTGTTCATTTGATCTTTTGTTTGTTTCATTTTGTAGATTGTTTTTTGGTGCCTTCTAGTGGCTACTGACTGGACAAGTCTCTAAAGTTTTACTGCTAAGATTTTGCCATTTGCCTTCTTCTTCCTAGGGCTGAGAGAGAATGAATGGCCCAAGGAGGCTTTGTGCCTAAGGCAGAACTAGAACTCACGGACTCCTGATTTCTAGTCTGATGCATTAACCACTACTTCAAAGTGGCTCTAAAGAAGAAAGGGGGTGAAAACTGTCAATCCTTCTCTAACCTCTGATGAAAATGGGATTCCCGGAAAAAGGATTTTGCGGTTAACAGTTGGAAAAAGAAAACAGCTTTTTCCAGCATTGTCTGTTCCCTATTAGGAATAGAAATCTAAGAACCTCATTAGTAAATGTTATTAAATCTGTATTAAGTCTGGATACTTATGTAGTCTCTTTAGAACATGTTTCTTTTTATTATGTAATAGAACAATGCAAACTCCTAGTATTTACTTTTTCTGTACAATAAGACCCTTTCCTAGTTTCATGCATTTGCGGTTGCTAGATTCCCTGATCAGAATAGTCTTGTAAACTTTCCCAAAACTGATTAACTGCATTTTAATATTTGAGCCTGAAATGTTTTTTTTTTAACAATTTTTTTTTCACAGCAACTTTTATGACCTAAGCTACTAACAACTATGATACTAATGGAAGGAAGGAAGGAAGGAAGGAAGGGAGAGAAGGAGTATTTATTTGTGGCTGCAAGCACATAAATCAGAAATAACCCTTAGAGGGCTGATCAAATGCTCTCCCAAATCTTTGCTCAAAATAAACCCAAACAAGAGCCATGTTCCATTAAAAATGTGACAATAACTTTTTAGTACTGTATTAGCATGGGACATGGGCAAATGTGGGGAGAGGTGTTGGTGAAACTTAATTGCTTGCAATAATATGCAGCCTGGCTTTCTTAATACCTCTAAAGACTGATTTCACCCACCATCTATGAAAACTACAGTAAATTCTGCATTGGTCAGCCCTTCCTGTAAAGGAAAGCATTCAATTTCCTTACTAACGACTGGAGATATGCAGGCTGTCCTTTCTGATTGGGGAGCCCTTCCTTAAACCTGTTTCTGCATCTAAAATGGCTGCTAGGACAACCATTTTAGATGCAGAAACAATGAAGAATTCACCATTATTCACAGCCATCTTCTTCAAGAGAGCTTGCAACTAATTTAGAAACACCCTGTCTAGACCCAGCTTTTGGGTGATATTTAAAGTTAGCAGAAATAGGAACCTAAGAGTGAAAATGGATGGTTCTAAAAGACCTGCCCTCAGTTCAGTTAGGAACAGTTTGGGAAAACTTTCACTAACTGATGGGGCTTACAAGCTTCATTATTTAATTTCTTCATCCCTGCCAAAATCCGCCATTCTGTGTTAAGCACTGATTAGTAAGTACATAAATGCATACTAACTAAATATGCAAACTGTTACACTTGTGATACAGAGACAGTATGGTAGAGCAGTTGAAGTACTGGACTGGAGTGACCCATGTCTTAGTCAGTTGCAGAAGCTCTTTGGCAGACTTGAAACCAGACTCTCCATCTCTCTCAGACCAACCTACCTCACAAAGTTGTTTTGTTAAGAAAATAAGAGGGAATGCTTGAATTCCATATTGAACGTCTGAGTGAAAAGTAGCATATCAGTTCTATCAAACAAAGTACAAGCAAAGCTAAACTTGCTTAGCAATAGCCTTTGATCTATTAGAGCATTCTGCAGTTGTTGAAATACAAGTCTATCTGTGAATCCTAAGGATTGATAGGGACAGGGAAGGGATCCGACCGGTATAACTACCGGTTCTGTTGCTCTGCATTGCGCGAGTCGCGCGAGTGCAATTTACAACCTGCTAAGCTGCCTGGACAGCTGAGCAGCGCTGCGTGCAAGTGCACAGTAGTTGAAAAAACACTTTTTTCCTGCTTTTTCAACCGCAGCTGTGTCATGCAAAGCAGCTACGGTTGAAAACGCAGGAAATAAAGGTCAGGTAAGAGCCCGGGCAGGCATGTGGGCCAAAACAGCAGCAAACATAGAACCGGTTCTATGTATGCTCTCTGTTTGCTGCTCTTCAGAGCAACTGGTTCTACAGAAGTGGACAGAACCGGTAGAATCCCACCCCTGGATGGCAGTGCTGTTGGTTTTACTTCTTTAGGTGCAAAATAGCAACCTCAGATTTTCCATGGTACTCCAATTGAGAAAAAGCTCACTGCCACTTCTATAAAAATCAGATTGATTCCCAAGATCCCTTTGCAATGAAGTTCTACCGAAATGAATTTGTGTGTGTGTGCGTGTGTGTGTGTGTGTAATGTGCACCAGGCATGAAGTTCTGCTGTTCATTTTCTAGTGAGAGTTAAATTAATGCTGTTAATATTGTGCTGCTGTAGAGAGTTTGGCAGGAAACACGCTTGGGATATTATAATTGTGAATGTCATTCTACCCCCACTCCTGATGACGAACAGCACGTGGCATTTTCAGATGACCAGCTTTTCCATCACTCCAACCCTTCTGAGATCAATTCACAGAATTCTAACTTTTTCTGGATTTATCCCCAATTTTCTCTCCATTTTAAAACAAGTAGCTTCAAGTGAAGCAAGCAGAAATAAAATAGATGGGAGTTAATGAGCTGTTTAATTCTGAGGAAGCTGGAGAGGGGGGAAAAATATCTCCCCTTGCTGGGGATGAGCCAGCCTGTAAAGGGTCCAGTTGCAGTAGCTCACTCATTCAATAATCTCTTTTGCTTTGCACAGATATTATTTCCAGCAGTCAAAAATCTCCCCTTCTCTTCAGCAGTGCTCAAGCTGAAATGCAAAGTGTCTACCGGTACTTACTTAAGTTTTCTTTCCAACCATGGCTTGTCAGTTTTGGGGAGAACAACTGCTTGAAATGGAAGTTTGCCAGTCATGGAAAGAACAGTGATGTAGGAGGATTTGATTGTATATAGTTAAATCACCAGGATAGCAATAGCATTTAGACTTATTGACTGCTTTACAGCCCCTCTCTAAATGGTTTACAGAATCAGCATATTGCCCCCAACAATCTGGGTCCTCATTTTACCCACCTCAGAAGGCTGGAAGACTGAGTCAACCTTGAGCCTGGTGAGATTCAAACTGCCAAATTTGAAGGCAGTAAAAGTAGCCTGCAGTACTGCACTCTAACCACTGTGCCATGGCGGTTCTTTTCTTGCACTAACCTGGATTCTACCTTTCCCTAAACGCCTATTAAGGTGACAAACTTTAAATAGAAGAAAGAAAACAAATAAAAGGCAAAAGCAACTGAAGCCAGGAAGAATTAAAAGTCAACCCAGACTATCTCCATTTCCTGCTGTTTACCCGTAGTTCCTTTTTAGAGCCAGATAAGAAATTCTGCATTGATTTCTCCAAAGCAGTCAGAGAGCTAAACTTAATGCATACTGAGCCTGTAATAATTGCAACAGAAAAAATGCAAAACATTTTCCCAATCAGTAAAAAGAATGAAAATTGGCTTATTTGCTCAATGTAGAATGCTTTTCAGTCTTTTACAATTACTACTCACTTCAAAGCAATGTTGCGATTTCAAAGACTCCTTTAAGTTCTAAAGAGGCCTGGCGGTATAGCAGGAATCAGCTAATGCCTTGGCAACCATTCAAAAAGCATCCGTCAACAGCAACTCTAATTCCTTTTCATTATCATGATTATAGCACATGTGCTGGAATCAAGTAGACTTTGGAAAGCAGAAGAAACATATGAGATGCGCCCATCGCATGTCTTTATTATAAGAACTAGTTTGATACAACACATGACTGGGGGAAAAGAAAACAATAACATGATAAAGCACCCTATTGAGTTAAAAGTTTTGCACCATTGTGGAATTTGATGAAGATACAAGTATTTAGCTACCTGGTGTAGAATTCAGAAAGAGCTGGCATGGTTATATTCCACTCAGTATCAAGGATGCAGCTGTAGAGGTGGTCAACAGTATTAAGTATCTGGGGGATACGGATAACTAACAATCTGAACTGGTCTCTCCAAATGTCATCCTTAGTGAAACCAGCATTTCCTGAGCTGGATGAGGAGAGCACATCTTTCTCTTATCCTGGCACTGTTTACAGAGGCACGATTGAGAGCGTTTTAACAAACTGCAACACTGTTTGGTTTGGTGGCTGCAGTGCCTCTGAGAGAAAGTCCATTCAGAGAGTGGTGAGGACAACTGAGAAGATTATAGGAAGCTCGCTTCCTGTTATTCAGGATACTGCTTATAAGCGCTATATGCTTAGAGCTCAAAACATTGTTAGAGATCACACCAGTGGTGGGATTCAAAAAAATTTACTACTGGTTCTGTGGGCGTGGCTTGGTGGGCATGGCATGGGAAGGATACTGTAAAATCTCCAGTCAGAGGTGGGATTTGCCGGTTCTCCAAGCTACTCAAAATTTCCGCTACCAGTTCTCCAGAACTGGTGAGAACCTGCTGAATCCCACCTCTGGATTACACCCACCCACTTCATGGTCTATTTCTGTTGCTCCCTCCTGGGAGGACGTTTTGAAGTATCTATAGTAAGACTACCAGATTCTGTAACAGCTTTATTCCCTATGCCATCTATCTGGTAAATTCGCAAGATTCGTTTTTCTCACCATGAACATGTATACATCTGAACTACACTGTGTTATTTCTTCCATGTCATATAATATATGAGGGTATATGCATATTTTTGTATTTATTTGTTTTGTCATGTTTGTGTAATGTATATTGGAGGTGGAGACCCATTGAGAACTCTATGCAACAAAATTTCATTTTAATGTACGCCAATTACTGTACATTCAAAGTGACAATGAAGTTATTCTAAGTCTAGAATTAGCATTTCTTCAAAAATAATAAACATACAATGTATCCATATACCTACCAAATTCAGAGGTGATTGAGGAGATCAATCTCATAAAAAGGACACCATATGTTTCTATCTCCCTGAATTCAAAAGAGCAAACTCTCTATGAATAAGGAGTCCCCTGAAATTTTCCCGCAACGGTACTGAAAGGAGAGTATCAAAGCAGTCTCTGGAAATGGCCCATCTATAATTGTTTAGAATTAGAGTGTATAGAAACCCTACACTAGAGATCTTGCAGCCAACTAACAGTTGGCAGTAGAGCGTTGGTGATATCACTCTGGCAATTGATAGCCCTGATTCTTTCTTTTACTATTGATTTGGCCTTCTCAGGGATTAAGTGGCCTAAGTATTCAAAAGAGAGCCCAAGTTTTCTATACATGTATAAGATTGGCAGCTGTCTGACAACAGCAGAGGCATCCGACCTGTAGGATCAAAAATGATTCTGAGCCCTGTGATTAGAATCCTCAAGATTACATTGGGGGTATATTTTGGGGCACCAAACGAAGTTGTAAGGAAATTCAATTGAAAGGTATGACATGTCCTTAGATTTGTGTAAGGAGCAAGTTGTATGCCAATCATAGTGAACTTCTCTGTCCTCCCGTGCCTCTCTCAGCCAGTCCTTGAGTATTGAAGATTTGTCTTTAAATGAATCCAAACTCCAGCTCCTCTTTAGGACAATGATGGTTTATTCAATATACCAGCAAACAACAAATACTCTGATCAGGCAAGAATGGCTAAAAGCCAGGCAAAGTTAGCATTGGGTTTGAGTTTACTCTCTTTTCTTTTATTACCATTACCATGGGACACAACCACCACCACACCCAGGCCTCATATGCAGCTCTAGTTCTGGCCACGTCTAACCTATTATCCCTAGATGCTATTAACCCTATAACATGTCTACATACCTAACCTATTCTGACCCTCACTAACCGATCGCCACCTGGTGCCACCTTCACCATGGCTTAACTTAATGCTTAATTACCACCTATATGTGACCCAACCCCCTCTAACAATATGCACCACATCAATGCATGAAAAGAGCCATTTCCAGCCCACAGCACAGTTGTTTCACAATCCAGCAGCCCACAGCACACACACCCGCACATGCACAGCAGCTACTGGACAATCAACTGATGGATGGTGGTGCGCACTGGCGCGATGGCTTGCATGCCAGCAGAGATGGCTCTGCATGCTA
Source organism: Bungarus multicinctus (assembly GCA_023653725.1). Taxonomy (NCBI): domain Eukaryota; kingdom Metazoa; phylum Chordata; class Lepidosauria; order Squamata; family Elapidae; genus Bungarus; species Bungarus multicinctus. The sequence goes on from CM042838.1 coordinate 7,712,894, forward strand.
CTTCCGGCATGGGTGCAATGGGTTCGCTATCACGGTTATATGCCATATAATAGTTAGGCTATTTTTTTAGTCATAAACAGTTTGATTGCCACAGAGATATAATTTGCCTTCCTGTTGCCTATAAAATATAGTTACTACTAGTGTTCTCTTTGGGGCAGTAGAAGTGGCATAAATTATCCAGGCTATTAATTTCCTAGAGACCTGAAATGCTATGCCCAAGTATTTAAAACATTAAACTTGCACTAATTCATGAGAATCAATTATCCACTTATGCCTTTGTCTTTTGTGGGGAAAACTAAAACTTAAGATTTATCATACTTGATAACTAATTGTCCCCCATTGCTGGAGGATGCCAGGGTTCTTAGTGCTGGCTTCATGCCTACAGAAGACAAGGAGAGAAGAATTGCATTGTCAGCGTAAAGTAGAATTGGGAGATGTCTATCAGTTAATTTAGGCACATGGATAGCAATTCTCTGAAGGGTTTTAATCACAGAGTTAATGTGTATTTAAAAAGCAACGAAGCCAAATAAATCCCTTGTTTCACCCCCTTGATAGTCTGGGTAAAGTCAGAAAGGTCCCTTGCCTGGTTACATCTTACTTTAAGACTGGTTTATTTATTGTATAACTTGTATCTTGGACTTGTATTCATATCGGAGGTTTTATGTTTGCATAAAACTTGCATATTATTTTATGTATAGATGCATGTGTGTGTGTGTGTTTGTGTGTGTGTGTTAAATATATATCTCACATCATTCACATGTATATCTCACATCTCTTATAAACTATCATCAAGTTTATGCTTTTTTTAACCTACTGTATTTCGTATAAATCAGCCCCATGTTTCACTAAACGTATCCATACAGAGTCTATGTTTATAAGCAATCTGCTCAAACCAGAAACTATGATTTATTTAGAAGCAGAGAAAATGATATGCAAACCAAACCCCACCCAATTCAATCAGTGGGGCACCCCTCCAAAGGCTAAAGGAAATTCAGAGATAATGGTGCATAACCAAGTTGTGGGACTGAAATTGGAAATCCAAGACACTGCAAGCAAATATACACACAACTACAAGTTTTGACACCAGGACACCAACCTCATCAAATGATTTCAGGAATGGAAGTCTGCTATTGGAAACAACATTTCTGATGTTTTTTTTAATTGAATGGAGATATGCTATTGAAGGGCAGAGTAAAGAAACTTACATTTCCAACTAGAAGAAAGTGGGTCCCAGAAACAGGTGCCTCCTGACCCGGGTATTTTGAGAGCAGGGAAGAAAAAAAAATACAGAAAACACTTCCAGAACTGCTTAAAACTGACCGATATTTCTCCTAATATTGTCTCCTTTTTCTGTAGAAGTGGAGAAGAGATCCACATTTAGCTCAGCTGTCCAGCTTATTCACTCCAGATCAGAAAACACTCAAAATAGATTATTGTAACTACTTTTTAAAATGGATTCAGGATTGAGACATTAAAAGATGTCCAATAGAAATATGCTATGTGACTGGAATAGGCAATCTAATGCCTTCAGGCCCATATTTGTCCCCATGTAATAAAAAATGAGTAAATTAGAAAAGGGTACTGTAAAGCATCAGCCTCAAGTGTCCCCTCTTTCTTCCTCTCTGTTTTTCTTTCTCTTTCTTTCTCTCTTTCTTTCTCTCTCTTTCCTTCTTTATTTCCTTCCTTCCTTACCTCCCTCCCTTCCCTTCCTTTTCTTCTCTACATATATTACTAAGTCCTATTATGATAACTGAATGCTCCATGACTGTCAATGTTCCCCGTGCCAGCTGTTTAATAATTGCCCATGGTCTTCATTTTGTGAGTGGTGCCCATAAATCTGCCCTCTCTCTTTTCCACTGAAGCTGGTCTAGTAAATCCTTTTTAGCAATTGAATCATACTTTATTACTAGTCAAAAGGTGCTTGTATATTTATACTTTTAAAATATCTGTAATGCACAACAACAATCATTGACAATTTTGGTTCATTCTCAAGCAAGCAAAAAAAACCCAGCCCAGCCTTTTACAAATCAGGCAGTTAGTAAGTTATTTGGGAAGTAGGTATCTTTCACTTCAGTTTATAACCTACACGATGCAGTGATAGTAGCATTTTCTGAGTGATTTAAGACATTCAAATAGCAGGTTTTCAACACTTTTTTTTCTCTACCAAATTGAACTGTTTACTCTGAGTGTATATATAGCACTTACTCTACTAAGCCAAAGATGAAAATTATGACTTGAATGTCTTTCCCCCACCATGCCATTATAAGGTTAGATCAGAATAAGATTTGCAGTGAAGAGACATACTTGCGATGTGTTCATGGTACCAAAGAGAAATAGCTCTTGATATATGTCTTGTATTAGGTTTCTAGGGCTGCTGTAACTCTTTCATGTTTGCTATAAAAATCCACGTGACACTTAGGGTTTTTTTTTTCTTTTAGAAGAAAACCAAATATTTTGAGACAACAGGGTCACACAGAAGTCTCAAACTCAAATAGCCACAAGCACTGATAATTCAAGATTCAAATAACAACAACATTAGCCTATGGGCCATAAAACTGAATCCTTTTCATTCATTCATTTCATTCAAGTTGTGGCAAAATACTTTAGTCAGTCAAAAAGAAAGAAAATACAAAATAATGCAGTATGTCATTAAACATACTACACATTTCTTATTCTTAAAAAAAATACAGTGACACATGGCTACTTTTGAATCTGTCACTTCACTTTGATCACTTACTTGGTAGCATTCTTTAAATAGTAGATCAGTGCAATGTCAATAAAGGAATAATGTAACTTAACATTACCCTACAGTTATAAAACCATGTATGATGACAACCATGCTGGCCAACAGCCCAGACATCCAAAAATATCATCAGAACTCCTGGGATATTCAACATTCCCACGCAAGAGATTCTTTTTGTAAAGAACATATTTGATTGAGAAACCATTCTACATGGTGAAGTTTTTCCCATCATTGAAACCACTCAATTGTTAAAAAAAGAAAATTGTTCTAAGAATAGTGCAAAGTCATGAAATCAATCATTAACCAATCCATTACCCTTCACCTTGAGTCAAACAAGTTATTCTCCAAAAAACAACTTGGTTTCAGGAAAAAATTGTCCTGCAATCTGCACTCCTACACTACAAAAACATATGGACTACATTACTCAACCAGGGTAAAGCAATAGATGCAATTTACATAGACTTCTGCAAAGCCTTTGATTCAATGGTACACAACAAACTACTGTTAAAACTAAATTCTTACGACATTTCCAGATCCCTTCATAAGTGGATTACTGCATTCCTGTCAAACAGGCAACAAATAGTAAAAATAGGAAGTGTCCTATCAAATCCTTCACCAATTAACAGTGGTGTCCCCCAAGGCAGCATTCTTGGACCCACACACTTTATATTCTATATAAATAACCTTTGCGGTCACCTCATAAGCAACTGGGTGCTCTTCGCTGATGATGTAAAACTATTCAATACCACCGACAATGCTACTGTCCTTCAAAGCGATCTTGACTGAATGGTCAAACAATTGGCAACTCTAAATCTCAACCAACAAATGCTCTGTCCTACACATTGGTAAAAAAAATCAGTACACCAAATACAAGCTAGGCGAATATGATCTCGTTGATGACCCTCACTCTGTCAAGGACCTTGGAGTACTCATATCAAATGACTTAAGCGCCAGAGCTCACTGCAACGGCATTGCCAAAAAGACTTTAAGAGTTGTAAATCTAATCTTACATAGCTTCTCCTCCGGTAATATCGAATTGCTAACTAGGGCATACAAAACCTTTGCTAGATCAATACTCAAATACAGCTCAGTTGTCTAGAATCCACACTGTATATCAGACATTAATACAATTGAGCGAGTCCAAAGTATTTCACGAGAAGAGTACTATACTCCTCTGCTCGCAACAGAATACCTTACACCACCAGGCTTTTGAGATTTTGGGCTTGGACAACCTAGAACTATGCCTCCTATGTTTGGACTTAAGTGTAGTACACCAAATTATCTGCTACAATGCCCTACCAGTTCATGACTACTTCAGCTTCAACCGCAACAATACAAGAGTACACAACAGATACAAACTCAATGTAAACCGCTCGAAACTTGATTGCAGAAAGTATGACTTCAGCAACAGAGTGGTCAATGTCTGGAATGCACTTTCTGACTCTGTTGTTACATCCTCAAATCTCCATTCCTTTACCCTTAAACTATGTACTATTGACCTCACCTCATTCCTAAGAGGTCTATAAGGGGCGTGCATAAGTGCACATTTGTGCCTACCGTCCCTGTCCTATTGTCCCCATTTATTTGTACCTATTTCTCGTATTCTTACTCATGTTTATACTTATACTTATACCTATTATCTTGTGATTGACAAATCAAATCAAATAAATAAATAAATAAAGACATAAATAAATAGGTTTTGTTCTCTTGAATATTTCCTTCAAGGCATGGTAATGAACCTATGTTTTTTATTGAAGATTCACTAGAATCCCCCCCCCCACAAAAAAAAACCAGTAAAACAGGCTACAATATTAAGGAAGCAGGCACTACAAAGCAGGTTGATCAACTGTACCATACACTATGGAATAATATACACAGTATGTAATGCAAGAGAATTTGAAAATCAGTTTTACAGATCTCTTTTACAGATATGGGTGTTAATTATTTGCTCTGAAAATTATAATAAGTTAATTATTTATTATGGAATGAGCTAAGTTCTCATTTTTGTCCTCAAATTCTCATTAAAGTAAGGCCACATTTACTTATTGTGATGTTAATGAATTCTAATTCACTGATTACATAGTGTTATATTAGTTAAGATAAATCAATGATTACTTGTAAAGGGTATCCTTGTTTTCTAACAAGGATCAAATATTTTATGTTAGAGATTCAAGTAACAGTACAGTGCCTAAGGCAGCACTAGAGGGCAAGAACTACCCAGGTTAGAAAAACAAAGACAAAGTATGCAAGATAAAGCAATCCAAGAAGAGCAGAACAACTGAAGATGCATAAGAGAAGAAAGATAAATTTTTATCAAAAAAGAAAGCCCAATGCATCAATCACTGCAAAACAGAAAAGAAAGAGGAGGAAAGCACACATTGTGGGAGCAATTCATATTCCCAGAGCTTTCTTTGCAAGACAGAAGGAATATCAATCCCTGGATTTCAGTTTGTATCTTCAACTTTTCTTCAATTTTTCTCTTGAAAAATTTATTATGGTACAAGACAGTGGATGGAGCATTCTAGTTTCCATTTCTGTAAGATCCAGTTGGGAGTACAAGGCAAAAGAGTTTCTAGGGGTCTGCAAGTCTTGTTAGAAATGTTTCTTTTAGCTGAGCAGCAACATGCATGAAATAGTTCTCTTCAGAAGAATAAACCAGCTCTGATACTAAAAAAAAGGTGTGCATAAACTTGTAGAAAGTGCCGGGAAGCAGGTACATGAGACAAGAAAAAGATGTAGCTGGCTTAAGAAAGATCTTCATGCATGCTCCTGTGGACTGCAAAGCCCCTCTTCTAAAGGAGTTGCATGTCCTCATTTATCTTGTCTCTTGGGAGTGCATGAGGAATCACTAGGTTTCTTATGAGATAGTGGAGGAACAAGAAGACAAGGAGAATTGGTTAGTACAATCAGTTGAACTGAGTGCAATCCAACATGCTTCGGCAGCCATTTCATAGCATTTGGCCATTGACTTCCAGGTCTATTCTGCAGCAGAGAGCCTGTTCATTCTAATACACCTCTCTCCTTATCCCAACCAGGTTTCTTAGCCAGAGCTTGGCTCAGACATTTTGGACCCTCTTGAGCAGCAGCTGAGTGGTGGCAGGGAGCTCACAGTGAAACAAGGGAAAGGGAGATGTCTCCCTCTTAACTCTGCCCACACCTGTTAGCTATCAGACAGATTGCTTCTGATCATGGGTTTGCATTGGAAACTAAATCTATCTCAAAAAGTAACTCCATTATCAGTTCTGTTTTGGTGCAAGCAATGGAGCACATTCAAAAAGAATATTTGATAAACCAATTTCCAGAAGAAACTGACAATTAGGTTATATCAGCAGAGAGTCACTTCCCTTTGACTGTATCTGCACAAAATCACATGTGTAAAGCTAGAATAAGATTTGACAGGATGTTAAACCCCCTGGTCTAGTTGTATGTCAAAACGTACCTCCTCCTTAGGCCCGCTCCAAGTTAAGAAAACGGATTGGTTGATGTTTTTCCACTGGCTAGGATACCCATGGAAGAATAAGGATCATCAGGATAAGGATCAATGACACAGAGGATAAATGAAAGGAACCTGCATCTAGCTATGAAGATCCCATAATTTCTCCCTCTCTCTCTCTCCCTCCTTGCAAATAGATGAATCAATGGAGAAAACAAAATCCTCCTTTTCAGTCTCTCTCTCAAATTGAGAATAGCTGAAAATTTGCAAATTAAATTCTTGGCACAATGTTAACACACAGTCCTAAATGTAGGACTGATAATGACTTCAAAATTCCACGGTAGCAATTCATTAGTCAGCCTTCTGGCTGGCATCTCTGTCTTTGTTCCAATAACACCAGTGGTGAAAGAAATTTATGGTTTTCCCATTTCGAAGTCAAAGTATTGAGACTACTATTTAAAGCTCCAAATGGCTTGAGACCAGAGGTGGGATTCAAATTTTTTAACAACTGGTTCTGTGGGTGTGGCTTAGTTAGTGGTTATGACTTGGTCACTTTTTTCAGTGCCATTGTAACCTTGAATGGTCACTAAATGAACTGTTGTAAGTCAAGGATTACCTGTACAAAAATACAGGTACAATCTTTCAATCTTTCTAGCTAAGCAAGAAGAAATATTTCCAGGGGACTATTTCCTCCCAACAGCTGTGTAAAAAGCTTAAAACAACCATTTCCCTTTAAGAAAGTATCAAGGAAAAAAAAACCTCTTTAGGTATACTGCCAAGAATGTAATAAGGGTAGAAAAAAACAAAAGGAGATTTCTTCTAACTACTGGTTCTCTGAACTGCTTAGAAAGTTAACAAGGGGTTCTATAGAACCGGTCAGACTGGTAGAATCCCACCCCTGCTTGAGACCCAAGAGTTTAAAAATGCCCGTCCTCCCAATTCCATAGGTCCATACTTGACAATCATTGGCCAAAGCTTAAATGACTATTCCATTCAAAGTGAGATCTTTTCATTTTGGTGCCTTCTCCCATGCAAGAAGCATCCTTCTATTGCAGACAATCTCCAGATATTCATCTAGTGAATATGCACAGGAACTTACCTGGGCCCTTTTTTTCATATCAAGCTGATGTTTTACTACTGAGAACAATGTCCAAACTGGTTTGCTTATGACAGCATTAAACGTATGTGATTAGCCTGTGTTGAAATTGTATTCATTATACTTTGGCCACATTTACAGAAATACGCTTGAAACTAAATTAATCCATTATATGGGTTCTATTTATTCAATCAAATAGCCTAGATTTATATGAAATCACCCCAAAACTAACCAACTTTAGCACATTATGTGTATGCAACTACTTTCCTAACCAGATTAAGCATATCATGTTTTTTTTAATCTCTGAGTTATAATTGAATCATTTCTTAGCTTTGTATACATCTTTGAAGTCTAACAGAATAAGTAATAATATGCAAATGTATTAAATACAACAAATAATAACAGGCGGAATTGGTTTTGCAGGACACTAATATGTGACTTCTTAAAATATTATTATTTTGCTGAATCTAAGTCTAGAAAAATTGTTCCATTAATTATTAGAACAGAAAAACACTCATTGACAAGGTGAATTCTAAAAGCCTGCACTGATTAGTGGCATTTGCTTTCCTAACATTCACGCTAACTTGTCAACATAAATAGTGACCTCTCCAGCTACACTTCTATAAATCGGAGTGCAGAGAACAGTTTAGTATCCCAGAAAAATAATCAGGTTGTCAGGCATTTGACAGCTTATTTCTAAAATAGAATTAAGAAACAGGCCTCTGGTAAATTGTTGGGGTTGAATGGGCTGGCAGGAAATTTCATAGATGTGATGTGTGCACGCAATCCTGTGTACACTTTACAATGAATAATGCCCACTGAATACAGTGCAGCTGATACATTAATAAGAATAGATGGAAAGGCATTAAGAAACTGTATAAAATATAACATTTCTACCAATACCTGTAGAAGGAATGGAATAGTCTGAAGGAGAATAATCTGTTACCAAGGCAAGGATCAGACAAGGGTTTTAGACTATAGGGCATTTTTTTCGTACCTCAATCTATTCTATAGGGCTGACAGTCTCCAACTGTGGGGAAATCTTAGAAGTTTTGGAGCCTTCACCAAAGCTATCATGCTTATCCCTGCAAGGCAATCAACTTTGGAAAAAACGGCAGAGTTTTTCTCCCACTTTTGAGCACAAATTGGTATCAATAAATTTGTCAAAATTATCATGTAGATTGTCTCTCAGATTTTCTTGTTAGTCTTAACTTTCTTCTTTGTTTCTCCAGACTAATAATCATACAATGCCATCTGAATGTTCTAGAAACACAAAAATTAAAGTCTACCTGTTAAAAATCTGTGGTCTCAAATGTCATTTTGCAAACATACTGGTGGTGTATAAGGAGACACAATGAGTAATCTTCACTATAAATTTCTTTTTTAATTTATTGAATGAATAAGAAATTTGATCCAGGCAATTACCTGATTTGCCCAAGCCTAAAGGCATCATTGAATGCACAACTATTAGAAATCAGAGCTGTATGCCTAATTTTTGCAGCTTTAATCCCTATAATCCAAAATCTATTGAGTAGGCAGCATTAAGATGTATGTATGTATGTATGTATGTATGTATGTATGTGTGTAAGTATGTATGTGTCAGCTGGTGCTCCATTCAAAATCCAAGAAAGAAATACTTAGACTCCATTAGTTAGAGAAAAGATATCTTTTACTGGAAATCAAGTGATAGCAACAAAAGAATTCCGAATCTGAGAAAATGAGCGTGTAAATCACATATACAAAGTGATGACAATGTTCCCACCCCCAATAGTTCAACTTGCTCATCCAATTAAAAGTTGTGTATAGCATCATGTGAGCATTTTCAGGTGGTGATGAGGCCTCTGTCTGTTGACCTTGACATATTTTGATAAAAAGTTGCAGCTGCGCATAGCATAGGATAGAAGCCTAAGCAAGAATCTCCCTACCCTCAACTTATACAGTTCTGTTTTGTAACACCTCCAGCTCACTTCCCATAACCATGTCCCCCCTCCTCCCCCTGTTACTTATGACAGCCGAAAGATGCAAAGCAAAGGAAGAAAATCTTGAAGGCTGACATTTGGCCCTCCTGCAAAAGAGACGTTAGTCCTAAAAAAAAAATAAGAATAGAAGATAACAGAAAATATAAGTGTAACACCATAATATTATATTTTAGGGTTTATCAAGATATTTAGTACAAAATGCCTTGACAAGCATAGGAGCTCTAACTTCCTTCGATTCACCCATTCGGACTGAGAAAGAGGAAAATGTTTCCAAACAACCAAATATTGGAGTCAACCCCTTTGTTTTCAAGAATCTAAAATTTCTTTAACTTCAAAATGCTGTTCACCTTCAATTAGCAAAGGCACTGGGGGATCGACCTGAGTCGGTCTCAAATCTGAGGTATGTTCAGGTTTTAGTAAACTAACATGGAAGACAGGATGGATCTGTCGGAGGGTTTTAGGTAATTTTGGTTGGACTGCCACAGGGTTCACAATTCGTTCAGTTGGGAAAGGTCCAACATACTTAGGTCCAAGTTTTTTTAACTTTTGTGTGGTCTGCAAATATCTGGTTGATAAAAAGACCTTGTCACAAACTTGATATGGTGTTTGTGGAATTCTCTTTTTATCTGCAAATTTTTTATGGGCTTGATGAGCATCATCTAATGCTTTACAGGTAACTGGCTAGGTAAGCTGAAGCTCTGTTATCCATTCATCTAATGAGTGAATGTTAGGTTTCTCCTGTGGAAGCTCGGGTATGGGTACAAAGTCTTGTCCCAAAGCCACTTTAAACAGAGTAAACCCAGTACTACTATGTACCGAATTGTTATATGCCATCTCAGTGAATGGCAGTAGGTCAGCCCAATCATCTTGCTGATAATTTATGTAACATCTAAGATACTGTTCCAATACCGAGTTAGTTACCTCACAAGCCCCATTGGTTTGTGGGTGGTGGGTGGAGCTTAAGCCCTGGACAGAGCCCAATAACTTCAGGAACTCCTTCCAAAAGTTTGAGGTAAACTGGACACCTCTGTCTGAGATTATGCATTCAGGAATCCCGTGTAACCTGTAGATATGTAAAATAAACAGTTTAGCCAACATTTTCACAGATGGGATTTTCGCACAAGGTATGAAATGTACCTGTTTGGAAAACAAATCTGTTACTATCCAAATAACTGTATTTCCCCCACTTTCAGGTAATTCCACTATAAAATCCATAGAGATTTCCTTTCATGGAGCAGTTGGTCTAGCCTCATTTTGTAATAAGCCTGCTGGTTTACCAGGAGGTTGTTTGGCTGAGGCACATATAGGACAGCTAGCAATATAAGTTTCAATGTCCTTTTTCAAGGTAGGCCACCAAAATCGCCTTTTGACCAAGTATAAGGTCTTCACAAATCCAAAATGTCCAGCAGCTTTAGAATCATGAGCTTGCTATAATATTTGGTTTCTCAGCTTTGCTGGCACATATAATTTGGCCCCCACCCATGCCAATCCATCTCTAACCATACAGTTATTTGAATGAGCAAGGAGCCAATCATCAAGTTTTAGAGCTTCTTTCAATTGTGCAGATAAATCATTTGATAAATCAACTTCCTTCTTTTTCTGGGCTCTGGTAACCACTGGAGCCGCCAACTGTTTGGTTGGGACAATAGGCCATACCACTTCTTGGCGAGTACTATTATATTGAGGTAATCTAGACAAAGCATCCGCCATGAAATTCTTCCCCCCTGGAATGTACTTCAATGAAAAATTAAAGCATTTAAAGTACTGCGCCCAGCGAACTTGCCTGGGAGACAGCTTCCGAGGTGTTTTCAAAGCCTCCAAATTTTTATGATCTGTGCACACTTCAAATGGGTATTTTGCCCCTTCTAGGAAATGCCTCCAGGTTAACAGAGCCCAGCAAACTGCAAAAGCTTCTTTTTCCCAGATGGCCCATCTTCTCTCGGTTTCAGTTAGTTTACGGGAAGTATATGCACACAGTTGCAGAGTCCCCATCTCGTTTGCTTGTAGCAACACTGCTCTGACTGCTACGTCACTCGCATTGGCCTGGATTACAAAAGGAGAGTCCATGTCTGGGTGCTTGAGTACTGGTTCAGCAACAAACAGTCGTTTCAGTTTCTCAAAAGCAGCTTGGCACTCCATGGACCACTCCAGTGGTTTACTAGGCTTTGGTTTCACCTCCCCTTTGGTTTTTAGGAGATTTGTGATAGGCATTGCAATCTTTGCAAAAGCAGGAATAAATTAGCAAACCCCAAGAAACTTTGAAGTTGTTTCCTGGTGCGGGGAGGGGCCCATTCCAAAATGGCATGAACTTTCCCCAGATCTATTTCTATGCCATCATGTGATATGTGATAGCCTAAATAGTCAATTTTTTCCTGGTAGAATTCACACTTGGACAATTTTGCGTACAGTTCAGCAGCTTGAAGTTTTTCCAGAACTGACCGCACTAGTTTCACATGTTCATCACGAGTCTCTGTGTAGATAAGAATATCATCAAGATAAACTAATACCCCTTTATATAAATGTTCATGCAACACCTTATTTATCATTTGCATGAATACCGCAGGGGCCCCCTGTAGGCCAAACAGAAGAACGTTGAATTGGAAACAGCCCATCGGGCAGTTAAAAGCAGTTTTCCATTCATCCCTTTCCTTAATTCGAACTCGTTAGTATGCTTCTCTCAGGTCAACTTTCGTAAAAAAAATTCCCTTTGGCCATGTGGGCCAACATATCCTTCATCAAGGGGAGGGAGTACACATTCTCCACCGAAATGGCGTTAATGTTTCTATAGTCAACACATAAATGCAAAGAGCCACCTTTTTTCTCACGGAACAATACTGGAGCTGCTACTCGGGGCCTAGCAGGTTGGATGAAACCACGTTCCAAATTTTTATCGATAAATGACCACAACTCTTCTAGCTCCCTCGGTGTCATCGAGTACAGTTTCAGTTTTGGGGGTTTCACTCCTGGCAAAATTTCAATACTGCAATCTGTTGAGCAATGTGGGGGGGAGCTCGTCTGAGGCCTTCTTACTGAACACCTCTTTTAAGTCCCAATATTTATCTGGAATTTTCTCCTCCCCCCTCAGATTCTTGGTGCCAGTGGAGGCCAGCTCTGTGGGATTCTTGGGTTTCAGTTGAGATTGTCCCTCTACTTCTGGGGGTTGGTCAGTATGCATGCGCAATGATCCCCTCCTCCAGTCAGCGTGAGAGTTCCATTTCCGGAGCCAGGGCAAACCCAGTATTGGGGGCGCTCCATCCCAGGAGCCACAATAAAACACAAAGTCGCTCTATGCTTCCCCATTGTCATTTCTACTGGTTCTATTATGAAATGTGCAGGGCCGCCCCCAACTACCGATCCATCCAGTTGGCAAAAAGCTATGAGCGTTTTTAAAGTCTTTAGCCTTAAGCCCATTTTCTCTACTACATCCGAGCTGATTATGCACCTTGTGCACCCACAGCCTAACAAGGCCAACATTACACTTTGGCTCCTGACGTGAGTATCCTTAATCTCACTGGAATGGTCATAGGGCCCTTGTTTGGACTTACCAGTGAATCATCTTCCGATTCGGATTCACTCTCTTCAGAAGAGGTTGGAGTTCCCAGCTCCTCTCCTTTCAGAGGGCTGATCTCTACAACCTCCTCCGCTTTAAGTGCTATTTCGCGAGGCTCTGCTGGAAGCTTTTCAGGTTTTCTTCCTCCTCCTGGCGCCCCCTTTGGCTCCAGCTTGGTACGGCAGCCTGCAACCCGGTGACTTTCCTTCCCACATCAGAAGCATTTATTTATTTATTTTATTTTATTTATATATTGCCCCCGCTCCCAAATTGAGACTCAGGGCAGTGCACAGCCCAACTAAAACAATACAATATCAAATATAAAATTTAAAAATATATTAAAAATGAATTAAATATATGGCTGAAAGATTAAGACTATAAGCAATTAATAAAAAGCAGGGTAAAAATTACAAAGTTAACACCTTCCAATGGTACTAGGCCAGACCGGCTTGTTGGAAAAGATAGGTCTTCAATGTGCAACAGAAGGTTCGCAGGCCAGGGATAGTCCGCATCTCTGGGGGTAACTTATTCCAAAGGAAGGGTGCTCCCACAGAGAAGGCCCGCACCCTCGGGGCTACCAGCCGGCATCGTCCAGCTGATGGCACCCCTGGAGGCCCACCCTGTGAGAGCGCACTGGCCAGCAGGAGGCCAATGGTGGCAGCAGGCGGTCCCGTAAGCACGCGGGTCCAAAGCCATGGAGCACTTTAAAGATGACCACCAACACCTTGAATCGCACCCGGAAGGCCACCAGAAGTCAATGCAGCTCGCGCAGGAGCAGTGTAACCCGGGAGCTCCGAGAAGCCCCCAAAATCACCCGCGTGGCCGCACTCTGCACCAGCTGAAGCCTCCAGATGCTCTTCAAGGGGAGCCCCATGTAGAGAGCATTGCAATAGTCTATACGGGAGATAACGAGGGCAGAAGTGACTGTGCAAAGCACGTCCCAATCCAGAAAGGGCCGCAACTGGCAGATCCATCGGACCTGATAAAAAGTCCCCCTGGAGACGGCCATTATATAATCTTCCAATGACAGCCGTACATTCAGGAGGACACCAAGATTGCGTGCACTCTCCGTGGGGGTCAAAATTTCTACCCCCACAGCCAGCGATGGAATAAGCTGGCTGTATCTGGGCGCAGGAAACCACAGCCACTCGGTCTTGGTCGGGTTGCAGTGGTCTTGGGTTTTGCTGCCATCCCTCCCTTTTGAGCTTTTAAGGCTTCTCGAGGGGTCTTTGGTGGGGGGGAGAATTTGCTCCAATTAAGGCCCCCCCGGCGTCTGTTTCAGGTCAGATCAATTTCTACCTCTGCTGCCAGCACATACCACAGCTGCAGCTCACTGGGGTCTCTTCTGGCAATACAGCTTTGATAAACATCTTCATTCAAGCTTCTATCAGGGCTCCCTGGGACCAGCCACGAATATGGCACGCCAGCTCTCTAAATTCCTGGGTGTAATCGGCCACTGATCTCTGCCTCTGATTTATGGTTTTCATCCTAATTCTAGCCTTGCGTTCAGCTAGTGGATCTTCAAATCTGGCACGCAGCGCTGTCATGAATAGGTCATAATTCAACAATTGGGGGGCATTATCATTATGCAAAGTCACCTTCCATTTTGCAGCAGTTCCCTCCAGAGCCCTAGTCATACATCTAATTTTGGCTGCTTCCGAGGAAAAATCCTGCCCATATTCCTCCATATGGGTCCAGACTTGTGCCAGGAAGAATCCTAACTCTTTGGGATCTCCTCCATATTTTACTTCCAGCAGAGGCACCTTTGGAGTTCTACGCCTTCTGGCAATTACTCCCCCAGCCGGGGGGTCCTGGGCTGCTGCTGCCTATTGTGCCAGCCCAGGTTGATTTATGGGGGTGGCTGCTCTGGTTTTTTTGCCTGGGCTACCTCCCCATCTTCCCACTCATACCTTTGATCAGTCTGAGTTTCTCTGACAGCTTCATTTAGAAGGTGCAGGCCTTGAGTTAGTAAAAAATTCCTTCTTTCCTTCTCTTGCCATGGCTCTTCTCTTCCACACTGATGGATAGTGGTCACTCCTGGAGGAGGCTTTTCCTCAGGATCCTTCCAGCCGACTCCCAGGGACCATTTGGGCTCTACAGCTGGTTTTTCACCAAGACTTAATTCTGCTAACAAGTCGGCTTCCCCTGCTGCCTCTAGCAACAGGGAGTCTGGTCCTCCAGTCGCTCCCAGGTCTTCTTGGTCGCTGGCTGGATTAGACATTGTTTTCAAACCCCCTCGGAAGAAAGTTTGTTAATTCTCCGGGTGGGCCGCTAAAAGTGAGATTCAGAATAATGTCAGCTGGTGCTCCATTCAAAATCCAAGAAAGAAATACTTAGACTCCATTAGTTAGAGAAAAGATATATTTTACTGGAAATCAAGTGGTAACAACAAAAGAATTCTGAATCTGAGAAAATGAGCGCGTAAGTCACATATACAAAGTGATGGCAATGTTCCTACCTCCAATAGTTCAATTGGCTCATCCAATTAAAAGTTGTGTATAGCATCATGTGAGCATCTTCAGGTGGTGATGAGGCCTCTGTCCATTGACCTTGACATATTTTGATAAAGAGTTGCGGCTGTGCATAGCATAGGATAGAAGCCTAAGCAAGAATCTCCTCTCCCCATAACTTATACAGTTCTGTTTTGTAACACTTCCAGCTCACTTCCCATAACCATGTCCCCCCTCCTCCCCCCGTTACTTATGACCGCCGAAAGATGCAAAGCAAAGGAAGAAAATCTTAAAGGCTGACAGTATGTATGTATGTATGCATGCATGCATATATGTATATATGTTTCAATGAATAAATAAATAAATGTTTTGAGTTTCCACAGTCTTCTGAATAAAGGAAAAACAACATCCACATCAGAGGTGGTATTCATCAGGTTCTGACCAGTTCTGGAGAACCTGTAGCGGAAAGTTTGAGTAGTTTGGAGAACCGGCAAATACCACTTCTGACTGGCCCCGCCCCCATCTATTCTCTGCCTCCCAAGTCCCAGCTGATTAGCTGGGTCTTCTTTTGTTGCCTTGCACAGTAAAACGGAGCTGGAAAGCAGGTTAGTGGGGTGGGGTGGGAATGAGGATTTTGCAGTATCCTTCCCCTGCCATGGCCACCAAGCCACGCCCACAGAACCGGTAGTAAAAAAAATTGAATCCCACCACCGATCCACATCCCTCTAAAATGTACAGTAATATCTAAGTGCTTCAAGACAACCATATTTCTTGTGCAATCATCCTGCTTCTTTCAACAAATTTGATGGGGAGATTCAGATAAAGACATTTTCCATTTGTGACCTCCCCCTCTTTGTGTTTACTTTTTCGTCAATCTATTTTTTTCTTGCCACATAAAAACTGAAAGATAGAAAGATGGCCAGTGTACGCAATGATTTCTAACTAATGCTAGGTGCCATCCACCTGGAAGGCCCATGTCTCATTGAAGATGGTAAAGCACATGCCACCTAAATGGAGCTTACACACCAGGCGGAAAACTATTTTAGCTGGATCAATTTGTCAAATCTTGTCCCTCTCCACCACACGGTAAAAATGTAATATTCTCTAGACCCCATTAGTTTTCTGATATATCAAGTTGTAATAGAACCCAGGGAATAATGTATTAAAGGTAGTTCAGAAAGAAATTGGTGGATTGAGATTTTTTGAGAAGAAGGGAAGCTTGCCACAATCTTTATTCATGTGGAAGTCTAACCTCCAACTATTCCCTTGGGATCTTCCCAATATTGTGCCTACTATGGAAAGTATACTTTTCCCTTCTCACCCTTCGTTTAAAAAAAAAAAAACCTTTCAGCTCCAGCTTGCTCTGGAATTTGTTTCAACCACAGGCTGGAAACAACACAGGCTTAAAGCTATTGGGGGAGGGGAGAGGGAGAGAGAGGTCTCCCTAAAGAAGCAAGATAGGCATAAGAGGAGCCATGGTGGTGCAAGTGGTTAGAATGCAGTGTTGCAGTGTTGCAGGCATTGCCAGGAGTTTGATACTGACTGGCTTAAAGTTGACTCAGCCTTCCATCCTTTCAAAATGAGGAAATTAAGAGAGAGTGCAGTTTATTTGAAACCAAAGCAAATCTGATGTTTTCTATGCAAAACTGTGGCTCTGTAAACTTTATGGGTGATCTTTTTCCTTGCTGGAGGGAACATCTGGCTCAAGCCTCCCACAGAACTGTCCATCATTCTTCACATCCAGCACCATGAAGTTGAGAGTGATGTCCATAGGGAATTTTAAAATTTATAAAAGGAACATTATTTTACACACCCTAGGGCTTGAAAGGGACAATTTGTTTCAAGCCGCTGCATTAAATGGCATTTTTTTCTGAAACTGGGAAGTAAATTTTATTTATATATTGGGGAGAGGGTGCAAAAATATGCTTGGGATTCCCCAAATAGCTGAAAGCTGAATTCCTCTGAGGTGAGAATTTGATATTTCCGAATTAGAATTTTCCTATTCTTGCTTTTCATTACATCCACCAAGGCAGCTGTTAAACCCTGCAGAGAAGCGTTTCTGCAATTAGGCAAGATACATATACTTCTTCTATTAAATACTGGAACAAAAATTCTCACATATTCATTCATTTGTGCTCCTTGATCTTGGCAATAACCAATGTTCTTGATGATGCTGAGATTTAAATCTCACAAGGTTTTCCAAAGGCCCAGCTGTGCTACCACTTTCACAACTGCATTATAAAAATAACCCTGAACCAATTGTTACTGAGACGTCAGCTAGATCATCCAAATTACTGCATCTAGCATTTCTGTCACAGACTCAGCTTTCATAATGATGGGAGTCAGCTTTCTGAAGACAGATACAAAAAATATAGAAGCATGCTGTATCAAATAAAAGACATGCCTTTCAAAAAGCCTTGCTGGTGTCTATAGCTACAGCTGTATGGATACTTGCCTAAGTCAGAATTGAATTTTGTTCTTTTATACACATCATTTCTTTCCAGAAAGCAAATTTGGGGTCTCTATTCCTATCTATCATCTGCCTGAACTGAGCAGGAAAACCTGGAGATGAAGCTATTGTTGACAGTGCCTTATTTCAACTTCCTGATCTTAATTTCCTCACTTCTTCCTTTTCTCTGCCAATACATGATAGTTTAGATGCCACACAGCCTATTGTCGTGGGGTCCACTTGATATGAAAACAATGTTCTGCATTCAAAACATTGGGCAGCCAGTTAAATTAGCCTATACTATTGTATAAAAGGAGGAAGCAAGAAGAAATTTACTAGAACTTTTGGTTTCCTTTTCAGAAGCTACAATCTTCCCGTTACCTATTGTTCATTTAGCAAGCCATTTTTAAAACAAGCTTGGTTTGGCAGGTGACTTCACCCAGAGATCTTGGCTAATCATCTCAGCAGGACTTAAGATAAGATAAGCAGGGTCTTTACTGAGTAGTACTCAGAATGAAAAAATATTCTAAGGAATTTCGGGACTGGGCACAGGAAACTCAAACTATCCTTAAAAGAAAAGGCAAAGGTAAACCATGTTTAAAACATGCCCAAGAAAGCTGAGCAACCAAGAAAGCTGAGCATGAATTGAGGCTATCTAACTGATGCTTCCTGTGGTTTCTTTGGTCTTAAAATAAATAGATGCCAGGTTTTTATTGTTTGTAATGTTTTGATGTGTTTAGTTTTATCATTTTAATATGGTTTCATATGTTGTTTTAACTTTTGATTTGGAGTCACCCAGAGTTGGTTGGAACATTAGTGGCTAAATAAATGTTTCAAATAAATAAATTTGAGAGGAATTCAGTGCAAAGACCATATCAATCTTCCCTGCATATATTAGATAAGACATCTAGTTTAGATTTCCCAGTCACATTCCTTAGCAGGAGTTAGCAAGGCTATTTATGGCTAGACATGCCAAGTGCTTAAACTTCATTATTTTTCAAAATAAGAGCAGCTGCTAGAGAATGTAAAATGCAGAGCAATTTTAACACTTCTCTTTATTTAATATTGTGCACCACAAGTATTTCCTAATAGGATATGGATGCACTCTATAACAGGGGTCTCCAACCTTGGCAACTTTTAAGGCTTGTGGACTTCAACTTTGCTGGCTGAGGAATTCTGGGAGTTGAAGTCCACAAGTCTTAAAGTTGCCAAGGTTGGAGACCCCTGCTCTATAATATTGGAGAGATGATAAAAGAGAGGGAGAAAGAGACAGAGGGAAGAAAGGAAGGACAGAAAAAGAGAAACTAGATAGATGTGTCACTTCTAGATTAGAAATAAAGGCAGGAATAGAATGAATAGGGAGACTGTGTTCAGCAATGTGTCTTCTCTTTTATGTTTTCAAGCACCCACCTCTGTATTGTATAATCGTAAGCCACCTAAGTCACCTTGGCAAGATATGGCATAGAAGTTTAATAATAAATACAAAAATCAGGCCCAACAAGACTCTTCAGCAATCTTCTCTGGATTCTACAAACTAACAAGCCTTCAGAGGCATGAACACTGAACTACCCAATACCATTTTGCCAGCCTACATATTGTTCTGTATTAAAATTCTAGGATTGCAACAACCAGACCTATTTATGTCAATCTTAGTTGCCAGCTTCCCAGTTTCCCTGGCAAAAATATGTCTTTGCCTAGAATAGCAGTGTAACAGCCTTTCCTCTCTCCTACAGGAACTTTTTCTATAAGAAACTAAACAATATTGCAATTTTAGCTTCTCCTTACAAGCAAAACTTTCACAATGCCTACACTTGGTTTTCTGCATGGGTATTTGAAGAATCAATAGGAAGATTTGGCCATCACTCGATATCTTTTACCTTTTTCCCCCTCTAGTATTTTTTGTAATTGGCTAACAGTTCTTATAGTTTCACTAAATTAAAGGAGCCAAATTTTATAATGTAAACACTCAGCATTTTTAAGAACTTTCATCTTAATAATTGGCCTAGCATCACCCTCTTTATTACAGATTAGATCAAGATTCTGTGATGCTTAAAGAGTAGATCAAATGAAATTAATTTAATCATAGCTGATTTCAGTGGGTTCACTTCAAGCCTGACTAAATCTTAATCCAGCTCAATGTTTCTTTACAATTTCGTATTAACAGTTATTCTTGGTATATTTCACAACTTTCAAATTGGTTAATGCATTTCCCATGTTATCTGTGAAGTTTCCGAAAAGCATTTGTATTTATGGTTAATATTTTTAAATTATGAATGTTTTAATCTTTTGCATTTATTTGTGCCTTTGATTCAGCTAATACACTAAGGTTTTGCGACCATTTATCATCATCTCTGCCTTGTAGCTTAGGTTTTATGGCCCATTAAATCTTCTTTCATTTCCTATAAATGAAAAAAAAAAGGAAACCAAAAGTGGTAACATGAAAATTTGCATATAAAAATGACATGGCATTGAAAACCCTTGTATACACATGGAATAATGCTAATTCATATACTGCAAAGAGAGAGTATTTTGTCCCAAGCAATGACACTGGCTGGGAGAGAGAGAGAGAGAGAGAGACCATGCAGTCTGATTAAAGCAGGTTGGGTCTAATGGTTAAGGCACCAGCATAAAACCAAAAGGACTGAGTTCTAGTCTTGCTTTAGGCACAACACCAGCGGGATGACCTTGGGCCAGGTCATACACTTTTGGCCCTAAGAAGACAACAAAGGCAAACCACTTCTGAAAAAAAAACATTGTTAGAAAACTGCAGCGATTAATCCAGACATTTATCAGGAATCATGATTAACTTGAAGCCCACTACCACCATTGCAATGCAAGCTCCACACCTTTCTGAATAGGCATCATGGCACACAACTCCAAAAGGGACAGAGCTTTGTTATGAGACCACATTGTTTTGGTCATTTCACAAAAGTAGCCAGCTGCAAACATTCATGGTCCCAAAGTGTTATGTTTTACAAGGTAACACTTATCATATAGCAACTCAAAAACTTCAAATATTTACCATGTTATTCCCTAAATTATAAGAGGCCATTTGGCCAGGTAATAATAATCGTAATCTTTCAAGCTTTGTTTCTCTTCATCTTAAAGGAAATGTACACATGAATTCAAAATGTCCAAAGAGAAACATCCATCTGGAAAATGTCAGTTTTCAATAGCTGATTATTTGATGGAAAGTAGGTTGCAGGGAAGGTAACTTTAAAGCAGGGGTCTCCAACCTTGGCAACTTTAAGGCTTAT
Source organism: Bungarus multicinctus (assembly GCA_023653725.1). Lineage (NCBI taxonomy): Eukaryota > Metazoa > Chordata > Lepidosauria > Squamata > Elapidae > Bungarus > Bungarus multicinctus. The sequence goes on from CM042838.1 coordinate 7,733,851, forward strand.
GGACTTCAATTCCCAGCTGGCTGAGGAACTCTGGGAGATGAAGTCCACAAGTCTTAAAATTGCCAAGGTTGGGGACCACTGCTTTAAAGCATTTAAACAAATTAGAAATAATGGTGAAAACAAAAAAATATTTCAGAGGGTTAACTTTCCTATTATTGCAATCCTGCACACTGGACAATACATAATAAATATTAAAAATAAAAGCTAAGGAGATTGATAATACAGTGGTTAGAATGCAGTATTGCAGGCTAACTCTTCCCACACAGCCAAGAGTTCAGTCCTGACTGGCTCACAGTTGACTCAGCTTTCCATCATTCTGAGATTAGTAAAATGAGGTCTCAGATTTTTTTATTTTTTGGGGGGAGGGGGGACAGAAATATAGTGACCCTATAAATCGATCAGAGTGCTGTAAATCACTATGAAGCATTATATAAGACTAAGTGCTATGGCTAAGTAATAGGCTAAATTTGAAATCTGCCATCTGTTTCCAAAATTTATCAAAATTATGAACTCTCTCAAAATAAAGAATTCCATTATGGGAATGTTTCTACTGTCTTTTGTACATGTTCAAAAGCAGCAAACCTATTTTTCATTCATCAAATCTTTATGCTTGTGTGATGCTCAAGAATGTGTGTGAAATGGTACAGATTTGGTTGTTGTTTATCAGAGACTGAAATCAGTGTTCCATTAAGAGGGTCAGGTTTTCTGAAATATGGAAAAACAATGATTTATTTTTGACTAATTCATTATCTCCAGACATATGCATAAATATGTAAGCCAGTTGTTGCAGCATATCATCACCCCATTTCCATTCTGCAATCAAGCAAAATCACTAGACTTTCCTTTTTCTCATTCAGCCTAACTAAAATGATATTATTCTGCAAATTAAGGAGGACAAAAGGAATGACAAACTTTTCCAAAATGAAATTATGACTTTTAATTCTTCTCTACCACTCAACCTTTAAAAACAGTTAATTCTCTCCTGCTCCAATCTCATTTCCAGCTGAGTAGTAACTGATGAAAAAAAATTTAGCATAGAAAATTAGAACGTTTTTTTTTCCCCAAAGGGAACAAGGAATAATGGGAAACACTACCAACTGAATTGTAATTCACTAGACCTGCAGTGGTGGAACAAGTCTATTAACAGTATAGCAGCAGCATGCAAGTTACCACCACTAGAGGGAGCATTTAGATCACTGATGTCCACATTTACCTTGGCATTGTTTTTGCCTGAAATGTCTTTGAATTGTTTTTGCCCAATATTCAGAATCCGTGACTCATTTTTGTTTTAAAGGCCAAAAAATCAATTTGCATGTGAATAAACTTGGTTTCATAATAAGATTTAATATTCTTGGATCTACATTTCCAAATGTGCTGTTGCTCCATGGCCGTAATATTGAGATTGTATTGACTTAATTCCAAGTATCATTGAAAACTGCCTACATAATGGAACTGCCAGTAGCTTCCTGAAGATCTCATGCAACATGACCCTTAATAAAGAGATAACCTGATAACCTTACGTTGATTTCAGCTGCATAAATTAAACCCTGTTCTCACTGCTGCGATGAGGGAACACCAGCCATTCACAATTAAATCCGATCTTTTTAGCAAAAGGTGAAGACTGCTGTGCAAAGTTACACACACAAAACAAGTGAACTACATTAATATTTTTTAATCCTACTACTTACGCATCAATGCTTTCTTCCAGATTTTTAGCTTCTCGATCTAGTCTACCATCCTAGATATTCCTGATGGCCCCAAAGAATGAAGTGCCATTCACCTTTTAAGATCAGCCTAGATCAGCTAGATATGGCCAGCTATTACATTCATACTAGAACCAGTTTTGATACTTAAGTAACAAATGCCAAGACTACTTAATGCTAAAGTAATGGGGGGGGAGTAAGATCCATTTTTACTTCCAAACTTTCATAGGCACATAATTATCACATAATTTTGCTCTGGAATTTGTATCAATATGGAATAACTTATTCCACAGCTCCAAGACTTTCCAGATTTGTGAGAATGCCTAAGAGCTAAGGAAACCAGTCATCTTATAGCAAGGATGCTTGAATATCACTGTGTATTTTCCCATCCCGTTTTTTGCAGTGTCATGAGTTTGAGGCAAAAAAATGTAAATAATTGAGGTTACTATTTTGTTAACGGAAGTGGATAATTATTGCAGTGATGATGACTGGGGGGGGATGGACATAGGATGGACACCAAGACTAGTAGTAGTTCATAGCTAATAATTCATTTTGTTTACAGTAGTAAAGTTAAGACTGACTGAAAAAGGCCTTGGCCTTCATGCAGTGGGTAACATGTAGTCCTCCATCCTTTTTCTGAAATCTTCTGATTATTAAAAATGATGAGGATGTTCAGCTATTTTGAAATAGACAACACAGAAAAAACAATAAACTCTAAAACAGGATTATTAAAGGGATCATATTCTCACCCACCCACAAATCAAGTCCTATCCCTGTGACATCAGTTATTCATACAGGATGACCACCCAATGCTCAAGTCACATAAAAGCATCTCTTAACATTCATGTTTTTCCAACATCTTTAGCGGAGGCTATTTTTTAAAATTACAACCTGCCAGTATAAAGATGGTGATGTTTAACTACTTTAAGATATGATTAAATGAGCTGTGATGGGGCAGTGGTTAGACTGCAGTACTGCAGGATACTTCTGCTGACTGCCAGTTTGGCAGTTCAATTTTCACTGGCTCAAGGTTGACTCAGCTTTCCATCCTTCCGAGTTAGGTAAAATGAGGACCCAGATTATTGGGGTCAATATGCAGACTATATAAATGGTTGTAAAGCAGTGTATTAAATGCTATTGTCATTACTTTAGAATTAAGAACTCTTTTAAGTGGCCCATGGAAACCAATAAATTATGCTTGATTCTCTAATTTGTCACTATAATGGAATGCAGTTAGGTTAGCCATCATATAAGGCTCATAAACTGCATAAGCCAAATATTCAATTAATGTGTTGTATCAGCCAATCTTGGTTAAGCCAAGTGCACTAAGATTTGAGAACCAGCAGAAATAGAATTAAATTTACTTTTTCCATTCACAGGGGCCAACACTAGTGGTCAGTTTGGTTTTTAAAGGGAGAATGCCATGGTTGTTTAGGATCAGGAAGCTACTTTCCAATTAACACCTAAACATATGAACAACAAGCCTGTCCAGTTTCTTTCCTTTTTTTTTATGCTATTGGAAGAACTGTTTTCCATACCTTCACTTATCAAAATATTAAGACATGACTGTACAAGGTGTGAATAGATTGAACATCTGCAGGTACTAGATTTTATTCAGGAAACATTTGGTTTCTTAAGACATTGTGTCATGGGCATTCCCATTTCAAGATGCAAGATCCAAAATTACATAAAATAGTATGTATGCTGGGGCGTTTCCAACAGATCTATCACGTTTCCTTCCAATCAGTTCATATACTACTGAAGTTTTCAATAAACATCTATTAATGTTATTTAACAGGACACACCATTTTAGAAAAAGGACAGTGGAAAGTGCTTAAAAACGCTTCCAAAATTTGTTATAAAGATTAGTATATACCTACATCCTTTATATTTAGGAATTATATTTATGTCCACGTAAATCTGGACAAACAGAAGTCATTGCTTCAAACTGTTTTTTTTTTTAAACAAATAAAAAAAACCACCAAGATTTATTTTTTTCTTAAAATACAGTTAGTGCAAATCTAATTATGAAGACTTCATCCAAAAGGTTAAGATGGGAGAATCCTGTCATCTTACAGTATTTCGATATACTCCAAATCATAATCTTAAGACTGGATAGTTTTATAGCTACTAGGAATAATTACAAAGCGTGTTTTTTTTCCAACCATAAAAGTTAGTATTAATGCCAGTGTTATTTTGCTTTCTCAAACTCAGCAACCTGAAAACTTGAATAGGTCAGTCAAGATTCTTTTTCCCCCCAAAAAATCCCACCTCCACCAGTTAAGAACTGCAAAAGCATTAACAGGCACTTGAGAATTGAGGGTTCTCACAAAAAGGGAATGTTATCATTGATCACTTCCTCCCTTTTCTTTGTAGCATACCACTTCAGTTGTCAGGGGGAGATTTATACTGCTAATCTTAGGTTTCAGGTGTCCAAAGGATCCTTTTGTAAAAAGGATGCAAGCAGCATCATGCTACTGTGACACCACCCCTCAACCCTTTCATTATATGCTGCATCCCTCACAATTCACCTATAAAAAGGGTGGAGCGCCACAAGTGCTTTAATTATTTACCCCTTGAGAACAGCCCTGCATAATTTGCAAGTCTGAGATTCAATATTCTCATTCTCCATGAGGGGGCGGAAAACAGTGCAAATGGAAAATTTCCATGTCTGGGACGCTCTTTGGCTGTGTACAGGAAATCTTTCCTCTTTTCCTCATACGTAAACCATCTTGAAACCACTCCTTGCCTGTTGAAATCAATGGGGCTCCTAAAGCATCAATCTGCAGAATCAACGGGCAAAGGTTTTTCCAGGCGATTCCACACCAGCTGGGAATTTGGACACCAAGAAAAAGCTCAAAAGAACGAAGTAACCTACTTCGAGTGTGAAAAAACTTCAAATCTCCGAGAAGGGTAATTAAAAAAAAACACATGTATGTTTGAGAGATTTAAAGTTCTGTGGCATTTTGAGAAAGGCAGGTGATCTGGTAAAAATCTGGGATTTCTATTCTATGTAAAAGTTGGATTCTTATCAGTGTATACTTTTTTGACAAGACACATCTGACTCTTGCCATGAGATCAATCCCAACCAAATACAAGTCAATCAGCTTGGACAGTTCATCAGCACTTATTGTTAGAAATTTTTAATTAAGAACTGGCTTGTTAGATGGAACTTCTTCCTACCCCTTCCCATCCCCCACCCCCAATTATCACAAGCTCCCACAAATTGGGATGTGTCAGTCCTAAGAGCAGAAAGGAAATAAGCAAACATCTTAAGGCTGCATCGCACAAACTAAACCAAAATAAAAATACTTATCCAGGCAAATACTGGGCCACCTTTTGGAAAACAGCAACTAATAGTTAACAGGGAAATCTATTTTCAAATAGGCTTCTATATTTTCCACATTTTCTTTCTGGGGTGAACGATGCATGATTGGTAGCTTCGCTGAATTTTGAATCGGGGCCGGGGGGAGGGGAGGCAGAGAAGTGAGAAAGTCTCTCCCTCTGGACAAGGGAAGGCCGAGAATCAGAAAGAACGAACGTTTTCACAGTAAACCATAAATAAAAGTGCAGCAAGTGTTCAAGTAGGCTAACGAGGCTATGTGGACAGGGTGGCGTTCGGTTTGATCATCTTTTGGAGGCTCTGCGGGGGTCCCTCCCATTACTAATTGTGCTTTGTAAGGGACGAGCATTGTTAGACAGCACAGGCGCGAGGGGAGCGGCGCCCCGTCCGCCAGACCTCCCAGAACCTGCATAGGTGGGAGCATGATTGTAAGCAGTGGACAATCCACTCAACTCCGGTCCAGTTGGCAAACCATTTCCTAGGGAGAAAAAAAAAGGAAATTTTTTTTTAAAAAAAACTGTCATCAAACTTTCTATTTTCTCAGGCCACATTTCTTTAGCAATGGAGACCGCTAATGCTCAAAAGAACCTGTTCTTTAACTAGGGAGCATTTAGTATGAAGTTGCCAAGAGCTTGTGCAATCACCAGTGGACACCAAAGAGACCCCAGAGACAGCTTGCCACGCGGTGATAATCAAAGCACTATAAAAACAAGTGGTGACGGTCTCAGTGATGTAGCAGGATCTTGGGTGAGTTTTGTATAATGCAGCTTATTCCTGCTTATCTATAAACAGGCATCAAAGCTAATTAAAAGAAGGTAACATAGCAAATCACCATTTAAGTCAGTGTTTTCTAACCTCAGCAACTTTAAGACTCAGGGACTTGGAGATGGAGGCTGGGGAATTCTGGGAGTTGAAGTTCATCTTAAAAGTTGTTGTGATGGTACAAAATCTTTATTGGGTGTTAACTTACTAGGAACAATTATCTTACGAAGATTATGTAGCAGATACTTTTTTACTGTGTCCAGCTTTGGGTTAAATACGTCCGCTGTATCAGGAGCTTGAAGTTCTTCAAAATCAGTTCCCTGTGTATGTTCTCCCCAGTAAGTTGCCCTGATAAAATGGTTGGTGTGTATGGGACTATACCGAAGGAAACAGGTGCCTGGTCTGTCCATGGTTTTTTTATTTGTTACATGAAACTGTGGAATGGGAGATGTAAACTAACTTATTACCAAAACCTGAGGAGCAGTGAGCATTCCTCCTATTTGTCTAGCAAAGTTTTGGATTTATTATTTTAACTTATTTTATTTTATTTCTATAGCCACCCATCTCAGTCAACGACTTTGGGGTCATTAGAAACAAGTCCAGGGCTAGCGAGGTAAAGTCAACCTGCTGCTTAAATTCTGTATGAAATTTGGCTTTAATTATTACGGTTAATCTAGGAGCAAGCCAAAGTTAAGTTTAGTTTCTTAACTTTGCTTTTTAAAATCAACCACAATTTAAACGCATCTTCCCAAATAGCCATTCCATGCTTTCTCCTACTTACTTACCAGTTGGCCCAAAAGTACAAGTACCCGAATTAGCTGACAGAATGGAATTATTAGCCTGCTCACCCTGTGCCTTGAAAAAAAAAAATGCAAAGGGGAAAAAAAGCATTAAGAAAACAAACCATTTTTCCCTTGAAAAAGTTATTCCCCCCCACTGCTCATTTAAAAGCCCATGGCTCCCATAAAGATTGAAAATCCACTGCAGCGAAAGGTCATCTTGGATAAGACCCAAGAAAAACCTAGCTTAAAGCTGCTGATGGCAGGCCCCAGAACGGAGCTGCATGTGACAAACCTACCACTTTATTCGGCTGCCCAGGGTGATCTGAACTGGGTTCACTGAAGTTGGGCACCTCTGAATACACCATGCAGAACCTGTACAGAGAAACAAACTCATGAGAGAATGAAGTTTCTTGCCACGACTATTTCTGCAGCCTCTAAATTGTTTCCAAGCAATAAACCCTAGAGGCAGCCAGAAAGGGCTACAAGATCACCAGTGAGAAATACACTCCCCAAATTCAATGCTGTAGCTTATCCAAAGTTCGGGACCTGAGAAAACTAAAGTCTGTACAAGCAATGGGACTGGCTTCCAAGGTTGCAATTCTAAACTCCCATTTCCTTCTGCTGTAGATGTCTGTATTTAACATTCTAATCATTTCTGCACAAGGATACACACCAGGGCTACAACCCTTTGTACATTTCCCTGAGAGGAAGATCCACTGAATCATGAATGCCTCACTTATATGAAAACATGCCTAGATCTGAGCCATACAGAGAAGACACAGTAAGGCTACTTTGCAACAAGTTTCAAAGAGAAGTATTTTAAGACCAGTTAACCTGCCAAATACGTAAGAGCACCCCCAAAATTTTGCACATTAAATTGCTCTTTTAAACCTCTTCTTCCAAACACTTGTATTTGGGGTCTGAGTCTCTTGTGGGGTAGAATCTATTAAGTGACATTGTGCTCAACAGAATGTTCTTTCACACTGGCAAATCCAAAACAAATGCATTTCAATATCTGGCATCACTTAGCATCCCCAAACTAAAATCAGATAGCCACCTATTTTAGAAATGTACACTAATCTTCTCTAAATCCAGATCATCAGGTCATCAGCCCTGTTTTGGCTAAAATACCCACCCTATGCCATTTCCATTGCAACACTTATTTTCTAACAAAACTATTCATGTTCACATTTTTCCCCTTTATGACAACATCTGTGGTGGTGCAGTGGTTAGAATGCAGTACTGCAATCTATTTCTGCTGACTGCGGGCTGCCAGCAGTTCGATTCTTAACGGCTCAAGGTTGACTCAGCCTTCCATCCTTCCAAGATGGCTAAAATGAGTTTTAGGCACCCTTTGGATTTTTTTGCTTTAATTAAAAAAAATGGAAGCAGATATAATGGAAGGTAATGTACTGTGAATAATCAGAAGTCACGTTACATAAATTAGGCTATGAGTATAATCACACAGAGGCCACTTAACATTCCAATTGTTGGAACTATGCCCTAAATTCTCTTGTTCAACATTTATGTGAAGCCGCTGGGGGAGATCATCCGTGGTTTTGGGGTAAAATGTCATCTTTATGCGGATGACACTCAGCTCTACATCTCTACCCCAAACCACCCCAACGATGCTGTGGAGGCTATGTCCCGGTGCCTGGAGGCCGTGCGGAATTGGATGGGCGGGAACAGGCTTCGACTCAACCCTTCCAAGACCGAGTGGCTGTGGTTTCCAGCGTCCCGATATTGTCAGCTGACTCCGTCGCTGGCTATTGGGGGTGAGATTTTAGCCCCTCCAGAGAGGGCTCACAATCTAGGCGTCCTCCTGGATGCACGGCTGTCATTGGAAGATCATATTACAGCCGTCTCCAGGGGGGCTTTTCATCAGGTTCGCCTGATGCGCCAGTTGCGGCCCTTTCTCAATCAGGATGCCTTACGTCACTCATGCCCTGGTCACCTCCCGCCTGGATTACTGTAATGCCCTCTACATGGGACTCCCTTAAAGCGCACCTGGAAGGCCACTGGCAACCAATGCAGCTCGCGCAGGAGAGGTGTCACATGAGAGCTTCTAAACGCTCCCATAACCACCCGCGCGGCCGCATTTTGTACCAACTGGTACAAAATGCGGCCGCGCGGGTGGTTATGGGGGCGTTTAGAAGCTCTCATGTGACACCTCTCCTGCGCGAGCTGCATTGGTTGCCAATGGCCTTCCGGGTGCGCTTTAAGGTTCTGGTTTTGACCTTTAAAGTGCTCCATGGCATCGGACCAGGTTATTTGCAAGACCGCGTTCTGCCAGTAGTCTCCCACCGTCCGGTGCACTCCCACAGGGAGGGTCTCCTCTGGATCCCGACGGCCTCCATGTGCCGCCTGGTGATCCCGAGGAATAGGGCCTTTTCTGTGGGGGCACCTGTTCTCTGGAATGGGCTCCCCCCAGAGTTGAGAACAACCACCGACCTGAGGGTGTTCAGGCGTGATTTGAAGACCTGGCTCTTTGAGCAGGCCGGCCTGGACTGATTTTAAATTGATTTTAAATCGGGTTTTAATCATGGTTTTAGTATTGGGGGTTTTAGATCTGGAAGCAACCCATATTTAATTCTGTTTTAACATTTTTATATGTATTGTTTTAGTTGGCTGTGCACCGCCCTGAGTCCTTCGGGAGAAGGGCGGTATATAAATTGAATAAATAAAAAAAATTAAAAAAAATAATAAATATTCCTATCTAGTCTAGCCTAGCTCATAATGCATGATTATGACAGAATGACTGGAAAATGAATTATGGATCAATTATTGAAAAATTTGAATGGGGTGACTAGCACATTAATCCTCATTTATTGAATATACATAGCTAGCCCAATTCACAGAAAATGGAGAGTTGAATGCCAAGAATTCTTCCACTGCATCTGACACAATGCAAGGAGAAATGTTTTCAGTATATCTTCAATACAGGGTTAAACCTTTGATGATCATCTAATGCTCCTATCATCATTCATGTCAAGATGAACCAACCCCTAAAGTTAAAAAAAAAAAAATCTGAACGGGTCCAGTTCTTTGCTTTTAAAGTTTTATTACAGGTCTCGATGAACAGCTTACCCAAAGTTGATAAATGCTAGACAAGCCAACAGTCTGATTCAGGACACAGTAGATCTCAGAGACCTTAATTAGAACCTAAAAGATTCTGCTATATAGAGGGGGAAATTTACCTTTACACCCCTAGAGAAGCTGGCTCCTCCAGGAGACTGGAGCTCAATACCAGAGTAGGATGTGGAAGCTCGCATTGCGGCTGCCTCTACCGTACCTGGCCTGTGGATAAATAGAGGACTTCAGATTTTCGTGCTGCAAGTCCTTGAAAGTGACAATGTCTTAACCTAACAAATGGTTAAACTTACCTGTTTACAACTATAATCAAAAGACAGAAATTATGCTGGATGGAAAAGACTTATTAAGATGCCATTTCTTAGCTACTGAAGTTGATGTTCTCAAGCTCTATATTCTCCCACCCCACTTTCAGGCAAATAAAGCCAAATAAAGTTGGATCAATACCACAGAGGAGGAGTAAATAGCTGAGAGACTTTTTCCCTTAGAGCCCGGATTTTGCCTTACCTATCAGGCTTCAAACAATGAATAGATTATGTGCAAATTGAGATACTCACTCCCCAATTTTTTGCAGGTCACCTCCCCTTCCGGTATAAAGCGTAAGGCATCCTTTCCACAGAGAGGCATACCTAAGTAAAGAAACACAAGCAGAATTACGGAATGGATGGAATCTAAACAAGGAAAGAAGCAACCTGGAATTAAGGAGAAACTTCCTAACTATGAGGACAATTAACCAGTAGAACAGCTTGCTTTCAGAAGTTGTCTTCAACACTGGAATTTTTTAAGAAAAGCTTGAACATCCATCAGTTTGAAATGGTATAGGACAAGGAACTTTAAACTTGGCAAGTTTAAGACTTGTGGACTTCAGCTCCCAGAATTCCTGAGCTAACATGACTGGAGGAGGAATTCAGGGAGTTGAAGTCCACAAGTCTTAAAGCTGTCAAGTTTTGAAGACCCCTGGTATAGGGTCTCATGCTTGAGCAGGAGATTAGACAAGACGACCTCCAAGGTCCCTTCCAGCTCTATTCTGATTGAACCATTAGAGACACCAAAAGAGAATGGAGTGATTGTACAAGTTTTATCAGGATAAAACAAACCATCCCTCATCAAATGCTGTCACATTTATCATCAATACAATAAAAAATACACTTGAAGCACTGAAGCGTTAAACTTGGATTTGCCTTACATTAACTGCAGACTTCTATACTTTGGTTGTAATTAAGAACCAATTGGATAACCTTATTTTATCAAATTAAAGAATTAAATAACTGAAACTTGCATTCAGTATGGTTCTTATGATACATTCCTCTTTATGACTCCAGTTGGCCCTTGAGACTCATAATTCAACAAAATAACTCTTTACCAAGATTTCACTGAGGCTGATAGAAAGGGGAGAAAGATACGGTCTGCTTATAAAAATTAATATAGCTTCTAATAACTTTTGCACAGACAGCCAAAGTGTTGAGGTATCGATCTTCAAAGAAGTTATCCGTCTCTTTGTGCGAGTCACGTATGAGTTCTGCTAAAATGCGAATAGAAATCAATTTTAATAAGGTATTGCACCAAGTTGCCCTATGAATGCTTACAAGTTAGTCTAAGGGTTACATCTGGTTGCCCCTTGATACAGAAGCAAGTCTTGCATTATTGTTCCCAAGTAAGCACCCATGACTGTATTTTAAGCTTAAGCCAAAGAATATGTTCCAGCCTCATTCGGGATATATCACATGCCTCTGTCCAAGGTATGCTAAATGTGGAAATGGATGCAGGGTTATTCCATTTTGTCACATTTGCAGGATTATAAAACCAGTTATATTGGAAAGGATAGTCTTATGTCCTGAGCAGGACATTATGAACTTGATAAACAAAAGGTCTGAAGACAAATCACCTCAGTTTAACTCTAAACTACTTATTGCAGGAGTCTTACTAGTGGATAATAGTAGTCTAATATGCAATGAGAAAACACCTCAGGAAAAATGTATTAGACCCGTGTGCCACAGGTGGCATGCAGAGCCATTTGTGCGGGCACGCAAACCCCAGGAAAACTTACCTCATTCCACATGCACGCACCTCCCAGCTGATTTTCGGGTCTTTTTCGGCCTCCCAGAGGCTCTAGGAGAGCCTCTGTAGCCTTTGGAGGCCGAAAAACAGGCCTGTTTCATCACTTCCTGTATTTCCGGAAATACCAGAAGTGACGAAACAGGCCCATTTTTCGGCCTACAAGGCTACAGAGGCTTCCCTTGAGCCACCGGAGGCTGAAAAAGGCCTGAAAATCAGCTGGGAGGTACGCACATGCGCAGTTCAGGTAAGAGGGCAGCAGGGTGGGAGATCGTGTGTGCATGCGCAGGGATGGGGGGCCACACGCATTGCCTTCTGGGTGCTGGTATGTGAGCACGCAAGCGCAATTTTCAGCACAGGAGCCCAAAAAGATTAGCCACCACTGTATTAGACCATTCTAATTGAATGATCAACCAGGGGCAAGTCTTAATAACAGAGCTGAGTGCTGAATTGGATTCAAGAGAGAAAAAAATGATTCAGAGCATGGGAAAGTGCCAATACAATACCATTCAGCAATTACTTAAGACTACTTCCTTTCCTCCAATTACACAAGAAAAATTGTGCAAAACTGACCAAAGACTTTTGCAGAATAGTGAAGCTACCGGCAACCAAAGTTAGTATTTATCACTGACACATCACTGATTTTCTCCTTCTTAAAGCATTTTTTTCTACTCAAAACATGTCATCATTGCAAGTATTGTGTAAGAAGAGTCATCTTATTGTGTCCATAAATTCTTCTCAGGAAATTCATAGCTGATGCAATTTGACCAGGATGTGTGTTTTTAATTTTTAACATAAAAAGATAAGTTCAAGCAATTAATTATAAACAGTAACTGAAGGTCAAGCTAACTGGAATGTGATGAAATATAGCTTAAGTCCTTGTCTTTTATACTAACTGGCAAATAATTCAACAAGGGCATCCCTGACACCTGTTAGCTTCCTTTAAACTGATTTTGATGCAAAAAAAAATGCAGAATACCTATCATAAATTAAGATGCTTTAATTCTAACTATTAATTCTATCTGTCTCCATTTTAAAATAAGCCATTTTTCTCAGTAATACTTGATGGAGGCTCTCTGACAGAAGAGGCAGAAATAGCCAGCTGCAACAGGAAAGATATGTTACAAATCACATCAGATCAGATCTCAATCCATTACTGTATCTTATTTCAAAGAAGTGTACTATATTTAAGCATTCAGAGCCATTTACAGTTTGTGTAAAGACACAAATTAAAAAAAATAGTCTGAAAGTTTCACCTTACAGGGCCCATTTTGCTGAAGACATTGGCGGGAGGAGGCCTTGAATTTTCAACTCTACTTTAGACCAGCTCAGATACTGAAAAATGAGGTGTAAATTTTAAAAACAGCAGTAAGATCCACAATCTACAAGTGGATGTCAGAGAAGATATCAAGCAGGATGTCTTGTCCAAAGGCTGCTTACAGGTGTTTGTTTTTACTGGGAAGCCATACAAATAAAATTGTCTTTTTTTAAAAAAAGCTCAGGAAGTTAGACAAGGTGTTCAGAGTATTAGCTATGAAGCTGAGCACCACCAAATATCTCCCTCCCTCTGCAGAAAACTGCTTCAGTTACAGGGAAGACAAAAATTATCATCCACCTAAACTACTCTATCTACAGAGAAGATATGAATGCATAGTCTTCCTGCTCATAGTTATGACAGTCTTTTAAAGAAGTGAAATCTCCCTTAGATCAAGCTTGACTCTTGCTGATTTTATGACATGCCATGTTGTTTCCTTGGCAACAATGCCAAAGTTGTTTCCACTGCTTTCTTCCCGTAAGATAAATATAAATATGATTCCTTGGTTTCTGGCTCAAAGGTTTGCTAGCAGCTTCCCATCCAAATGCTAATCTGATCTGACCATGGTCTCCCCGCCCCCAAATTAGATAAAATCAGTTAAGTTCTGTTATCTGGATATCTCTTTATTTCACAACTCTTGAACACTTCCCAAGTCAGAGTTCTACCACTGCAATGTTCAGCTTGACTCCTGAAGAGAATAGCTTTGCTTCTCCTTTATAGAAAACCCCTTAAGTCAACCCACTTCTACAAAACGGGCACAGAGACAATAAGGAAAACTGAGCAGATCACCTGCTTCCTTAAGCCCCCCTTCCCAACCCTGTCCCTCAAAGTGTCACCACCTGCAGCCAACTCAATCAATGGCCATGTTAGTTGGAAAACTGGGAGTCATAAGGTTGGGGAAGGCCGCTTTAAGAGGTCAGTCAAGGCCAACATGTGGTTAAGAAAGGCTCCACTGCCACACATCAAGTCAGAGACAACACTTTTGTTTATATCTGGGCCAGTTCCAATCACAAACAAAGCACTGTGTGTGACGGGGCAGACCAGAGGAAAGAGTGAACCCTTTCCTCTGCCTGCCGTTACCCTCGGGAGCTGATCTCTCGATGTAGTTCATGGGAGGTAAGCACTGAAGGGACAGGTGTTTTTCCAAGAGACAAAGTGGCACAGGGGCCCCCTTTCCGCTGGCCAATCTTTGCCTCTCCTCCTGTTAAATGGATCAAGCCATTAGGGGATTGGAACAACCTTGAAGAAGTATCGTCAGTCAACAGGCATTTGTGGGTTAGATGTGGCCAAGGGATGAGCCAGCCCAACAATTCTTCCTATGTACAGTATATTGATTGAGGCAAACCCAGTTTAGAGAAAGCACAGCCAGTTTGCTGTTCCCACAGCAGCCTTGCAAGAGAATTCCTGTTCCCACTGCCCTCTTTCTCCAAAAGAGATGGAAGTCGCAGCTGCTTCAGTACAAGTTTACCTACTCCATGTTCAGGAACACTCGCCTTCCAAGTAGCAGACAAGCTGCTTCTAGAGCAAATAAACCAGGCTGACCTCAGCCTGACATCATCCTTATTTTGCATTACGTACCCTTTGGTCAACCGAATAATATCACCTGGCTGGATGAGGCTGCCAAGCTCATCCCACACAGAGATGGTGATGCTTCCTGTCTTGTCAGCTACTTTGCATGCCCTGACCTCATGTCCATCTTTGGTTTTCGTAACACGCCCTGGCAGGAAACAGCAAAAAGAGAGAGAGAGAAAGCAAGCAAATGAGACAAGACTTAGAAAGAATGACCCAATAGAGTAAATACAAGCCGTCATCAAAATTTATTCTCCTGTAAATATGATTAGGTAGTTATTATGGAGTTTAAAACTTTGGAACTGATGGCAGAGAAATACTAATTATTACAAAAAAAAACAGAAGATCGCTAAAAATCTGGAATGAGTGTTTAAAAATAGGACTTTTTTTTTAAGGGTGGAGCACAACACCCCTGGGACTACCAACCCTTTCCCTGAAGTGACCACGTGTCCCAAACTCAAACACACACACATACGCACAAAGTAGCTGAGCTAGAAAGAGGGAGAAAGAAAGATTAGGAAGGAGAGGCGGGGAGGAGAGACTGAGAGAGGAAAACAATGAAGGCGATGGTTCCAAGGGACCCCACTTACCTATCTCCAGTACAATAAAGACGACATTTACATTTTTCAGTCCGGGCTTTATATCTTTTATGAAGAGGTATGTTTCGTTTGCCATGCTCATGCTACTTGCTCAGGAGGAAGACACGGGCGTTGCAGGGACAGAATGAGCAGGACAAACCATCCCTTCCCAGCGGAAAACTGGGTACCAGAGGGCAGCCGGGGATCGGGATGTGAGTTTGACCAGCTTTACACACACAAAAAAAGGCAATTATATGTACAGCTGGAGGTGGCAAGGTGAGAAGGCGGTTTTTTTTTTTTTAAAGAGACAAGAAGGCACACACAGAGCAACCCTTTCCTGTAGCTCAAACTGGTTGAACTCCCAATCGGGGGAAGGGGAACTCCTGGTCGCAGATAAATGTACAGCCCGGTTGGGGTTAGAAGCCTGAGCTCTGTGATTATACAGGCATACAGAGTTTGGCCGGCTTCAGCTGCGATTTCCGCCCCTGCCGGTGGAAGGGAAAAACCAGTCCAGCATTCTTCTCTCCTCCCTGCTTCTTACAACGCGCTTAGCTCCACCGAAAAACGAGGGAGAAAAGAAAGCGGAGCGCTTTCTCTTGTTCCTTGTTATTTTACAACCACTAAAGTGTTTTGCTGCTCCTTGTCCGCCTCCACCCCTAGTGAGCACACCGACCCCAAGAAAGTAAGCGCAGCAACTTCTTCCGCCCTCCCGCACCAACTCCTTTCGCAAACGCTCCCCCTTCTATGGAAGGCAAGCATGTGCCGCATCGCGCTTTTATAGCCGAGCGGACCGATCCATTTGCTCCTCGTGAGGGGAAGGGAAGAAAAAAGTGTGCAGGAAAGCACAAGGAAAACAGAGAAGGGTGGCACCGACTGCCGGACAAACGGGCAGCTGAGGTGTTTTATCAACCTCGCTTCGTATGTTATCCGTGTTGTAATCAACCCGCGCTGGAGATATAAAAAAAGCAGGACGGGGCCCACCCAAGCGAAATGGTATCGTCCAGTGGACGCGGAATGGAACTGAATGTGACAAAGTGCCTCGTGAAAGAAGCCGATTGGTCGGAGGAGATTCTTTTGTCCTCTGACCTAGAATATTTACTCCGGCTCATCGCCGTCCACACCTTCTTTTCCTTCGGCTCCTTTCGAGGGGCGAGTCGAACTTGGTTCACCCGAGGACAATTCTCTGCTCTCATCGGGAGCTTCCCGGAATGGCGGTCTCTGGCTTTTCACAGTGCTGCTGATTCCTTCACTGACTTTCTCCTTTTCGAAAGGAGGGTCCCGGCCAACCAGGATTACCCACCCACCCCCGTTTGTCGTGTACAATAAAACGTGTTTTAGATAACGTTTGAAACGGAGTAGAGTAAGCAGCCAAATCCGTTTATCCCGGCTCTAGGAAAGCTTGAACGCTGGAGATAATAACCGAGAATCTTAAAAGGGACTGTAATTGGCCGTGGTGGCTTGCTGCTTTGAAAACTGCACTTTTTTTCAGGCAGAAAAAATATTTGAAAACCAACCCACACGTTACTTTCAAGATCAGTGATTCCCGACCTGATTTGATGGGCTTATTTCTCAGTAGCTGTGGGTAAATAGTGTAATTTAGATCAGCGGATCCCTACTTGAAAAAGAGGCATATATGGTGTACAGTTGAGCGTGTAATTATTCAATTTATTAAGTGTCTCATAAACATTTCTCCAGGCTTATCATCTGGAGAAATTACAATTGTGGGTATCTGAGCTTACTGAATGTGTAATTTATAAAAGACTTAAGGATAATTAAAGTGAAGTATATCCTATAATTTCATAGAATTTATTTGAAACCAAACAGTGCTGTGTTCTTGCACTTACTGTGATTTTTTTTCTCATCACTTCTCTTTACTTGCATGCAATCTTGAGCATGCATAAAAATTCTTGGATACCAGCAAAAAATGTCAGAAAAACCTTACACAGTTCACTTAGAAGGCATTGCTATATAGATACCACTTCCCTGATAAGACCAATTGGACTCTTTAATTTTTTCTACAGAACTGATATAATAGAGAATTCCATAATTAATCCTGACAGAACAAACATTTTTGATCACTTATTTTGCTAATCCACTATAGTTCATACAATTTGGGATAAATTTTCCTTTTCTTTAAAATAGAAAATGTTTTAGATTTAGATTTCAAGAGGTACAGCAAGCAACAGGAATGAAGCTTGAATTGATGGAAATATGGTCACCTTTATTTTGCATGATTTTATTTTACCTCAGCAGGATGAATTGCATCCAAGAATACTGTAAAAAAATCTCTACCTAATCTAGGATTGCCACACCCAAAAAGGACAGCTTGGAGTGATAAAGAAGCAGGTACTCAGTTCAACAGATATTTGCTTTTGGATCAAGGCCAAAAAGCAGAAAATTCCTTTGTTCAATCTGAGGAAAGGTTCAGTGGTCAGTTCAGATACTGGCCTAGACTAGATTACAGGTAGTCCTCAGTTTATGATCGCAATTGAGTCTAAAACTTTCATTGCTAAGCAAGACAGTTGTTAAATGAATTTTGTCCCAATTTACCATCTTTCTTGCCACCGTTGTTAAATGAATCACTGCAGCAGTAAAGTTAGTAACACGGTTGTTAAGTGAATCTGGCTTCCGCATTGACTTTGCTTGTCAGAAGGTAGCATAAAATTATCACATGACTCCAGGATACTGCAACTATCATAAATAGGAGTCAGTTGCCAAGCATCTGAATTTTAATCATGTGATTGTGGTGATGCTGCAACAGTCGTAAATGTGAAAAACAGTCGTAAGTCACTTCAGTGCCATGGTGACTAATTGAACTGTAGTAAGTCAAGGATACCTGTACAATGCCACATGATACAAATTGGTATCAAAACTATGCTTTTAAAAATGGAATCTAATAAGGGAACACAACAACAAGGAACTGACAGATGGATATTAGACAAAGGCATCAGCTTAAAAAAGAAGTGAACAAAGCAACAGCCACTGATTAATTGTTCTGTCAAGAAATTTTTCCTCAGTTGTAGGTTGCTTCTTCCCCAGGTGTGTGCAACAGCTGTACCTGGACTGGCACTTTTCCATTTATATGATATTTCTAACTATCTTTAGGCATGTGGTTTTTGAATATATTATTGCCTTGATTGAAGAGAGAAGTATGGGATCTGTGATCAGATCCATAATTTTTTTCCAACTAAATTTATTTATTTATTTATTTATTTTAGGTTTTATATACCGCCCTTCTCCCGAAGGACTCAGGGCGGTGAACAGCCAACTAAAATACATGTAGACAAATATAAATAGTTAAAAAAGAATTAAACCCTAGGCTGTCCCTATAAAAATCTAAAAACCTCCAATTAAAATAAATTAAAACTTTGTACACCCATCCCAACTAATCTAAAACCCCATTTAAAATCCCATTTGAGTCAGCTCAGGCCGGCCTGCTCGAAGAGCCAAGTCTTCAGGTCACGTCTGAAGGCCCTCAGGTCACTGGTCGTTCGTAGTCCAGGGGGCATCCCGTTCCAGAGGGCGGGTGCCCCCACAGAGAAGGCCCTGTTCCTCGGGGTCACCAGGCGACACATAGAAGGCGTCGGGACCCGGAGGAGACCCTCTCTGTGGGAGCGCACCGGTCGGTGGGAGACTACTGGCAGAATGCGGTCTTGTAAGTATCCTGGTCCGATGCCATGGAGCGCTTTAAAGACCAAAACCAGTACTTTAAAGCGAACCCGGAAGGCCATCGGCAACCAATGCAGCTCGCGCAGGAGGGGCGTCACGTGGGAGTATCTCGACGCCCCCATAACTACCCGCACGGCTGCATTTTGTACCAGTTGAAGCCTCCGGGTGCTCCCCGCAGGGAGCCCCATGTAGAGGGCATTACAGTAGTCCAGACGGGAGGTGACCAGGGCATGAGTGACTGTGCGTAAGGCGTCCCGATCAAGAAAGGCCCGCATCTGGTGTATCAGGCGAACCTGATAAAAAGCCCCCCTGGAGATGGCCGTAATATGATCTTCCAAAGACAGCCGTACATCCAGGAGGACACCAAGATTGCGAGCCCCTTCTGTGGGGGTCAAGATCTCATCCCCAATAGCGAGCAACGGAGTCAGCTGACTATATCGGGCCGCCGGAAACCACAGCCACTCGGTCTTGGAAGGGTTGAGTCGAAGCCTGTTCTCGCCCATCCAGTTCCGCACAGCCTCCAGGCAACGGGCCATAGCCTCCACAGCATCATTGGGGTGGCTTGGGGTGGAGATGTAAAGCTGAGTGTCATCAGCATAAAGATGGCATTTCACCCCAAAACCACGTATGATCTCTCCCAGCGGCTTCACATAGATGTTGAACAGAAGAGGGGAGAGGACCGACCCCTGAGGCACCCCACACATGAGGGGCCTAGGGGTGGACCTCTCCCCCCCCGTCAACACAAATTGTGAGCGGTCCGAGAGGAAGGACGAGAACCACCGCAAAACGGTGCCCCCAATTCCCAACCCCTCCAACCGCCGCAATAGGATACTATGGTCGATAGTATCAAAAGCCGCTGACAGATCTAAGAGGACCAGGACAGAGGAATAACCTCTGTCACGGGCCCTCCAGAGATCATCTACCAACGCGACCAATGCTGTTTCGGTACTGTGCCCGGGCCTGAAGCCCGATTGGAACGGATCTAAATAGATAGTTTATTGAACCAAATGCTACACAGAAGTCTATAAAAGTTGTAAATAGTTGGCTCTCTTTAGCTGTATATTTTTCTATAAGTGACATAAATTGAAACTGTTATAAGGTCAGGGTCAGAGTGGATGTAATGTAGGGATGATGACTTATAATGAACATGTCCCGTTGTTTTCTTTGTATCCATTTGTATTAGTTTTATATTTTGATATGGTCAAAAGACTAAATAAAGTTTCTATTCTTTTTTATCCGAATGAGCTGAAGACTACTTTTATCTAACTAGTTTGACCTTGAAACTTCTTGAAGAGTTATTCTAAGCTTTCTTAATCAAGGCTATTATTTTAATTGACATTTTTAACTGACCTGTTCTCTCTTTCTCCCTCTCTCTCTCTCCCTCTCCCTCTCTCTCTCTCTCTCACACACACACACATTCAGTATGTATGTATGTATGTATGTATGTATGTATGTATGTATGTATGTATGTATGTATGTATGTGAATACTGGTGCTAATATATATTAGCATGAAGGATTTCAGGTCATTGTTCTTTCAAGTTGATCCATTTACATAACTGAGACATTTAAAATTATTTAGCTCAAATTTGTCAAACTATTCCACTGTGATCTGCAAGGATTTGAGGGGATTCCATAATAAAGGATTTTCCCCCATCCAGATATCACCAATCTTCTATCACTAAAGCTTTGCCTCTTGATCAGGGGTTCTGGGACATTTTTTTAATAGAACGATTGGGTTTCACATCATCAAGTTTGAAATTCTTGATTACTTTGCACAATTTGATCTTTTAAGTCATTGGGGTTTTTTTTTTAAAAAAGAAAGCTAACTGTAGAATTAATTTCTAAAAGAGGTACTAAATTCCTGAGAGATGAGAAGAGAGTGACAGAACTTCAAAGATTACAAAAATCCAGCACAGGATAATCAAACTGTGTGGGGTCTAACATTTTAGTAGAGAAACTGCTATTCTAAAAAACATAGACATGATTTTTCCACGTAGAAAACAAATACAGAAAAGAACTAGAGTGGTAATAAAAACCAAATCCTCTTCTGGGATTTCCTGAGTATATCTAAAATGAACTTCTCTGGACCAAAAGGGGCCAACTGACACTTCTGATTATGCTTTGCAGACATAACCCATGACACCCCTTGCACTTCATAATACATGTTTTGAGTAGTGATGACGTCGAAGCCCAAGCCTCAAAGGACATATGGGGAGTAAAAGTCTAGAGATACCAATCACAATGGGTTAAAGCACTGAGTCCCAGAAAGGAAACTAAAGTTTTTAGCCTTGCCAGGTCACCATGTCAAGGGCTTCCAAAGGAGACAAACTTTTGAATGACCTGGGTTACAAGCTGGGCCAGACCTTGGGAGAAGGAAGCTATTCCAAGGTGAGGGTGGCCACCTCGGCCAAGTACAAAGGGCCACTAGCAATCAAAATGGTGGACCGACGTCGAGCACCCCGGGATTTTGTGGAAAAGTTTCTACCGCGGGAACTCTCCATTTTGCGAGGTATCCGGCACCCACACATTGTAAGAGTGTATGAATTTATTGAAGTTTGCAACGGGACTCTCTACATCGTGATGGAAGCTGCATCCACAGATTTGCTACAAATGGTACAACAAGCAGGGAAATTACCCTGTGCTCCTGAAGCACGAGACATCTTTGCCCAAGTTGTGGGTGCTGTGCGCTACCTCCATGACAGGCATTTGGTGCACCGGGATCTGAAGTGTGAGAATGTGTTGCTTACTTCAGATGGCCGTCGAGCAAAATTGACTGACTTTGGTTTTGGCAAGGAATCGCGTGGATACCCTGAACTGAGTACTACCTACTGTGGATCAGCTGCATACGCGTCCCCAGAAGTGTTGATGGGTATCCCGTATGATCCAAAAAAGTACGATATATGGAGCTTGGGTGTAATGCTCTATGTCATGATTACTGGCTGCATGCCCTTTGATGACACTCACATTCACAGCATGCCCTGCCGCCAGAAGAAAGGAGTCATGTTCCCTGAAGATCTGCCTTGCCTGTCTGAGCCCTGCAAAGCTCTCATTAGGCAGCTGCTCCAATTCAATCCGGAATCCCGACCCGGTGTGGGACTTGTATCCAAGAACAACTGGCTAAAAGGAGAAGCTTAAATTGGGTGTCCTTCCCTGCCTTGCCAATTGCGTGATTCAGCCAGTTTATCTACTGCAGGCAACTGTTTCAAGATGGGATCATGGGGAGAAAAAAAAATGGAACTACGTCACTGTGGAAAAAGAGATTTCTGGGATATTGACTAGGGGAAGTAAGAGGGCAAATTGCTTTAGAGGGGGAAAAAACCAATTCAAATATAAGTTCCTCTGAAATTAAAGGGACTTACTTCCTAACTAATGTATTCCTGACTGGATGCAGTGAGATCTTTTAAACTCTCTTTTATACATTAGCTCTTATTCTGTATTTGTCTGTATTTCTCTCATAGTTCCTGAAATGGAAAGAATGTTTCCTATGCCTAATTCAAATTTGGGGGATGTGTTTTGTGAGGTAAGAAGGAAAGTGTTGCCCAGGCACAATATCCTACCCGTTCAGACCCCAAATATTTCACAAAATTATGATTTTCTATCTTGGATTATGTGAGATGCCACACAGTAAAACTAACCAAAAAAGTGTCAAAATGACACCCTCAACAAAGAGAAGCTTAATGTTTTAAAATTGTAATCAGTGTAAGTGGGGAATGATCAGGTATAACAGCAAAATTATTTGAAGAATAAAATTCTTTAGTTTACAGAATAAAACTAAACAAATTTAGTTGCACATTTGCTCTGATTTTCTGATTTGTGTTATCCTAGGCAGCAATTTAATGTACTTCATTACCAGATTTTTTTTCCCTATGGAATCAGAATGTTTGTTTACAAGTACAAACCTCTGATCTGAGCATCCCAGAAATATAGCATTGGATTGAAATCAAACTCTGCGTGATGTTAAAAGTTTATGAAACCAAACATTCTAAAATCAAACAGTTTTAGTTAACATATTATTTGTGCATTATATGTTGCTTAAAAAGCCAAAAGAACTGTGTTATGTCATTCTTCTCTCTTCTCAACATTTAAAAGTATGAAATGAAGGCTAAACTGAAAGTGTGTGAGCTGAGTTTTAGTATCAAGACTTTCGTTTTACATGCTGTACAAAAGAATGCAGCTGATACTTAGAGAATTCCAAGGATTCTCCATAACAAGCCAAAGAGATCTGGCCTCCCAAATTCACTGTTTCTTTTATTTAAGATACAGATAGTCTTTGACTTACAGCCATTCATTTGGTGACTGTTGAGAGTTAAAACGGCATTGAAAAAAAGTGACTTATGGCCATTTTTCACACTTATGACCGTTGCAGCATTCTCATGGTCACATGATCAAAATTTGGATGCTTGGCAACTGATCTCTATGAAGTGTCTCAGGGTCGTATGATCCCCTTTTGCAACCTTCTGACAAGCGAAGTCAATGGGGAAGCCAGATTCACTCACCATGTTACTAACTTAACAACTGCATTGATTCACTTAACAACTGTGGCAAGAAAAGTTATAAAATGGGGCAAAAACTCACTTAACAACAGTCCTAGTTAGCAACAAAAAAAAATTGGGCTCAATTATGGTCATAAGTCGAGAACTGTACCTGTGCTTGTTCGCTACATTTCAAAATGCTTAAATTTCTGAAGGTGACCCAGCATCTTTCTCAATTAACACCACAAGAGTATTAAAAATTAATGATGCAAAGATGAGTGGAGGAATGATGAAACCAATCATTTTATGTCTACTACCATATTCTAAAAACGACATCTAAAAAGAAGTATAAATGCAATTATTCTTTCAGTGAATGTACTCTGAAATAAAAATGTGTTTAATGTCTTAAAAGAAAACGAGGATTAAGCTGGTTGACTCTTCCAAGGACAGAGCTACTGAATGGGGAACTCCAATGAAAGGACTATGTTGTTGCTTCTGCTTTTTGTGTATTCAAGTATCAGCTTAGTTTCTGGAGCATAAAGAGAGCTTCAGCCCTTGTTTGTGCTTTTTCATGGAGTTATTCTCAAACAGCTTAAAGATCAGTATCAATGTTTTGAATTGGACTTAGAAGCAAATGGCAGCCACCAGGGCTGATGGGAGAATTGGCTGAATAAAATCAGTTGATCTGTTGAATTATTTGTGCACTGCAGGTGAAACTCGAAAAATTAGAATATCATGCAAACATTCATCTATTTCAGTACTGCAACGTAAAAGGTGAACCTAATATATGAGATAGACTCATTACATGCAAAGCAAGATAGTTCAAGCCGTGATGTGTCATAATTGTGATGATTATGGCTTACAGCTCATGAAAACCCCAAATTCCAAATCTCAGAAAATTAGAATATTACATGCAATCAATAAAACAGGGATTGTACATAGAACAATATCAGACCTCTGAAAAGTATAAGCATGCATATGTACTCAGTACTTGGTTTGGGCCCCTTTTACTGCCTCAATGCGGCGTGGCATGGAAGCTATCAGCCTGTAGCACTGCTGAGGTGTTATGGAAGACCAGGATGCTTCAATAGGGGCCTTCAGCTCTTCTGCATTGTTTGGTCTCATGTCTCTCATCTTTCTCTTGGCAATGCCCCATAGATTCTTTATGGGGTTCAGGTCAGGCGAGTTTGCTGGCCAATCAAGCTTAGTAATCCCACAGTCATTGAATCAGGTTTTGGTGCTTTTGGCAGTGTGGACAGGTGCCAAGTCCTGCTGGAAAATGAAGTCAGCATCCCCATAAAGCTCATCTGTGGAAGGAAGCATGAAGTGTTCCAAAATCTCCCGGTAGATGGCTGCGTTGACCCTGGATGTAATGAAGCACAGTGGACCAATACCAGCAGATGACATGGCTCCCCAAATCAACAGAGACTGTGGAAACTTCACACTGGACTTCAAGCATCTTGCAGTGTGTGCCTCTCCATTCTTCCTCCAGACTCTAGGTCCTTGGTTTCCAAATGAGATTCAAAAGTTGCTCTCATCAGAAGAGAGGACTTTGGGCCACTGAGCAACAGACCAGGTCTGTTTCTTTAGCCCAGGTAAGATGCTTCTCACATTTGTTGTTCAGGAACGGCTTGACAAGAGGAATACAACATTTGAAGCCCATGTCCAGGATCCGTCTGTGTGTAGTGGCTTTTGATGCACTGACTCCAGCCTCAGCCCACTCCTTGTGAAAGTCCCCAACACTTTTGAACGGCCTTTTCCTGACAATCCTCTACAGGCTGCGGTCATCCCTGCTGCTTGTGCGCCTTTTTCTTCCACACTTTTCCCTTCCACATAACTTTTTATTAATGTGCTTTGATACAGCACTTTGGGAACATCCAACTTCTTTTGCAATTACTTTTGAGGCTTTCCCTCCTTCTGGAGGGTGTCAATGATGGTTTTCTGCACAACTGTCAGGTCAGCAATCCTTCCCATGATTGTGATTCCTACTGAACCAGACTGAGAAACCATTTAAAGGCTCAGGAACCCTTTGCAGGTGTTATGGCTTAATTAGCTGATTAGATGGGAAACTTTGAGTCTAGAATATTGAACTTTTTCACAATATTCTAA
The DNA here is from genome assembly GCA_023653725.1 of Bungarus multicinctus. Taxonomy (NCBI): domain Eukaryota; kingdom Metazoa; phylum Chordata; class Lepidosauria; order Squamata; family Elapidae; genus Bungarus; species Bungarus multicinctus. The sequence continues at coordinate 7,759,299 of CM042838.1, forward strand.
TTTTCTGAGATTGTGGATTTGGGGTTTTCATGAGCTGTAAACCATAATCATCTCAATTATGACAAATCACGGCTTGAACTATCTTGCTTTGCATGTAATGAGTCTATCTCATATATTAGGTTCATCTTTTAAATTGCAGTACTGAAATAAATGAACTTTTGCATGATATTCTAATTTTTTGAGTTTCACCTGTAGTCTTCGTGAAAGCAACTTCATATGGAATATGTCACAGAAGTCTAGGCTGGAAACAGGCAAGGTGGAGATGAGTTACTATAGCAAGTTCTACCACGTCCTGATGGGAGTCACAGTTAATGAATCATTCTGTGCTGATAAAAAGTATTCATTATAACCAATTGTGGCTGTCTAATTGTATAATAAAATCATCCTGATTAAATCTGGGAAACTGCAAAGATTTCATGCAAACAAGTTATAAAATGAATTCTAGTGGCATCCATTAACCCAAGATGCTTCAGATCAACGCTATGCTCAAATATCAACGGGATTGTATTTCCGCAGTCCATTTCCAAAATTAAATGTTCATAAGGGCCCAAAAGTCAGACTGAAATCAATCTAGATAATGCATTGCCTCCAGAATTATGGGAATGGGGACATTGGATACTAAGGAGCAATTGTCAGTATCCAAAAGTTTGTATTCCCCCCCAGTGAAAATTTTATTGCTGGCTTTTTTAGGACACACTATTTCCCATCAAGAACTATGCATCATTTGAGAACCATGTGGTAGATTTCACTATCAGAAGAAGCAAGAGAACAGGTAGTGCCTCAATCTTCATGCAATTTATCTACATTCTCACGGTTACACAATCTGAACAGGAACTATGCAAATAACGCCAGAGCGAATACTGGCAATACACCTCTCACATTCTTTTAAAGTTGCCTATTTTATTTACAGTCTGTAATGTACTTGTCTTGACAATTCCCTGAAATTTTCTTGACAAGATTTCAGAAGCAGTCTGCCATTGCCTGCTTCTTAGGACTGAGGGAGTGACTGGCCAAAAGTCATCCACCCTCATGTTTTTCCAGTTTCTTGCTTAGTACCTTAAGCACTATGCCAAACTGACACTCCTTTATATTCATAATTCTAAGTTAATGTGTGACATTATTTTCTTTGCTAAAAGCAAAAAAGAAGCAACAGGAGTTGTTTCATGCAGTCTTATTGGTTCTTTTTGCCTAAAATTGTAATGGAGATTTTGAAATGTATAAGTCATTTTATATTCAAATGTGCAACATTTTTTTCTAATTTCCATATAACTTCTTGCTTAAGGAGAGGACACTAAGTCTTACTTCATAATACCACATCCTGTTTTAAATCACATGCCCTAGTTCAACTTAATACCTGGTGTCACTAATTATAGGTGTTGGTCAATTTAAAAAAGTTATTGAGAATTTCATCAGACCAGTTTTTTTATTAATGAATAACAAACTGATTAATAGTTTGAGGATTGTGCCATTTACAATATTAGTAAGACTGACAATTACACATAAGAAAACATTACATGTGACCCTTCAAAAAAGAGGGTGTAGTAGCAAATACAAATAAAAGAATGCAATTGTTAACTAGCAGCTAAATCAGTAGTAATCTTCTATACATTCCGTTAAATGATAAAAATCAGACCAAATGATTGGTTTTAATTCTATGACTTTCATTATGAACTTAACACCTTTTTAACATTCTAATTATGTAAAATAAAAAACCCAAGACAATATAACGCACACAGTTAATTCAACGGTTTCTTAATTTATAAAACACGTTTCCACTTAGAAAAGTGGAATCAGTTAAAGCATTATAGGAAGTTCTCACTTAATGACCCCTCATTCAAAACTTGTTTGAATTTACAACAGTACTGAACAAGTGGTTCTTCTGATTGGTCCTTGAGGTTCCAACTGTTACAGTGCCCATGTGGTCACATCACAATCGAGGTGCTTGGCAATTGGTGCAGATTTCTGACTGTCAGCAATTCCACAATCACTGGTACAATTTAACAAGAAAAGGCAATGGAGAAGCTGGAGGGAAATCAAAAGTCACAATCATGTGGTCTCCTTTCTTAACAACCCACATGGTCCTTATTTAATGATGGCATAGATGTAAGCTGGGTTACCCATATCATTTTGTCAGAGTTGGACAGGAAAGAACCGTTCTGGAACAACTCTTGTGCTTCTGCCATTCCAGAAAAATAGACTTGCACAGCATTTAAGGATGGTGGTACATTTTGTTTCCATTTTTTTTCACTGCAAAATCTCCAACATCGAGTTAATGCTTTTATATGGGTCACAATAAACTTCTCACTGTTGCCAAAACAAATTACCAGTATCTTCTGTGCTTTAAGCTACTCAAATATGAAAGAAACAAAAACAAAAATTAAACCCAGAGCTAAATTTCTAAACAAAAAAAGTTTTCTGTAGAAATGAAAAATGCAGGATGTAATAGAGACACCCAGTTTTTTTAATTCCTCCGACTTCTATAACTCTAAACACTGCTGCACAAAATCAGAACTGAATGAAAATAAACAGCTTAACAACATTAGTTTGATTTTTACTGATTAGGTGTGGTCAAAGTAGGATGCCTTTTCTAGACCACATTGTCTACTTCCTTACTGTGGCAGGGGTGAGCAATTGATTTTCCTAAGGGGCCACATGTGAAACTGAGAGTGTTGGGAGGGTCACCACCATCTCAACTCTCACTCCCCGCCACCACCTTGCTGCCACCCCACCCCTCAGCTGCACCACCCTGCCCCCCTCCTATCCCGCTACTGCCCCCCTGCTCCTCCACCACGACCCTGCTGCTCCTTACCCACCAATGCTCCTCCCCCTGCTACTGATGCCACCAACTCTGGACCAGACAGGGACAGCTGGAGGGCCAGATGTGGTCCATAAAATGCTGAGATACATACTATAGCATAGCAACAGGAAGGAAGAGTTTTTGCCAGAGGCTCAATAATACCCATATCTTGACAAGTGCGTGTCTCCAAAGAAAGTATCTAGCAAGAATCATGAGGAATCCATGACCGGCAACAAGATCAGCCCAAAACATTTTGTTACATTTAGAAAGTGAGATGTTGCCTTCCCTCGGTCAATTATGAAGGCCAAGATTGATGCTGAATGCTACTTCAGCACTTGTGATTGGATAAGATCTTCATGCCATTCTCTTCCAGGTATCTGTGTATCTGAGACAACTGTGGTTCTATTATGGGAAAAGACAGCATATCATGCCACTCTTAAAGGTATAGAAGCAAAAGAACAGCAAGAAGAAAAAGAACCACAACAGAAGGTGTGCTAAAAGAAATACATTTGAGTATTTTTAGCAGAAATATTTAAATCTTCCTGTGAAACGGACATACATTGGGCCTATTTTGAGCCAGTAAAGCCATGGAACATTTATAAAAATGACTGGACCTCAACCATGGCCAGTTCCAAATTAATCTCTTTGGACATTCATCTAAACAGGTAGTCTGATAATTTCCAGGAATAGTAATTAAGCCAGGGCTGTTCACAGTGATAAAAGGAAGGCAAACAGAGTGACTTAACAGGCTTACCTTCTTCTGAATTATATGAAGGGTTGCCATGACAGCATCCTACACCTAAGTGCTTATTAGTCTCAGCAAGCCATTTCCCATTTGAGTCAGATTGCACAATTCTAGGCAGGAATTGCTAAGCCATCTTTGTGAAACAAAATATTTTAGCAGACAACTGTGACAATTAGCATCTGTCAGAGAGAGCTGAAAGACTATTTTAAGGCCAGATTACCTTTTTAATGTTTACAATTTATCAGGGCTCTACTTATAACAGAAGTGGCTATTCTGTCAAATGCAGAGTAATTCTAATTCCAAATGCAGTTTAATTCGGGGAAGGGGGGAGGGGGGCAAAATATTATGCTTTCTTCTTTTTTATTCCTATGGGAACCCCAGAAGACTAAGACAAGAATAGAATAAACAAAACAAAAATAGCTTCAGAAATACAAGCTGAAGGAAGAATGAAACTAAAGCCAAAAGCAGCAAGCAAAATTGCAGAGGCGGTACTACAAGTATTTGGAAGAGCCTTTAAAAAAGTGACAGCCATTTTTAAAGATCACCTTTAAATGTAGTATGATTCCAAGAGAATTCTCATTTCTCCAGAAGTTGCTGAAGAAAAAGTAAAGGTCTCAGGGCTGCCTTCTGGAATTGGCTGCAATGCAGATATGTTAGGATTGTAATTCTCAGAATTCTCAGCCAGCCTGCTGATTGGTAATTTGGTGAGTTGATCTGACCAGTCACAGTGCACCTTTATGTGAAAAACTTTAGTTGTAGAAAGTTAGCACCCACCCTTCTCCTAGAAAAATGAAATATTCTAGGAAATATTAAAGAGGCAGAATATTATACCACCCTGGATGAGAAAAAGAGAAACATGCTCTTGGAAAGCAGCCCGCACCTTTGTTAATAGCCCCAGAAAGACAAAAGACATTTTATCTACAACAGTGATGGGATTAGCCTTCATTCAGATCCAAACAATGACAAAGCCATTAAGACATAATAGGAATTTCTCAAAGGGTCTTCATTACATCACCAAGCAAGATTCAACCAAGCTTGGGACTCAAGACAACCTACAGAGTTACCCCTGCATGGCCTCATGGGAGTCTGACAACCAATCAGGATACATTTCTTGCCACAGGAACAGGAAGCAAGTTCAAAGCCCAACAGAGGTTACAAATCTCTCTCCTTCTCTCACCCATATGCTTTTTTTGCCTAGGATCTCAAATCATGTGGTCCTGCTGTCCACCATTAAACCATCTTTCCAAATAGGCTCCATGTTTCCAGTGTCTTTATCCCCACTTGGAACTGAACCCAGATGTACATTTCTTCCAACACAGTCAAAAAATCTCACTACATTATAAAGCAGTAGCAATAGCACTTAGATTTATATACAGCTTCATAGTACTTTACAGCACTCTCTAAGGCAGTGGTTGCCAGCCGGTGGGCCGCGAGAAAATTTTGGTGGTCCGCAGAGAAATGTCACCCCCAGAGCACTCCCCAAAGCAATTAATCCAGGCTGCGCGGGAACACAAGGCTGAGCCACACACATGGTCCGCGGGAACCCTCCCAGCCCATTCGCTCCTTACCCAGCAAACTTGCTAGCTAAGTTGCTATTTTTCCTTTTTTTTCCCCTGACCATCAGCTGTTCTGCTGTGCGGGGAGATTTAGATTAGCTAGAAAGCAGGATGGATTTCTTGCTTTCTAGCTAATCTTTAGAACTTCAGTTCTGTTTCCCTTAGGACTGAAGGTTCTATTATTCAGTTGCAGACTCAGATAGCCGATGGCAGAAACACAGATCTCTAAGTGAATCTGTGATTCTGTGAGGTACTCAATCTGCCTGCCTGCTTTGCCTGATTTTGGGTAAAAGTTGCTCTTTTTTATAAAAAAATCAATATTTACATAAATATTCATAATATTTACATACAAGCCATGCCCAGTCAGTCACATGACCACCAAACCACACCCACAAATTAGGCCATGCCCAAGAACCAGTTGTTAAGAATTTGAATTGCACCCCTGCCTCTGTGTTTGTGTGTGTGTGTATGTGTATAAGAGAGAGAGAGAGGGAGGGAGGGAGAGAGACGTTAGATCAGATCTCTCTCTCTCTCCCACCAATGTCAGCTAGCCACCATCAGTCAAAATTCATATTAGTGGTCCCCGGGATTTAAAATTATGAGTTTGGTGATCCCTGAGATCCAAAAGGTCGGTGACCCCTGCTCTAAGGGATTTACAGAGTTAACATATTGCTGCAACAATGAGTCCTCATTTTACCAACCTTGGAAAGATGGAAGGCTGAGTCAACCTTGAACTGATCAGGATCAAATTCCTAGCAGTGGGCAGAATCAGCCTGAAATACTGCATTCTAACCAGTATGCCAATATTGCTCTGGTGGCACAGTGGTTAGTTTTATTTCACCATGGAGTTGAAATAATGAAAAAATCTTGGAGCTCACAGCAATAGCTAATCTATTTATCCTGAAGGATATGAGCTGCACATTGTAGGAACTGTGGTCCAGACCTAATTGGAATCTTATGCTGTAGACCAGTGGTTCCCAAAGTGGGCGGTACCGCCCCCTGGAGGGCAGTGGGATGCCTTAGGGGGGCGCTAAGAGGTAAGGGGGACAGCAGGGGGACACTAAGAGGGGGCAGGGGGGCGTTCGAGGTGCCAGCCCTGCAGGCTCACCTATTGACTGTTGCACTGCTCTAGAGCCGGCACCTCGAATGCCCCGCGGCCGCCTGTTAGCGCCCCTCTGCCGGCCCCCTTGTGGATGCTAAGAGATGGCAGGGGAGCAGTGCATTGAATGCGGCCGCAGCAGCACATTACTAGCCGCATTCTAGGCACTGGCTCCGGACCACTGCAACAGCTGGCGCCTCGAACGCCCCCCCTGCCACCTCTTAGCGCCCTTCTGCCAGCCCCCTTGGGGACACTAAGAGGTGGCAGGGGGACATTCGAGGCGCCGGCTGTTGCACTGCTCCAGAGCCGGTGTCTCAAATGTGGCAGCTGTGACACATTATGTGCCACTGTGGCTGCATTTGACACGCCGCTCCCCTGCCACCTCTTCGCATTCCCAAGGGCCCAGCAGAGGGGTGCTAAGAGGCAACAGGGGGGCGTTCGAGGTGCCGACCCCGCAGGCTCACCCATTGACTATTGCACTGCTCTGGAGCTGGCGCCTCAAACGCCCCCCTGCCGCCTCTTAGCGCCCCTCTGCCGGCCCCCTTGGGGACACTAAGAGGCAGCAGGGGGGCATTCGAGGCACTGGCTCCAGAGCAGTGCAACAGTCAATGGGTGAGCCTGTGGGGTCAGCACCTCGAACGCCCCCCTGCTGCCTCTTAGCGTCCCCAAGGGGCCCGGTAGAGGGGCACTAAGAGGCGGCAGGGGGGTGTTCAAGGCGCCGGCCCTGCAGGCCCATTGACTATTTTACCGCACCAGAGCCAGCGCCTCAAATGCAACAGCACATTGGGAAAAGCTGCCACCACCACTTTCCCAAAGTGCTGAACATTCTGTCTGTCTGTTCGTCCATCCATCCATCCATCCATCCATCCAAAAGGTCTGTCTGTCTGCCTGCCTGCCTTCCTGCCTGTCTTTCTGTCTACCTACCTACCTATCCATCCATCCATCCATCCATCCATCCATCCATCCAAAAGGTCTTGTCTGTCTTCTTGCCTGCCTGCCTACCTACCTACCTACCTACCTACCTATTTATATATCTATATCTATATATACAATATTCATATTAGTGGTCCCAAAAATTATATATATATAGGGCCTTAGTGGTGCAGGCTTGTTAATCATCTAGTACTTAGTGCAAGCTGCCTGCAATTAGTGCAGGCTCGAATCCCACCAGGCTCAAGGTTGACTCAGCCTTCCATCCTCTCGGGGTAGGTAAATTGAGGACCCAAGATTGTTGAGGGCAATAAGCTGACTTTGTAAAAATGCTGCTTGGGTGGGGGGGGGCCAAAAGCCCTAGTAATAAGCAGGCATATACAATGGAATGAAGGCTATTGCCGAGCACTTAGCATGGTGCTCCATAGACTGTAAGCCGCCCTGAGTCTCCGGAGTAGGGCGGCATATAAATGCAAATAAAAAATAAATGAAAATAAATAAAATAATATATGTGTGTGTTAGGTTTTTGAGCTGATAAATAATTAATATATATATTTATTATATTATATTATATATATATAAATATATATTAAATATATATATATACTTACCTACCTGTCTCTCTATCTATCCATCCATCCATCCATGTTCGAAATGCCGGCCCCGCAGGCACATTGGGAAAATAGAGCAAAGCCAGTCTGGGAGGGAGGGAGGGGAGGGGAGGGAGGTAGGGAGAGAGAGGGCGGGAGAGGGAGAGAGAGACAGACAGACAGACAGACAGACAGACAGACAGACAGACCTGATGCATCAGATTGAAATGAGGCCTAGTTTAGACTGAGGCCTTTTTCCACATTGAAACATCTTCGGCTTCTATTAAAGGGTTTGTGGACAAAACATGGTCAAGACTATTAGGAAGCTCCCACATTTTGTTGAGGCTTTAAACAGGATCCATTGGACCAGATTTCCACCCTAAAAATTACTTTTCCCTAATGTATTACAGTGCCAATTCTGAAGAAGGCAAAACCAAAATGTACTGGTAAATTACAAGGAGAACACACACACACTCCCTTCTAACCCTGCTGGAGCAGGTGATTGGACTAGAATAGCTATTTCACCTCCCCCCCCTCTCCTTCTTTATTTCTTTTTCTTTCTGTCCTTTCCTTCCATCTCCCCCTTTCTTTGTCTGTCCCTTTTTTCTTTCCCTTTTCTCTTTCTTTTTTTCCTTCTCTCTTTTTCTCTCTCTTTCTTTTCTTTGTCTCTCTTTCCCTTTCTCAGGCTCACCCCATTGGTTTGGTGCACTGCTCCTCTCAGATTTGCTTTGGCAGGTCCCTCTGATGCAGCAGGCTCAATGGGGTGGACCTGCGGGGCCGGCACCTAGAACAAGGCAGTGGCAGCACATTTGAAAAGTAGAGCAAAGCCAGAGGCCAGTAATTTTTGCTGCAAAGAATCACAAAAGCTTCTGGGTTGTGCACAAGAAGGGACACACATGTCAATGCTATTCAGCAACATAACATAAAGAAATACAAATAAAAATCAACAAAAATCGTCAAAGCATCTCTGATTAGATTCTATTCACTACTAGAATCTAATCAGAGATGCTTTGCCGATTCTAGTCCAATGACCTGCTCCAGCAGGGTTGGAAGGGAGTGTGTGTGTGTATATGTATGTGCATGACTGTCAAAACTCCAAAAAACAGGTCAAGTAGCTCTGGCGAGGCCAGTCATAAATTAGAATACTTGCTAAACAACCAGCCATTCAGTGAGGACCACTTGTATTTGGTTTGCCAGTCACCTGGCTATGCCTACCCAGTCACATGACCACTAAACCACACTTACCCGGTAACGTGACCAGCAAGCCATGCCCACCCGTCACGTGACCAGCAAGCCACAATCTCAAATTAGGCCACACCCACAGAAATTTGAATCCCAACCCTCGGTGGGGGGCTCTGAGGATGAGTTTGTAGCACCAAGGGGGCGGTGGAATGAAAAAGTTTGAAAACCACTGCTCTTGACCAAGTCTAATCAATCGCTGCACCTTGATTAACCAGAGCTTCCCAGAAGCCCATAACAGTTAATGTCACTCTTGGGCTGAGCATGATGGATCTATCAATGCAACAAAAATATTTTTTTCGGCACTAACATTTAAGGAGTTTGAAATTGTCTCAACTTCAGAGGTGGCATTCAGCAGGTTCTGACCAGTTCTGAAGAACCGATAGCGGAAATTTTGAGTGGTTCAGAGAATTGGCAATATTACCTCTGACTGGAGATTTTACAGTATCTTTCCCCTGCCATGCTCACCAAGCCATGCTCACAGAACCTGTGGTAAAAAAAAATTGAATCGTACCACTGCTAAACTTTCCAATTTAGCCTACTGCTTGGAATAGTCCAAGTATTCAGGTATTTAGCAGGCCAAATCTTGGTTAGATTTTTTCAAGGTCAGCCTTGATCAGCTAAGATACAACCAGTTGCCATGACCCTCTTCTGCTCTTACTCCCAAGAAACAGATTTAAATGTACGAAACAAAATGTACTTTGCATGTTTAGGTTTTTTTTTAAGCCTTTTAGATTTAGTGGTCATCATTCAAAGTATTCTGCCTCAATTATTGCATCTTGAAAGAATTATTATGTTCATTATGTCCAATGATTATGCTTTTCATATTTCCAATATTCACATTTTTTTCCTTTTGCTCATCTGGCATTCAGCTCCCTGGCCATTTTAATTTTTCCCACTTACTTACTTCCCTTCAAGCTTTCTGTTCAATATGACTCTCATCACGCAAATACCACAACAATAACTTCTGATTACTATATTCATCATTGTAAGCATGAGAGAAATATTTGTGCAAGAAGCTAATTAAAGCATAGAAATCCAGTAATTTCAGAATATTTAAAGAAATGATGAATTGCAAAACTATTTTAATCTAAAGCATGTCTGTTCCAAAAGTTCATAGCAATTGGCTGGGAAATCACTAGGAAATACCAGGTATATAAACTGTGTTTGGGAAAATAAGCACACCAACACATACATAAATGTACACACAAAGGCAGTAGCAAACAACTTATATTATTGCCAGGACAATAACACTGAGCTTGATTCAAAAATAGTTTTATCTTAATAGTCATTCCTCTTTCTAAGGGAACTCTGAAAAATTTAGGTATAGATAATAACAAGTAGGCATAAACATACAATTCTCTGCACTAGCCCAATTTTAAATCATAATTCTCCAGAAAAAGCATGTCACTGAAATGACTGTATGGGTTTCAATGTTAAAATGACTTTTATCTTATTTCTGTATCCTTTTAATCCAGAGTATCTCTCCAAAGCACAGAAATTGCTATCTTTCAAATTTTTGCTTTTTTGAGAAACTTGAAGTTCCTTGGAAATTTTACCAGATCATGCCAATCCGTCACGATACAAGGCCACAGAAGATTATTCAGGACAAATTTCAGATATTGCCCATAAATTTCTATTAAATAATGAGTTGTCCATATCGGGTTTGTACTGCCCAAAAGACAGACGCCACATGAGAATTAGCTAGTGCCTGTGAATATGTAATTTTAGGATAATGTTTACCTGGAAGCCAACCTAAATCCCATTATTTAGAGAATGATGAGAGAGAGGGATGAGAAAAAAGGATGATTCACATATTTGTTCTTTTGTTCATCTGGCATCTGAGTGTCATTTCCCCTCCTCAAAGTGTCTTATTCAATATGACTCTCATCATCCAAATAACATAAACAAGTCCTATTATTATTATCAGCTTTATTAACAAGAGAGAAGTATTTTGTGCAAAGAAGCAAATGAAGCCATATAAATTCAAGTAATTTCAGTGCACTTTCAAGAAACAATGGATTGTAAAATCATTTGTGAGGGTAATTGGAAGCATATTGTATTTGACACAGACAAGACATTATCATCCCAGAACTTTTACATGGTCTTATGTTCCTTTCTTACCTACCAAAAAGGTCTTGTCTGCTGGTGAATTTTGTACATCAATAGATTATGCCTACTATTTTTGGCTATCCCACACTCTCCCCATCACATACACACAAACACACACACAGAGAGACTGGTTTAGGCTTAATGATTAATGGTGAACAGTTATTTCTGTGAATTTCAGTAATTGTGTCCTAATCACAACCAATACTGTGTACCACAACCAATCAACAATCACAGCAGACATTTTTTTTTTCAGATATGATATTTTAATGCTAGTGGCAGGCAAAAAAAGAAACAAGAATCTTTGCCCTATTTAGACAACTAATTATGTATTATAAAGTATCACATACACTTAATATGATATATCCATAAAATCCTACCCAAATGCATGGGATCCTGAGACTCATCCAAAGATCCACCCAGCCTGGAGCAACTTCCACTACAAGGCATCATTCGCTCATGATGGGTAACATCACATCAATGAAAACTACTTTATTGTTTCTCATTTACATAGGACTATAATCCTGAATCTCTCAAACTAGTCTAAACCATGCTGAACAGAGCTGGGACAGTATAACCCTACTTATCATGCTATTCCCTTTTAGGGTAAGTAAGTAAGGGTAAGACAACTAAATATATGAATCAGAAAAAAGTACAACAATCTAATTTCTACAAGACATTTACTATACTTCTCCAAATCGTTTTACCATTGTTCCCATCCATCCACTGATTCATATCTTGCCTTCCATTCTTTAAACTTTTTACCCAGTGGTGGGATTCAATTTTTTTTACTACCGGTTCTGTGGGCGTGGTTTAGTGGGCATGGCAGGGGAATGATACTGTAAAATCTCCAGTCAGAGACGGTATTTGCCAGTTCTCCAAATTACTCAAATTTTCGCTACCGGTTCTCCAGAACTGGTCAGAACCTGCTGAATACCACCTCTGTTTTTACCTCTTTTTTGATGATCTGATTAGGTGCATTCAACTATGGCATTTTGGTCATGTACTTTAGACCTATTCACTTTTTCTTAATATTCTTAGAATACTTAATATACTTTTTCAATTTGATTATCCATTCCCTATGCATGATCAAATCTTTTCAATATACTTTTTTTATATTGGCCACTCATTTCATGTGCAGTCTGCATTCATTCAACATCCATCCATCTAATCTTAACTCTGTTTCTTCTTATTTTATCACCCACATGTTTTAAATACTCCATTTTTACTACACTCATTTTTTGCTTCTTCTGATGCTGCTTTGCCATAGGAAAGTTTGAGCAACAGGTTGATGGATTTGAAGATAATGAGCACACAAATGAGGTAGAAGTAATGTATTGAGCAAATCAAATCAAAAGAAAAACAACCCACAAACTACAACATGTAATAAATTCCTGTTTGTTGAATCTAACATTCAATAGATGAGTACAAATACAGAATGGATCACATTTTTCAGTTTTTGGGATCCCTACCTTTGTCAAAAGCAAAGTAACATCCCCTCCCAAAAATTATTCTAGCTAATATATAATGCCCGTCAGGGTAAGACCTATGTTAAAAGTCCTAGGCAGGTCACCAAAAATTTTTATATAATATACTACTGCAATTACTCATACTTCTTCTTAAGCACTTTTATTGTTTCTCCTTCATATCTAGTATTATCAAATGCTCTTCCATTATACCCTTCTTATATAATAGGCTGGCCTTGTAGGTAAAAGAAGTGATACTCCACATGTTAGGCTGCATGAGGAGATTGCCGATTAGAAAAAAGAACAGAGAGAAAAGGGGGAGGAAGCTCGGAGATTTGGATTTAGAAACCGTAGGCCTTGCTTAGCCGTGCTATGTACAACAATACAAAAAGGAAGGCATTTTATACAGAAAAACACAAAATGAGATGTATGTTTCATATCTTCTTGCTGTTCCAATGGAATTACCAGTCACCTGTTGGAAGAACTATCCATCTGGTTCAGTTCCAAGTGAGGAGTAAGACATTGGAAACATGGAGGCTGATTGGAAAAATTGTTTATTGATGGACAGAACCACATGGGTTTGAGGCCCTAGGTAGCTGACCACATAGAGTTGAGAGTGGGTGGCTTTTAAACCTTCTCTTGGGCTTGAACTTGAACGTCCTATTCCTGTACAAAAATGTATTTTATTGGCTGCTGTCAGACTCCCATGGGGCTATAGTTATAACTGAGGTTGTCTGAGATAAGTTTGGTTGAAGTTGCTGGGTGATGATATAATGAACAGGTTTGTGTTCTGAAAGGGTGTTGGGCAATTCCTATTGTGTCTTAATGGCTTTGCCCTGGTTTGGATCTTGAGTGAGGGCTAATCCCTTCACCCTAGGGTTGAAGGTTGTTTGTCTTATCAATAGGCTGGCCCAATCCTGGGGCTATTAAAAAGGGTGGGGGGACTGCTTTCTAAAAGTATGTTTCTCCTTAGGGAAATATAATATTCTGTCTTTTTTCATATTTCTCAAAATACTTAATTCTTCTAAGAGATGGGTAGGTGCTAACTTTCTACACACCATTCTCACTCTTTTTCTGGTAACTAAGTGGCTGTTTGACATAGTGTGGTGTGTTTTTTTCCTCTTAAAAATGGAACAATTCCTATAACAAAATTGAAAATCACAATTGAATTTTTTTATTCCCAAGTTTGTATTTTACAAATTTGTTTTTTAACAAATTATGAAGGAAACCACAATCTTGCAATCAGCTCCTGGTAATTTTATGTAACTTTTTTTCCAATTAAGGCACGAATGTAAATTTCATACAGCTTTGAACTAAAAGATAGGGAGTAATCTTTTTCAAAAAGATTTCATTTTCTGCTGAGTTAAATGTACTGAATGCATGGCAGAGAATCTGAGATAAAAAATATTTACAGATGATGCAATATTTTAGAGATCACATAATAATTCATTCTCTGCAAAAACTATCTCATTTGAGCATAGCAACATGTTATTTTATCATAGTCAATACTGTGAATGGGCACTTTGTTTATCTCCACTGGTACATAATGGAATCGTATTTGTGAAAAACAAAAATAATTTTCCCAATGAGAAAAATGAACATGACTGAGATTGAATTAGTCCATGGGTTAACTTGAGATACAGGACAAGGCATTGCTCCCTTGCTCTCGCTCCATAGCAAAGTCAATCAGATGGCACCTAAGTTCCTTTTAAAAATGTCTTGTCCTTGGGAAGCAAGTTTGGGAGATGAGAAGTAGGATTGTTCTGTACAACACCTTGCTACTGCTTTCTGAACATCTAACATCTTGAGGAGACAGCCTCATTCACCCTAATGTAGGACCAGCCCAGAGATCTACCCAACCCAGGCATACTATGTTTAACACTTTTCTCTTTGCTTTTGTTGGCATTAGTCACACAACTTACTTAACATTTGATAGGTTCACATAGTACTGTGAACTGTAAATTCACCAAACATTCACACATACACACTAATCCATACAAAAAACACCTAACAATAAATAAACTTTTGTGATTCTTACTGCCATGGGGCAAAATCTCATTTTGCAGTTGTAGCTATAACTTTACTAAGGCCTTTAGAGAGCTGGCTTTTACCCTTCACATTGCCAAAATTTCATTTTGCAATCTAGCTGAAGGAGATGGAATTACACAACCTTCTGAGCAACAGGGAAATATCTCAAGGTTGCAGGACTGTAGTTGGCATGGTCTGGCAAGGGTCATACATTACCAAGCCAATCTCAGGCAATCTGTTGTTTCCTTGCTTGATGTGCTCCTTTGTTTCCTCTGAGTGAGCTATTACACAAGCAAATTGAAGGACCAACACTGTTCATCTTCTCCTTTGATTGTAAATAGTTGATCCAAAGGACATTTGGACATAAATAGCAACAACAAAGAGAGGCTGAACTCACTGAGGACATCTTTCCCAAATATCTTACTACTAAAATGTAAAAATTTTCACTGCTCATAGAAGTGTTACTGTAGTCAGCAAAGATCCTATTTAAAGCCCTGTTGTTATCAGAATTATATCACTAACATATGGAATATATGTGCTCAGAAGGACGAAGACTAGTATTTTCAAAATGGACAAAGATCTACTTGCTGAAAGCTTACTAAATGAGAGATGTAATTGTTATACAGAGCCTCTGAGGAGAACATTTGGTATGGTGAAGGTCCCCACATTTAGAATCTGTCATACACCTCAAGTTTCTATTGACAATTTACCATATGATTTAGTAGCACATCTGAATTTGATACACATTGACTTAGGGGGGGGAAAAAAGTTTAGCTTATTGATTAAAAACAATCCTTTTTTATTTGCTGATCTCACTTGAATCATGATACACAATTCCAAACAAGTTTTATTAATTTTCAAATAGCAATAGCCAGGGTGAGCTGCAACCGGTTCAGGCAAACTGGTAGCTAATTTTATCATTTGTAAAAGCCGGTAAATCCCACCACTGGCTGGCCCAACCCACCCCACCCCTCCCAGGAGTCCCCATGAGACCCACCACATTTTGGATGCCAGGTAAATACAGGGCCAGTGAAGAGGCTCAGAGAGGGCAAAAAACAGACCTCCCGGAGGCTCCAGAAAGCCAGAAATAGATCCGTTTCCAGCCTCCAGAGAGTCTTTGGAGCCTGAGGAGGCTGTTTTCACCCTCCTGGAGGCTCAAGAAAAGCCTCTGGAGCCTCTGGAAGGTGAAAACAGCCCCCCCTGCAGTGGTGCAGGAAGCTGACTAGGCCATTCCCACCATGGCCACGTCCACCCAGCAACTGGGCAGAGAACTGGTTGCTAACATTTTTGGAGCCCACCCCTGGCAATAGCACTTATGTACCACTTCACAAGGCTTTACAGCCCTCTCTAAGTGGTTTACAGTGTCAGCGTACTGCCCCCAACAATGTGGAGCATTTTACCAACTTTGGAAGGATGGAAGGCTGAGTCAACTGTGAGCCTGGTGAGATTTGAACTGCCAAATTGCTAGCAGCTGGCAGTCAGCAGAAGTAGTCTGCAGTACTGTACTCTAATCATTGTGCCATCACTGCTCTTAATCATAGTTTCACATGTAAAACATCAAGACTAAAGGACAGTTTTTCTAAAGAAATAAACAGTATAACAAAGTTGTTTGCCTTCAATACACATTGTACACATTTCTTTTGTCTTACTGTCAACTGTATGACAAACATTTTCCATATTTAGAAGAATTATGAAAGCTTGAAAAAAGCTGTTAGGCCACAGATAATAGGTCTGGCAGACATTACATCAAATTATGGCTTGGCATAACAGGAATGAGCCCTTAGTGTTCTTTTCAATATTATAGATGACAATTAATTGTTGTGGCTACCATAATTCTTCTTCCTGCCAATGTATAGCTACAGGAAAATGTTGAGTACAATTTAGTGTGCAGTCTCTATTTACACAAAGAAATTAAATGAGAATGGGAATCAGGAATGGCTCAGCAAGTTGCATGAGCCAGCTATCTTTCCAATTTTCTTGATTTAAAACAAAGTCAAATGAATATTAGTTCACATTGCACTTGTTTGAAATCTGCTTTTTAAAGCTTTGTCTCCTAACTCCAAATGCAACAATTTAACCAAAGGCATTTTTAACTTACACTAAAGTAATTCCCACTAAGCTCAAAGAAGGATGTTTCTAAGTAAAAATACCATTAAAAACTTTCTGAATAATTTTTCAAACAAATGGCTGAAATATTGTTTGTCTAACGGTTTGGGAGTTAACAGTCACGAATACAAAACAAAAAAAGAAGCTTAAATCAGTATTAAAAAGCAACTGGGTGTTTTAAGTAATCAAATTCTTTATAGCCAAAACACTGTCTGCCTCAGAATACATGTTCACAACATACTTGGATGGAAATCATTGCTTTGAGGGATTTGATCACTTCTTGTACTGTAGAATCATGTTCTTTCTCTCATTTCCAATATTTTAAAAACATGGAAGCACCTAGACAGCTTCTCAACATTTATACTACCCTCCGGTAATCACATCAAAGGGAACATGATGATGGGTCTGGAAGAGGGATGGGATTCAAATTTTTTAACAACTAGTTCTGTGGCTAGGTGGGCGTGACCATGTGACTGGGTGGATGTGGCGGCTTCTTCTTCTTCTTCTTCTTCTTCTTCTTCTTCTTCTTCTTCTTCTTCTTCTTCTTCTTCAGCAAACCCCCCCCCCATTTTTTTTCCTCATAGGCCTCCGGGAGGCCTCCTGGGGGGCCTTTTTGCTCCCAGGAAGGCAAAAAAATGGAGCACAGGAGGGGCGTGCAGCACCCATCCACCCCCGCATGCCCTTTTTGCCTCCTGGACCTCAGGGGAGCCTCCTGGGTAAGATAGCAAGGGGGATCCCGGCATAGCAGATCATCAGAACAGCTGATCATCGGGAGTAGGAAAAAAAGAGAAATACCTTAGAGTGACTGGGTGGGGAAGAACGCAGTCAGCATGTCGGGCATGTGCACAATAAAGACTGACTGGGAGGGGAGGGGCAGGAAGAGGGGGCGGGGCCAGCCAGGGGCATGATTTGCCAGTTCTCTGAACTGCACAGAATCATAACAACTGATTGTATAGAACCAGTCCAAACTGGTAGAATCCCACCCCTGGTCTGGAACCAATTATTATGATTCCATTTTATTTCTCCATAATATATCAATACATTAGGATACTTTGTAGGATTTTGATTTATTTATCTTTGAATTTTCTTCCAGAAATTCAAATCTGTACACTTTACCTCAACCTTGGCAACTTTAAGATGCCTGGATTTCAACTCCAAGAATGCCCCAGTCATACAACAAGAATATGTTAATTTGAGATCATTGCAGAACTTTTAATCCACAGGAAATGGTTTTAATTCTTGGATACAAGTTTAATTGGGATGTATTTATTTTTATGCCTTTAAGTCAGTGTTGACTCCTGGCAACTGCCAAGACAAGTCCCTGAATTTTTCTTGGCAAGAAAAATTGCTTCCTAGGGCTAAGAGAAAGTGACTGGCCCAAATGTCATCAACTGGCTTTGTGACTAAAGTAGGACTAGAACTCAGAGTCTCCCAGTTTCTGGCCTCATGCTTTTACCTACTACACCAAATTAGCTCTCATATTGTATTTATAGCTCTATTTACAAATAAAGGTGACAATGTATTTAAACAAAATCATAGAATGTTTTTCAACCGCCACTGACAATATACAATTACTGTACAATATATCAAAATACATATTTTTCCAGAAATTCAGGAATGCTTAGGTTGTGAACTAATCCTCAATTATTTAGGAGTAAATGCCACTGAATTGAATTTCATGCATTTCTAACTAGTTTAGTTTAGATTACAATATAAAAAGACTAAATTTACTTTAGATTATAGTATAAAAAGACTAAGGCAGGATAAAGCACAGTGAACTAACTCCCAAACAAACCTGCATAAGGTTATGCAGCGTAAAACAAATGCAAAAGTATCCCAATTCAGTATGGTGTACACTGAATAAGAGGTGAGCAGTGCCATCTACAGGCACTAATTAGAATGTATTTATTTGTTTGTTTAATCTCACCTTTATTATTTTTATAAATAACCCAAGATGGAGAGCATACCTAATATTTCTTTGTCCTCCTATTTTGGCTTACATCTCTGTTTTCTGAAACTCTTCATAAAAGGCCATACTGATGAACATAATAAATTAATAGTAGTGCCATATCTTTAATAGGCCAACCAAGATGTCATAAAATAATGGTGAAATGTTTTGAGTTCTCATTTTCATTAGGCAAAATGTTCATTAGGCAAAATGTCTTTTATTTTCATCAGGCAAGATGTTAGCAAAACAAAGAAGCAGGGAAAGAAAACCAAGCAGATTTTAGAAACAGGGAACTAATTTTAGGGATAATCATAGCTTTTGCCTGCATTGTTGAATTTTTCTTCAATCAACAGACACAGCTCCTCAAGAAAAAAACCCCAACTTGGAGAAAGATTTTATGCCATTTAAAGGAAGGGTTATAGAATATTTCTTCATCTTGTTGCAAAAGATTGTCCAATTTGGCTTTTATTGGCTAAAATAAAATTATAGCATATTCCCTAAAATAAATCTAAGATTATCTAGTTAAAAAGTTCTAAATAATGGATGAATGTTATATTTTCAAAAAAGGAAATGGAGCCAGTATGCGTTTGTTTATGTCAACAGGCTCAAAAGCATCTCTGGGTGAGGGTACAACCTGCAAAATGGATGCTTTGATTTGTTTCAGTTAGGAGCATTGAGAGCTATGCAAATGAGATTCCCTTACTGTTGCTTCACCTCTTTCAGCTTTTTAAGTACTAGAAGAGCTTGCAGAAGATTCCTTGGAGCTTTGAAAAGTAAGGCTGTGAAATAACTTTGATGTACTTTAAAAAAAGAAGAAGCTAGGTTGCTTTGTCAAAAAGCTTCGAAAAAATATCGCTTCAGTCTTTATTGAAGCAAAGTGCCCAGCACAATCTTTCTTATTTTTCCAGTTGAAGATCTGTCCTGGCATCTACAAATCTGTCTCCCAAATGAATTTGCACTAATGTTCATTTTTGTAAGTTACTTCATTTACATCCATCTGCATCCTTTGAATAAGGACATTATCATGCATGATAAAATCACATCACTTGTGTAATGCTGTAATTATCCAAATAGTATAGAGTTAAAGAGTTAATTCATTTCAAGTCCATTGCAACAAAATCTGCTAAACTTAAGGTCCACTGTATGTTCTGCACTGTGTATGTGTAATTTGCAAACAATTTGTCTCTAACATAACACAGTAGTACACTCATTTTTAAATTGCGGACTATATTGCAAGATTTCTGAAAATGTGTATGTCAACATACAGTTGCATTATAATTTATGCATGCATTTGGAAAGTTGAATTGGATAAATGTAAATATTCAAGTTTTAAAAAATCTTTCAATCTCTCTTATATATATTAAATAAATAATTATTTATATTCCATCATATTTTAGTCCCATCAAAGTCGTCACATTCTTGCAGAATCAAATAAGAGAAAATATCCTTTTACAATGTTGTCTAGTCTAGCAACCATTAACCGTTCCACTTTAACTGAGGACGCTATCAGCCAGGGCACTGACAGGAAAAGGAAACCATGTGTTGCTGTTAGATTGTGGGCAAAGAGACGCGGGAAGCTCAATTCATTCAACTTTTTTATTCGTTCTTGCAGAACTGAGAACTGCAGCCACAGCAGCTCCTTTTATAGCAGAGCTGTCTGCAGCTTTGACCAGAGATGGCTCTTTGATTTCCTGCTCCCACGACTCAGCCAATCAGTGGTGAGTATGTTAATATCTAACATCCCTCCCCACTGATCCAATCTTACCCAATCCCGTCCCACCTAGTGTACATAGTCGCTCAAGTAGGCGGGGCTCTTGTGGGTGCGACTGGACTTGCGCAACTCAATCGTTGATTGGTCTTCAAGCTGTTCGGGTGGATTTATTGTTTCTCCTGTTCTTCTCCTTGGAACCTCCTGGAACCTTCTGGCTGGGACAGCCATTTTGTCTCCACTAGAGGACACCCTTTCACTTCTTTCTTGGACCTATTCCTGCCTGGCCATGCTGACCCGTCGCTGGATATCAGGCATGTTTTTGCTCTCTTTGTTTGGGGCTATCGTTAATTGTCGAGGGTGTGCCTTGTTAGTTGTCAGGGCCTATTCAGTTTGCTTTTTTTGTCGGGAGGGGTCTTCCCTTTCCTCTCTGGTTATGTTGGGTGTTTCTGCTTCTCCCCTTATCTGTCGAGCCCTCAGTTGGTGGGGCCGGAGGAAGCGCGGGAAGCCTGGGTTTTTTAGTTTTTTAATGGGTCTTTTAAAGGGGTTGGGGAAATCCGATCCGGGTCTGGGAGACAGCCCGCGAGGATCTGGGGGCAGCCAGGCCAGCACGCACGTCTGGGGGGGTTCGGGGGGTTCTGTGTTGGGGTGGCGGACGGAGGGTGGGATGCTGGGGGCCAATTCTATTAGCACGGTTGTTGGGAGGGGCAGATATGGTGGGGGTAGAGGGCCATATCAGGTTAGGGGATCGCGCTGCCGATATCTTCAAGCGGTAGCGTGCTCCGACCCTCTTTACCCATCCTGCAGACCTGGTTGTCCAGAGCCTCAGGCCCTGAGTACCCGGCTGTTGTTATGCAACGCCAGGTCCGTTGTTAACAAGGCCCCCCTGATCTGTGATTTGGTTCAGGAGGAGGGCGCGGACCTGGTAGGTGTTACCGAAACCTGGTTGGGCCCAGAGGGTGGTGTCCCTCTGAGAGAGATGTGCCCACCAGGTTTCCTAGCATTTCAACAGCCTAGGTCTCAGGGAAGGGGTGGAGGGGTGGCGGTGCTTATTAAAGAGGTCCTTTGTCCTAGGGAGGCCACTGTCCCTCAGACGGCTGGTTGTGAGTCTCTCTTTGTGAAGTGGGGACAAGGGTTCAAATGGACCTTTTGATGGCGTACCTGGCTCCCTGCCACGTGTCATCGGCCCTGCCCAGACTCCTCGAGGTGATAGCCGGGCTGGCGGTTGAGACCCCTAGGCTTTTAGTCATGGGGGATTTCAACCTGCCATCGCTCGGTGAAACCTCTGGGGTAGCCCGGGAGTTCATGGCTTCCATGACGGCCATGGACCTGACCCAATTAGTTTCTGCCCCTACTCATATAGGACACACGCTGTACCTGATTTTTGTCTCCGGTCAGTGGTTGAATGACTGTAATTTTGGGGATTTAGTCATCAAACCCTTGTCATGGACAGATCATTCCCTTCTTAAACTGGACTTCTGTACCACCACCACCCACCGCAGGGAGGCGGAGCCATGTAGATGGTTCCGCCCCAGGCACCTGATGGACCCTGAGCGGTTCCAGAGGGAGCTTGGGCCATTTCCTGAGACTCTGGCTCACAACTCGCCTGGAGACCTGGTAGCCACCTGGGATAGGTTGGCTGCCGGGGCTCTGGACCGAGTTGCGCCTCTGCGACCTCTGACTCGGCACAGATCCCATTTGGCTCCGTGGTTTACGGAGGAGCTACGGGAGATGAAGTGCCGGAAAAGACGTCTAGAGAGTGTTTGGAGGGCTAGCCGCACTGAGTCTGACCAGACACAGGTGAGGTCTTATATTAAGACCTACCTTGTGGGGATAGAGGCGGCGAAACGTTCGCATTTCTCCGCCCTTATTGCGTCGGCAGAAAATCGGCCTGCCGCCCTGTTTAGAGTGACCCGCTCTCTGCTTGAGCCGAGAGCGCAGGATGACCTCTTGCAGGGTAGGGTGGAAGAGTTTTCCCGATTCCTGCACGACAAAATCGCTCAGATTCGGGACGGGCTGGACTCCAATTGGGTGGTCCCGGGAGAGGTGTCCGGGGCAGGTCTTGAGAATATTATCTGGGAAGAGTTTGACCCTGTGACCGCCGAGGGTGTGGACAGGCTGCTGGGGGGGCTGAATGCCACCACATGTTTGTTGGACCCGTGTCCCTCCTGGTTGGTTTCGGCTGCCAGAGAGATGACACGAGGCTGGCTCCAGGGGATTATCAACGCTTCCTTGAGAGAGGGGTCGCTCCCTACTGCCCTGAAAATGGCGGTGGTGCGGCCCCTCCTCAAGAAGCCTTCCCTGGACCCGGCTGTTTTAAACAATTATCGTCCAGTCTCCAACCTTCCTTTTTTAGCGAAGGTTGTTGAGAGTGTGGTGGCACGTCAGCTCCCTCAGTACCTGGAGGAAGCGACTTACCTCGATCCATTCCAATCGGGCTTCAGGCCCGGGCATAGTACCGAAACAGCATTGGTCGCGTTGGTCAATGATCTCTGTAGGGCCCGCGACAGGGGTTTTTCCTCTGTCCTGGTCCTATTAGACCTCTCAGAGGCTTTTGATACTATCGACCATAGTATCTTATTGCGGCGGCTGGAGGGGTTAGGGATTGGGGGAACTGTCTTGCGATGGTTCTCCTCCTTCCTCTCCAGCCGCTCGCAATTTGTGTTGGTGGGGGGGGGGAGAGGTCCACCTCTAGGCCCCTTATTTGTGGGGTGCCTCAGGGGTCGGTCCTCTCCCCTCTCTTGTTCAACATTTATGTGAAGCCGCTGGGCGAGATCATCCGTGGTCTTGGGGTGCGGTGCCATCTGTACGCAGATGACACCCAGTTGTACATCTCCACCCCAGACCACCCCAACGATGCTGTGGAGGCTATGTCCCGGTGCCTGGAGGCCGTGTGGAATTGGATGGGCGGGAACAGGCTCCGACTCAACCCATCCAAGACTGAGTGGCTGTGGTTCCCGGCGCCCCGATATAGCCAGCTGACACCTTCGCTGGCTATTGGGGGAGAGATTCTGCCCCCTACAGGGAGGGCTCGCAATCTGGGTGTCCTCCTGGATGCACGGCTGTCTTTAGAACATCA
Organism: Bungarus multicinctus; assembly: GCA_023653725.1. NCBI lineage: Eukaryota > Metazoa > Chordata > Lepidosauria > Squamata > Elapidae > Bungarus > Bungarus multicinctus. The sequence continues at coordinate 7,782,699 of CM042838.1, forward strand.
TATTGCGGCCGTCTCCAGGGGGGCGTTTTATCAGGTTCGCCTGATTTACCAGTTGCGGCCCTTCCTGGATAGGGATGCCCTGCGCACGGTCACTCATGCCCTTGTCACCTCTCGCCTGGATTACTGTAACGCTCTCTACATGGGGCTCCCTGTGGGGAGCACCCGGAGACTCCAACTGGTGCAAAATGCGGCCGCGCGGGTGATTATGGGGGCGTCACGAAGTTCCCATGTGACGCCTCTCCTGCGCGAGCTGCATTAGTTGCCGGTGGCTTTCCGGGTTCGCTTTAAGGTTCTAGTTTTGACCTTTAAAGCGATCCATGGCATTGGGCCAGGCTACCTGCAGGACCGTGTTCTGCCGGTGATCTCCAACAGACCTGTGCGTTCCCACAGGGAGGGCCTTCTCTGGGTGCCGTCGGCCTCTATGTGTCGTCTGGCGGCCCCCAGGAATAGGGCCTTCTCTGTGGGTGCCCCTGCCCTCTGGAATAGTCTGCCACCAGAGATACGTACCAGCACGGACCTGAGAACCTTCAGACGTGTGTTAAAAACCTGGCTCTTCGAGCAGGCTGACCTGGGCTGACATGAGATTTTAATCCATCTCCTCTTTTAATTTGGATTTTAAATTTGGGGTTCTTAATATATCAGTGGGGAGGGTTGATTTTTAATTTTAACAGCCCAAATTATTTAATTTCATTTTAACTTTTGTATTCATGTGTTGGGGTAGATCTGGCTGTGCACCGCCCTGAGTCCTTCGGGAGAAGGGCGGTAAATAAATGTTAAAATAAATAAATAAATAAAAAGTTGGCCTATGTGTCTTCTCCAATTTCACCCATCAGTTGTTTCAACCCTATATGATCCTGTTATCTGCAACACCCTTGCAGGTATCCATAGGGTTTCCCCTGTGAGGTTTTGGGAGTATATTGGGTCGCCCGTTTGGAATGTTTGGCATCCGCTGGACAAGTTATAATGGGGGTATAGCCTGTCTAGCTGCAACCTTAGTTTTCTTCCCATCAATAGTTCAGCAGGGCTCTTGTTGGTTGTTGCGCTGGGTGTTATGTGTTGTATGCTTAATAGTTTGTCTATTTTAGCTTGTGTCCCCTGGCACTAATTTGTTGAGGGTTTCCTTCATGGATAGTACCATTCTTTCTGCTTGTCCATTTGTAGAAGGGTGTCCTGGTGCTGATAGGGCATGTCGTATCCCGTTTTGTGCTAAAAATCCTTCGAACTGGGTGGCTGTTAACTGTGGCCCATTGTCGGATGCTATTATGTCCAGTAGTCTGTGTGTTGTGAATAATTTTCTAAGGGTTTTAATTACAGCCTCAGTTGTGGTGGACTGCATGATGCTGATCTCCAGCCATTTGGAGTATGTATCCACCACTACCAGAAATGTTTGTCCCTTGACTGGCCCAGCAAAATCGATATGTACCCTTGACCCAGTCCCCGTGGCATTTCCCATTCATGGCTGGGTGCTGTGTGGGGTGCCGGTCTGGATTCTTGGCAGGCTTTACAGGTTGCCACCCAGGTCCCTATCGCCTTATCCATCCCTGGCCACCAGAGGTAGCTTCTCACCAGAGATTTCATTTTAACTATCCCTGGGTGCCCTGCATGCAACATTTCAAGTATGCCCTCCCTTAGTTTTTCAGGAATTATTACCTGATCCCCTCATAGTACACACCCCTTCAGAATGGATAGTTCAGTTTGTCTATTCCTGAAGGGTTTGGTGTCTTCAGCCACCTCTGTCTCTGGCCATCCCCATCCCACCCAGTTCAATATTCGCGCCAGGGTTTTGTCCTTTGTGCTTGCTCTCGTGATGTCAGCTGCTGTCACCAGCGTTTTTTCGAGAGTCTCAATTAGCAGTGTGGATGTGGTTGGGGCTGGATCCTTGTCCAGGTTGGGCAGGGGGCATCGACTATGCGTCAGCATGCCTTTTCCAGGTTGGTATATTAAACCATATATACCGGCTAGGAACTCCATCCAACACATCATCCTAGGCGATAGGATGTTCGGGATGGCCCTGTTCCCTGCGGTGATCCCAAGTAGCGGCTTGTGATCAGTGACCAGGGTAAATCTCCTGCCATAGATGTATTCATGGAATCGCTTGATTCCGATTACTGCTGCTAGTGCTTCTTTGTCAAGCTGGCTATAATTTCATTCCGGCTTGGACAATGTCTTTGAATAGAAGGCTATGGAGGCTTCTTTTCCATCCGGCAATACATGGCTGATTATTGCGCTAACCCTGAATGGTGATGAGTCACATGTTAGGATCAAGGGTAACGTCTAGCTGTGTTGGATTAATGTGCGGTCTGATGTGATTATGTTTTTGATCCCTTGGAATGCTGCTTCTTCTTTTGCCTCCAGGTCCAGCTGCCTTCTTGTCAAGCAGTCTGTGTAATGGCTCTGTGACTGTCACCTTCTGCGGTAAAAATGTATTGTAAAAGTTAATTAATCTCAAGAAGGCTTGTAAGTCTGTAAGCTTCTTTGATTGTTTTAATTTTTCTCTCTGTGAATCCCTTCGCTGTCTATCAGGTAGTCCAGGAATTCTACTTTGTTTGCTACTAGTTGGCATTTTTCCTTTTTTACTTTTAGCCCCACTTCTTTGAACTGGGTTAGTACTTCCCTTAGGTGCTCTCTCAATTGTCCTAAGGACATCGTTGAAGCAGGGCACCACCCTCTCTAGCCCTGGAATAGCCCTGGGGCTACGCTGACTCCAAATTGTAACCACTTGCATTTGAATGCCCCTCTGTGTGTTACAATTGTCTGGGTTTCTTCCATATTGGCGTCTACTGGTAATTGTTGGTAGGTTTATGTGAGGTTGAGCTTTGCGAAGGCCTTTCCCCACCCCAGGGAATGTAATAGGTGTTGTACCACTGAGACGGGGTATGCACTTTGCTGGAGGGCTCGGTTCAGGGTAGCCTTGTAGTCAGCACAAATGCACACTGACCCATCTAGCTCTACGGGGGTGACAATAGGGGTCTCCCATTTTGCATGGTCAGTGGGTTCTAGAATTCCCTGGGCAATAAGCTTATCTAGTTGCTCATCTATTTTTGGCTTTAGTGTGAAAGGGACCCACCTCACTTTTAGTTTTATGGGGGCTATTGTCAGTCTAGATTAAAGGAGATGGATGACCCCAAGTACTTGCCCAATTTTCTGTCGAAGACATCCCAGAACTCCTCCATCAGGCTGTCTTCCCACTCGCTCTTGGTGATGCTGTGTATTCCGGTGACTTCGATGCCTAGCGGCTTGAACCATATTAGTCCTAGCAGGCTTAGTCAGTCCTGGTCGACTATTGTTAATGGCAGGTATCCCAAGTAGCTTTTGAAAACCACTCTGAATTTCCCGATGCCTATCACAGGAATCTTGTTCCCTTGGTAGTCTTTTAGTGTTAGTCCCTGTTTTTTCAGTTGGTCCTTGGTTATGCTGGGCTCAACTGTTTGATAGTGTCCCAGGATACCATTGACAGGTATGACCCAGAATCCACTTCCATCTGGCATGGCTTACCTTCTATGGTGACTTGGATGTGGACTTTCCTTGTGTTGGTCGTGCTGGAATGCCCTACAGTCACTGTTTGGTGTGTCTTGCCTCACTTGGTGGCTGGCTCATCATTCCTTCAGTGTGCACTGGCTTGAACTGGCTATGTCAGCTTCCTGTTTGTGTTGTTCTGTTCCGGGAGTGTGTGCTCTGCCTCTGCCTTCTGGTAATGGATTGCGTTGCTCGGCATGCCCTTGCGATGTATCCTCGTTGGTTACATCACTGGCAGATGGCGTCGCAGAAACAGCATTCCAATCGTCGATGATTTCCCTTGCATCCGGTGCACCAAAAGTCTTTTCTTTTCCACTCTCAATTTCTTTGGCTTCATTCCGAGCAGAGTTCACTTCTTCATCATTGTTGCCAGTCTCGGACTCAGACTCAATGTCCTCGTAGTGGATGATGGTGGCTTCTTTTGGTGGTGGCTGTGGTGTCTTGTTCATTTTTCTTATGCCGGCAACAGATTTCAGGGATGCTTCTACTGTCGATGCTTCTTCAATGGCCTCCTTTAGGGTTATTTTGGGCTTGGTTAGGAGGCGGCTCTCCAGCGTTAAGTCTTGGAGCCCCAGGACTACGTGATCCCTCATCACTTTGTCCATGTTGAGAAATTCACAAGCTCTGGTGATGTCCCATAGGTTTGTGATGAAATCACTAATGCTCTCTCCTTCCCTCTGGTCTCGGTGGTAGAATTCATGCCTCTTGATCAAACATGTTGCCGGGGGAGGGGTGTAGTGTACCCTCAGGATTCTTTCCAGGTACAGCCAGACCATCATCTTTACATTGCTGGGTGCCAATAGTGCTTTGGCCATTTTGAACACTGTGGGCCACTGTGTGAGGAAAACCGCTCGCTTCCTTTGTTCGGAAATGTTCAGGAGGTTACTTCCTTCCAGGAACATGTAGAGTTGGTTGACGTACGATTCCCAGTTTTCTGTTGTGAGGTCGAACGGTGCAGGTGGCATGTTGGCTCCGGCCATTGTTCCGATTCTGTTCATCGTTATGGTGGCAATCGCCACATGCTCCCTGGTCCCATCTCGTCTCAGTATCCCACCTTCGTCGCCAGTGTTAGATTGTGGCAAAGAGACACAGGAAGCTCAACTCGTTCAACTTCTTTTATTCGTTCTTGCAGAACTGAGAAGTGCAGCCGCGGCAGCTCCTTTTACAGCAGAACTGCCCACGGCTTTGACCAGTGATGGCTCTTTGATTTCCCACTTTCATGACTCAGCCAATCAGTGGTGAGTATGTTAATATGTAACAGTTGCTATATTCATAATTCCACACAGACCAGTCATCAGAAATCTCTCCCGTTTACTTTTCTCATCTTTTCAAAACTCTCCTGAATGTATGACTGACTGAAATCATTAACAATAACTAACCAAATGCAGCAGGAGTATACACAACTCTTTTCTTTTTTTAAAAAAATGCTGTTTCCTGTTACATTGACAACATTTTTCAAACATAGCTATTTTCAGTTTAGGAATAACCAGATGTTCTAACACATGAACCTAGAGAGAGATGCTTTCTTGTTTACAGAGAAGCCCTATGGGGTATCAGCTGTTTTTTCTCCACATAACATTTCCTCATGTAGAGATTATGGGGTTAGGGAAGCAACCAATATTTGTTACAATCCTGAATTAGTTTGAAACCCAAATTATGGCCTTCAGTGTCATAATTTGGAAGGCTCAGTGATACTTTGAATCTTGTTTAGTTTTCAACAGTAGATTACCTTTGAAATCTGGAAATCCTAATTTAGTATTAATAATTATTAATCTTAGCACATAGATTAAGCACTTCTCACTTCCTTAATATTTACATGGCATGTAAAATTAACTAAACTGTCAGAGCACTAATTTCTTTAGAAGATTGTGGGTGATCTAGAAAATTCTGAGTACACTCAGAGGGGTTTTCTTAATTTGTACAGACATTGTACAGACTTCCTCATATTATTCTGGAATCTGTCTCAATGTGGATTTTAACATGTATATATAATTTTGCTTTCTCTTATGATATAGAATAAAACATGAGAGTTTGGCCTTTGTTATTTCAGTTGTGCAGTTTATTGTGATCAACTCATTCAGAATATGTTTTTATTTACTTGTACTGGAAACAAGCTCAGTATGTTGCTAAATACTTCCTCATATTTCTGCAAACAATAACAAGTTTCACAGACATAAAGTTTACCCATGCCTAATTCCCTTTAAAGTTTGGTTATTAGAGGCTTGGGTTTCTTTAATATAATCATCATCAGAGTTTTCTTGATCCACAGTGGAACTAAATTTGATAAGCAGTGATTCAAGAATGCAACTCTTGATAAATTAGATTTATCACAGCATCTACTGTATATCAATCAGTATTCAACTCTTAAATCTTTTTCTCCTGTCTGAGTGGCTCCTTCTCTCCTTTCTCCTTCCCTAAGTGGAGAAGAATGAACAGCTGGCACCTGTAGTTTGTTAACCAGGCAAGTTGGGTCTCAGTCTCCTTCTAGGCATGCCCAGTCTATTCTTTAGAATCACTATTTTCACTCAGAAGCAATTTGAAGACAACCAACAATTGTATTTACTTCTGCTGAATCAGAAATGCTGAGACAAGGGAAGAAAATAATTGTTTCATCTAAACAGCCAAAGGGTTGGAATATTTGTATCTTCCTCACATCTTTCACTTCTGTAGTATTTATTTGGCTAGTTGGGCATGCTGATTGAAAAAACAAAATAGCTCTTTCAGGAGAGGGAGGTAAAACACCTTTCCCTTTGAAACTCTTCCTAGCATAGCTCCACATCAGCAAGGTTGGGCAAAGCAAGCAAGGTTGGACAAAGGTTTTCATGTAGAGGATAGAAAAAATGATCAAGGAGAGCCATGGTGGCGCAGTGGTTAGAAGGCAACATTGCAGACTAACTCTGCCCACAGCCAGGAGTTTAATTCTGACCGTGTTGTGTTGTAGTGCAGTAGTTAGAATGTAGTACTGTAGGCTACTTCTGCTGACTGCCCACTGCAGTAGTTCAGCAGTTTGAGTCTTCCTGGCTCAAGGTTAACTCAGCCTTCCATCCTTCTGAGGTCAGCAAAATGAGGACTCAAATTGTTGAAGGTAATATGCTGATGTTGTAAATCACCCAGAGAGTCCTGTAAAGCATTATGGGATGGTGTATAAGGCTAAGAGCTCTATAGAAGCTCTACAAAGGAGAGGAAAGAAAATGAGTTGTCTTCTTCTAAATCATGTTCATGCTCCATGAAAACAGGCTCATGCAGGGGAGGGGCAGTATGCATTGAAGTTTCATGTATCAAGTGGGCCAATTAACCTGATTAAACTCTTCTGGTAATTGGCCTCATACATATAGTTGAATGGGGTAAGGAGGAAGTAAAATAATACTTCGCATTCTAGAAAGGTTTTCCAAAATCAGAACCTCTTTCAAAATGTGTCTCTTTCAGATTTCAACACCATAGTTGCCCACATACCTACAAAAATAGATAATAGATTCTTTAGCTCATTTCATGGGAAGGAGGCATGGCAAGTGTGTTGTTTTCAAAACTGAATAAATGGACACAGATGATTAACTCTGAGATTAGTTTCAGTGTCCTAAAGAACTTCGCTTCATTGGGAATTAGTTGATTCTCTTCCATCCACTTTCTCTTATGCAAACAACTTCCCAGACTATCCCTTCCAACATTTATGATCAAGAAGTCCTAGAGAAGTCCTGCAAAATGATGTGTACTTTCTAGGCATTGCATCCCAGTGGAGTTTGAATTGTTCTATACTCCCTAAGAAGGTGAAGAGGGTGGAAGTAGGCTTGGCCCCTTTAAATGTATCTAGAGTAATTCTAGCCATCAATTATTGCCTCCAAAGGATGGGAAGTGCATACAGTTGTGTATATGTGTGAAACAGACAGAGAGAGGGGGGGAGGGAGGGAGAGTGTGTGTGTGTGTGTGTGAGAGAGAGAGAGAGAGAGAAAAATAAATGCTTTTGGATAAATAAAACCCATTTGTAGGATTTGTTCACTCTTTGTAGATTTAATTTTTTTATAACATTTCTGACTATCCTTTTGCTAAAATTCTTCCAGCAATGAAACACAATAAGATTTAGCTGAAGCTTGCAATTTAAAAAAAAGCAACACACAAAGAAAAAGAATGAAACAGGAGGAGGAAGGAAGCAAGCTTGCATAGCCTTTTTCACAAGGTAAGAAATCAAAACAGTTGAAACAACTTGAAGTTACAGCTGCCGGTTAGGTAATAATTGAGGAGAGTCCAAATATACTTTATCAAAGATGTATGTCACATCTATTTAATACACAGTTTTAAAGTTGCTTAATGTTTATGCTGCTACTAAATATTTCTACAGGCAACTCCCTTAGGAGAGCCATAATAGCCTTATAAGAGCAAAAACTATTATTATTATTATTCACAAAATCAGCCAGATGTTTAGACTGTGTGGCATTTTTATCTACCTATCAAGTCCTTCCCAAGGACCTGGGGATATACAGCAGGCAGATGTTATTTGGTGGTGTTAAGAGACCCAGTTTGGTGTGGCGGATAGGGCACCAGGCTACAAAGTGGGAGACTTTGAGTTCTAATTTTGCCTTAGGCATAAAAGATTCTGCCCAGCCACCTCACAGGATTGTTGTGGAGAAAATATCAGAAGGAGGAAGTATTAGATATGTTCATTGCCTTGAGTTGTTTATAAAAATAAAACTGGGACATAAAGTAAATAATAATAAAAGTATAGTTGCAGGACGTAAGTTGTTCCAAGTAACGCTTCCTTTGGTAATTGACTGATCATGATTTTGTCAATGCTGATGGTGTTCCAGATGTTTTGGGGTTGCATCCTACAGCACCTATTATTATTACTTCGATCTTTGCTTTATTTTGCTACAGTTACTTCAGATATCCTGTTTTTGTTGGATTCGATTTGTAATAACCGATGATTATTTCTTAGTTTTCAATCTTTGTATATTTGTGACCAGTAAACAACTTTTCTTCCAATAATCCTGCTGGTGCTGGCCCTAGTTGCTCAGCCAACAGATCTGAGCCCTGCAGTCCATTTGTTACCAGAGGTTCAAGAACTCCAACATTTAACATGGTCCTTGTTGACCCAATATGGGTTTCTGAGACCTGTCCAGGATGATTGAACCTCTAACATCTTCCTCAGAGCATGCAAGCCCCACAATCACATCACAGTGATGCTAGATTAGATTAGATTATTTATATAATTTTATTTATTTATTTTACATGCCACCCAACTCATAGCATTTATAAAGACGTTCTGATACGGTACTTTAAACCTGGATCTTTGAAGGTTTTTTTCTCTTCAGCAACATGTGTAGGTTGCAACAAAAGACAATGGATGTATTCGAAACTTTCTCCAACAGTTTCCTCTTTTTTTGCCAATTCTGTCTAAGATAAAGTAATAAACTCCTTGTAGAGCAGATGCTATCAGATTCCCAACTTCATGAGGAATGGAAATCATTTGGTCTGCAAAGGTGGAGAAGTTGAAGAAATAATGAGCAAGGGACCACTGCCTTAACAAGCACAGCCATTCTTGCCATACAGCAGGAAGCAAAGTACCTACAAATTTTCTAACCTTTCCAATGCAAAATTAACTCTGCCTTTCCTGAACCAATTTGCATAGCCGGAGAATTCAGAGAGCCACTTCTCATTCTAAACAAGCCAGGACTGAGGAATTGCTGGCTCTTTCTGGCCATTCTGGAAATTGCTTTTATTGGACTGTTTTTTAATTATACTACTACAGTTTAGGTTGGATAGTTGAATTACTTGCACTTCTGGATTTTATCACTCTTTGCTTTTTTATTTTTCTTCATTATCATATTAGTTTTGTCTATTTTTTTTTATTGTTGCATATACTGTAAAATACAGCAGATGTATTATAGCCATCAATTGCTGCTAAAAGCTAACTTGGAACTTAGCTCCCCCCGCCGGCCCCATCTCAATGGATAATGGGATATATTGCTCCACGTTTCACATCAAGCTCTTTTATTTTAATCATATATTATGATGCAATCAAAATCAGTTCTGCTCTAAATTCTCTTAGGCAAATCTTCTTCAGAGCCTCTGTTTAGCATAACTATTCCCAAACATGCATTAATGTTACCTTTCTCATTACATAGCCTAATGTCTAATGGGTAAGGGACTTTTGCTCTTAATAACATTACACACACACGTATTACCTCATTGAATTCTAAAATGAAAACACTCTTCAAGGTCCACCCAGTCTCCAGTTAAATATTTTGCATTCCCATTGTGTAGTACTTGTAAATCCTGGCATTATGTGGAAATGATTGCTTTCATTTAATATATTCTTCAAAGAGTCTATGGAGATGTCTACGATATCAGAATGTTATTTCTGAACTTTAATTATAATTTTAATCAGCTCCAATTTTCCATTTGTTTGTCCTGTAATGCTAATTATTTTTGGCTGTCATGAAGCATTGGGAATGATGCTTAATATTAGTAACATTTGTTGTTAAGCAACTTTGCACATTGCTACCCTGTTTAAATGGCAGAAGTAAAAAAAAAAAAAAAACAATACTTATTTCTGGTTTTTTGAAAAGCCCCTATGGAAAAGTAAACCACTATTTGAAGCTTTTTCCCAGAATCTCTCAACACATATTTATTTTTGTCTTGATTATTTATTCAGTTTTGTGTCCGTGATTTTACGAAATGAATTTGGGGAATTGGGCCTAGGAAGCTACCAGATTAGAAGCCACTTTGAAACTGTATAAAAAGGTAGCTCACCCATGAGATAACTGAATTGCCACACAGAATGAATGAGCAAAGTAAAAAGTAGTTAGAGAGAAATATATATATTTTACTGTAACTACCTAGCCTAATTCCATACATCTTAGCAAATGCAAGCCTACAGTGAAGAGTTAATATTCCACCATGTACAGATGAGATGGAATGGAATGGAATGGAATGGAATGGAATAGAATAGAATAGAATAGAATAGAATCAGAATAGAATAGAATCAGAATAGAATAGAATAGAACAGAACAGAACAGAATACAGAGTTGGAAGGGACCTTGGAGGTCTTCTAGTCCAGAAGTTAAAGTTGCCAAGGTTGGAGACCCCTGTTCTAGTCCAACTATAGGAAACCCTATAGCATTTCAGACAAATAATTATCCAATCTCTTCTTTAAAACTTCCAGTGTTGGAGCATTCACAGAGAGAAGTCACTCTGGAGGAGACCTCTGCTGGTACTAGAAGACTAGACCTAATGCAACATCAGTAAAATGGAGAGCTATAGTACACATAGGGAAAAAAAGGGAAAGATTTAATTTTTGTTTATTTGAATTTATAAGCCACCCAGTTCTAATAGATTGGGTAGTGCACAAAACCAGGAAAAGCTCCCATAAAAATAGATAAACATTAAAGTAACTGGCCAGACTAAACTGAAATAATCTTGCAGACAAGAAAAAAGAGGAGAAGAAAAATGGCACGGACCCTAGACAAGTAGTTATCCATCAGCCCAGGCCAGGATTTCAGAATTTTCTGGAATCCTGAGAGAGAGGGTATAGTCCTTATTCTAGAGAGATGCTACAAAAGATGGAGGCCTCAACAGAAAAGGCAGACTTCCTCTATCTCACAAGATTGCATTGTTCACTAGAGAAGACATTCTGCTAGAACAAATGCACGGGCAGAAACTATTGGAGATAAGCAGTTACTCATATATAGGTAATCCAATTGAGCAACTTCAATTGGTATTGTCAACTCCATCACTAAGTGCCACAGTCATTAAGTGGAAAATCATATGACCACAAAGGTCTTATGATGTTATTTTCCATTTGGTTGTTAAGGAAATCATCCGGGTTGCTAAGCGAGAGATCGTATTATCACCATGGGTGTCCAACCAGTCATAGCTATTCAGTCTTCTTATGACTAAGCAGAAGTTTCTACTGCCTCATCAGATATGAACAGCCTCCAAGTAGTGGGTCAAAACACCAAGAGATTTATTATGCAGCTCAGGATTTAGATATAAAACTGGGTATCATCAGTATACAATACATCTATCACCATTTCTGTCCTTCGGTTCTCGTCTGCTACTGGTTGATTGGCCAGTACCTATCTGTCTGTCTGGATCTCAACATTTGACAGGATCTTAGCCCTTTTATTCTTCACAATCTTCTGAAGAATCTCTGCACTTGGGAGGATCTAATCCAAGACCAAACATTAAACATATGTTCCTATACATAATGCCAAGGTACTTGGTTGTGCCTTTCAGTGTATGATGCTGTTTCTGTTTACATCTAATACCCTGTGACTGTATGTGTCTCTGGAGCCTCTCTGCAGACTGCATCTTGGATCCTATCTAGTGTGCTAGATCTCTGCTTGTATGGAACTAGTGCCATTTTAGTTCAGCCCTTTCTAGTGACTGATAGGATTTCCCAACATCTCCCACCTCAACTGTATGTCAATAGTGTACATCCCACGCAGGCTTTTATCTTGCCATGGCACTTCCTCTATTTAATATTTTTCCCATCTCTGCTGCTGCATCTGGTTTACCTCAACAACTCATCTTTGAGTGCCATTTTCCTAATGCGGGCCTGTATGGTTTGGGTTTCATTCAAGAGGTGGTTACTCTGACATTTACTAGATCCCACCCATCCTCTTTCTGACTAGTGTACAATCTCTGAATGTTAGATTTGGGGTGGGAACCCTCTATGCATTGTTAAGAGCTCTCAGTTCTTTCCATCAGCAGCCTCTTGAGTTGAGTTCCAGTGTTACGTTCCATAGTCCCATTGAGTTCTTGAGCAAGGTCTTTTGTGATCAGCAGTGTCCTTGGTTCATCTGTAAAGAATTGGTGATTTATAGATTGAAAGCTTAAGAAAGATGCAAATTAATTGAGGAAGTGAGAGGATTTGTAAAATATTTAAGAGGGAAGCAGGACAATAAGTTTGTAATTATCTGTTGAAAAGAAGGTGGAAGTCATTTATATATTTCTTAACTTTAGTTTTTATTTTCTTGATTTTTTCTTTCTTTTTATCTTTTATTAGATAATTCTTAATAAATGTAAATAAAAAGCAAAGGAAATGTGGATCACATTAGGAGAAAGAAGATCTTAATAGTCTTTTCTATCTTTTTTACCATCTAGTTTCAGTGGAACAAAAATTGTTTTTTTAAAAGATAAGAGAATATATGGATATATCCCCCTTTCACTAACCATCAACCATCTGTGAAACATCTCAAAAAGTACTTTGGGAATATTACTTGTCACAAGAACAATACAATAGCTGGCTGGGTTGAAGACATCCATCTGTTTTTTAACTTTGCAATTTTCTTTTTAACTCTGCTTTAATTTTGTTTTTTAACTTCATTTTAAATTATGATTTTTATATAATCTTACCATTTTATTTGTGAACTACCTAGAATCAAGCAAGTGTGGTGGCAGTATAGAAATTTGATAAATAGATACAGATGGATAGGTAGATAGAAGACAGATAGAAGATAGATAGATGATAGAGATAGAGAGGGGAAGAAGGAGGAAGGGAGAGGGAGAAAGAAAGAGAGAATGTATCAGCTACAATATGTTAACTAGGTTTCTGAAGGGTTACTTGTATTTTGTCTTCAAATAACTAAAACTCTACAAAACTGAAGCATTTAGTGATGGGCAATGGAAGTGTTGCAAACTGTTTCCAAATTTCTGAAAATTAATTGGTTCAAGAAATATCCTGTCCTCTTCAGGCAATGGATTCCAAAGCAATAGAGCTCTTTTTCAGATTTGGATTAAAAGTGGAGAAACTGTTTTAGTGGATGTTAATAGGACCATTACAGCATGAATATAAGAGCGTAGTCTTGTTTCTTGTTTCCATGTTGACTTTAGAACTACTTTTGAGCAGATTTGAGCTCTAATTAGGGTGCTCAACAGAATTGCATGAATCTCTGTTTATGCTTCCCCAGTCTTAAGTAGCTGTCTCTTGATACATACATTTTATGAAGGAAGTATTAGAGAGCAGAGTAACAAAATATACACAAATTGGAAACAATATTCCTAGTTGATGGAAGGTGATAGACATTGCTGGTGGCGTGCCTTAATAGTACTGTATAAATAAGAAAAGCACCTTGCTTATTGCACTTCTAAGCCAGCCAATTTAATGAATGTCTACATGTTCCTGCTCATGAAGATGACATCTGGCATGGTGCTGTGCCAGAATTAGGGACGCTTGTCCTGGCAACTTGGTTATTTTAACAATAGTAGTTTATAGCATTTACTGTGCTCTGTTTCAGATATTTCATGTTTTTTCTGCATTGCAAATTGCCTTGTCAGAAGGATATGTACAGCCTTAGTAAATAGTTGTACAGCTGCAAAAGTTCTCTAGCTACTTCCTTATTTTTAAACTATTTCCATTCTCTAGTATTTCACACTAATCCCCCAAACCTTCCCTTTTCAAAGTTTTACATAACTTTTACATATGCTTATTTCTTTTTTCCCTCCTACATTTTAATTGAGATGGAGAGGAAGTCACAATTAGCATGACACTGAGGAGAAAGCGTTGAATTCTTTTCCCCACATGCATTGGGGACAAAAATCTCTGTCCTAGAATTTAAGCAGAGGAAAGAGAGAGAATCCCAAAAAAGTTTTAGGTTGCAGAAGTCTGAAAGCAGAGTTCCTACTTCATCTGCCCCTTAGAAAAAAACTGTGGCTATGTGGTAGTTCACAGAATTGTCAAGTTCACATTCAAACATCGAAAGAAAAACTCGGTTCTGAGGAAACCACAAAGATTCTTCTCCAGCGCTATTAATTTTCAGTGGTTATTTCAAAGAATTCAGCAGGAACTGGCTCACCCTTTTTTTGAGGTTTGCTGAAGATCCTGTTTGCAAAAGCAAAAAATTTCCAAGAAATTCTTGAGTTTTCTCAAACATTCCTCCTTCACAAAGCCTGCTACTTGGAGAGTGCATAATAGCAAAGACAAACCATTTGGTTTCCTTTCAGTGAAAGATACTGCATAATACTGCATCCAGTTTCATGATGTAAAATAAATATTGAGACTCTAGAGAGAGTACAGAGAAGTGCAACAAAAATGATTAGCAGCTAAAATATTTGAAGAACAGAACTGGAATTGGGTATGTCTAGTTTAATGAAAAGAAGAACTAGGGGTGATATGATAGCAGTGTTCCAATATCTCAGGGGTTGCCACAAAGAAGAGGGAGTCAAGCTATTCTCCAAAGCACCTGAAGGCAGGACAAGAAGCAATGGATGGAAACTAATCACGGAAAGAATCAACCTAGAACTAAGGAGAAATTTCCTAACAGAATTTGTGGAACAATTTGTCTCCAGAAGTCGTGGATGCTCCAACACTGGAAGTTTTTAAGAGGAGATTGGACAACTATGTCTGAAATAATATAGTTTCCTGCCTAAGCAAGGTGTTGGACTAGAATACCTCCAAGTTCCCTTTCAACTCTGTTATTTTATTCTATTTGATTCAATTCTATTTGATTCTATTCAGCATCAAACGCTTTCTTATATGTTTGTAATATATTTTATTTGCAAATAAGCCTGTATATACAAAAGTTATAGACAAAGCAAATAGACTGCTATAACAGAGAGGTAAGCAGCATAATCCTGCAGCAATTTCCCATACAATTAGCTTCAATCTTGAAGGCTATACCCAGATTTTAACTGGTTTCATCTAAACCCCTCCCTCTCTTTTTTTCATTTCCTCCATTGCCTTCAAAGATCACTTTCTACTGCACAGCAAAAACTCTCAAGGAAGGCTTCCACAATTAGCAAGACACGTCCTTTTTCTGAAGCTCCTAGTCAATCAAACCACTAATATAAGCCTGCCCTCTATTTATCATAACTTAATCCACTTTCCCCATTTTTTCTTGTAAAAACCAGTTCAGTCCAACCACCTTCCACTTCTCAATGCAAGTTGTAACATCTTTCCAAAATATTGTCTGGGAAAAGATTCATTAAAATAGCATCCAAAAATAATTGGTAGCCACAGCTTAGAAGAAATGTGCAAGCAGGTTAATTATTTACACATATCCTGTGGTTGCTCTAACTCAAATGTCTATTAAATCTGTGGAAACATGCACATGCTGTTTCAAAGAGATTGGGTATATTCCTCTGTCACACAAAATACTTTGGGATAATTAAAAATTGCCAGCATCTTTGAAATGCCATCCTTTAGCTAAAAACAATTTTTAAAACATCTAAATGTCTATTCCTCTGCCTCTACTTAAAGTCATATTCTTAAATGTTTTAAATCCAACTTTGCAGCTATTTGACTTTAGGGAGAACTGTAAAGAAATCTAATTTTTGATCTCTGTTTGTACTGCTTTTAAGGAAAAATGTCAGTTGTCACTGACTTACCTTAAAAAAATAAAAGCAAAGCTCATCCTATCTGTTATGTTTTAGCTGTCAATAAATACACTAAAATATTTTGTTTGCCTTTTTTTAATCTGTTGTGACTGACACACATTTTTTCTACCTTCCTTAAAAATTATTAGCATATCTGTTTACTTCATACTTGAATGTTAAACGTGTTTTTTCCATATAGGTGCCAAGTAACTAAGTTCTTTTCCCCACCTATTTTTGTTTTTTTAAAAAATACAGCTCTCTGACTTGTGTTGACAGTCAACAAGAGGCATTTTTAAAAGCTATTCTAAAAAAAAGAGATTATTTTTAGTGTTGCTTTGCTAAATAGCAAAGTGGAACAAAGTTTAAGCGTAGTGAAGAATACACATAGGGTGGTTCAGATATTTTGAGGTGAGCAACGTGGACAATCCTGAAACTCTACCCTATCCAGACATCTTTATTGCTGCTTGGAAGGATGATTTAATAGTGGACAGGACCACATGGGGTTTTGAGATCCTGGGCAAAAAATGAGCACATGGGTGAGACAGGGAGAAAGATTTATATCCTCTGTTGGATTTTGAACTTGCTTCCTGTTCCTGTGGCAAGAAATATATTCTGATTGGTTGTCAGACTCCCATGTGGCCATGCAGGGGTAACTTTGTAGATTGTCTTGAGTCCCAGGCTTGGTTGAATCTTGCTGGGTGATGTAATCTCCCCAGGTACCATGTGGTGAGATGGGTAGAGGGCTAATCCTATTATGTCCTGAGGGTGAAGGTATTTTGTGTTATAGATAAGATGTCTTTTGTCTTTCTGGGGCCATTAACAAAGGTGGGGGCTGCTTTCCAAGAGCACATTTCTCCTTTCCTCATCCAGGGAGGTATAATATTCTGCCTTTTTAATATTTCCTACAATATTTCATTTTTAGGAGAAAGGTGGGTACTAACTTTCTACAAGAGTAAAGGATTTGTTTGCAATTGCTTCACCCAGATGTATTTGTATAGGCTTATGAGCCAAAGAAGCAGCATCAATTACATGCAATATTCATGTTTAAATCAAGATGGTTGCCATACTATACCCAAGAATAGTGTAGAGATCTAGTAGATGTTTCAGCATCTACCTCTACTAATTTTCCTGATGTGGAGTTATGACAAGGGCCAGCTCTAGGCTCGGTCCAAGTAGATCCTAGGGTTGCCAAATTTTAGGAGGCACCAAAACTGAAAAGACTTCCAAAACCATAATTAAAAACTGAAAAGCAATAATACCACACTGTGAACCAATACACCCGATCAAAAGTTAAATATAATTTTTCAGAATTGTTGCCATGTGACAACAATGGGTTCCAATGTAATTGAAATTGTATACTGGGTAAATAGGATGAAGAAAATCTGAGAAAAGAAAAAAAATGGCTCGGCTGAAAATCATAAGTGTAGTTTAAAAACTCAAAGAAATAAGAAACTCTGAACCTTTTTGAAATTCCTAACAAAGCCAGAAGGTAAGCCAAACCATTGAGGACACTGGAATATGACTTTGCTTAGAGTGTCAAAATGTCTAGAGCCAGCCCTGGTTATGACTTCTAGGTTCAATGCATTTCTGCTTGCATCACAATGCTTCCATGTCCCCATAAGCCTCACAGAGGAGCCCAGTCTGGGAGGGTCCCTTTTTAATTAAAAAGTGCAGGCAGAATTGCATGCTACTCATTAGGGCCATTTGTTATTTATAAGTCAGTGCTGAGGTTTGTACAACCCACCTAGCACTTTCTGCAGATGCTGCCAATAGCATATGTATGGTAACACCCCTGTCAGGCTACGGAACTTCTTCTCATTTAAACAATAAGAATGAACTTCTGAGAACCAAACGTATCAAAAGGAATTCTTTATTGGGGTGAGAGAATCCTGTAGGAGTCCAAAGCAGCGTCTGAGGTCCCTCAGGCATACAGTGATAGATAAAGGGGTTTAGAATCCCCCCTCCTCCCAATGTTTACTTAGGGAAACAAAAGCCAATATGTTAATCCCCCTCCCAGCTCCTCTGGGAGGGGATCCTTCCCTTTTTGGAAGGTTTTTCCTCGTGTAACTTTCCCAAGACGTACCTAGCTTCCTCCCCCCCACCCCCTTTTTAGAACGGACTGTTTTTTGAGATTTCCCAGAGCACTTCATTGTGGAGTTTTATGGACCCCTCATCTCCTGGCTGTGCCTCTCAGAGGTGTTAGATTCTGGCCATCTGGCTTCTTTCCCCCCCATTGTATCATGTATGGGTGTGCATATTCGATATAAGGTTAAATATAGTCAGGTTACATCAAGAAAGGATTTCTTTATCAGTTCCCCCCCCTTTTCTTCTTCCTCTGAAGAAATGACAGATACACGGATCTGACATCCTGCCCTCCTTTAAAAAGCAGATGGGTCTACCTGTAAAATAAAAATCATGCGTTAAATGTGCAGTTCAGGATGGTTTATCAGGGTATTTTAGGTGGAACTTTCGTAGTAATGTGGGTGCTTTTACATGTCTTTTGGCTACCCACTCGTTTTCTGAGGAAGGAAGGTGTTTCCAAGCTACTAAATATTGTGTGGATCCACGGTAAGTGCGTGAATCAAGGATGTCTTTAATTTCAAAATGTTGTTCCCCATGTATCATGATGGGGGTTGGGGGTGTGGGAAGGGGGGGTCTGAGGTTTGAAGTGATCTCCGGTTTGAGCAAGCTACAGTGAAATACTGGGTGAATCTGCCTAAGAGTTTTTGGAAGATGAAGCTCTACCGTCACGGGGTTGATAATTCTGGAGATGGGGAATGGTCCAATGAATTTTGGCCCTAATTTCTTAGAAGGTTGTAATGATTTTAAGTATTTTGTGGACAAATATACACGGTCTCCAATCTTGAAAGGTTTAGGTTCACAGCGTTTTTTGTCTGCTTGAGTTTTGTAAACTGCTCTAGCTTCCTGTAGAGATAATCTTACCACTGGCCACATGGCTTGTAATTTATCCATCCACTCCTTAAGGGAGGGGATTTCAGGTTCTTTGGTGGGTAGTTCCGGCATGGGGTTGAATTCTTGGCCCGTTGCTACGTGGAATGGGGTGAACCCTGTGCTACTATGGACTGAGTTATTGTATGCTACCTCTGCGAAAGGAAGAAGGTCAGTCCAATTGTCCTGCTGGTAATTAATAAAACATCTTAAATATTGTTCTAATACGCAAATCACTCTCTCTGATGCTCCGTCCATATGGGGATGGTTCGACGATGATAATCCCTGGGTGGAGCCTAATAGGCTTAAAAACGCCCGCCAAAATTTGGATGTGAACTGAACACCCCTATCTGAGATAATTCGTTGGGGGGCTCCATGAAGGCGATAAATGTGTATTAGGAACATCTTTGCCAACGATCTGGCAGTTGGGATCTTTTGACACGGAATAAAATGAACCTGTTTGGAAAAAAGGTCAGTTACAACCCAAATGACAGTATTCCCAGCACTTTCGGGAAGTTCCACTACAAAGTCCATAGAGATCTCTTTCCATGGGGCAGAAGGGTCTGCTACTGTTTGTAAAAGTCCAGGATATTTTCCTTGTCTTCTCTTTGCAGCAGCACAGATGGGGCAGCTCGCAACATAGTTTTCAATGTCCTTTTTGAGGGACGGCCACCAAAATTGTCTTTTGATGAGGTGCAGGGTTTTTACAAAACCAAAGTGTCCTGCTGTTTTAGAGTCGTGGCAGCGTTTCATGAGTTCCATTCTCTGGCTTGCAGGGACATAAAGCTTGTTTTCTACCCAAGCCAGTCCGTCTTTGAGTGAGCACGTGTTTCTGTTAGCCTGGAACCAATCATCTTTAAGTAGTGACTCCTTAAAAATTGACGTCGTTGTGTCTTCAGTCAGGGATGATTTTTTTTTCTCTTGTGCCCGGGTGAGTACCTTGGCTGCTAGTTGGGTCGGTTGGATCATCGGTTTTATAACTTCAATCTTTTTGCTGTTGTATTGGGGTTTCCTGGATAGTGCATCTGCTAAGAAATTCTTTCTCCCAGGAAAATATTTGAGGGTGAAATTAAAACGTTCAAAATATCTAGCCCACCTTGCTTGTTTTTCGGAGAGTTTCCGTGGATTTCTCAGAGCTTCCAGATTTTTGTGATCAGTCCATACTTCAAAGGGGATTTGGTTTCCTTCCAGGAAATGTCTCCATGTGAGCATTGCCCACCGCATAGCAAATGCTTCTTTCTCCCATACAGCCCATCTTTGCTCGGTTTCCGTTAGTTTCTTAGATGTATAAGCACATGGTTGTAATTGTCCACTTCCATTCTTTTGGAGGAGGACTGCCCCAACTGCAACATCACTGGCGTCTGCTTGGATGACAAAAGGTTGTTCGGGATCTGGGTGTTTAAGGACCGGTTCTGCTGCGAACAGGCGTTTGAGTTTCTCAAATGCTGCTTGGCATTCCATTGTCCAGATGAGGGGTTGCCTAGGCTTGGGTTTTCCCCCCCCCCTTCGTTTTTAGCAAGTTTGTGATAGGGAGGGCGATGTTTGCAAAAGCTGGAATGAATTGGCGATAAAAATTGGCAAACCCCAGAAAACTTTGCAATTGTTTGCGTGTGTGGGGTGGATCCCAGTCCAATACAGCTTTCACTTTCTGAGGGTCCATCTCTATTCCCTCATGGGATATTCTGTACCCCAAATAGTCAATTTTCTCTTGGTGGAACTCACATTTGGAGAGTTTTGCATATAGTTTAGCGTCTAAGAGTTTTGTGAGGACTGCACGGAGTAGTTTGATGTGTTCTTCCATCGTTTCCGTGTAGATTAAAATATCATCAAGATAAACTAAAACCCCTTTAAATAAAAATTCATGAAGGGTTTCATTGATCAATTGCATAAACACTGCAGGTGCTCCTTGCAGTCCAAACGGGAGCACTTTAAATTGGTAGCATCCCAATGGTGTGTTAAAAGCAGTCTTCCACTCATCCCCTTCCTTTATTCTGATGCGGTAATATGCTTCCCGTAGGTCTAACTTTGAAAAAATTTTTCCTTTCGAGAGGTGGGCTAACATGTCCTTCATGAGGGGAAGTGGATACATATTTTCTATGCAAATACAGTTCAGTTTTTGATAGTTCACGCAGAGACGTGAGGAGCCATCTTTCTTTTCACGGAATAACACTGGGGCCGCTATTTTTGGTCTGGCGGGTTCGATGAAACCCCGCTTTAAGTTTTTATCGATAAATGCTCTGAGTTCTTTCAGTTCTCTGGGAGACATGCTGTACATTTGTGGTTTTGGGAGTTTAGCCCCTGGTAGGATTTCGATAGCGCAGTCTGTGGCTCGATGGGGTGGGAGTTCATCACAAGCTACCTCACTAAATGCTTGGGCCAGATCCTGGTACTCATTGGGGATGTTAATGGGTTCCACAGACTGTCCAGTCATGGCTGATTCTCTGTCCTCTTTCCCATTCTTTATCCTTTCCTCAGGTCTTTTTGCAATTATTACATCTCTCTGGAATTGTATGGTCCCTGTCCTCCAATTTATTTTTGGATTCCATTTCTGTAGCCATGTGAGGCCCAGAATTAGTGGCTCTTCCATCCCTGGGGCTACAATGAATGTGAGCATCTCCCTGTGTTTTCCTAGTCTTATTTTCAATGGTTCTGTGGTAAACCTGGCTGGCTCCCCCCCTGCTATGGTTCCATCTAATTGGCAGAAAGCGATGGGATTTTCCATTTCTTTCAGTCGGATTCCCAATTTATCTGCCAGGGAGGGGTTGATTAGGCATCGAGTGCATCCCGAGTCCAGCAATGCTGTAACTTCCTCCCCCTTCCCTTGGCTGGGGATAAACAGTCTCAGGGGTAGGGTGATTGGTTCAATTGGTTTGCTTACCAGCGGGTCATCCTCCGGATCACTTTCGGACTGGCTCAGGTTCCCTTGGAGCGTTTGGCATTCTTCCTCCGGTTTGGGAGAGGTTCGGAATCCCACATCTACCCGGCCGCTCAGGCCAGTCTCCTTCCCTCGAGGGCTGGATGTTGTGGGTTTCCTCCCTGAATGGTGGTCTAGCCTTCTGGCAGGGGTCTTCGAGTGGCATTCTGCTGCACGGTGCCCCTCCTTTCCACACTTAAAGCAACCAGGCGTTCTTGGAGTCATGGTGGATCGGGGTTTGAAAACTTCCCGTTTCTCCAGGGGTGGGGATCTTTTCCAAAATTTACCAGCACGGTACCTGTTCCGAGTCATGTCTATCTCTGCCTCCTCTGCCATCATGTACCATTCATGCAAGAGGTTTGGGGCCCCACGGGCCAGGCAGGCAGCGTAAAGATCATCATTTAGTCCATCTTTGAACCAGCAGACTAAGATATCCTCTGGCCAATCTACCCGGCCGGCCAGGTCACGAAATTCCTCGGTGTATTCTGCTACCGGGCGACGACCTTGTTTCACGACTCTGATGCGGTCCCGGGCTTTTCTATCGGCAAGCGGGTCCTCGAAACGGTGGCGTAAGGCCGTCATAAAGCGATCTAAGTTTCTTAATTCTGGGGCATTGACGTTGTGGAGCGTTACCATCCATCTGGCTGCCGCCCCTTCAAGAGCTAGGGTGACAATTCGCACCCGGGACCCTTGGGTTGGTAAATCCTGTCCATATTCTTGCATGTAGGTGAGCACTTGTGCCAGGAAAAATCCCAATTTCTGGGGGTCACCATCGAATTTTACCCCCAAGGGTGGGACCTTCCTCTGTAATTGTATGTTTCTGGGTTGGCCAGGGTTAATTCCCTGATCCGGGGCGTTTAAGGGTCGGGTACCTGGTGTGGCTGCTGGTTCTTCAGCTTGTCCCTCTTCCCGCTCAATCTCCGCTGAATCCGGGGTGGCAGCTCGGGTTCTCTCACTTTCTGGTTCCCTCGCTCTCCTGCGTTGTCGTCTTTGTGCATCCCCCATGTCGAGGTTTTCCAGGGCTTCCCTCACTAGGTGATTGATGTACCGTCTCATACGGTCATCGGCCGGCGGCTCCTCATCCCATTCTTCCTGATTCGATAGGGCCTCTAGCTCCAATTTCCACACGGGTTTGCGATTCCCTCGGGTGAGGGTTACTCCCCTGGTCCTTCCATTCCAGGTGTCTCTCTTTCCTACACCTATAGACCACCGGGGCTTGGTGGAGGATTCGCAGGTAGCCTCGCTGTTTTCGATGGGGTGCATCGAGTCAGTATCTGACTGGGTAACTGTTTCTCCCCAGCATTCGGCTCCACCTTGCTCCTTGCTGCATTCAGACATTTTTTTCTTTTCTTGCAGGATCCCCTCAGTAGAGTGAATTGTTTTTAAAAAAAAAAATTCCCTCTCCGGGTTGATCTCTATTGCAGACGCTGCTTTATGTCAGGCTACGGAACTTCTTCTCATTTAAACAATAAGAATGAACTTCTGAGAACCAAACGTATCAAAAGGAATTCTTTATTGGGGTGAGAGAATCCTGTAGGAGTCCAAAGCAGCGTCTGAGGTCCCTCAGGCATACAGTGATAGATAAAGGGGTTTAGAATCCCCCCTCCTCCCAATGTTTACTTAGGGAAACAAAAGCCAATATGTTAATCCCCCTCCCAGCTCCTCTGGGAGGGGATCCTTCCCTTTTTGGAAGGTTTTTCCTCGTGTAACTTTCCCAAGACGTACCTAGCTTCCTCCCCCCCACCCCCTTTTTAGAACGGACTGTTTTTTGAGATTTCCCAGAGCACTTCATTGTGGAGTTTTATGGATCCCTCATCTCCTGGCTGTGCCTCCCAAAGGTGATAGGTTCCGGCCATCTGGTTTCCTTCCCCCCCCATTGTATCATGTATGGGTGTGCATATTCGATACAAGGTTAAATATATTCAGGTTACATCAAGCAAGGATTTCTTTATCAGTTCCCCCCCCCCCCTTTCCTCTTCCTCTGAAGAAATGACAGATACACGGATCTGACAACCCCATTGCAGAAGCTTCCATCTAAATCAGTATTTCTCAACCTCAACAACGTTAAGATGTATGGACTTCAACTCCCAGAATTCCCAAGCCAAGTTGAGAGTCAACCCATCTTAAAGTTACTGATACTGAAAAATATTGGTTCAGATTAGGGTTCGCTCACTTCAATCTTTTATACATTTTGTCTTTTAATTATGAATCTACAAATAGTTTTAGCAGAAGGCAGGAGCTAGCAATGCACTTTTCAGGAGCACCATAGTGCTGTAAGATAATGTATGCAGATTCCCAAACTGTTTAGGTTTTGTCTTTAAAAATGCCTTACACCTCACAAAACTGCTAAGAAGTTTTGGACGTTAAAAAGGAGGAGAGAGGTTGCAAACCTCATTATATATAAGATACCCAGACAACATCTAAATGACCGAAAATATTACCAGCTCCAACTATATACAGTGCTATGTAAATGTAAAGTCTGGCTACATTTGCAGGTTTAAGGAGCCATGGTGGCACAGTGGTTTGAATACAATATTGCCAATTAACTCTGATAACTGCTAGCAATTCGATTCTGGCTGGCTCAAGATTGACTCAGTCTTCCATCCTTCCGAGGTGGGTAAAATGAGGATCCAGGGGGCAATATGCTGACTCTGTAAAACCACTTAGAGAGGACTGTAAAGCACTGTGAAGCAGTATGTAAGTCCAAGTGCTATTTCTATTGCTATTAGGAGAAAACAATGGATAGTAAGAAACCTCCAATTTGATCTTTTTTAAAAAAAAAAAAACTGAGTTGTAAAGGTAAACAAATCTACTGGTGACATCCCTGTGGTGTGGTATCCTGGATGTCAGTACAGAATGGGATTCAATTCAGTTTGTTTTCCCCGTCCTTTCTCTACATGTTTTTCAACTGAACAGATTTTTCCAGTCTGGCGATTCCTGATCACCCATAGAACATCAGCTATGCTCAGTTTCTGAGTTTAGGCAAGATCAGCCAGATACTGCCATCTGCTGAAGCTGATGGGTTGAACAAAAGCTTATATTCACTTTGTATAGCACTGTCAGAAGCCATATTTTATTACATTACTGGCAGTGAATTTGTGTTGGTAGCTTACCATTTATCTCCAATAACAGAAAAGAAATCTAGCTCATGAGTGAAGAGTTGGTTGCTCGGTGTGCTGAACTTGATAATGTTCCTACAAATGTTGTATTATCAGGCTGGTAGCATCATCATATCTGACTGTTTGTACATTTATCATTTACCTGGTAATTTCAGTGTTCCTTTTAGCAAAATAATTCAGTCTTATTTTATCCACTGTAATTTGAACATTTTGGACAGAAAAAAAATACAGGGAAGATCTGTTGCTGCCATCATAAGACAGATTTCATACTCTATAAATGAGGGAAGATTGCCTGAAAGATTATCTGGCGGGGCCAAGCAAATGTCTGATTATAGAATTGGAGGAATTTGAAGAAAGCAAAGCAAATAACATTGTAAGCAGTTGAAGAAAGGATACGTTTTTGTTCTCTGCTTTTGCTCTCAAATACTGGGCACCATTGAACTAGTATTCCCAAGAATATTGTATAGGGAATTTTAAACTTTTGGTGTATTTTCTTTTTTTAAAAAAATCTCTGCAAGCTACCCAAGAATCTTGTACTTAAGTTGACATCTTGCTCAATAAATATATGAACATCAGAAAGAATAATGAATAGGATTGATCCCAGATAAATATCGTATGTGTTTTATTTATTTATTGTTCCTTTAGTCATTCTTGGCTTCTGGCAATTATCTGACCTACAGTCTGCCGTTTTCTTGGCAATGTTTTCAGAAATGATTTGCCCTTGCCTTCTTCCTAGAGCTAAGAGTGATTGATGGGTCCAAAGTCACCCAGCTGGAATTAGAACTCATGGCCTCCTGATTTCTAGCCTCATGTTTGATATCATTACATGAAGCTGGCTCTCCTGGTATATATAGGTATGCTAAATTACAGAGTTCCCCTGTAAGATGGGTGGCTCTTAAATTTGAATAAAATAAAATAAAATGAATGAATGAATGAATCCTATTTTCTCAGACTTTTAACAAAGCATTTTAATTCGCTTTTCAATGACTTTACACATTTAGATTCATCTATTAGCCCTCTGTTTTTACCTCCATTTTATTTCAGTTGTAATATCTCATTGATTTCTAATCTGCCTTGAAGATTCTACATGGAAATCCCTCAAAAATAATAAAAAATATTATTCATATCTGTACTACTAGTACAGTATCATTACTGCATCATTATGGAAATTACATGCCAATTTAACTGACTTGCAGCACAATTCCTTCTTGTCTGAAGGCATCCAAGTACAAAATCAGGGGTTATTTGGTAGGTACATATCAAATTGACCACAATATGCGCACTTCATAACTGTCAGAGCAGTACAAAGTGCTAAAGAAGAAGTCATGTTTTTAATTAACAAAGAACAGTCCATCTCTAGTTTGGAACTGCTGTTTGCCTAAAAGTTTTGAGGGGCCAGTGTTTGGTCTGCAGCTCTTTACAGGTTGCAATTTTTCCCTTTTGAATAAGAAATTGGATAAAAATTATCTTTCCTGCAAGATACTATCATGGAAAAAACCGCTTTCCTAACTGTCTTGTCAACACCACAGCCCAATTTCAATCCCTCTTTTCACAATCCCTACCCAAAATTCCCCAGCTTGATTTTCTTATATGGTGCATTCTCCTTTCCCCAGTAGTGTCCTAAAAATAAAAGTAATGTCACTGAGTAGGCAAAAGTTCTAACTGCCTAAAAGAAACAAATCCCACCAGAATTAATGGGGACAGTTTCAGATTTTTTGGGAAAGCAGGAGCCAGAGTAGTAAGTTGAGACACACATATGCATTGTGTGTTCCATCTGTAACATATGAAATGTAATGCTCCCATAGATCCAGTTCTGGTGAGATGCTGAGAATTTTAGTTAGAAGAAACCAACCTGTTCAGTCTGTTTGTCCCAACATTTCCAGGTTTCCCTAGAATGGCTGATGAAACCCACCTGTCACATGTGGCAGATGGCCCATCTCTGGGATTCAAGAAATTCCTTCAAGAATTAAAAACACATTTTCCTTTTTTGGCTTTATAAGTTCTTCTTCTCCGGGACTTGAAGATTAGATATGAAGATAAAACTGTTTCTACTTACATTTTCCAAAGTAAGTAGATCACTTTAACTTGCTTTTTAAATTCTTTCCTATGACCTTTGCTCCATAGTATTGCAGATTACTTGTGATCTTTTATTTGACCTTGAATAAGAATGATGGGAAGGAATGTTTCAGTTATTTACAGACTGTACCCTTGGCAACTGACCAGCAGCTATTCTAAGTCCTGCATTAATGCAGACCAGCCTTTTGTATAAAGCTTTGTTAGGTTTTTCAAATATTTACATCTTTAAGCAAATTTATACTTCAGCACAAATGAAGGTTTAGTTATTTTTTCCTATGCAAAGTTTATCTTTTTAAAAAAATCCCCACACTGATTAGCTGTGTCATTTGACTCCTGCAATATTTCAGACTTCCTTCTTTTTTTTAAGAAATTGTGCATATAAATGCCATACAAATATCCACATTAACTCAAACAAAGGGACATAAAGATATCCATAAATGTTCAAGAAGTCACCCAGCTTGGCTGGAGAAATGAGAACAGCCAACTGTTCCACTGTACAATTTGGGTTTGGCAAAAATAAATATATTAAGATAAATTCTGGGCCAAGATACCTATATTCATAAAGTCTGTAACTCTCATTTATCTATGTGAGGCAAGCTCTATGTGCCAAAGCCAACCCTAGTCTTAGGCAAGGTGAAGCGGTCATTTCAGGCTGTAGATTTTGGTGATCCAGAGTCATAAAATTAGTTCACCTAACTTGAAATTGTACTTTATTGCTGGGCATGAGAAAAGGAGATTGGTGGGGTTGCTGTTGCTTTTGCCTCTGTCTTATATGCTGAGGTCATAGGACTGGCTTTGGGTACAATGCCCTGAGCCCAGGATGATGAAGGGAGTGGAACTCAGTGCCTTTATCTTAGCAAGATCTTTAAGGAATTGTAGCCCACAAACACGGATGTATTTAGAGGACAAAAATAATAATGATTCTTCTCTAAAATCTTTATTTTTTCTGGTTTCTCTCACAAAGCATACTGCAGGTAGTCCTTGACGTATGACAATTGAGCCCAAAATTTATGTGGCTAAGTGAAATGTGTTAAGTGAATTTTGTCCCATTTTATGACCTTTGTTGCCACAGTTGTGAAGTGAATCATTGTAGTTATTAAGTTAATTATATGGTTGTTAAGAAAGTTTGGCTTCTCCATCGACTTTGCTTGTTAGAAGGTCGCAAAAGGTGATCACATATTACCCTGGGGCACTGCGACTGTCATAAATATGAATCACTTGCCAAGCATCCAAATTTTGATCACATGACCATGGGGAAGCTACAATGGTCGTAAGTATGAGAAATGGTCATAAGTTACTTTTTCCAGTGCCATTGTAAATTTGAACAGTCACAAAAGGAGGGCTACCGGTATACTGTTAAAGCAAATAGCATGTGGTTTTCTTTTGTAGTAGGAAAAGTTGCTGTGTCCTTTTATTTTGACTGGGCTTCCTAGATAGTGACACAATTCTTGATTTGGGTAGGAGAAATTCTGGTTCAGCTCCCAGATAAGGCCCTCCATTTTCTTCTGTAATGGTGAGCTGAATGTGGTAACCCGATCACTGTATTATCATATTGCATAAAGTAAGCCATTGTGTCTAGAGAGAATATGGTTTGTTTTGATATGACAATAGGAACTGTGTTTTGTCAATCAGAAGTTAACGATAAACAAAAATGCAAAAAATTGCTGTCTAGAAGTCACAAGCAGCCTGTCAGTATCCTTTGGAAGGGAGCTGCAAAATTGGAGGATAATACATGTTACATGTCAGGAATTTCACAAGCAGGACATGGAACAAAATTTGGAATTCTCCTGTTGATTCCGGCAGTTACTCCAATTAAATCATGAACCTCGAGCCACATTCCCAAAACTAAAAATATTTATTTGAAGGTAACATTCTACGTCCGGCATTTACCTGGGCATAGCCAACTCTGAGATACGTAATTCATTGTCACCCTCGATCCTGCTTCCCCCACCACCACTCTGGATGTATCATCCAATGAGAAACGCCCATAGCCAAGAGTCATCAATCATGCTCTCCAATTAGATTTTTGCACGGCAGAAGCTTCAGTCATATAATCAGTCTTTGAAGAAAATATGAATGGAATGTACTTTCGATTCCACACTGCCACCTGCTCCTTGAAACTCCCCCTCTTCTTTCTGTTGTCAACTATAAAATGTTAATAAAAATGTTTTATGAGTTGACATTTGAGGCTTCAAAGCAATCGAATCATATCCCTTTAACAATATTCTGTTCCATTCACTCTGTTCTCTCCTGATTTTCTCTCCACACCCAACAGACGTTTGGAATTCCAGGTATCCTGAGAGACTCAGGATATTTGGGGTTGCTTTTTAGATCAAGTTCTTTTAAATTTGCCTTTCCTAAGGAATTTTTGTACTTGGGTCAACTATGTACAGGTAATTCTCAACTTACAACCACCCGCTTAGTGACCCTTTGAAGTTGCAACAGCACTGAAAAAAGATTTCATACTTACAACCATTTCAGCATCCCCATGGTAACATGATCAAAATTTGGACGCTTAGCAACTGGCTCATAGTTATAACAGTTGCAGTGTCCTTAGGTCATGTGATCCCTTTTTGTGACCTCCTGATAAGCAAAGTCAATGGGGAAGTCAGATTCATTTAACAACTGGGTTATTAACTTAACAACAGCAGTGATCCAGGTTGTAAAATGGGGCAAAACGTACTTAACAACTACCTTACTTAGCAACAGAAATTTTGGCCTCAATTGTGGTCGTAAGTCAAGGACTACTTGTAGAGTTCACTCAGGTTTGCTGGTGTCCCCCTCTTCTATATGAGAGTGCTGTTTTGCTTACATAATATTCCACATTCAAATAAGGCTATGATGACGAACCTATGGCACGCATGCCATAGGTGGCACACAGAGCCATTTGTGCCGGCATGCGAGCTGCAGGAAAACGTACCTCACTGGGCATGCGCGCACCTCACAGCTGACTTTCGGCCTCCCAAAGGCTTGAGGAAAGGCTTCTGCAGGCTTTGCAGGCCGAAAACTAGCCCCATTTCATCACTTCCTGTTTTTCTGAAAATAAAGGAAGTGACAAAACGGGGCTAGTTTTTGGCCTGCAAAGTCTGCAGAAGTATGCAGAAGCCTTCCTCAAGCCTTTGGGAGGCTGAAAAAGGCCTCAAACCAGCTGTGAGGTGCAGTGCAGGTAAGGGGGTGGCAGGGATGGGTAGGTGGATGGGGATTATGCACGTATGCATGGAGGGGCACACATTGCCTTCTGGGTGCTGGCAATTTTTGGCACAGGAGCCCAAAAAGGTTAGCCACCACTGAAATAAGGAGTTGGCTGAGAGATGATGACAGTGTATTCTGGATTTTCATCACAAATATTATAAGGAAGCAAATGACAGTGGGAAATATTTCACCAAAAGAAGGCAACCTCTTGTAATGAAATAATACTTAAAAACCAATAGAAGACAATAACCCTCCAACAAAATGTCCAGCTTGATTTGATCAAAGTTGCTTTTTTATTTATTTCAATTTAGTCATCGAAGTTTTCTTGCTGATAATTCAGAGATATTTTTACTTGCCCCCTTCTGAGTTTTTTCCAGCGGTCGATAAGAACCTGCCAATCACTTGATGGACCTCTTGAGGCCTTTAGAAATTAGACATTTTGGTCCTTCAGATTAGATTTTTTTTTCTTTTGGATCTCTTTGAAAATGTTACTAGTTGATGCCTGAAGAGCGGAGATAGATTCTGAGTTGGCTTCCGACCTCTAGTTGGCAATAAATGTTCATTTGACCCCAAAATCTATGTTGCTAAGTGAGAAATTTGTTAACTGAATTTTGCCTCACATTGCAACTTTTCCCCCCAAGTTGTTAAATGAATCACTGCAGTTCTTAAAATAGTAACACAATTGTTAAGTGAATCTGGCTTCCCCATTAACTTTGCTTGTCAGAAGGTCACAAAAGGTGATCACATGACCCTGTGAATATGATAAATGGGTGTCAGCTGCCAAGCATCTGACTGTAAATCACGTGACCATTGGGATGCTGCAATAGTCATAAGTGTGAGAAATGGTCCTAAGTCACTTTTTTTAGTGCCGTTGTAACTTCAAACGGTCACTGCTGTAAGTCGAGGACTACCTGTGATGTATAACCATTTGGGGCAAAGCTTTAATAATAATAATAATAATCAACCTATGATAAAATATTAACATATCATTTTAAACAGAGAATAACATTAATAACAGCAACAAATGACTATGTCATTTCAGAACTGTGGCCACCAATAATTATTTATATATGTATTTATTTCCTATATGTCTCTGGAATGCAGAGGACAGTTTAGGACCCTAGGCAGCTATAAATCAGAAACGGGGGGAGGAGCTGATAAGGGCTTCTATAAAAATATCCCTATTGCACTGCAGAAGCCACAAGGAAGCCAAAATTAGTTCTTAGCCATCACATTCTTTTTTAGACATCACAGAGAGAGAATACAACTACTAAAATATCATAAGGTCAAAGAAGTTTTGTTTTAATTGTCCTGTATTGTTTAGATATTTTTATAGGAAGGCTGCAGGGTTACATTTTCCCACCATATTTTTTTTTCCATTACTTTTTTCAATGCATTGAAAATGCATTAAAGGGAGAAATGGAATTGAGATCACGGTGTCTTTTGCATGTTAGGGGTTAGAGTTGTCTCAAAGGAAGCATCCAACAACAAACAACAATACCCAATAATACAGAACATTTCTCTTCTGAATTATCCAGGCCCTACCTCAGGTCTATTATTCTATGCATTTCTGTATATAAATCTGTGCAAAAAACACTATGCATTTTGCTGAAGATTTTTAAAAATAAAAATTGAAAACCAGTGCAATATGATGATGATGATGATGACGATGATGATGATTATGACAACAACAATAACAACCATAACAACAATAATAATAATAATCTGGCAAGGAAAAGCAAGCAGGAACTATTGAAATTTGAGAGGGAAAAAGCCAGTGGTGGGATTCAATTTTTTTTTACTATTGGTTCTGTGGGTGTGGCTTGGTGGGCATGGCAGGAGAAGGATACTGTAAAATCTCCATTCCCTCCCCACTCCTGGGGGAAAGTTACCACCAGTTCTCCGAACTACTCAAAATTTCTGCTACCGGTTCTCCAGAACTGGTCAGAACCTGCTGAATATCACCTCTGGAAAAAGCAATACTTAACCTGGCATTTCTTCTCCTAAAAATGTTTTTGTTTCTCAGTAATAAAGTCAGGAAATAGGCTATTTGAAATATATCAATATGAAATGTGATATAGCAAATAAGCAAAGGCTATTTTCTACCTCTAACTCTTTCATGCTTTGTCAGATATTGACAGAATTATTTTGCTTAAAAAATGGTACAATAAGGAAATGGGGTCAATTCTTTAAAGGCAGGCCAAACCATGAACCTCAGAAAAGTGCTGCTTTTGGTATTTTCAACTTTGCTAAGAACTCCACAATTCATCATCCTGTGTTCAAATTAGCAATTACTGTAGATTTCACTCCATATAAGGATAATATACTAAGTATGAAATTCTTACATTTCAACACCAGATGGCAGCAAATGAATGGCTAATGGTTTTTTTTAATACAAATTAGATACATTGTAAAAATATTTCAGTATTCAGATTTTGTAAGTACTGCAGTATCCAAGTTCAAATACCAGCCTACCACAACAGGTTAATTAGATGTCCATAAATCTTAGACATAAGAATAACACATAAAGCATACCTAGAAAACCTAAAAAAAACCCACAAAAATGGCCAAAATCAGTTTCCAAAATCAGTAACGTAGTGTTCACATGACCCATCAGTGGTAGGATTCAAAAAATTTTGCTACTGGCTCTGTGGGCATAGCTTGGTAGGTGTGGCAGGGGAAGGATACTGTAAAATCTCCAGTCAGAGGTGGTATTTGCCGGTTCTCCGAACTACTCAAAATTTCCGCTACCAGTTCTCCAGAACTGGTCAGAACCTGCTGAATACCACCTCTGGACCCCACTTAATGACAAGCCTTGAGATTTTTGTCACAGTGGGTATCCTGTGGATTACAGTACTACATTTTGACTATGAACATTTGCTAGAGTTTTATTCTTAAAACAATACAGTATTAAATATCTTGACACCCATTTATAGTATGTGGAAATACATCTCTTTGACTTCAGCTGTAAGATGTAGCTAACATGTAACTTCAAAAAGACCCCCAAAATGCTGCTTTTCTAATGACCTTGGATACACCCAAGTTGGAGTACTATGTTGCTGCAGAGTTACAGCTTAATTTTTACCTCATATATCCAGAAATAATTCCATTTACCGATATTTTAAATGGAAGTTCCAGATACTTGCAAGTAATAACAACAATATTAATTTCTCTTTAAGCCACTGAAGAACACCATACAAAATTATTATTACTTATTTTCCATTTGTTCAGTAAAACTGGCAATGATTTATAGAAGACAGATTTATTTATAAAAGGGGATTAAGAAGAACTGAAAAGGTTTTAGTTTTTATGTTTTTACTACATGACCCTATATTTTGTATATATATTCAACCCAGGTATATGTTCAATGTAGTGTTAGTTCAATGAACTTAGTTTATGTTCTTTTTTAAAAAATATACTGAACTTTTAGAAATTAGGAAAAGGGAATGGACTGACTGCCACATAGATTGAGTATGATGGGAAATGAAGTCCAACTCAGCCAGGGGCCATACTGGAGAAGACTTGTTAATCTATTATCACATTTGATTGTTTTTGAAATTTATTGGAGAAATCTATATTAATAAAGATGTAGTTACTACATGTCTTCAATCTTGCATTTTGCAAAGAAAATGTCTTTTTTTTAAAGAGAAATTCGGAATTCTAATCAGCAAGCCTAAAAAATAAAATTCAAAGTTGCAGCTAGTTATAAGATGCAAAACTCTTCTAGCATCTTTTTCAATCCTGGTCATTGTCCTGAAAAGCCCATCGAATTTCTTTTGAGATTCCTTACAAAATAACATTGCTCTGCCTTGTCTAGAAGCTCAGTGAAACAGAAGCCAATGCAAGACAAACTCCTGGGAAACATTTGATTAATCTGAGCACTGAATTTAAAGAATGAAATTCTCGTGGTTAGCTTCATCCAGTGGGACATTCTCATTATGGAGTGGAATTATACCAACTCTGTTCCAAAACTGAAATGCTTCCCAGCTTCTTCTCCTGTACATGAGCATCTTCAAATAAGTCGATTTCAACACCTTGTTCTGTCACACAATGACCTATCAATTATATGCCCACTTTTTTTAATTTTTCCCATTTCCAGAGTCTATTTCTGAGTCACATGCAGTTAAAGGATGATGCGGTTTGGAGAAGTTAATACATTAGCCTTGCTGGAATTAAGGGCAATTTTCTTCCTTTCATCTACTACACTTAAGGGAATTTTCCTTACCTTCCAGTTTAAACTTAGTGATATAAATCAGCAAATCCCTCCTGCTGTGCCAAAGGGCCTCTGCACACACATAAAAGCCTTTGACCTCCCCTCCTCCTTTAGTGCTGTTTTGGGGGGGGAAAGGCAAATATTTCCCTGCTGATGAAGATCTAGAATGAGATCACGGAGTGATCATGAGCTGCATTGCTTATGGCAAATACGAACTCCTCAAGGCAATCAGGTAGGAAAACTTTACTGAACTGGAAAATAATTCTACTCATTCCATTCATTTTCTTCTTTGAAGACCTTTGGATCTCTCTGTTAGCCTGGGTCAGCGGTAGGGAACCTTGGCTCTTTTATCACTGATGGACTTCAACTCCCAGAATTCCTGAGTGAGCCATAAAAGTTTCCCCATCCCTGGCCTAGTGGTTTTTCAATTGTGAGGGAAATCAATTTTTGACTTGAATGGGACTGTTTAATATACAAATGTAGGACATATAAAGAATATTGATCATTCAAGTCAAAAATTAGGACATTTGTATATTGAACAATCCCATTCAAATCAAAAATTGATTTCCCTCACAACTGAAAAACCAGTAGGCCAGGGATGGGGAACTTTTTATAGCTCATTCAGGAATTCTGGGAGTTGAAGTCCATAAGTGATAAAAGAGCCAAGGTTCCCTAGCCCTGGCCTGGGTAATCAAGACCTTAGAGCAGGTCTTGTCGTAACGGTGGCATCACATGACGTATCAGGACTTTCCCCCCCTTTACTAAATCGGGCATGGACATTGCTACCACATGATGCATCCGGCCCATGGGCCAGGAGTTTAACAGCCCTGCCTTAGAGATACAGTCTGCTCATTTACATACCAACCAACACTAAAGAAACACCTCTAGGCAGAGATGGGCTTCAAAAATGTTAGCAACGGATCCTCTGCCCAGTTGCTGGGTAAGTGTGGGGATGGTGGGCATGGCCTAGTCAGCCTCCTGCACCACAGCAAGGGGGGCTTTTTGCCCTTCCCGGGCTCCAGAGGCTTTCCTCGAGCCTCCGGGAGGGCAAAAATGGCCTCCCCTGGCTCCGGAGGCTCTCTCGAATCCAGAAATGGGCCCATTTCCAGCCTTCTGAAACTTCCAGGAGGCCCATTTTTCAGGCTCCTCAAGCCTCTGCACACGCCCTGCACTTACCTGCATCCAAAACAGGCCCTGTGGGGACTCCTGGGGAGGGGAGAGTTGGAATGGGTGGGGCCAGCCAGGAGTGGGATTTGGGGGTTCTTCGAAATGTTTTCTATTTTCTAATAATAATATTTTCTAAAGCGCCTGTAGGCCAGGCAAGGAATAATGGATGGGAACTGATCAAGGAGAGATTTAACCTGGAAATGAGGAGAAAGTTTCTGACAGAACAATCAACCAATGGAACATCTTGCCCTCGGAAGTTGTGGGAGCGCCATCACTTGAGACTTTCAAGAAGAGATTGGACTGCCATTTGTCAGAAATGGTGTAGGGTCTCCTGCTTGGGCGGGGGGTTGGACTAGATGACCTACAAGGTCCCTTCCAACTCTGATTATCTGTTATCTGTTATGTGCAGAATCTTAAGCTAGAGGATCTCCCCAACCCCTATGAACCCCTAGCAGCCCACCCCTGCTTCTAGATCAAGCTAAGTGTCTATTTAAGTCCTAATAGTAACCAGCCAGATGTGAATAGATAACCTATGTGTATGCTGATGCTTAATGTTCTTTTTTTAAAAATATATCAGTCATTTTCTGCAAGGATTGCATAGATTGTTGTTTAAGAACTTACCATTTTGATCAATGTCAATATTGCAAGTGTCAGCAACTACTCTACCTTGGCAGGATGGATTAGGTTTTAAAAAGGACAATACGGGAGAATCCAGAATTGTAGGCTAAATTGTAAAGTTAAAAAATTCATGGGCACAAGAAAGGCAGAAAAGCACAATGATGTATCCATGTAGTCCAGAAGGGTCAAATGCAACCCTTTATCTATGTGGATTAGATTGAGATTGAAAACGAATTAAGTTTGTGTTATTTGCAACAATGTCCATATGTCAGATCCGTGTATCTGTCATTTCTTCAGAGGAAGAAGAAAAGGGGGGGGGGAACTGATAAAGAAATCCTTTCTTGATGTAACCTGACTATATTTAACCTTATATCGAATATGCACACCCATACATGATACAATGGGGGGGAAAGAAGCCAGATGGCCAGAATCTAACACCTCTGAGAGGCACAGCCAGGAGATGAGGGGTCCATAAAACTCCACAATGAAGTGCTCTGGGAAATCTCCAAAAACAGTCCGTTCTAAAAAGGGGGTGGGGGAGGAAGTTAGGTACGTCTTGGGAAAGCTACATGAGAAAAAACCTTCCAAAAAGGGAAGGATCCCCTCCCAGAGGGGCTGGGAGGGGAATTAACATATTGGCTTTTGTTTCCCTAAGTAAACATTGGGATGGGGGGGGATTCTAAACTCCCTTATCTATCACTGTATGCCTGAGGGACCTCAGACGCTGCTTTGAATTCCTACTGGACTGTCTCATCTCAATAAAGGATTCCTTTTGATAAGTTCGGTTCTCAGAAGTTCATTCTTATTGTTTGAATGGGAAGAAGTTCCGTAGCCTGACATAAAGCAGCGTCAGCAATAGAGGTCAACCCGGAGAGGAATTTTTTTTTAAACAATTCACTCTACCGAGGGGATCCTGCAAGAGAAGAAAAAAATGTCTGAATACAGCAAGGAGCAAGGGGGATCCGAATGCTGGGGAGAAACGTCAACAGTTACCCAGCCAGATACTGACTCGATGCGCCCCATCGAAGACAGCGAGGCTGCCTGCGAATCCTCCACCAAGCCCCGGTGGTCTATAGGTGTAGGAAAGAGAGACACCTGGAATGGAAGAACCAGGGGAGTAACCCTCACCCGAGGAAATCGCAAACCCGTGTGGAAATTGGAGCTAGAGGCCCTATCGAATCAGGAAGAATGGGATGAGGAGCCACCGGCCGATGACCGAATGAGACGGTACATCAATCGCCTAGTGAGGGAAGCCCTGGAGAACCTCGACATGGGGGATGCACAAAGACGACAACGCAGGAGAGCGAGGAAACCAGAAGGTGAGAGAACCCGAGCCGCCACCCCGGATTCAGTGGAGATTGAGCGGGAAGAGGGACAAGCTGAAGAACCAGCAGCCACACCAGGTACCCGTCCCTTAAACGCCCCGGATCAGGGAATTAACCCTGGCCAACCCAGAAACATACAATTACAGAGGAAGGTTCCGCCCTTGGGGGTAAAATTCGATGGAGACCCCCAGAAATTGGGATTTTTCCTGGCACAAGTGCTCACCTACATGCAAGAATATGGACAGGATTTACCAACCCAAGGGTCCCGGGTGCGAATTGTCACCCTAGCTCTTGAAGGGGCGGCAGCCAGATGGATGGTAACGCTCCACAACGTCAATGTCCCAGAATTAAGAAACTTAGATCGCTTTATGACGGCCTTACGCCACCGTTTCGAGGACCCGCTTGCCGATAGAAAAGCCCGGGACCGCATCAGAGTCGTGAAACAAGGTCGTCGCCCGGTAGCAGAATACACCGAGGAATTTCGTGACCTGGCCGGCCGGGTAGATTGGCCAGAGGATATCTTAGTCTGCTGGTTCAAAGATGGACTAAATGATGATCTATACGCTGCCTGCCTGGCCCGTGGGGCCCCAAACCTCTTGCATGAATGGTACATGATGGCAGAGGAGGCAGAGATAGACATGACTCGGAACCGGCACCGTGCTGGTAAGTTTTGGAAAAGATCCCCACCCCTGGGGAAACGGGAAGTTTTCAAACCCCAATCCACCATGACTCTAAGAACGCCTGGTTGCTTTAAGTGTGGAAAGGAGGGACACCGCGCAGCAGAATGCCACTCGAAGACTCCTGCCAGAAAGCTAGACCACCCATCAGGGAGGAAACCCACAACATCCAGCCCTCGAGGGAAGGAGACTGGCCTGAGGGGCCGAGTAGATGTGGGATTCCGACCCCCTCCCAAACCTGAGGAAGAATCCCAAACGCTCCGAGGGGACCTGAGCCAGTCCGAAAGTGATCCAGAGGATGACCCGCTGGTAAGCAATCCAATTGAACCAATCACCCTACCCCTGAGACTGTTTATCCCCAGCCAAGGGAAGGGGGAGGAAGTTACAGCGTTGCTGGACTCGGGATGCACTCGATGCCTAATCAAACCCGCCCTTGCAGATAAATTGGGAATCCAACTGAAAGAAATGGAAAATCCCATCGCTTTCTGCCAATTAGATGGAACCATAGCGGGGGGGGGGGGAGCCAGCCAGGTTTACCACAGAACCATTGAAATTAAGACTAGGAAAACACAGGGAGATGCTCACATTCATTGTAGCCCCAGGGATGGAAGAGCCACTAGTTCTGGGTCTCACATGGCTACAGAAATGGAATCCAAAAATAAATTGGAGGACAGGAACCATAAAATTCCAGAGAGATGTAATATTTGCAAAAAGCTCAGAGGAAAGGATAAAGAATGGGGAAGAGAACAGAGAATCAGCCATGACCGGACAGTCTGTGAAACCCATTAACATCCCCCATGAGTACCAGGATCTGGCCCAAGCATTTAGTGAGGAAGCTTGTGATGAACTCCCACCTCATCGAGCCACAGACTGTGCTATCGAAATCCTACCAGGGGCTAAACTCCCAAAACCACAAATGTATTGCATGTCTCCCAGAGAACTGAAAGAACTCAGAGCATTTATCGATAAAAACTTAAAGCGGGGTTTCATCGAACCCGCCAGACCAAAAATAGCGGCCCCAGTGTTATTCCGTGAAAAGAAAGATGGCTCCATGCGTCTTTGTGTGAATTATAAAAAATTGAACTGCATTTGCATAGAAAATATGTATCCACTCCCCCTCATGAAGGACATGTTAGCCCACCTCTCGAAAGGAAAATTTTTTTCAAAGTTAGACCTACGGGAAGCATATTACCGCATCAGAATAAAGGAAGGGGATGAGTGGAAGACAGCTTTTAACACACCATTGGGATGCTACCAATTTAAAGTGCTCCCTTTTGGACTGCAAGGAGCGCCTGCAGTGTTTATGCAATTGATCAATGAAACCCTTCATGAATTTTTATTTAAAGGGGTTTTAGTTTATCTTGATATTTTAATCTACACGGAAACGATGGAAGAACACATCAAGCTACTCCGTGCAGTCCTCACAAAACTCTTAGACGCTAAACTATATGCAAAACTCTCCAAATGTGAGTTCCACCAAGAGAAAATTGACTATTTGGGGTACAGAATATCCCATAAGGGAATAGAGATGGACCCACAGAAAGTGAAAGCTGTATTGGACTGGGATCCACCCCACACACGCAAACAATTGCAAAGTTTTCTGGGGTTTGCAAATTTTTATCGCCAATTCATTCCAGCTTTTGCAAACATCGCCCTCCCTATCACAAACTTGCTAAAAACGAAGGGGGGGGGGGAAACCCAAGCCTAGGCAACCCCTCATCTGGACAATGGAATGCCAAGCAGCATTCGAGAAACTCAAACGCCTGTTCGCAGCAGAACAGGTCCTTAAGCACCCAGATCCCGAACAACCTTTTGTCATCCAAGCAGACGCCAGTGATGTTGCAGTTGGGGCAGTCCTCCTCCAAAAGAATGAAAGTGGACAATTACAACCATGTGCTTATACATCTAAGAAACTGACGGAAACCGAGCAAAGATGGGCCGTATGGGAGAAAGAGGCATATGCTGTGCGGTGGGCAATGCTCACATGGAGACATTTCCTGGAAGGAAACCAAATCTCCTTTGAAGTATGGACTGATCACAAAAATCTGGAAGCTCTGAGAAATCCACGGAAACTCTCCGAAAAACAAGCAAGGTGGGCTCGATATTTTGAACGTTTTAATTTCACTCTCAAATATTTTCCTGGGAGAAAGAATTTCTTAGCAGATGCACTGTCCAGGAAACCCCAATACAACAGCAAAAAGATTGAAGTTATAAAACCGATGATCCAACCGACCCAACTAGCAGCCAAGGTAATCACTCGGGCACAAAAGAAAAAAAAATCATCCCTGACTGAAGACACAACGACGTCAATATTTAAGGAGGCACTACTTAAAGATGATTGGTTCCAGGCTAACAGAAACATGTGCTTACTCAAAGATGGACTGGCTTGGGTAGAAAACAAGCTTTATGTCCCTGCAAGCCGGAGAATGGAACTCATGAAACGCTGCCACGACTCCAAAATAGCAGGACACTTTGGTTTTGTAAAAACCCTGCACCTCATCAAAAGACAATTTTGGTGGCCGTCCCTCAAAAAGGACATTGAAAACTATGTTGCGAGCTGCCCCATCTGTGCTGCTGCAAAGAGAAGACAAGGAAAATATCCTGGACTTTTACAAACAGTAGCAGACCCTTCTGCTCCTTGGAAAGAGATCTCTATGGACTTTATAGTGGAACTTCCCGAAAGTGCTGGGAATACTGTCATTTGGGTTGTAACTGATCTTTTTTCCAAACAGGTTCATTTTATTCCATGCCAAAAGATCCCAACTGCCAGATCATTGGCAAAGATGTTCCTAACACACATTTATCGCCTTCATGGAGCCCCCCAACGAATTATCTCAGATAGGGGTGTTCAGTTCACATCCAAATTTTGGCGGGCGTTTTTAAACCTATTAGGCTCCACCCAGGGATTATCGTCTTCGAACCATCCCCATACGGATGGAGCATCAGAGAGAGTGAAT
Organism: Bungarus multicinctus; assembly: GCA_023653725.1. Taxonomy (NCBI): domain Eukaryota; kingdom Metazoa; phylum Chordata; class Lepidosauria; order Squamata; family Elapidae; genus Bungarus; species Bungarus multicinctus. The sequence continues at coordinate 7,823,731 of CM042838.1, forward strand.
TGTGTATTAGAACAATATTTAAGATGTTTTATTAATCATCAGCAGGACATTTGGACTGACCTTCTTCCTTTTGCAGAGGTAGCATACAATAACTCAGTCCATAGTAGCACAGGGTTCACCCCATTCCACGTAGCAATGGGCCAAGAATTCAATCCAATGCCGGAACTACCCACCAAAGAACCTGAAATCCCCTCCCTTAAGGAGTGGATGGATAATTTACAAGCCATGTGGCCAGTGGTAAGATTATCTCTACGGGAAGCTAGAGCAGTTTACAAAACTCAAGCAGACAAAAAACGCTGTGAACCTAAACCTTTCAAGATTGGAGACCGTGTATATTTGTCCACAAAATTCTTAAAATCATTACAACCTTCTAAGAAATTAGGACCAAAATTCATTGGGCCATTCCCCATCTCCAGAATTATCAACCCCGTGACGGTAGAGCTTCATCTTCCAAAAACTCTTAGGCAGATTCATCCAGTATTTCACTGTAGCTTGCTCAAACCGGAGATCACTTCAAACCTCAGACCCCCCTGCCCCTTCCCACACCCCCAACCCCCATCATGATACATGGGAAACAACATTTTGAAATTAAAGACATCCTTGATTCACGCACTTACCGTGGATCCACACAATATTTAGTAGCTTGGAAAGACCTTCCTTCCTCAGAAAATGAGTGGGTAGCCAAAAGACATGTAAAAGCACCCACATTACTACGAAAGTTCCACCTAAAATACCCTGATAAACCGTCCTGAACTGCACATGTAACGCATGATTTTTGTTTTTCCAGGTAGACCCATCTGTTTTTTAAAGGAGGGCAGGATGTCAGATCCGTGTATCTGTCATTTCTTCAGAGGAAGAAGAAAAGGGGGGGGAACTGATAAAGAAATCCTTTCTTGATGTAACCTGACTATATTTAACCTTATATCGAATATGCACACCCATACATGATACAATGGGGGGGAAAGAAGCCAGATGGCCAGAATCTAACACCTCTGAGAGGCACAGCCAGGAGATGAGGGGTCCATAAAACTCCACAATGAAGTGCTCTGGGAAATCTCCAAAAACAGTCCGTTCTAAAAAGGGGGTGGGGGAGGAAGTTAGGTACGTCTTGGGAAAGCTACATGAGAAAAAACCTTCCAAAAAGGGAAGGATCCCCTCCCAGAGGGGCTGGGAGGGGAATTAACATATTGGCTTTTGTTTCCCTAAGTAAACATTGGGGTGGGGGGGGATTCTAAACTCCCTTATCTATCACTGTATGCCTGAGGGACCTCAGACGCTGCTTTGAATTCCTACTGGACTGTCTCATCTCAATAAAGGATTCCTTTTGATAAGTTCGGTTCTCAGAAGTTCATTCTTATTGTTTGAATGGGAAGAAGTTCCGTAGCCTGACACCATATGTATTTGCATCTAGAAATGGAACAGTAGTTTGTTAGCAGGCCTGATACTGATCCAGGGTATCTACAGAAATATGAGCATTAGCACCAGGGAAATCAGGAGATCCAGGCGGTTCAAATGAGCATGAAGATTTATTGTAAGCATCAACAATTCTCTACAATTTGAACTGCTAACAGTCAAGGGGAATTAGTGGGAGTTAAGAATAGAAAAGAATTCAAGGTTAGCTGGATTTAGATTTCTTGTGGATGCAAAGAGACTCATGACTGATGATGCATTTAACCCCACCCTTGGGCTCAGCCTAGTTATCTCCTACAATGGGATTTTGTCAAAATAACACAATGTGTGTTGTGACATTGTCATACAAGCACCAACCCTACATACACAATGTCCAAATAAAAGGGCTGTGAAACACTGCAATACACATTTCATCGTTTGCCTTCCCTTCTTCCTCCTAACCTACTGTTGTTGCAAACATTTTTTTTCTGCTGTTGAATGGGGGAATAGAAGGCCATAATCTTACCTAAACAAGCTAAGAAGTTCTAAATGTATGGTTCAGGCCCACAAAATCTCTTTAGATTCCATGAATCTAAACTAAAATGATTGTTTAACTTGATTATGGCTATAATCCCAAATCAGCAAGATTTTTTAAAAATGCTATTGAGATCATAATCCTTGGGGATGAATGTCACCTGGTTTCAGAGAACTAAAAGTAAACAGATAACATTCTTTGACATATAACTAAGTTATTCGCTGCTTAATGCTTTTGCTGGATCAGCAACAAATCTTTCACAATTGTTAGAATGAGGCAAGATATTTATTCTGTGTACAAAAAATGGAAGCAGGGCTGAAATCAAATCTCCTTTGGTTGAGCTTGACCATATGTAGATTTTTGGTACAAATATGGAAGCAGGTTGCCAACAACTTTCACTTTCTCACCTAGCTAATTACCTCAGGTTTCCCAGATATCCTCCCATCCAAATATTCCCCATGCCAGTCCTGCTTAGCTTCTGAACTCAAACAAGATTTAGCCAATTCCTACTCCCCTCTAAGACTCCAAAGCAGATGCATTGGTTCATTGTTATGCTAAGAGAATTAAGAACATCTGATAAGAAAGCAAAGCAAAGACCTCCCAATTTTGAGCTGCCAAGACACCACAAAACAAAAGACATACACCCAAAAAGCCAAGTCCACACTATTTTCTTCGTACTCCTCTTGGTATTCCTCTTGGTTCTCTTACTTTGAAAAGAAGTCATCTATAATTAAGAAAATATATTTTTACCCCTATCCCCTGACTCCCTGTCCATCATACAACCCACATATTTAAAAAGTGGCAAATAACAGAGCTGCTGAACACCATTCAAGAATACAGGCAAGTACAAAGAGTTTGGCTTTACAACAAGGCATGAGGCTTTTGACAAATTAATTTGTCAGAATGATTTATGATTTTTTACACACCCACTTTAAGGTCTGTTTCTGTTACTACCCTCTGGGAGGAGGTTTTGAAGTATTTCTAGCAGGACTACCAGATTCTGTAACAGCTTTATTCCCTATGCCATCCATCTGGTAAACTTGCAAGATTCATTTTTCTTGCCGTGTGCATGTAGTGTATACATCCGAATTCGGCATGTTGTTTCTCTGTGTCATATGATATATGTGGGTATATCCATAATTTTTATTTATTCATTCATTTATTCTGTCATATTTATATAGTATATATTGGAGGTGGCAACCTTTGAGGTCTGTATGCAGTGAAATTTCATTTTAATGTATGCTGATTAGTGTACATTCATTTCAAAATGACAATAAAGTTATTCTGTTCTATTTTATTCTATTCTATGCTAGGCAAGGCTAGGCTAGGCTAATCTACTCTACTCTACCCTACTCTACTCTACTCTACTCTACTCTACTCTACACTATTATCAAAATGCAGTGGTAAATATGGCAGCTGTAGAAGATAAAGCTTAACCCTTTCCATACTTCCTCATATTCCCTCATTTACCCTCTAGTTGTTTTCACCTCAGGAAAGATCTTGTACCATTTCAAAGACTTGGAAGAACATGGCATTTCTCCCCTACCTTCAGCTCAATATAGGGGATGTTTTCTCATATTTGCCTTATAGGGGAAATCCCACAGGATTAGAGTTTTTGTAAATCCCAAAGCAGTAGCAGTAATGTGTGTCAGCATATAACCATGGCCCTAAAGACTCTTTCCCAGCACAATTTGGATGAGACAGTTCTCATTCAGTGATTCATTGGTGGTATTAGCACCACTGTGGTGAAAACAGGAAAGCAGCTTAGTCAGTAGAACTCCACGTTCAAAGGCTGCGTAAGGTCAATGCAGGGTCACTCCAATCCAACCTTTTCTAACATGTACCTTTTCTGTCAAATTGTTGGATTTCCACCAAAATGTGTAAGAAAGGGATGGCATCAGTTGTATTAAATCTGCACTGCATCAACCCCAGATGATGACTATTTGAGACTGAGATGAGATATAGAGGGTTAAGACTTTGGTTAAATAACAGCCTTGGAATAAGTTGGAGTCATTTTAGCTTAAGCTTTTAGATATTTACACACACACATGCACACAGATTTTACATAGCTAAAGAGAGAAAAGAATCAAGATGGTTTAAAAGTGTCATTAGTAAAACTAATCCATGCTTATTGCAAACTGAAAGGTAAAAATAATGTGATGAACAATCATTTAATAAGCCTTTGACTAAAGAGGCAGCTGCAAAGTGGTAGTAAGATTAGGACTGAATCACTCAATATTTTATTACTTTCTGCTGAAGCTGCAAATTTGTATCTTTTTTTTCCTAATAAAATCCATAGAATTTAATTGCTATCTTTGTCTACCACAATATTTTATTACTCGACTATTCTATAGCTCTATAGAAGCTCTATAGAATACTTTATTGGCCAAGTGTGATTGGACACACAAGGAATTTGTCTTGGTGTAAATACTCTCAGTATACATAAAGAAGGAACATTCGTTAAGAATCAAGAATCATAATGTACAACACTTAATGATAGTCATAGGGTACAACCAACATCAAATCATACTAGGAAACAGAGGATACAAGCAACAAAGTTATAGTCACAAGTGGGAGGGGATGGGTGATAAGGAATGATGAGAAGATTAACAGTAATAGTAGTGTACACTTTGTAAATAGTTGAACAGTGTTGAGGGAATTATTTGTTTAGCAGAGTGATGGCTTTCGGGAAAAAACTGTTCTTGTGTCTAGTTGTTCTGGTGTGCAGTGCTCTATAGCGTTGTTTTGAGGGAAGGAGTTGAAACAGTTTATGTCCAGGATTTGAGGGGTCTGTAAATATTTTCACAGCCCTCTATTTGGTTTACGCTATTCTATTTGGTTTACGCTGTGTCTCAGAGCATGCAGACTATATACTTCTCGATCGATAATCCATATACATATGCCTCCCTAATGTGGAAGAAAAACATTTTCTACATTTCTTAAATGGAAAAAATAAGACTAAGGAAGAGGAATTCTGACACTCATGAAAACAAGGGGAAATCCCTCAATTGGGCAAATTCTGCCTTCTTAAGTAATGTGATCAAACTTAAACATGCACAGTCAAGCTCCTGTGAAGTTTCAATTGGTAACTATGATTCATGATAAGAAATAATCTGCCTACAGATGTAAATGGCTTTCAATTACCTGTCTCATTGCTAAATTTTCTGTGGTGCTTAAGAAATAGATTTTCTCCTCCACAGTTTTTAGCTCAAGTCTTCTACCTTGGCATATGAATTCTTCTCTTTTTCCCCTCTGCTTTTGGTTTTAATGATGAGGTTTAGTGAATTTAGCTTACTGTTCCTTCCAAGTTTCAATCTTTCCCTACCAAACCATCCCTCTCATATCCCATCATTCATTGAAGCCAGGAAACTGGATGGCTGCTCTTGCAGAAAGTGTTTAAACCACTTCAATAGAAACTCTAGGAATCTGTTGAATGGAAAGACTCTGTGGGTCTGGCCTGCAGAGGGCTGGAGATTGGGCAGGACATTCAACATCAGAAATAAGGAGAAATTTTCTGACAGTGAGAACAATCAATCAATGGAACAGCTTGCCTTCAGGAGTTGTGGGAGCTCCCTCACTGGAAGCTTTCAAGAAAAGACTGGACTGCCATCTGTCAGAAATGGTGGAGGGTCTCCTGCTTGGGCGGGGGTTGAACTAGATGATCTATAAAGTCCTTTCCAACTCTGATTATCTGTTAATCTTCTCCATTTTCTTCCTTCACAGTTAGGAAGAAAGTTCTAATCAACCCTTCTGGTTCGGCAGCAATCACTAAGTTATGTATGCTGAATTAGAATGAACGAATCAATTTGATGTATCTGAGAGATCAGGGAAGGTCTAACAGTTTGACAGGAATTGTTCTTTCCAATCCTAGCTAGATAAGTTAGAGCCAGCCCTATTAGACCAAGAAAATCCTTGTTAGCCAAATGGGCAGATTGAATCTGGGAAGGATGATTGCCACCAAGACTTTTTAAATAATAATAATTCTAATATTCTTGAGAAGAATCCAGATAATATTTGTGGATTACTGCATTTCTTAAGATGTAGTTATACCAAGTACATGGAAAAGCATGAATGCTATTGCTAAAGCAAAGACCTATCTCACTACGAAAGCTTTGTTATAGCATTTCCTATTTACCCCTCAACCTTGGTGGTCAGGGCGGGTTATTCCCAAGCCAATGATTATTTCACTGTTCTGGAAGATATTTTGAATGTCAGTTCTAGTGACTCACTGCTGATAGAGCTGATAATAACCTTGTTATACTCCAAGGGGTAAAGACCCACTCTAGCAACACTTCCAACCAAAGATGTTTTTTTCTTAATGGCAGCACACAACACCATTCGTGATAAACAAAATATCACTTCCTCTTAGCAGCAGCATTTAACTTTTCTGGACAAAACTTGTTGTCAACTTTAATCCAAACCATTATTGAATTCCATCATCAGTTCAACCCATTTCCATGTTCGCCTGATTTTGAAGTGTGCAGAACTAGATTTTGCAACAAAACCATTTAATAAAAATGAAAATAATCTTTCCAAGGCTTAACCTCCTGCAGATGTTCAGCACACAGCCTAACTCTGTAAATATAAGCACACAGCACACAGCCTAACTCTGGAAATATAAGAATCCACCACAGCTCTATCTTCCATTAAGAAACTCCCAAATGTACAACATAGCAGAATATGGAACAATTTTTATAGAGCATCTCCAATAGTAGAAATCTCATCCTGCTTCTGCACTAATGCACTACAACAGTATTACTGTGTTGTTATTGAAAACTTCCATTCATGCTGCAGTGTCCAAGACCTTTATCTGATCTACTATATAAAACAAAAAATTATACAAAGGTTCTTCAGGCCATCTATTTTTCTAGTCTTTATTACATACATGTAAACATGCCTACCATCCCTGTCCTATTGTTTCTTTTTTCTTTTTTAATTTTTCTTATATGTATCCATGTATTCATAACTATGTTTTTATTTAACTATTATCTTGTAAGCAATTGACAAATGGACAAATAAATAAATAAATAAATTTAGATTCCCCCCCCCCAAGAACTATTCTAATATTCATAATATTACAACCATAGACATGTCTATATGGCATTGCTACGAACTAGACCTTCAAGATGATCAATCACTGTTGTCCTCACGGTTTTAAATTTCGAAGCTAACTAAAGGAGTTGGGAAGCAGGATCAGTGGTGGAAACTGATCGTTTCAATGGGCCAGAGAAGTGCTGCTGATATTTTGTAGAAAGTATGGAGAGGGAGGGCTAAAGAGAGGCCTAAACATAGAGTAGAATTAGGACATTGTTAATATAATCATATCTGCCAGTAAATGGGATATTTTTCTGGCAGACACTTAAAAATGATAGCTGGAGGGGCTCAGCAGAGATAGGGAATAAAAAGTAGGATAATCCAGAGGAATAAAGAATAGGAATATAAAGACTTCTTTCTTCCTCTAGAATGCTTCACAGAGAAGAGGGAAAAGGCTCTTACAGACCTGGCACCTGGAAAACAGTCATTTAAAAAATATCAGTAACTCCAAACATGCAAAAGAATTTAGGAAATCCAGCAAAGTGGCAAAACACTTGAACTACACCGCCTTCAGTCCGATCTAAATATAGTACATAAAATCATACATTGCAATGTCCTACCTGTCAATGAATACTTCAGCTTCAACCATAAAACACAAGAGCAAACAATAGATACAAACTCAAGATTAACCCCACCAAACTTGATTGCAGGAAATACAACATCAGCAACAGAGGGTCAATGTTTGGAATACTCTACCTGACTCTGTGGTTTCCTCCCCAAACCCCAAAAACTTTAACCTTAGACTGTCTACTATTGACCTCCCACCCTTCCTAAGAGGCCTGTAGGGGATGTGCATAAGCGCACCAACGTGCCTACCGTCCCTGTCCTATTGTTTCTTTTTATTTTTCTTATATGTATCCATGTATTCATAACTATATTTTTACTTATACCTATTATCTTGTAAGCAATTGACAAAAATAAATAAATAAAAATAAAATAAAACAATATACAGCACTGGGTTTAGGGAAATTCTGAGGACTTAACTAGAAACCCAGAGAGAAAGCAGTCATCTGGCTGCAACAAAATCATTTGAGGGTTAGCTCACAATTTCCAGCAGTTCAGTAGAATGTAGTAACAACAAACAAACCCTAATTCTTTAAATTATGTCCATGGAAGAAGTTAGCAGATGTATCAAATGATACTATTCAAGTGAATCATGTGAAATATTTATCAAGGTACAGGTTATTATGATATGCTCCTTAACATCTAGGGTGATCTTCTGGCATTAACTTGTCATATCCTTCTCACTATATGTTTAACACTTCCTTGAACTGTTGCAATTAAGGACCTATTAAGCGGTTTTCCTAAGTTTGTTTCCAAGAAGGAAGTCCTGATGGGAAAAAAAAACACTAAGAGCATAAACGATTAGCAAATTCTGGAGGCAGAAGAGCTGGTACACAAAAGATGGGCTACCCTCTCTTTTCTCCCCACTTCTGCTGCCACACACTGAATGGCAAAAGAAGGAGAGGAAAGGGTCTTAGACTCTCCTGCTGCCAATAAACAAATGGCCCTGAGAATTAGTGGCCAGGGGTGTGCCTGCAGGAGCCTCAAGGGACCAATAGCATTGGACCAGCCCCTCCCTAACTTACCTTGGAACTATTCAGTACAGTCTGATGGTCCAACATACTTTAAGTTGGCAGATGCTGAAAAACACCATTTTGAAGCAGAGCAAGAAAAGAGGGGAGAAGTCCACCTTTGCAGTGGGCCACAGTTGGATGTGGTGGTGCACTTATGGCTTCAACAAATAGCTAGAGGGGTGTCTTTATGCTAGGCCAGGCAGGACCCCCTCATTCCATTAGCACTCTTTGGGGACGGAGATTTCCCCACCAATTTGTTTTTGTGGGGAAAAAATATCACTATATTCAGCCATGCCTTGCTATTCTCTGCGCGAACTCTACCCCAGGTTCGTGTGTGTGTGTGTGTGTGTGTGTGTGTGTGGTGTGTGGTTGTATTTTTAAAAAAGAAAATATATTCTAATCCTAATAATCCCTTACTTTTGTGCATGTTCCTATGGGGAAAAGAAATGAAGAAACTGATATACCAGCCCTGGCAACCTAAATAAGGAATGAGCCATGACACCTGCAGCACATCACAATACATGGACAAGCTGTATAACACTCCTGCCTTAAGCTCTCAGAGGGAACATGGGAGGGGGTGAAGAGCAACATCAAGCACACACAATGGGTTAAAGCCTTCAATCCTTGCTTTAATATCTAAGTCCCGGGCACACCCAGCAGAGCTCTCCAAGGCATCCTGCACCATGTCGAAGAGTTCTGGAGGGGACAGATGGCTAAACGAGCTTGGTTACAAGCTGGGCCAAACGCTAGGGGAGGGCAGCTATTCAAAAGTAAGGGTAGCCACCTCAGCCAAATACAAAGGCCCTCTAGCCATCAAAGTAGTAGATCGACGCCGGGCACCCCCTGACTTTGTACACAAGTTTCTCCCACGAGAGCTGTCCATCTTACGGGCAATTCGTCATCCCAACATTGTACGTGTTTTTGAATTCATTGAAGTTTGCAATGGGAAACTTTATATTGTGATGGAAGCTGCTTCCACTGACTTATTACAACTGGTGCAACAACTGGGGAAGCTTCCCTGCATCCCAGAAGCTCGAGACATCTTCCTCCAAGTCGTGAGCGCGGTACGTTACTTGCATGACCGAAATTTGGTGCATCGGGACCTTAAATGTGAAAATGTACTACTCACCGCAGATGGACGTCGGGCAAAGCTGACTGACTTTGGCTTTGGCAGGGAGTCACGTGGGTATCCAGACCTTAGCACCACATACTGCGGCTCTGCTGCTTACGCCTCCCCAGAAGTGCTGCTGGGCATTCCCTATGATCCTAAGAAGTATGATGTGTGGAGTCTGGGAGTAGTACTGTATGTGATGGTTACTGGATGCATGCCCTTTGATGATAGCCACATCCACAGTATGCCCCGCCGTCAAAAGAAGGGGGTGTTCTATCCCGAGGGCATCCCTCCCTTACCTGAACCCTGTAAGTCCCTCATTGCCCAATTGCTTCAGTTTAGTCCAGCTTCCCGACCTGGAGTAGGGCAAGTGGCCAAAAACAGCTGGCTGAAAGGAGGAACCTTAAACAAAGAAACCTCTTCTAAATAGTCTGACCCAGGACCACTGAATACTGCTGAAGCTCAGCTGTCCTTCAGCTGTTGCAAGGCAGGGGGAAATGAACCAATGCTAAAACATCATTGACAAGGGTGGAGCTCCAGAGCCAAGCTGGGGTTACAAAAAGAGGAAAGAACTCTCCTCCAACATTCAGACAACCATTCGGGATTACGGGAGGAAACGCTTTGACACAACAATATGAAGTTGAAGGAGACTGAATTCAAGGACTTCCATGATATAGAAGAGGCAGTGAAATAGTGATTGGAACACCCCAAACCTTGCAAAAACGGGCATCAGTGCAACCTGTGGCAGATGAAAAGAACTATGATCCTTGCCAAAAGACTTGGACATCATCACAGAATCTACACTTGACAATGTGTAGGTGAGGCAATGAGATTTACCACAACATGATGTTGTCTGAAGTCTAATTCACAAATAAACCCTGAAGCTTCCATCTGTTGAGTTCTACGTGCTTTTAATCCTTTGCACCCTGGGTTTCTTCCCTTTAATTAGACATAAATGAGAATGTTGGCTTGTTGAGGATACACCCATCATTAAGTTTTCTTATTCTTTTAGGGAGACCTCCTTCTAGGAGACCCACAAGATGCTGAGATGAGAGAAGTGAGCTTGGACAGAAAAAAAACTCTTATTCGGATCTCAGTTTAGTTTCAAAGCTTGCTCACTGCCTGTAAAGTCCCTCAGAAATCAAATAAATTAACCCTTCCATATTGTAATCAAATTCTTAAAAGAGATCATTTTAAGCACCTACTTCAGCCTGTATGAATGTATGAGAGAAGGGTAGGACTCCATGTGGGAGTCACCTGGCTAAAATAGGATATTCCTATCAAGTAGAGGCTTGTAGTTTTCAATAACTTTGGCATTGTTAAAACTCTCTTAAGATCAACTAACTTAAAGTACTTACTGTGAGATTAAGAGTTGTACTGGTATCTTTAAAGAAAATGAGCCAAAGTGGCAAATCTATGGTCATATCTATATATCTCCATCTCTAGCTATGGTAAAAATGAAAGAATATATAAATGTGGACTATAAGCCTAATCTTTGTATAAAAAAATAAGTTAAAAATAAAACTTTAAAAAAGACATCCAAGTCTTAGCCAAGACGTCTAAGACCGACTTCTATATTAAAACAAGTGGCTAAGAGGGCAAAATGTTTCACTTTATTGGATAGTGCCCACATCCCTCTTAATATGGGAAAATCATCCCAAACCCAAATTGCCCCAAAACTCTCCCCATGTTATTGCCTTCATCTTGCCTCAGGTCCATGAGAAAATACAGTGGTACCTTGGTACTCAATTGCTTTGAAACTCAGTGAGTTTGGTACTCAACACATTTTGATGCAGACATTTTATCCTGATACTCATTGTTTGTTTGGTACTCAACACACAAGCTAGAACTTGTCGGTGTCGGCTGCCTTGTGACTCATTACATTATTCCTTATGGGAAAAAATTGTTTGATATTCATCATTTTTGGTACTTGTCCCACTTCCCGGAACCAATTAACAATGAGTACTGAGGTGCTGGTGTAAATCTGAATTTGCCATAAACTATATTGTATCAACATAAAATTTCCCCCATAAGCTGTCACCAGTGCTTCAAGGTACACAAAACCAGTAACACTTACTCACCTTCTATGTTGGAGGTGAGGTCAAGTGATCAGCTGAGGTACGACCAGAGGTATATTTAGCAATGTTGAAATGCACACGTGCCTCTTCCTCTCCTTTGGTGATTAACCAGCCACTACTGAAGCAATCACAGAGTACTTTAAACCTAGTATAGCCATTAATTTTAAATAATTGATTTTTTTTAATTTGTAAAGGTTTGCTATTTATTTATTTACTTACTTATTTATCAAACTTCTTAATAGTCTATCTCCCTCATAAAGAGGTAGCTACAACAACTGTTTGGGTTCATTTGATCATCCAAAGGAGTGTAGTTTTACTTCTTTCTGACAATACCTTTTATAAGAAACATAATATTCTGTTATCTATCTTATAACTGAGAGCAATTTATTCTTTATTTATTTAAGAAAATTTACATGGCTGCTAAAACTCACTCTCAGCAATTCCAGACATCTTACAAGGATTTCACCTTCAAAACATTGTCATTTACATCCAGCTTTCCCACCCACCCACCTCTCTCCTCAAACTCATCTACCCCTTTATGTTTTCAAATAGGGGTTCTAATTTTTGAGAGCAACAAAAAGACACCCTCCCCAATAATTTTATTTAATTAGGTGCCTTTCAAATCACTTTGACTAATGGAAATTTCCTGGATTACTCCTTGCAATTTTCTTGGCAAGGTTTTCAGAAGTGGTTTTCTCTTTCCTCCTTCAGAGGGTTTGGAAAATAGGCCCAAATTTACCCATCTGGGCAATCCAAGGCGGGATCAGAACTTGGTTCTCCTGTTTTCTAGCCTGATGTTTAATCACTATACCAAACTGGCTCTCTTCTCCATTATGGAACCTTATTTGGAGAGTTATCTTCTTCCTGCAATATATTAAATGGCTCCAACACAGATACTGTTATTTTAGATCCATTTTGAAAACTTGTTTTAACATATGTTGGCATTTTTTCTCCTAGGAGAATTAAAGCAGTGAAGAGGTTTTCAAACAAGACACTCAACTATCTGTTTCAAAGAACTGGAAAAAACTATTGTCAGAACTGATTGCAGCTAACAAGAGATTTTTGTTCAACGTAACACTTGCCTCTGGGCAGTGGGAGAATGCCTCATGTTGGCAGCTCCTATTAAAATGAACTATGGAGAGAAAGGGATCCACAGACCACCCGCAAACTAGGTCTCCGCCTCTACAACCCCTTTTCCTTGTAGTTATTGTTTGATACCTGTTTTCTTCCAGTACCTAAGGGAAAAATCCCTCTGCTTTTCCTGCCAAAGTTTTGGAATCTCTTCACCAACACTCATCCCCTTTGGCTGCTTGCACTGGGGAAAATAAAACCACCTCAGGATTATATAAATGAGTAAACAATCATAATTATATGAGCATTTCCCAGCCGGATGAGCAAAATATTCCACTGATCATTGTAACAATGAAGCATATGCTTAATGATTACAGGCCCATGTTTTGTTTGATCCATTTGTAAGGCATTTTAAGCCTATAGCTCAAAATATACAGTGCATTTTCATTTTATCAAATCTATGTTTCCAAACAAGCAAATCATAAAGTATACCACTCCAAAAGTTAGGAGGAGTTCTCATTTTTCCTGTGGATATGCTTCATGTCGAAACTTTTTATAAGGTATGAAAAAGTATTTAAGAGCAAAAAGAATAAGTGGGAGGGACAAGAGTTTCAAAATGGCTGGGCCTGACCACTGGATGTCAATCCTCCAAACCACATATCTCCACTTGTCCAAAAAGCTAGATTCTTTTGTGAGGATACTATAGGGAGCTTTAAGATTTTTCCTCTATGGCCTACCCAATCTAGATCTTTAGATTGAAATGTTGATCACAAACTCAAGAGGGTCATGCCATCCAAGGATGTTTGCTATATGGGGCAGTGATGAAGTTTCATCTTGTTACTTGTGCCAATGTGGACCTTCTTCCGCGGTGGCACCTTTGCATGGAGTTTTTTCCTTTTTGTTATCTATGAAGCCCTTCCTATTGTCTTTTATGCTACTATTTTAAAGCAATTTTTCACCCATAACTTAAGAAGGCTCTGCTTCCACAATGTGCTTAACATAAATACAATCCTAATCAAATTTCCCTATTAGAGGTTTTGGCAAAAGACACTCCCACTAACTGGTCAAAATTGATAATTTAGGGAACACCGTGGTCTTGAGTACTTTTCCCAGGAACTGCTTAGCATCCCACAAGCATCTATTCTAAGACATGATTGACAAAGCTTCGTATAATAACCAGACTTTCTCCATTGGCTAGGGAGAAGCTCTGGGAAGAGCTTCATCATAGCAGCAAATCAATATTTAAGTTACATTTTATGCTGCCTGCCCATAACAATACCTTTTAACTGACTACTGCAATTGCAAAAGTTTCTCCATATGAATTGAATTTTTAGAAAATTGATTAGACAATCAAATATGTATCTACTGTATAGTGTAATACTAACGAAGTAACAGGTTTTCAATTCAATTGTATAGAATGTGAAGGATGTGTGTTTTTGTTTTATTTTTATAGTTTTCTTATGTAAGATGTACACCGAAGATGGCATTTAATTTCGTTGTATGATGTGCAATGACAATTAACCAAACTAAACTATGATTGAAGACTCTAAAAGTTGGCTTACCAAAATTGTAGTCCCCAACATTACAGGTAGGTAGCTATAGGTCTTACTCTGTTGATTGGTGATAGAGAAACTGCTGGATGGTATTGGCGGAAAAGCAAAAGACAATACATGGTGCTGTTGCAAACTAAATTTTGTGAATTCTCAAAATTCCATTTCTTTCTCCTAGATGTATCCTTAAAATGTCCCTCCTTAGTTTTAGTGTTTTCCAAACTGTATATTTCTAGTCCATACCAAAGCTCCAAAGTCCAAAGGGATTGTGCAATTGGCATTCCACAAGAGAACATATTGCAGAGAGCTTCCATGTTGAGTAACATCTTCCTTCCATCACAAGCTTTGCATTGCAGAGGTGCCTTTATTTTCCTTTATTTATAAATTGTCTGGCGTATTTGTTCCTGCCAAACAAGAAAATGGTTTCATGTATTTCAGAAGCAGGTAGTGAGCATGGTGAAGTTAATAATGGGACCACTTCACATCTGAATACAGCCAAAATGTCTTCGACAAAGGCCACTTCTTCCGGACTAATCTTCTTCAGCTATACACTTTCCAGGGTTTCTACTTTTCTATTTTTCTACTTGCATTTTTACATGCTTTTGAACTGCTAGGTTGGAAGAAGCTGGGAGAAGTAACGGGATGTCAGCCTTCAAGATTTCTTCCTTTATTTCTTTTTCTCTGCTTTGCATTTTTCGGCTGCCATAAGTAACGGGAGGGGGACATGGGCTATGATATATTTGGGAAGCGTGCTGGAGTGTGTAGGAAACGAAACTGTATATCTAGGGGAGGGGGAGCTTTACTTAAGTTTCTATTCCTTGCTTTTCTATTCCTTGCTATGCGCAACTGCGACTCCTTATCAAACTATGCCAAGGTCAACGGACAGAGGCCTCATCACCACCTGAAGATGCCCACATGATGCTATGCATTATTTCTCATTGGAGGAGCAATATGGACTGTTGGGGGTGGGAACGTTGCCATCACTTTGTATATGTGGTTTTCGTGCTCATTTCTTCAGATTCAGAATTCTTTTGTTGCTACCACTTTGATTTCCAGTAAAAGATATCTTTACTCTAACAAAATGGAGTTTAAGTGTTTCTTTCTTGGATATTGAAGGGAGCACCAGCTGACATTATTCTGAATCTCACTTTTACCAGCCCACCCGGAGAAAACCCAAATTTTCTTCCGAGGGGGTTTGCTAACAAACAATGTCTAGCCCAGCCAGCGACCAAGAAGACCAGGGAGCGACTGGAGGACCTGAATCCCTGCTGATGGAGGGAGCAGAAGAGACTGACTTCTTAGCAGAGCTAAGTCTTGGCGAAACCCCAGCTGTGAAGCCTAAATGGTCCCTGGGAGTCGGTTGGAAGGATCCTGAGGAAAGGCCCCCTCCAGGAGTGACCACGACCCGTCGCCGAGGGAAAGAAGAGCCATGGCAGGAGAAGGAACGGAGAGGCTTCTCACAAATGCAAGCCGAGCAATTTTCACATGAAGCTGCCGGAGAGGCTCCAGCTGATCAAAGGTACGAGGGGGAAGAGGGGGAGGTAGCCCCAGGCAGAAGAATCAGAGCAGCCACCCCCATAAATCAACCTGGGCCGGCGCAACAAGCAGCAGCAGCAGCACAGGGCCCCCCGGCTGGGGGGATAATTGCCAGAAGGCGTAGAGCTGCAAGAGTGCCTCCGTTGGAAGTAAAATATGGAGGGGACCCCCAGGAATTGGGATTTTTCCTAGCACAAGTTTGGAGCCACATGGAGGAGTATGGGCAGGATTTTTCCTCAGAAGCGGCCAAAGTCAGGTGTGTGACCAGGGCTTTGGAGGGAACGGCTGCAAAGTGGATGGTGACTTTGCATAATGATAATGCCCCTCAGCTGCTGAATTATGACCAGTTCATGACAGCATTGCGCACTAGATTTGAAGATCCCCTAGCTGAACGCAAGGCTAGAATCAGGATGAAAACCATAAATCAGGGGCGAAGGTCCGTAGCTGATTACACCCAGGAGTTTAGGGAGCTGGCGTGCCATATCCGCGGCTGGTCCCAGGGAGCCCTGATAGAGGCTTTTAAGGATGGGCTAAATGAAGATGTTTATCAATGCTGCGTGGCCAGAAGAGACCCTGGTGAGCTGCAGCAGTGGTACGTGCTGGCAGCAGAGGTGGAGATTGACCTAACCCGAAACAGACGCCGGGGGGTTTTTGTCTTGAGGAATCCCCCCCCCCCCAGGCCTCAAGAAACCTTAAAACCCCTGAAGGGAAGACCAGCGGCAAAACCCAGAACCAGAGCATGTTTCCGATGTGGGAAAGAGGGCCACTGGGCTGCAGACTGCCGTGCCAAGCTGGAACCAAAGGGGGCGCCAGGAGGAGGGAGAAGGTCTGAGAGGCCTCCAGCCACGCCTCGTGGATCGGCGCTAAAGGCGGAGGAGGTTGTAGAGGTCACCCCTCTAAAAAGAGGGGGGTTGGGAACTCCAACCTCTTCTGAAGGGAGTGAATCCGAACTGGAAGACGACGCACTGGTAAGTCCGAACCAGGGCCCTATGACCATTCCAGTGAGATTAAAAGTATCCACGTCGGGGGCTGAAGGGGACATGTTGGCTTTGTTAGACTCTGGGTGCACAAGGTGCGTAATCAGTGCAAAGATGGTAGAGAAGCTGGGCTTAAGGCTAAAGACTCTGAAAACGCCCATAGCTTTTTGCCAATTGGATGGATCGGTAGCCGGGGGTGGACCTGCTCATTTTATAACGGAGCCAGTGGAGATGACAATGGGGAACCATAAAGAGACTCTGTGTTTTATTGTGGCTCCTGGGATGGAGCGCCCCTTAATACTGGGTTTGCCTTGGCTCCGGAAATGGAACCCCCATGTTAATTGGAGGAGGGGATCACTACGCATACGCACAGACCAACCCCCAGAAAAGGAAGGGAAATCCAAGTTGAGACCCAAAGCTCCCATAGAATTGGCTTCTACTGGCACCGAGACTCTGAAAGGGGAGGAGAAAATTCCAGAGGAATACTGGGACTTAAAGGAGGTGTTCAGTGAGAAGGCCTCGGATGAGCTCCCCCCTCACCGCTCAACGGATTGCAGTATCGAATTTTTGCCAGGAGTGAAACTCCCAAAACCGAAACTGTATTCAATGACCCCATGGGAATTAGGGGAGTTGCGGTTATTCATTGAAAAAAATTTAGAACGTGGTTTCATCCAACCTGCTAGGCCCCGGGTGGCGGCTCCAGTGTTGTTTCGGGAGAAGAAAGATGGTTCCTTACGCTTGGTGGTAGACTACCGCAACCTGAACGCCATCTCGGTGGAGAACGTGTACCCCCTCCCCCTGATGAAGGACATGCTGGCCCACCTCGCTAAAGGAAAGATTTTTTCAAAACTCGACCTGAGAGAGGCATACTACCGAATCCGAATCAAAGAAGGGGATGAATGGAAGACTGCTTTCAACTGTCCGATGGGGTGTTTTCAATTCAACGTCCTGCCGTTTGGCCTACAGGGGGCGCCTGCGGTATTCATGCAAATGATAAACCAGGTGTTGCAAGAGCATTTGTACAAAGGAGTGTTAGTTTATCTTGATGACATTCTTATCTACACAGAGACTCGTGATGAGCATGTGAAACTAGTGCGCTCAGTCCTGGAGAAACTTCGAGCGGCCCAGTTGTATGCCAAGCTGTCAAAGTGTGAATTTCACCAGGAAAAAATTGACTATTTGGGCTATCGCATATCGCACGACGGCATAGAAATGGACCCGGGGAAGGTGCAGGCGGTTTTGGAATGGGCCCCTCCCCGTACCAGGAAACAACTGCAAAGTTTCTTGGGATTTGCAAATTTTTACCGTCAATTTATTCCTGCGTTTGCGAAGATCGCGATGCCTATCACGAATCTCCTTAAAACCAAAGGGGAGGTGAAACCGAAGCCCAGTACGCCATTGGAGTGGTCCATGGAATGTCAAGCTGCTTTTGAGAAGCTGAAACGTCTGTTTGCTGCTGAACCCGTACTTAAGCACCCAGACATGGACGTTCCGTTTGTAATCCAAGCTGATGCAAGTGATGTAGCCGTTGGAGCGGTGCTACTTCAGGTAAATGGAAAGGGATACCTGCAACCATGTGCTTATACCTCCCGTAAACTAACTGAAACCGAGAGGAGATGGGCCATCTGGGAAAAAATCTCGAAAAAGCTTGGACCTAAGTATGTGGGACCTTTTCCGGTTGAACGAGTTGTGAATCCTGTGGCGGTTCACTTGACACTGCCAAAAACCCTCCGTCGGATCCATCCTGTTTTCCATGTTAGTTTGTTAAAACCTGAACGTACATCTGATCTGAGGCCTACTCAAGTAGCCCCCCCTGTACCATTGCTCATTGAAGGTGAACAACATTTTGAAGTTAAAGAAATTTTGGATTCTAGGAAGAAGAGGGGTCGAATCCAATATTTGGTTGCGTGGAAGCATTTTCCTTCTTCCCAGTCTGAATGGGTAGACGAGAGAGATGTTAGAGCCCCCCGGCTGGTGCAGGCGTTTCGCACCATGTATCCTGATAAACCCTGAACAATTATGCTGTTGTTGTTTGTTTGTAATATCTTGTCTTTTATTCTTATATTTTCTAGGACTAACGTCTTTTTGCAGGAGGGCCGAATGTCAGCCTTCAAGATTTCTTCCTTTATTTCTTTTTCTCTGCTTTGCATTTTTCGGCTGCCATAAGTAACGGGAGGGGGACATGGGCTATGATATATTTGGGAAGCGTGCTGGAGTGTGTAGGAAACGAAACTGTATATCTAGGGGAGGGGGAGCTTTACTTAAGTTTCTATTCCTTGCTTTTCTATTCCTTGCTATGCGCAACTGCGACTCCTTATCAAACTATGCCAAGGTCAACGGACAGAGGCCTCATCACCACCTGAAGATGCCCACATGATGCTATGCATATTTCCTCATTGGAGGAGCAATATGGACTGTTGGGGGTGGGAACGTTGCCATCACTTTGTATATGTGGTTTTCGCGCTCATTTCTTCAGATTCAGAATTCTTTTGTTGCTACCACTTTGATTTCCAGTAAAAGATATCTTTACTCTAACAAAATGGAGTTTAAGTGTTTCTTTCTTGGATATTGAAGGGAGCACCAGCTGACACGGGAGCTCACTCCATTATACAGTGCTAGGGATTCGAACTGCTGATCTTTCTGATCGACAAGCTCAGCGTCTTAGCCACTGAGCCACCGTGTCCCTATGTTCTCCAAAGAAAGGTGTAAATAAAGCAGGGGGGTGGGGTCAACATTTTCATCTAAACTCTTAATCCCAGTTGGCCTGTTGGCCTAAACTTCTTCCCTTCTATAGTTACTCAAATTACTCATTTCAGATATTGCTGGAATATCTGAAAAGCTCAGGAACATTTTTCACATACTTGTGCATTTTAAGCCCAAGAACACATTAAGGCAAAAACTTGTCTACCCCAAGTATAAAACAAAGTGAGCAATGTGGTATATGCAATACAATGCAGTGAGACATGTGCAAATTTGTACATTGGTGAAACAAAGCAGCACAAGTGCATGGTACAACACAGGAGATCTAACCCATCAAGACAAGTTTCAGCAGTCAATCTTGAATGATAAGGGCCACTCTTTTGAAGACACCACAGTTTACATTTTGGATAGAGAGGACCATTGGCTTGAAAGAGGGGTAAAAGAGGTCATTTGTGTTAACATTGAGCAGCCCTCTCTCAACAGAGGAGAAGGGGTAAGACACTACCTATCCCCAATTTAGAATGCAGTCCTTTTGGCTGTCCCAAGAAGATTCCACACCTCTGATTCAGGTGAGCCTGAGGTCACAGATAAAACCCCAAGTAACCACAATGACTCTCAGAGAGTGTTAAGATGAGTCGACTGCAAAGAAAACACAATCTTTCCATCCTCCTCCACCCTCCTGTCAGAAGCCCTCCCACCAACTAATTTCAACTGCCAATAACTGTCCTTCCATCTCCCACAGCATCCAATACAACTGATAAAGCTTCCATGATAGGAAGCAAAACATCTTATTTTTTCTCAAAAAATCAGTCCAGTTGCCTTTTCAAAATAAAAACCACTTTTGATACAACTATGACCTGAATGACTGAGAATCTTCATAGACATTTGCTCAAGAGACACTTCCTACTTCTACAGCAAGTCTTTCTAATTGGCTGTTACCATGACAACTAAAAGGCATCCAATCAAAATGTTTTTCTAGAAGTCAGTGATCTCAAGACTAATTGAATTGCAAATAAGTAAGGACAATGGTTCTGCCACCATTATTTCTCATTGGATGTGACAAATGCGGATCTGTGAAGAAATCTATAACAATCAGGTGACTAATTGTAAGTCCTCCTGATTCTCAGTTGCAGTCTCATAGGAATGCACTAAATCCTAAGTGGGAAAGAGAATAGGATAAATACGAAGAATGTCCTTATTTTCTGTAATTTTATGAACCATTCTGAAGCTCTATAGGTGGCTTACAAATATTAAAAATAATTCAACAGCGATGTTTAAAATCATAGACCAGGAAGGGACCTTAGAGGTCTTCTAGTCCAAGCCACTGCCCAAGGCAGATGTTCTTATACTATCCAAACAAAATGTTATCTAATGTTTTCTTGAAACTTCCAGTGAGGAGCACCTACAATTCTGAGAGGCAAGGTGTTCCATTGATGAATTGTTCCCACTGTTAGGAAACACCTCCTTAGTTTTGGATTGGATCTTCCTTTGACGAGCTTCCACCCATTGTTTCTTACCCTGGCCTCAGGTGCTTTGGGAAATAAATTGACACCCTTTTTCCTGTGACAGCCTTTCAAGTATTGCAACAGCTACCTTCTCTTTGTTAGGATAAACATACTTAGTTCCCTTAACCCAGAGATAGGGAACTATGACCCCTTTATGACTTGTGAACTTCAACAGTTGAAACCCACAAGTCCTAAAAGGACCATGGTTTTCCCGCCGCCCCCTGCCTTAGGCATTATTTGTATGATTTAACCTCCTTATCATATCTGTTGTTCTTCTCTGCACTCTTTCTAGGATCTTGGCATCTTTTTGTATCCTGGTAGCCAGAACTGGATGCACTGTTCCAAGTGTGTCCTTATTAGTGCACTATAAAGTAGTATCATTGCTTTCTGTCATGCCCCTGGTGGAGACTGACTCTGAGGGAGAGGAGAGGATCAGGGAAAAACATGGTCTACTCGGGAGGAGAGGGCCATGATCCTCTTCATGGGTTGCAGGTGTGAGGTCTGCATAAGGGTTTGAACCTGCATGCTAACAGACGCTGGAGACAAATTAGTGTTTTATTCCTAGAGGAGGTTTATCTTGGTTGGTGTTCTTCCAATGGACCGTACCTGGTTATCTTCCTGAAGTTGGCAATTATTTATCCTGGTTTGTCATGGAACTTTATTCAGTGCGGTTTGTTTTTGGTTTTTGCTTCGTTATCGGCTCTTTGAATTTGAACTGTGTTTTCTTTTGTTTGGAATGTTATTTTGAAAATAGTTTAATCTTCAACTGTGAACAATTAAACAGTGAAGCCAAGTTAAAGGCATTAAAGGACCTTTATTTATGTTTTGGTTTTTGTTATATTTCTGATACACTCTGCGTCATCACAGCTTTCCATATCTTGATAATATCCTCTCTTGATGCAACCTAGGACTGGATTGCCTTTTTTTGGCAGCTGCAGCACACTGCTGGGTTCATACCTAAACAGTGGGCAACTATGACTCCTTGATTCCTCACACAGGCATTACTGTTGAGCCTGATAATGCCTATTCTATATCTGTACGTTTTGGGGTTTTTGCCTAAGTAGGATCTTACTTTTCTCACGATTGAACTGCATCTTGTTGGATAGGGCCCAGTGCTCAAGTTTGTCAAGATCCTCCTGGATCTTGAGCTTATCTTCTAGAGTGTTATCAATTCCCTCCCAGCTTGGGGTCATCTGCAAATTTGATGAGTGCCTCTTCAATCCCCTCCTCTGTGTCATTTATGAAGATGTTGAGCACTGGGCTCAAGACAGAACCTTGCAGTACCCCACTGCATGCTTTACTCCATGTAGATATAATTCCTTTTTCTATATTTAATTTCAAAATCTTGCATCACTTCTTCAGTGAACAATGGTGAGTAGCAATAGTCTGAAGATAATTGTTAGACATAACGACCATTCATTCTGGAATTCCAACACAAAGGGTCCCGGGCAGAAAGTATGGAAGCTAGCAGGACAGCAATGAAGCTTGTAAGAGAGAAGCCTGTGGTTTCCATACTGAAGGGAACTGATGTCAATGCAACCAGCTTCCGCTCATGGACTTAGTATCTGAGAATCTTCTGCTGAACAGCAATTTTGTGAATGTAAGATTACATATCTAGGCAGACAAGTTGTACTTCCATGCCTACCATGAAGTTAGATTAGGAGCACTTCCATGTAGCCACCTTAAGCAGAATGTCTCCTTTTTGTGGGGGAAGTGGAGAGCCTTTAGCGATTCTTGACTCCTGGCTATTGCTTAAACAAGTTTCTGCAGATTTGTCCATGCTTCAGCCTTCCTAGAGCTGAAACAAAGAGCTGAGCCCAGGAGCACCCAACAGGCTTAGTGCCTAAGGTAAACTAGAACTCACGGGCTCCTGATTTCTAGACAGGTGCTTTAGCTGCTACACCAAACCTGGTCTCCTCTTATGGTGGATGGAAATTAAGCCAGTTTAAGAAATCACTATCTGATTTTCAATCTTTGGCAATGATGCTGTATAGGTGCTTTAGCAAAAGTAAAAGAAAATTATGATTAAAAAAAGAAAATAGCAAAAACAATGGCATTTAGACTTATATACTGCTTTCTGATGCTTTACAGCCCTCTCTAAGTGGTTTACAATCAGCAGATTGCCCCCCAACAATCAAGTCCTCATTTTACCCACCTCAGAAGGATGGAAGGCTGAGTCAACCATGAGTCTCTAAGTCGGTAAGTGTGAGTTTTGTTTTCTCTTTGACAGTTTATATACCACTTTCACTATTATTTTCTTGTTTTTTGTGTTATTAGTTTAAAAACAATAAAATAAATGTAAGTCATGATGCTGGATTCTTCTTGGATGACAGTTACCGTGGACCACAAGCGATGGATTCCCCTCCTTCTTTAACTCTGCCAGCAGAGCAAACACTTCTCATTCATTCTACAGGCAGGTCTTTGGAGGCAAGTGGTTTCCATTTGCATAAGCACACAACATCCAGAAGTCATAGAATTGTTCAGCTGAATGGCCATCTAGTCTTATGTTCTGCTCAGCGCAAGAGCTGCTTATTCAAAATGAGCATTTCATTATTTCAGTGGTACAAGGAAACCATCCCCATTTCACCCTTCTTGCTGCCAGATGGGGAAACTAGCAAAATTGTGTCAATTTCATCCCAGCCCTTGTGCCCAATCCAAAAAGACCCCTTCTGCCAGGGCTTGGCTTCCCAATTCCCCTGAAAAGAGTTTCAACAAGCCGAAAGCATTATTAGATTCTAGCTCAGCAAAACTAGGAGACACACCTTTCTGGGGATAAGGGTAGGAATCAGAGGTGGTATTCAGCAGGTTCTGACTAGCTCTGGAGAACCGGTAGCGGAAATTTTAAGTAGTTCAGAGAATCAGTAAATACCACCACTGACTAGCCCTGCCCCCATCTATTCTCTGCCTCCTGAGTCCCAGATGATTGGCTGGGTCTTCTTTTGCACAGGAGAACGGAGCTGGAAAGCAGGTTAGTGGGGTGGGGAGGGAATGGAGATTTTGCAGTATCCTTCCCCCACCAAGCCAAGCCCACCAAGCCATACCACACCCACCAAGCTACGCCCACAGAAACAGTAGTAAAAATTTTGAATCCCACCACTGGTAGGAAGTGGTTTATACTCCCTCCTGTTTAAAATTTTCAGAGATCTGTGGGTTCCTTGCTTCCTTGATGTAGTCAACTGAGCACATACAGAGGATCCTTCCTCTCTTGCTGTTTTTCTTTCTTGCAGTTTTGGCTGCTCCCTTATTAACCACCTCAGTTTCCTGTACCTGTCCCATTTCCCCAGTTCTAAGTCATTTACAAGTTTTTTAAGAGGGGAGGGAAGCCCATTGTTTCACCAACTCACCAATAGATTGGTTAAAAAGCAAGGTTCAGGAACTCAGGACAATATGTGCAGAGAGGCAATAATTGCCAATAGAGTAGGAATGTATCCAACATAGTGTTTGCTAGATATAGTAGTTGAAGCAGAGGCAGTATCCACAATGAAATGAATCAATATTATTTATTTATTTATTTATTAGTTTTATATACCACCCCTCTCCCTGCATGGACTCGGGGTGGTGTACAGCCGAAATTAAAAACACAATGCAAATACAATATTTAAAAACAATTTAAAAAGATTAAATAAGGTGGCTAAAAGGTAAAACTCAATCGAGAATATAAATCTAAAACCAATTAAAAACCAATTTAAAACCTTATAAAAACCCTAGGCCAGACCGGCTTGATGAAATAGGTAAGTTTTCAATGCGCGCTGGAAGGTCAAAAGGTCAGGGATGGTCCTCATCTCTGGGGGCAATTCGTTCCAGAGGGAGGGTGCCCCCAAGGAGGAGGCCTGCACCCTCAGGGTCGCCAGCCGTCCAGCCGGTGGCACCCCTAGGAGACCTGCCCTATGGGAGAGCATGGGTGACTGGAGATCGATGGCGGCAGTAGGCGGTCCCATAAG
This sequence comes from Bungarus multicinctus, assembly GCA_023653725.1. Lineage (NCBI taxonomy): Eukaryota > Metazoa > Chordata > Lepidosauria > Squamata > Elapidae > Bungarus > Bungarus multicinctus. The sequence goes on from CM042838.1 coordinate 7,848,795, forward strand.
TACCCAGGTCCCAAGCCATGGAGCGCTTTAAAGATGGTCACTAGCACCTTGAATTGCACCCGGAAGGCTACCGGGAGCCAATGCAGCTCACGCAAGAGTGGTGTAACATGGGAGCTCCGAGAAGCCCCCAAAACCACCTGTGCAGCTGCATTTTGCACCAACTGGAGCCTCCGGGTGCTCTTCAAGGGGAGCCCCATATAGAAAGCATTGGCATAGTCTAGGCCAATAACAGACAGATCATGCAGCGTTACTTGTGTTGGCAGTGGTTGGAAACCATTACTTTTGATGCAAAGCAGAAAAGATGGACAGTTAGTGAATGAATGGTTGCAAGTTGAGGACTACCTGTATTCTGTTGTTGACCTGATTCTGGGGACAACCTGGAAAATGTGTATGTACAGATAGTGCCCTGTATGTACAAAGGGCACCTGCTTCTTCTTCTTCTGCCATATCCATCATTGGACGTTGGTGATCATGTTGGCGATCCTATTTTTATCAACAGCCACTCTAAAAGGTGCTGCTGCCAGTCCCTTAGATTTTGAAACCATGATGTTCTTCTTCTGCCTGGACCTTGTTTGCCTTCAATCGTTCCATGGCGGATTAAGTGAAGAATGCCGCATTTTTCTAGATATCGCATCACATGTCCAAAATATTCTAACTTTTTGCTTTTTAATGGTTTTGATTATTTCCCTTGGCTTTCCCAGGCAGTTTATCACCACCTCATTTCTGATTTTGTCAACCCAGCTTATATGCAACAGCCACCTGTAAATCCACATTTACCAACTCTCTAGGGAGTAGAGACCAACTCTCCACTCCTTAGAGCATGATAGAAAAGATGTAACATCTGACAAGCCTAGTTTTCAATCTTAGGCTTATATCATGACTGCAAAAGACCTTGGGCACCTGCAGGGCTGTGGAAAGTCCCCAGGAGAATGCCCAATGTCCTGAAATACCAGGGACGCCCCCGCCCCCGCATGTCCCTAAAGAACCTCCATATGTGCTAAAGAATATCTTGATATCTTATCTACTATATGCCAGACTTTCTGGGTGATTCCTGTGTTTCATGGCTGGGCAGAGTGTAAGAAAAAAATATGAAAATAAGAATCTCAGTGTGATTGGGGCTTCCGCTCTGTTAGAGGGGCCCTTCTTTGTTCAGCTGAATAAATGCAAAATCTATTCTAAAAGGCAATCTCTGGTTCTTTCGTATATTTTTACCAAGCCATACCTCGAATCTGGCCCAACACTGTTCTCTTTTGAGACTCAGCAATGGTACATCTTTTCTGCTTTGCATCAAAAGTTATGGTTTCTAACCTCTGTCTTCATGGTGGGTTAGGGGCCAATTGAGGACAATATTGTGCTTTCATGTCTTTTAGAATCAGTAAGAGGGCTGTCTTTATACCAGGGCTGCAGGACATGCCATTAAGCAAAAGCACTATGCTGTCATAGACCGGAAGCCTATGTTCATGGACTCCACAAGGTCATGCACTAAGTTTTTTTTTAATATTTCTGAAAGCAATTCACGCTGCAATATGATTAATCACATTGTCAAAATTGTCAACTTTCATTTTCCAAACATTAGGGGTGCTCAAAAATTGTGACATGACTTGACGGTTGTGAAGATGCTTTGGTTACTTTAATCTCATTTTGATATGCATGGTAAATAACTATTTAAATATCATAACTTTTCAGACCAGCAAGTCCCCAGCAAACAATTCAGACCAGCAATTCCTCAGTGCCATCAAAGAAGAACATTATTCTGTGGGCAATGAGTTGGGTGGAAGATGTATTTTTTCATTTCACTCCAGAGAAAGGCTCAAAAACAGGAAAACCTGCTCAAGTGATTACAGATAATCTGGTGTATTTCATGAATTGACAAAAGCTTGAAGGCCACTGGAGGAGATTCTACAAACATTTAAATTTGGGGTTTTATTGTTAATTTATTGGAGTTGGGCTATATTTTAGTGGCAGCTTTAGGATGTTTAATCTTCTTTTAACTTTTATAATGTGGAATATTTTATAGTTGGCTGTACACTGCCCTGAGTCCTTCGGGAGAAGGGCGGTATATAAATGTGTAAATAAATAAATAAATAATACTGGCTGTGGAGGTGGTGACATGCACTGGGTAAAGGTCATGCCAGAACATCCACCTTGCTGGAGCTGATTGACTGGTCTGAAGGTATATATGGGCCACCTTTGACGTGCAAACTGATTACAGCAGAAATAAAGAAGTTCATTGATGAACCAATGCAAGTACTACAGTGGCCCTGTCACACTCAATCAATAGACAGACGTGTGAAACAGGTCACAAAGGCAGCAAGCAGAGTGTAGACACAGAAGAAACATGAGAGTTATATCAGAAGCCAAGAAGCAAGTCGGCAGCTGATGTTGAAGAACAAATCAAAACAAGACTTGGTGAAACTTGCTTAAACATTTTTGTAGCTCAGATCATTGCTTTCTGATGTTAGTTTATGTTTGCATGGATTATTTTTTGCTCAGCTAAGTAAGATTCATATAGCACCAGGTGTAATGTTGAGAAGATAAAATTAATAGTATTTGTGGGCAGGGGTGGGATTCTACAGGTTCGCACCTATTCGCTAGAACCGGTTGTTAACATTCTAAGCAGTTCAGAGAACCGGTTGTTAGAAGAAATTACTGGCCTAATCCTCTAAGAAAGGCAGGAAGGAAACATTCTGGTGTTGCTTACAGAAACTGCCTCTCCGTTAACCCTTATTACATTCTTGGCAGGACTAGACTTCCTGTCTCAGGAACGTCTGGAGTTTTTTTCCCCTCCTTTGCTGGTACTTTGCTTGTGTGGAGTGACCATTCAAAGTTACAATGGCACTGAAAAAAGTGACTTATGACCATTTTTCACATTTACAACTGTTGCAGCATCCCCATAGTCATGAGAGGCCAGGCGAGGAGATGCGTGCCTCGATGTGAGTGATATTGAGTTGGCCACGCCCAGCAAATAACATGACCACCAAGCCACGCCCACCACCTAAGCCACGCCCACAGAACCGGTTGTTAAAAAATTTGAATCCCACCCCTGTTTGTGGGGTATTTGATCAGACATGGATTTACCATACCAAGCCAACCATTGTGCAAGTGCAAAAAATAACAGCAGATTTGAATTCTTATTTATTTATTTATTGAATTTTTATACCGCCCCCTCTCCCAAAAAGGGACTCGGGGCGGTGTACAGCCTACTAAAAACGAACAATATACAATTAAAAATAGATTAAACAAATTAATCCGGCCGAAATCCCATTTAAATAGAAAAATATAACTAATAAATTTAAAATTTAAGAATTATATTAAAATTTAAAACCTAGTTAATTTAAAAACCCCAAAAAACCGTTTACTGGGCCAGGCCGGCCTGTTGAAAGAACAGGGTCTTTACTGCGCGCCGGAAGGTCTGGATGTCGGTAATGGCCCGTATCTCCGGGGGCAAATCATTCCACAGAGAGGGGGCCCACACAGAGAAGGCCCGCACCCTCGGGGTCGTCAACCGGCAACGATCAGGCGGCGGAACCCCGAGGAGGGCAACCCTGTGGAAGCGCACTTCTTGGTGTAAAAACACATATTTTAGAATCCCTCACTGAAAAAAATGCAAAAATTAAATTTTTATCCCATTAAATGAAATGCCCTATTTATGGTTGATCCTGGAAAAAATGTGTTTGCTGTAGTCCAATCCTTTTAACAGTTAAGAAAAATTAGTGCCTTTCACAGATAACAGCAGCAAAGTTCTCCCCTTTTGAATATGTTTTTAAATGGTAGAATCCCTTTAACACATTTACAGACTGTGAGGGAAATGGTCAGCGCAGACAGTGGAAAAAGGAAGCATTTCCTCCTGCATCTAAATTAGCTACACCGTTAAAATAGCCCCTATTGCTGTTACCAGATAGATGGACAAGAGAATTTAGAATATATTCGCATTTGCTAATTGGAAAGATTAAAGAATGTACATAATCATTAATATAAGCTTTGTGAGCAAAGGAAGCTTACAGCTGCATTTATGACTTTATATTTGTTAACCGTAGTGCAATTAATCAAAAAATGTTTCTTTGGAGTTATACAGTTGTCCATCGTTTGTTTTAACCTTAGAAAGGAAAAGAGAAGCTAGTGAGTAAAGAAGAGCTGTTAAGCTGCTTGGCCCAATCAAGGGCCATCTGCTGGGAAGAGAAGGGAAGATGGGGGATGTGGGGAATGGTCTCCTCCAGGAGGTTGGGAAAGCAGCTGGGGTTAAAAGGACAAGGGGACACATGAGGCTTGATAACCCATTGCATCCTCCTTCCCGCAGAAGAAGTAATCTTGAAATCTTGCTGGCTGATGCTTTGAGGCTGCTGGAGTGGGTCAACAGAAAACAAATAAAGAGACTCTTTCCTATGAGCAAGCAACTTTTGAAAATCCATGTTAAAGCTCTTTCTAAACACACACACATGCGCGCGTGACCCCTCTTCTTAGGGGAATCAGTTAATACAAAATGGCCCATTTGCCTTTGCTCCCTTCCTCTTCTACCTCTTTCATATACCTTCATGAAGCTATTCTAAATAAGCCCTGCACTCCTTCTTTCAGGGGAATTTAGATTTCCTTTGGTTTTGCCAGATGGAAGATTTGATACGTAAGATGGAAGGATGCTTAACTTTACCCAAAGTATTGCTTGCTGGATTTCTTTTAAATCTACGATGCCCTTTCATAGCAGCCTTCAAACAAGAAGGAAATAGGGACAGGAGAAAAGTAAAAGTGATCTGATTTAAAAGCTGTGAGATAAAGAATGGTTTAGAATTATTTGTCAAACTGCCCTGCCCCTATAACTGCCTTTCCTAAATGGGCACTTCTACACCAATGTTTTTCAAACTTGACAACTTTTAGATGCGTGAATTTCAACTCCCAGAATTGTCCAACCCATATGCTGGCTGAGGAATTATGGGACAACATTTTAAAGTTGCCAACTATGAAAAACATGGTTCTACACTGTTTAAATACAGCTTAGAACAACATCAGAAAACACAGGTTCCTCAACTTTGATTCATGAAATTGTATTTCAGAATTAATTCTTTAGTGTATGGCGATAATGTTAAAAATGACATCACAATCAGCATATAAAATTATTGTGTTGTGGTGGTGCAGTGGTTAGAATGCAGTACTGCAGGCTATTTCTGCTGATTGCCGGCTGCCAGTAGTTCGGCAGTTCGAGTCTTACTGGCTCAAGGTTGACTCAACCTTCCATCCTCCTGAGGTTGGTAAAATGAGGAACCAGATTGTTGGGGCAATATGCTGACTCTTTAATCCTCTTAGAGAGGGCTGCAAAGCACTGTGAAACAGTATATAAATCTAAGTGCTATTACTATTTATTTACACATTCAAAGGTAGACTATTTATATAGTCAGTATATAAAAGGAGTTGCATACAGAAAGTTTCTGGGGTTTCCCTGATATGCGTTCAGAGCAGGGGTAGGCTACAAGGGGTCAGGAGATCCTCTAGCTAAGATTCTGTACAATTCGGAGAATTCCCAAATCCTATTCCTGGCTGGCCCCATCCACCCCACCCCACCCCTCCCAGGAGTCCCCACGTGGCCCGTTTTGGGATGCAGGTAAGTGCAGGGCATACATGGAGGCTTGGGGAGGGTGACAAACGGGCCTCCTGGAAGTTTGGAAAGGCCAGAAATGGGCCCGTTTCCAGCTTCCAGAGAGCCTCCAAAGCCCAGGATGGCTGTTTTCATCCTTCAGGGGACTCGAGGAAAGCCTCTGGAGCCCGGGGAGGGCAAAAACACACCATGGTGCAAGGAGGCCGACTAGGCCACAGCCACCATGGTCACACCCACCTAGCAACTGGGCAGAGAACCTGTTGTTAAAATGTTTGAAGCCCACCCCTGGTTCAGTAGGCCCTGTCTCACAATATGTCACCCTGCCTGCTTTGGAGCACCACATTCTGAAGAGAAGAACTTTCCCCATTTACAGAGGAAGCTAGCATACTCGCCATGTTGACTCCGAATCCTGTTGAAGCTTGACCAGGTCTGCAAGGTAGATTGAATCCTTTCGGTTAAGCTGTAAAGCAGGGAATGTTGTGACACTCTGGAGGAGCACTGGAGGGCCGTTCTTGCAACCTGGCCTGAAGCAGATTGAAGGATGTCAGAATCAGGATTTCAGAAACCAGTTGGAGGCACCTGGATCATGTTGTTTCAACTTTCAAGAACTTCATTCTTTCTAGTCATGGTTGATCTGCTTCAGTGATCCAGAGGCACTATGTCTTCTGCTCAGAACAGAACACCCCATGGCTTACTGTTGAACTGTTTGGTGAGGAGACACATTCTCAGGTAATTATGGGCCAATCTCTCTCAATAAAGCCACCTCACAAGGTTGTTGTAGTGAAGAATAGGAGGAAAGGTGCATGCTATGCAATAACCTGAGCTCCTATACAAAAGGTTGTATATTAATTTAACAAAATGAAAAGGCAAATAATTGATTATGTGTCCAAATTATCACGGGAATGGATTGGCACTCGGCAAATATAGAAATGTTTGCTTAATTTGCATAAGGTATGGAGAGGTCAGCATTTCTATAAGCGGGCTTTGATTTAATACAGTGTATTTTATTGCTTTGCTCTTGGATTAATGATCCTTTTATGTTATCAATATTTCAGCACATTTAGGGCAAAGACTTCCGTAACTGCAGCTAATGTCAGCTGAAGGTTAAAATGTATAAAATCATACCACAAATGTATTTCCAGAAGATTGCAGGAAACTCTTGCTCTAACAAGAATCTGCAGGAGAATAAATCGTAAATAATGTGCCTGGAACTACAAACCATCTTTTAAATACAGGGTCAGCAATGGTGATTTAAATTTCCTTGCAACTACAAATCTGGCTTTTGCAGCCTGAATGCCTGTTTTGTTCAGAGAAACAGATTATGTAGAGAACACAAAACGAATGCAATAACATCTCCTTTCATTTATCCAAGGTCCAAAGGACAATTTCTTTTAATTTGGGGCATAAAGTTCACTTGCTTCCAGGATATTTCGCCAATCTCTTGATGTCCTCAACTTCAATACTAATCTTCCCTAACCTGGCAAAATCCTGGGAGTTGAAATCCAACACACATAGAGAATACCTACTTCTTTTTAAAAAAAGTTTTTATTAACGTTTATAAGATTAAAAACAAAAAGACACACAAACATATATATCTACATACATTTTACAGCAAGCTTTGAGCGGTAGTTAAACTTATACATTTCTATTATTGACGTGTTATACCTTGTTACAATAACTTCTTCGTTCTTTTAGTTTCCTTAATAGTATGTGTATAAATTTACAATTAGTTACACGTCGCCCTTGTTTCCAATATATTGTCAAATTATCAGATGTCACCTTTTCTTTAACCAATCATACCAGATATCCCATATCTTGTAATAATCACTATCTTGCTTATTTTTTAAGAGTTTGGTTAGTGTATCCATCTCTGAACACTCATGTATTTTGTTGACTAGCATGTTTGCTGAGGGGATCATAGCGAGTTTCCAGTTTTGGGCAAAACTTAATCTGACTGCAATTAAGATATGCAACATCAGATATTGATATTTCTTTTTCAAGTTTGATTCTATCATGCCTAATAAAAAGATTTCAGGTTCAAATTTTAATTCCTGTTTCGTTATTTCTAGTATTCAAGTTCTATTTTTTTTGCCAAAATTTCTGGGCACAGGGCAGGTCCACCACATGTGGAAATATGTTCCCTGAATAAAATTACATTTCCAGCAGTTTAGTGTCATGTTGGGGAACATCTTGGCTAACCTCGCTGTGGGTAGGTGCCAGGAGAATACCTACTTCTATTGTGGTTACCTCCACCTGCAAATTTCTTCACATTCTCAACAAATTTTAAAGGCTTAATAGGATGGAATTTGCTTTCCCCAAATCCATGCTGATTTTTCTTCAAAACTTTCCTTCAGCTGCCTGATAATTTTATCTTTTATCTTTCTATCAATTTCATAAAAACACATTGAGTTCAGCTGATTGTAATTTCCTACATACCTTGCTATCAGTTTTTCTTAGAGATCTGTATATTTGTCTCTAAACTATTGTGAAAAAAATCAGCAATTTTGTATTTGATCTCATTTAAAGCATTCAGTTGGATGCTAGTTAGATTCAAATACTTTTCAGTGTTTCAGGATTGTCTCAGATTTAATATCTTATCATCATTTTCCATTTATCTCCTCAGACTTCCTTCCTAAAATATAAACAGGAATTCATTTGATTTATTTGCAGTAGTCTTTTAACTGCTCTAAAAGTCTAAACAATGCACAATTGGCTTCCTATTTTTTATATACAGTACTTATTAATTTAGTATTAATATTAGTGATATGCTATATAGGATTCTTTTATCTGGATGTTTGTGCTCTCATTTGGACCAATTTTTCTTTTTCTGAAGAAACCTTTCACAAATAGCATTTCTGACACTGTCCATTAACATGCAGGTTATTTCTTAAATTCGGTACTAGATTTTTAGATCTCCTATTGTGGTTAAGGTACATATTTTCAAATATTTTGGATAGGCCTGAATTTTCTGCCTTTTCCACCAATTTCCTTTTCACCCATTCTCTTGTTTCCTCTCTTGAAATAAAATGTTAATGTGAGAGACTTTGGTGCAATTTTTCACTAATATATCGCTTTGTGTTCGCCAAATCACTTCAACAGTACTGTTCCCTGCATCCTTTTCTCACAGAAGTGGGAGATCTGGAATGTGAGCTGGATTTCAGCCTTTTTCATGCCAAAGGCTTGTCTGTTATTCTAAAATCAAAAGTGGGAGGAGGAAAATTTCAAGTAATTCTTTCAGAGTATCTTGCAAACAGATTTCGGAAAATATTGGCGAATGGTAATTATCCAGTTTAAAATAGAGGCTTCAATTAAGCATTGCTCATTTGTGCGTATGTATGCAAATATAGTTCTCTAATATCCCCGGAGTAGTCAAACAGGCCACGATTTCAAGAGGCTAAAAAAAATGTGTATATAAACAAGCAACCGAGGATGAGTAGAGTTTGCAAAAGCAGAGAACTAACACACTGTGTCAAAAGAAAGTTCAGCAATTTTCCCAGACAGCTGAATTGTGGGAACTTTTGCTTTAGCAATGAATAGTCATGCTATTTTTAACATTTTTATGACACAGTTTGTCACAAATCGTCTCGGGAGACTATCAACAATCTATTTCAAACAAAAATTCAACCCCGCACATTTCTCCACTGGAGATGGTGAACATCTGGAGTAAAGGCATATAGTTTCCAGGGATGTTAAGGAACAGAGAGCAGCAGTTCATTCTTTGGTTCTGACCTCATAGTTGATTCACATTTGCTTCATATTTGTCACACTGGACAATTGAACAGGCAGCGGTAGCCCTCGGCTTTGATAAGAAGAAAGAAGCTTTCCTCTAATCCATGAAAAATTGAGGTTTTGTTCCATTCTATTATGTTGTAGGATTCCTAACCATTTGTTAACAATGTCCCCGACAGAAAGCATTATTTAACCTATCCCACTATTGAATTGTAGCCCTTTCAGGACTTGATGAACACCGACTTGTACGCAAAAGATACATTTTATCACTGACCTAAATCTGTCCCTCTCAAAGTGGTTGAGCTGGCTAAAAGCTTCAGAAACCGACATTCAGTAATCACATTCTCATTAAAACTGATTTTTTTTTTAAAAAAAAAGGAGCAATAATACGTATAAATCTCCGTGATTCTTTGAATAGTCTCTCATTCCACTTGGAGGGAAAATTGTCTTTTGGGAAATATAAAAGAGAAAGAATAAGAACATCAGATCATTCTCTAATATACTGTTATTGTCACCTCCATGTCTTCCTCCGTCGGTCCCTTTTGCACTCTGTGTAATCATTTTATTCAAGGTTACTAGTCTCCAAATGCTGGTGGGTAATGGCTGCTTGTGGAACATGAACATTGATTTATTTCAGTGTGCTGAACAAGCACTTGTGGTCATTGGAGCGACAAAGAGAAAATAAGACCAATACCAGATAAAGAAGAGTGATGGCATAATCTTCTCTCCTGTTTATTGGCTTGCAGCCTTTTAAATATGAAGATTTAGGATGTCATGAAAGCTTCAGGACTGTCACGATCCAACTTCCAGTGGCAAGTTTCCAGTTGTGGCTATGACGGTTGGGAATGAGTTGGGATTGAGAGAAAACAGGTAACATCTAAAGCAGGGGTGTCAAACTCACAGTATCACGGCTGTGTCACGTGATGTATCAGGACTTCCCCCCTTCGCTAAACTGGGCAGGGGCGGGGCCAGCACATGATGCACCCGGCCCGCGGGCCAGGAGTTTGATAGCCCTGATCTAAAGGGAGACATCTATGAATCTAATTTTGGGAGGATTTCTTTCCAAAGTGTGTAATTACAATAAAGATTTTGACCCTCTGCTTAAGGGAACAATAATAGCAATGTCCCAGTCTTCCTTTTCAGTTTGAGAAATTCCGCTTGAATGTTATCAGGGCAATTATCTTCCTCCTCACCCAGTTTTCTTAGAAGAGAGGGTGATTAATTTTATTTCCGAATTAGTTCATTCTTCCAACAGAATATTCTGTTCAAAAATTGTCTGCTCAGGATAATTATGACTTTTGGGGAGCCCCAGCCTATTTTTGAGCTCACAAATTTAGACTGCCATGTGGATATATTCAGAATCTGAGGCACGATGGAGCTGCTGAGCTGCACCACTCAGCATACTTCACTAATCCTTCATCTGCCAAAAGTTGTAAGTCAGCTCAATTCCCCAAAACAAAAATAGACAGACTTTTAGGTGCTACAGGAAATTTTTGGCAGCTGTCATTTCTGCCAAAGCTGGTGTTACAGAAAACACCCAAACTTTTGTTGTCTGCCAAATTCACTGCATATACAGTAAATCATAAGTCTTCATCCAAATTTGTAGAACAATGCCGTTTTGTTTTGTACCATATCAAGGTTGCAGGCTTGTTTCCCTTCATATTTTTTCCCAGCCAGAGCAGAAGCAACCTGGCAAATGTGCCGGGTAGCCGTGACCTGTGGTTATGTTGCATTCCTTCACCCATAAATGGGAACTATAGCACTTCAAAACTGTATTATCTGAATGCCTCAACAGAAGCAGTAGGAGTTTGATAGATTCTCCATCCCAACATACCCATCAGGCCAATTCTTAGAAACGGAAATGGAAAATTAAAAAGAGTGAGCCAAATGGCATGTCCTATAATGAAAGTCAGATGGCTAAAGCATAAAGCAGCATTTTAGAATTACATGTCAGAATTTATTGCAGGATTTATAATCCATAGAAAACACACTGGACTTCCCACCACAATTGATGAGGAGCTGTGGGAAAAGAGAGAGGGCCAGTCTTTCCTGCAGGAATGTGCAAACTCTCCCTTCCCATTAGGAGGCCTCTTTTTCTTTTGGCCAAACCTCACTGGGCTACCCCCAAGCCACCTACTGAAATGGATCAAGCAAATTGTAGCTGATTTGCAGCATTTGCCTTGGCGGCTGCCAGAAACAAACTTACTCACTTCTCCCTCAGAGCCGCAGAGGCTAGCTGAGGTCAGCAAAAAAAGAGAAGAACATGGAGGTACTAGTCTCTTGCGGCACATTAACTATGGAGAGGATGTGAGTGGGTCCCCCTGGATCCCCAAGATCCATTCTTTTCCCTTCTTTAAGCATTCCATGGATGGGAGAACAAGCAGAAAGACTGAGTCACCATGGATTATCAGCTTCTCTCCGTGAATCCTGTAGAGAGACCCAGTGTTATGTCGCTCAAGTAAACCTACTAGTTATACGGGCCAAGCCCTTTGGCACTCACAGGAATTCCACTAAGGACAGCCAGATTGTTTAGGAGTTGGTCAAGTGGGTGGAACCTGAAGGAAGTATGCTTGCTTTCTCTATTTCAGTAGTTTCTTTATGGCAAATGGTGCTGCTGAGTAAGAAGGGATGAGATGCAAGGCCGTTCTATTATCATGCTTCATCCCACAAGCCAAAGAGCCTCTGCATGTAATTGTGAGCAGGTTTGATTTGTGAATATGGTAGTTTAAATCTTTTAAACCCTTCCTACATACATGCACACACCAGTTCAGAAATTATTGCTACTTATACATTCTCACAGTAACACTGATATGTTCATGTGTAGTTTGAAAATGTGATCGGAAATTTCATTGAAAAACTAGGATATGGATGTGTCAGTGTGCCTTGCATAATGCAATGTGTTTTTTTTAAAAAAATTCCTGTATCCCGCTCATATTTTGCCTTTCAAGCCTTGAAAAGATGGTCTTTGCATAGTCCAACCAGGCAAGATAAATTTAGCAGTTTATCTAAGTTGTAGTAATTAATTCACTTCGTATTATTTTTTGTCCTGGCTGTTACAAGGTTGACTTAGGAAAAAGTGCAGCCATAGGGCAGGGGTGTCAAAATTCACGGCCTGTGGGCTGGATGCGTCACATGCTGGCCCCACCCCTACCTGGTTTAGCAAAGGGGGAGAAAGTCCCGATTCATCACATGATGCCACCATGACATGAGTTTGACACCCCTGCCATACGGTGATAAATCCCAGGAATCTGGCAGTTCATTAACAATAGGCTTACAAGATGGTAGTCTTTCCATCCTTTCCCAACTTTCCTTCTATGGAGCCCAGGCCTTTGCTGCCTTCTCCTCCTGTCCTGAAGAGGACGCTTTAACTCTTCTATAAGCCTTACTAGGATTAACAAGATCTGGAGGACCTATGGCAAGTCTGGGACTTCTGACCACCATCTCACCTTGCGCTGCTCCTGGGAATCCATCCAACCTAGCTAGGACCTGGTACTGCTACCTGGCATCATGGATCTTGGTACACTACACCTTCTGTGCACCAGCTACTAGCAGACCCCAGCCAATGTGTTGCTTGCCACAACTGGATTTCCTATCCCATTAGGCCTTACATACTGTCTCAACTGCTACAGCTTCAGGCACATTAAGCTAATTGCTCTTTTTCCTCCTTTGGCTTTTCAGCTGATTAGCTGCCAATGCTGTAGTTAAAGGGAAAAAGCTTTTCCAGCTCCCCTCATGAAGAACATTTATTTTACTTTCTCACCGTAGCAAGCATTGATCTAGAGGGAGGGCGGAATTACCTTACCTCTCTATATCTCTCTCTGCTGGCCTATAAATGTCTTCTTTTATCTTTTTCAAAGCCACCAATAAGTAGATGGGACACATGGGGAACAGGCAACATATTTCAAGAGATGCAGGCACTATCCTCCTCCTGCCCCAAGTTGAAACTTACAAACTGCCCTTTATCGCGTAATTGTATGATTGTGCAACAAAAGCTAAATTTTTCAGATATTTTTTGAACTATCTACCTGGTGCATGGAAATTGACAACCAGGGGATGTGCTCTTAATACAGCTAAATGACTGATATTGTAGCATTGGAAAAATAAATAATTCCTTTATATTATATAAATCTCTCTCTCTCTCCCCCTCTCCCTCTCTCTTCAGAGAAATAAAATTTGAATAGTACTATATTGGTGATCCCAGAGAAAGTCTGGATAATTATCACAATAGCAATGAAACAAATCATTTTTGCTTCAAAAATCATTTCCATGTGTTTTTGAGTAAATCTGTGTACATTGCATCTGTAAATGTATAAGTTCAGTTCTAACTCTAATTCAGAATATAGGTTTTTATTTTTCAGATGGTGAGCTGTAACACCTATCATTTGGCCATAGTTCACTTTAGAGGCCAGATGGCATTTAGTAACCTGAAAGGCATTAATTTCAACCAATGTTATAAGCAGATGTCTTAACAGAGTAACAGAGTAAGAGTTGGAAGGAACTTTGAAGGTCTTCTAGTCCAACCCCCTGCTCAGGCAGGAAACCCATACCATTTCAGGCATATGGTTGTCCGATTTCTTCTTAAAAACTTCCAGATTTGGAGGATTGACAACTTTTGGAAGCATGTCATTCCACTGATTGTTGTTCTGTCAAGAAATTTCTTCTTAGTTCTAGGTTGCTTCTCTCCTTGATTAGTTTCCATCCATTGCTTCTTGTCCTGCCTTCAGGTGATTTTGAGAGTAGATTGACTCCCTCTTCTTTCCGGCAACTCCTGAAATATTGGAACACTGCTATCATGTCTCTCCTAGTCCTTCTTTTCATTAACCTAGACCAGGGCTGTCAAACTCTCAGCCCACGGAGCGGATGCATCACATGCTGGCCATGCCCACTCCTGGTTTAGCAAAGGGGAAAAAAGTCCCAATACGTCACGTGACATCACGAGTTTGACACCCCTGGCCGAGACATACTCATTTCCAGCAACCATTCTTAATAAGTTTTAGCCTACAGTTCCCTAAATGTCTTGGATGCTCTTCTCTGAAGTTTTTCTAGAGTCTCAACATCCTTTTTACATTGTGGTGATCAAAGCTGGATGCAGTATTCCAAGTATGGTTTTACCAAGGCATTATAGAGTGGCATTAACACTTCATATGATCTTGATTCTATACCTGTTAAATGCAGTCCAAGGCTGCATTTGCTTTTTTGGCAACAGCAGCACACTGCTGGCTCATATTTAAGTGATTGTCCACTAGGACTCTAAGATTCCTCTCACAGTCTTGTCCAATCTCATTCCATCAGTAAAAGCCATTTTCACATAAGGAGAAACTTACCCTGTTACTGATACCTATATATCTGATATTTGTTAAATATCCTAAGTGAAAACCACAAATAATATTTGCTTCAAAGCTTCTTTTTATTTAAACTTGGACTGTTTAGCATCACACTTCTTGGTAGTAATCTCTCTTTGAAGGCAAATTCTTAACCAGACTGAGAATACAACAGATCTAAAATCATTCTTACATGAACAATACAAAACACATTCAGCCATCTCCTTTAGCTAATGTCTACTGAAACACTTGAAAACAACATTCCAAAAATCAATGCTTTTGGCTAATTCTCCTGGCTCAAACAATTCTTTAAGATTCAACTGGTCCTTGGAAAGTTTAGAATGCAGCTCTTGACTGTAAAGTGCTTCTGTGCACACTTTACGCATCAGGCATACCAACTTATATAAAACCAGTTGAGATATAAAAATATGACAAGAGTACCAAATAGCACAATATTACAATTGTTTATCATTAACATTAAATGTATATTTGTCCCCCCCAATGATTATTTTCTTCAAAATGATAACTGTAGTGTAGATCCAGAGAACAAACTTAGCATACTGTGAAGCTAATGTCAGCCCTTTATAACAATGAATACTCAGCATGTCCCAACCATTTTTATTACCTACAGATATTATTATAAATAATTTTCACAAGTTGTATGAATGTTTTATTGCACATGGTACAACATGTATTCGCACCCTTCATTCAACAAGTTTAAATTACTTACCCTCTGTTTTCCCATGCAGACAATGGCATGTTTTGGAATTATAGTTAAAAGTTATATTAAAAGTGGGAATAGGAGGAAGCACACAGAACAAAAACCATGTCTTGAGCTACATGGTTATTGTTACTCCTTCCTCTTGTAAAGTCATTAAAAATTCTCAATTAGAAAATGCAGTACCACTGACTTTTTTCCACTGCAAAAAAAAGTATATGCAGACGTATTGCATATATGATCACACACATGTTCTGCTTTGTAGAATTAGTGTTTCCTGGCCTATGTTCCTTTAAAGATCATTTTACATATGGCTTAATGCTGTTTGCAATTAACAATATAGCTTTCAGTCTCAGAATCTGTCAGTTCCTCCTATGTTTCTTTTTGATTAATGTTTTAAACTGAATTTTACCATGGAAGAAATCCCAAGAAGAAGAAAAACAAGGGATCACCATCCAGCTATTCCGACAACCTAAACAGCTGGTAGGGCAGGGTTCTAATTTAAGATCAAGAATGGTCATAAAAGCCTGAGGGTTTGTAACATGCAGCATTAAGAAATTAAAAAAACAACAAAGGAATTAGAAAAAAAAAGCCTGTTCATATTATACTGTCGGAAACCAAAAAGTGTATATATCAACCAAAAGTTATCATATGAAAATTAAAAATGTGTGCCTTGAAAAGATTAGTTGCATCTTTTAGCAACAGCTTTCCAAAAAGCTTTTTGCCACTGCCAGAATAGAATGCTCTTCGCCATTCCACAAAATTCCCTCCCATGGATAAAATTGCACCATTGCAGGAACTGAGTCCATGTAAGGTATGGATGTGGTTTATTATGGTACTGCAACTTCAAGAAGTCTGTTATTTTTTCGCTTGCAAGTGGGGATGCTGCCATTTTTCTGGATGCTTCGTATAAATTTTACACATACTTTGTCCTGCCTGAACTGAACCAGGAACCTGGAGAAAGCAAAAACACAGGGAGTAGTTAAGGAAGGTACCCACCACATTTAGGTGTAACAGCAAAGAAAAAGCAGGTGTTGTTAGCTCACAAATTCTCTTATATTAGTAATAAAGTAGGAACTAATAGCACCTTGTGCCACAAGACAGGAAGCTTTTGACTTTACAACAAAAATTGGGACTGGAAATTTTCACCACTAAGTGATTCAGTCATAAATCAAACCCGAATTGATAAGTAACAGAAATTCCTGCAGGCTGCCATTAATTGAATTCCATGAACATCAGGCAAGGCAAGTTCCTGTTGACTTCCTACAACAAAGTCTTCTGGGAGGTCAGTAGAAAGTTGTAAGTCCCAGGCTTTCGGGCTGATAAGTGGTTGCTGCTGGGAAGGGAGTAAAGAGGTGCAAGAGGTGTGACCACAGGTGTACAAGGGAGAGCATACATGAAAGACACAGCATGAGTCAGAGAGGGTTAGGGAAGATATATGAGAGGCGCCAAGTGGATCAGGGAGAATGCACAAGTGGCTGGTGAGAGCACAAAGAGGCTGGAAGTAGAGGCATGGGCAGGGGGAGACTTAGCCCAGTGATTTGCAATCTTCCCTGCTGGTTCCTCATTGACTTTCTGATGAAGCCAGCAGACAGGGTTGCAAATGGCGATTATGTGATTACAACCTGGTGTAAGAATGAATGGGTTGCCAAGCAACCAGGCTGTTATCCCATGACCACAGGGGTGTTGGGATGGCTGGAACTCGGAGGACCAGTTGTAACCACTATTAATTCAGTGTAATCATAACTTGGAACAGTAGCTGGTCAAGAACTACCTGTAGTTTTCTTTTTGCACACTTTGTTTCCAATTATTTTCCATAACCCCAAATTTGCCTGCAGTAGAACCAACGCCATTGGGCAAAGTGAGACAGACAGAAGATCAGGACTAGTATTAAAAGAATGAAAGCCAACATTTCCAAAAGTAGTAGAGAAAGGGAGCCAGAGAGCATGTAAATGTTCTAATAGACCCATCTAAGAAGCTGTGGATTATGTAATCCAAATTCTATGCCTAACCTGGAAAACATAAATCCTTAGGAACAAAAAAGAAATAAGAAGAGACATTTTCTCCTGTGATACTATGTAAGAATATATGTCTTATGTCTCTTCTAAGCTGATGTCTTTAAAAAATAGTTTCGCACTAACTGTAAACTTTCCTTAAAAAGAAATTCATGTCCCCATGTAACCAGAGGTTCCTTCTAATGAATATTTGTTTTTACAAAAATTTCCTACATCAGCTCCCTCCATCCTCATTCCATTCAGAATGTTTGTTTTTAACAAAATAAGATAGGGCTGTAGCAAAAATCATAGCGCACTCAAAGTGCACATGTTTCCACTTTAGCTCCATCCCATCAGAGAAGTCCTCCATCCCACCGACTCTGTTCAAGACTGTTGCATTGCCCGTATTCCCACTAGCAGCAGAGGAGCAGAGATTTTGAACAGGGTTGCCAGGAGAAAGCCTCATTACTCCACCCCACCCCCCATCACTGCCCAGTGTATCCTGCTCTAGAGTGCTGCTGCCTCCCATCACCATTAGATCATTCGTTTCCCTTCACCTCAAATGACCCGCCATAAGATTGCTGGCCACACATAATCTAGCTTCCGATTTCCCACAATGACTAACTAAATGTCTATGGGAAGGCTAGCATCTGAGCAAATGATATCCAGAACATGCTGCTTTAGCTCTGGCAATAATACAAAAACATCTGTATTCATACAATTATGCTCCTTGGACTTGTCTAATCTCCACATCTTGCAATTAGGAATTTCACTGGTTAATTATGCTTATGTGGAAAAATACTTTGTTTTGCCAATCATTTTGCTGTTTTGGAAGAAAGTCCTAACTATTTATTTTTGGCTTCTTACTGCAAGGGCTAAAAAGGCAACATTTTGTAGTGTTGTGATAAAAATGAATTATGTTGTCGAGCCACACATGACTGATATTATAGTATTCTTTCTCATGTCCCATCTATCCATGGTAAGAAGAAAGAATGGATATGCACATTAAGTAAAAGTAAAACAAGAAACAAGACAGATGCCATATTCTGCTTTCACTTTTGTGATTGGATCAAAAGCCTGGTGTGTAGGAAATTCTACCATTGGTCAAAAACATCAACAAATCTGGGTTTCTTCTACATGCAGCAGAACAATATTTTTCCTAACTTTGAAATGCAATTTTAAATTACTACTTTGAGCTTTTAAAAATTATCTCTTCCAAATGCACATCTCCCCAAAATCTACTGGCTTACATATTCTCCTCTACAGAAAATAATACGAGATAATTTTTACATATCAGAGACAAATGGAAATTACTGTTCCTCAGTTTCTTTTACTTCCCTCTGCAAAGATGTAACCTGATGGTTCATAAGATTAGACTTAAATGCATGATCTGAAGGGAATACATAAAAGTGGAGCTATTGTTTAACTTAAAGATTGACTCCTACAGTTATCTGTTTTTTTTTCTTTTGTGGGTGAATTGTATTTATACATAGCCTTTTTCCCTGCACCACAGCTGAAAACTAAATTCTGGGTCAGGGAACATGTTAACTGTTTCTGTTTTGTTGTTTTTTATCTGTATCATGCAATGCTGAAAGTGAAGCATGGGTAAAATTATGCTGTATTTCATTTTTTGTCCATTATTTGAAGTATAATATTTCAGTTCTTTGAATACAGAAATCATTAAGTCATTAATCAATTAATTTCTCCCTTATTATGACATTAAAAACTGGCTGCCCCTCTGAATACCCATTGAGTACTTCAAAGTAAGTTAACCGGACATTCGTAGATCTCAGTATGCTACAGCACTTTCTGCAAGAAAGTAATTATAACAATAAATTAGGGGAAAAGTGACACAATGAATTAGATTTTGTTATGATTACTTGGAGGGTTTGACTTTATCTTCCCTTATTGAAGACAAATTATTCATGCAATGGAATCAACTACAACTAATCCTTGACTTACGACCACAATTGAGCCCCAAATTTATGTTGTTAAGTAAAACATTAGTTAAGTGTGTTTTGCCCTATTTTATGACCTTTTGCCACAGTTAAGTGAATCACCCCAGTTGGTTAGTTAGTAACCCAGTTGTTAAGTGAATTTGGCTTCCCCATTGACTTTTCTTGTCAGAAGGTTGCAAAAGGGGATCCCATGACCCTGGGACAGAGCAACGGTCATAAGTATGAACCAGTTGCCAAGCATCTGAATTTTGATCACATGACCATGGGGATGCTGCAAAGGTCATAACTGTGAAAAATGGTCCTAAGTCACATTTTTCAGTGCCATTATAACTTTGGAAGATCACTAAATGAACTGTTGTAAGTTGAGGACTACCTGTATTTTTTTTTACAGGTAATGAAGTACTTGGCAAAGCATACTGGTTTGACTAAAGGATCTCTTCATAAAACATTTAAGCAGCTTTCTGCTTTGGGAAACTCACACAGCAGGCACAGATAACTAAGGACAGCTTTTAAAGCATCACGAAGCCTTCCAATGAATGCAACAACTTAACACTTCAAGGAGAGGGGCTTTGCTTTCAATAATACAAAAGGACCTCTTTTGAATGTTGATAAAATGAAATTGGAGTTAAGGGTTTCTAAAGGCTGTGTTAGAAAACATAAATGCACAAACAGCATGCATATTCTTATAGTACAAACTGTTAGTGCAAATTACACAACTAAACCACCAGAGTACCATGTAGAGTAGGCCACAATATACTTAGTACTGAGGGTGGAGGTTTATTCTCCAAGCTTGTGGGTTGGTTTCTGAACGTTTCATTATCTGGCTAGGTAACTTCTTCAGCAGAGTTTAGGGGATTCCCCTAAAGATGTTTGCCTGGTAACAAAACATTCGGAAACCAATCCACAAGTTTGGCGAACGAAACACCCTCAATCCTACACCCGAGTTACAGATATTTGCCACTACTGCATACTTAGTATTGCCAGAAAAGGGAATAAAAGGATAAGAAAGTTCCTTTGTTAAAACAATAGTTTTTCAGTAAAGGGTAACACAATTGACTATTGAATTTTTTACAGAGATAGACAACCTTTAACTCCTCTCTAAACTCCCATGCTGACCGGGAGATGCTGATGATGACAAAATCCAAAGTATTTGGAAAGCACAAGATTGACCATCATGGTTTTCAATGCTAAGGAGATTAAATAGGAGAAATGGATGTATAGAAGAGGCTTTCCTTATATGATATCTATAATACTCCTACTTCCTTGGCTGTGTTTTCCCTGACTTTTTAACAGCACTATGTTTTCACAATAAAGATATTAATTTATTTTCAGATGGAATGTTCTTGTTACATGATTGGCTTTTTTTAAAAATAGAAGCTATTTAAATAAGACAAATCCAAACATACTCATCAGATATGTCAATGCTGAGCTTCTGCTTGGTTTGGCTAAGCATTGTGCGGTAGAGCTTTGTGGCCATTTCAATCAGATGATCACTGCTGAACAGGAAATCACCCTTTCCAGCTGCTCCAGATCCCTAAAAAAGGCAATTAATCAAGGTATTAAAAAAAATTATATGGATCAAGTCTCTTGGATGCATGAAAGGTACCCTGTCCTCTTATTCTGTAAGAATAAAATTGCCAGTTCTTTATTACTATTATCACTGATGTTATTTTATTCCTACCTCTTTGAGATGCACAGCAAAGAAACCATCACTTTGAGAGCTCATGGACACTTTAGTGACGTCCCCCAAAGGAACTTCTGTCTTGATTTGGCCTGATTTCTGATCAGCAAGTAGGACATTATTTTTTGTAAGCAAGAAAATCCTAGCTGTGCACTGAAAAAGAATGAGAGTGATTACTTTCATGCAAATTCAAAAATATTAACTTCCAATGTAATAATGCCTCTGTGCAAATATTTTTAAGATAACTAAAGAGGAAGATGATATAGTTCAGCAAATAAAGCTGGACTCTTACATTTCCTGTCAAATAGAAATAAATTAGCTGGGTTATAGATTATTTTAAGGAAATACTGTAGCTATCCAGGAACAAGATGAGTTATTAGGTGTGATTGATGTTTACATGTTAACTATAGCACTCATGAAATCACCATACTAAGAAGAAAGAGAATTGCATATAACATTAAAAATATAAACTATTAAATGAAATAATTATTGCTATTCCTTCATTCTGGCAATCAAAACTCAAAGAATACAAGTTAACTCTGAACAACAAACCTCTATTGGATGTCTAAGTTTAGATAAAGTATTTTACATGTACCAATCTTTCCCTGTGTAGAAATGATTTTACCTTTCCATTTGCTCTATTGACTTTGTTTACTACTTCAGCAATAATAATTTTTTCTTCAGCAGCATCTTTCAGTTTCTTGTACTTGGGGTTCTTACTGATTTCAAGATAAGCCCCCTGGAAAGGCTGTCCAACGCTTTAAGTAAAGGAAACATAAATATAATCAAAACTCAAATACACTTGCAATACTGTAGATCTTCTTAACAAATCTTTGGCCTGCAGATCACAATTGCATGGCTGGATGGTTGGTAAGTTATTTTTGACTGTTTTCAAAAACCTAAACAGGATTCGATGGCAGGTCACAAAGAAATATGACTACAGTTAACTAGAGAAGTGGGATAAATTCAACCAATTCCAAGTATGGAGTTCTTGGTGCTTCTTGAGCTTGGTTGTTTGCTTGCTGACACTTCATTACACAACTAGATAACATTATCAATGCTGGAAATGTGCTCTCTGTTTATATGCAATAACTTGACCTATCATTGTTGATGGGGTGTGGTTCTCCCCCTTCAGGGAACTACTGTACCTCCGAGAAACAAAACTATCAAGGAGAAAACTACATTTCCATCAATATTGGCAGGACAAGCTACTGTATATAAACAGAGAGAAAATTCCACACTCACCAGCACCAATGTTGCATAGTTGGATAATGAAACATCTGCAAACAAACAACCAAGCTTAGGACCAACCAAGGACTTCACAGCTCAATCCTGAGATACATATATTCTATTGGAATAAAATCCAAGCTCAACAGATTCTGGTTTTAAATTTTGAACCTTAACTGCAATAAACTGCAATGCTATGTTGTTAGATAAAGAAATTAAATGGTATTTTTTAAGTAAAGGTAAATAAGTAATGGTACTCATTTTCTTAGCATGTAGTCCTCCTTCTATGGCAACCTTTCCTCAACCTTGATGGAAAAGATAAGCTCTTGAGGTCCAGGTACTTTGGCTTAATTCCCATCAGCCTCAGCCAGTATGGCTAACGTCAAGCAATAATGGGAGTTATAGTCCAAAACTCTGGAAGAACCTACAGAAAGTGCCTATCCTAGAATACTAACAGACACTGGTTCATTTACCATCTCAAGCACTAAATTAACCTTAACTTGCAAGATATCATATTTCACATAACAATCATTTCTTATAAATTGCAAAACTCTTTCTTGTTGTCTTTATCTATTAGATAATTTTGTTTCCAAATGAGGTAAAAGAATGTCAACAATGCACCAATTCCTTAAGCAAAATCCACTGTCTGAATCAAAGAATGTTATCTTGGATTGATCCGAAAAACTGGAGACAAGTTTTTGCCTGTTTTAAGAAACTGATAAGATAAAAACTGCCAGGCACTGTACAAAAACAGGTTTAAGACTGGGAAAGACCTGGTAGAAATGGGGAGGGCAGGCAATCTATCTATCTATCTATCTATCTATCTATCTATCTATCTATCTATCTATCTATCTATCTATCTATCTATCTATTAATATTTGGTTTTCTTTACCATAACGTTGCACTGTTTGTTGCATCCTTATGAAAACTAGTGAAAGAAATGGATAAAGATTGGACAGTGGATGGCATGTGCATTGTTTAGGACTGAGTTTGGAACCGTGATGGTCCAATAGTTGAAATGGCTCATCCAGAGTTCCTGGAAGGCAACTGGTGGATGGTGGGTGGAAGCTACAGACAATAGTCCGAGGAAGATTTGTCAGGCTACAGATCCAATAAAAAGAGATAGACTTTAACATCTTTATTCCCTGATTGAAATGCAATGAATAAAGAAGATGGCTCACCCATGGTGGCCTGCTTCTTTGTGAATACAGCTAATCGTATTTGTGTATAACTGGAATCCAAATGGGCAGGGTTGGGAGTGAGGCAGATTGATGTCTTGCAGTGTTAACCTGAGTTCTTATAGGAGTTGATGACATGGATGCCTGCTCTGCTACCTGTAGGTCAGATTCATGCTCTACGTGCTACCTTTGGGCAGCCAAGTGGGATATGTGTTACTAAGAGATTATTAATGCCCCTCTAAAGGAGAGTGAGACGTCACCTGCCTTGAAAAAAGTGGTTCTGCAACATCACTCGAAGAGGATATCGTTCAATCTCACTACACTGAAAAATTTCTACCCAGTCTCCAATTTTCCTTTTCTGGGGAATGTTGTTGAGAAGATGGATACTACAGAAGAAATTGTTTTTCTCTTCCCTTTCAGGCCTAGATATGGATGAAAAGAGCATTGGTCATCCTGGAGAAGATTCTTAGGACATAAATGGGAAGTCTGTACCCGTCTTAGGTCTTTGCGGTAGACCTTTCAGTGAATGCAATATCATCAACCATGGTATTTTTATGGACCTCGTGAAAGATCAGGGGATTGAAGGCACTGTTTTGTGGTGCAATTCTGCTCCTACCTGAGTGGGCGGTTTAACATTTTAAAAATGATAAAATGATATGGCAGCCTTTCAGCATCTTTACTCTCTAAACTGAAACTTACTATCTTACCCACTGACGAGTTTAACCAAGCATGAACATTAGATTGATTTTTATAGCAGGATGATTAAACATCATCCATTTTTAACCTACAAAGCACCCACACTTATTAATTGCAGGCTTTTGTGTGCGCCTAACCAAGTTAAATAGCAATGTTCCAACTAACAAAACATGGAAGAATTAGGTTATTAGAGTATTAATTAATTAATTAATTAACTGTATATTCTCAAGGAAGCATGAGGATGATCTTTAAACTGGTAATGGCTCGAAAGTGACAGTCCTTGCCCCCGCCCCAAAAAATAAAAAAAAATGGATAGGGTTTTCTGGCAAATTTCTTCCCAATGTGGGTGTACTTTGTTGCAACCTCAGCAAAGTTATCAGACTGGTTCATTACCTGGCTGGATATAAAGCTTTTCTGTCCTTGAAAAGTTCACTAGCTTCCAGTTTTTCTTCATAAATGAGCTTCTTCTGATCTGTAAACTGGTCCCTGTACTTTTTACACTGCAAATAAATTGCAAATGAATCACAACATTAGCTCAGATGCTACCTATAAACATAGCATTCAACATAAACATCCGTTCTCAATTTACATTTACTGTTTCTCTTCTGTAATCCTTGTTTAGCGACTGCCCCGTTTAGCAGGCACTCACAATTATGACAGTAATGAAAAAGTCATTTTACAACTAATCCTTACATTTACAACTTTCACAGGTCTTTAAAGTAAGGAAAAGTTCAGGTAAGATCGTAAGCCCAGTCATTGTTTCTCTTAATGACTACTTTGCTTAACAACTAAGTTGCCTGCCCCAACGGTGGTTGCTAAATGAAGGCTACTTATATGTTTATCACAAAATTCACTAAAAACATTATTTTTATGAATTTGCTGTTTTAAAACTAATGACTTTAAGTAGTTTCTTAATGTTGTGATTAGCTGGCAGCAGGTGCAGATGGCTGAGGAGAGCGATGAATCTGATGAGAGGCCAGGACCATCAGGGAATTTGATTGTAAAAATTTCAATATTCCAAATTTATCTGGAACACCAGTATATTTATCACTTTCTAAATCAAAATCATATTTAACATTTTGCTGTTATTTCAAATTTTTAAAGCTCTTAGCCTTGTAATTAACTTTTCTTTTGTTCAGAGTTGATGATAAACTTAACCCAATGAAGACTTTTCAATCTTGTCATGCCAAAGGTCTTTAATAATTTTAAAATGAATTTTCCCAAAGTAATCAGAATGTAAGATTTGCAAATTTACTGTCCTTTAAAAGGTTCTGCTGAAGTTGCTAACAAGTTGGCTAATCACTCAGCATTCCTACCTGCAGAAAACTGTTCTCTGTGGTGTCCTCACAAGAAGCAGAGCAGTGGTCGCCAACCGGTGGGCCGTGAGAAAATTTTGGTGGGCCGCAGAGAAATCTCACCCCCAAAGCAATTAATCCAGGCTGTGCAGAAACACAAGGCTGCTCAGCCCACATGGCCCGCAGGAACCCTCCCCGCCCACGCACTCCTTATCCGGCAAACTTGTCTGCTAAGTTGCTATTTTTCCTTTTCCCGACCATCATCTGTTCTGCTGCACTGGGAGATTTAGATTAGCTAGGAAGCAGGAAATGGTTGGATTTCTTGCTTTCTAGCTAAGCACAGCCAAACCTCCCTTAGATTGAAGGTTTGTTTGCAAGCAAATTCAGTGCAGACTCACGGCAATCAAATTTGAGAGACTGAGCTAGCCGGTGGTAGATATATAGATCACTGAATGATTCTGTCAGCAACTCAATCTGCCTGCTTTGCCTGATTTTGGATAAAAGTTGCTATTTTTAAATAAAAAAATTAATATTTACATACATGGTGTGTTGTGAGTTAATTTTGTGAGTTTGCTTGCTAGCAAATTTTATGAGTTTGCTTGCAAGCAAACTTTATGTGACAGACTGAGCTAGCCAAAGGCAGAAAGATGGATTTCTGAATGAATCTGTGATTCTGTGGCAACTCAATCTGCCTGCCTGCTTTGCCTGATTTTGGGTAAAAGTTGCTCTTTTTTTTATAAAAAAATCAATATTGATATAAATATTTATAATATTTACATACAAGCCATGCCCAGCCAGTCACATGACCACCAAGCCACACCCACAAATTATAGCAAGTAGCTCCAGATTTTTGTAAACAGGATTTAACAGTGACTTGACTTACAACATTGATGAATATTCACATATTAAGATAAATACCCCTTTCATAGAAACTGAGTAATACCAAGGCTGCATTTAATTATAAAATTGTGCCATTTAAAGAACTTTCTTTGTAGCCATTGAATTTTGTACAATTTGGTAAAGAATTTTAATAGAAATAGAATACATGAACATGATAAGAAATGTAACTTCTTGCATCTTTTATTAGTGATTTTCAGCTTTTATGCTTAGGCTATTAATAAAAGTACAGCCAAAATAAATAATTAATTCCAGAATTATACTTTACCCTCCACAAGTGGAATATCCTCTTCAGTTCCTTATGAGTTAAATCCAAAAACAGGTAAGGCCTTGCTGGCCAGTTTTTATCTATTGGTGATAAAGAAGGCATCTTATTCTTCATTTCCAAAAAGTATTTTTGAATCTAGGTTAAAAAAATAGAAATAGTGTTTTATTTTCTTGAAAAGTCTTCATTTTAATCATTGTAAATTTATTTATTTGTAAGGCATAAAACCTCTCCTAATGGAGTTGTATCTTTAAAGCCCTACATAGCCCAGGTCAGATTACCTATGGAACCATTCTCATCCCATAACTCAGCCTATTCTCCCTGGTCAGGTAAGGAAGGTATGTTGCAGATCCTGTTAGCCAAGGAATTCTGATTGGTGAGGTTTGGGAAGAGAATCTTTCCTGGTGTTGATCCTCCTGCATGAAACATTCTCCCCTCCTCCCTAGAGATGAGATGGGCCCCCACTCTCCTGGCCTTCCAGAAAGGCATGAAAGAATGGCTCTGCAATTTTGGCTAGGGCTGACATAGGCACACGTGGTCATGGGGCTGATTAGCTCCCTGAAAGCCCTCCCTCTGCCTTTTGATTAATTTTTAACATTGCCTGCCTCTTAAATTTTATATACTGTTTTTTTATGTCCTGTGAGGGAGATAGGCGGTTTTAAAATTTGATAAATTAAAAAAAACAAACAAACCTCAAGCTCCGGCAGAAGCTGGAACAAAAATATGGCAGAAAAGTGTTGTGCTAATACAGATGGGAAGTCTAAAACAATTCTAAATTTTCAGTTATATCAGTTTCCTGGTATAAATATTCTGCTCAAAGAATAGAAATAATTATTTATACCAGGGGAGAAAAAGTACTGATTTTTGGCAATACTATCTCTCCTTTTCATTTGCAGGCTTTACAGAAAATTAAGTAAATTGGAGACTATTTGCTGGGTTTCAATTAGAAAGCTTCAGGGGATTTGATTTCCTTCAAAACCGAGGGATGTCACTTTAAGCAGCAGATGCAAAAATAAAAGCAGGACAAAAGTATTAAAAAATCCTTAGAGGTAGAGATGTTAAAATGAAAGTCATGATAATTCTTTGATTTTACAAAAGAGTACCTTTTTCCTGTGGCAAAGACATTTCTGGTATTTCACTCTTGTTTTTTATGTATTATAAAAACAATGGCATTTCAAACTTTTTTTTCTTTTTGCTCATACTGCAAAGTAAAATCTTGATACAACTGTAATAGTGTTACACAAACAAAATACTTACAATTTTTTGAAGTATAAATTCATAAATTTTCCTTCCAGCGTTGGCTCGGAAAAATTTCCTGTATTCTCTACGAACCTGGTTAAGTTAAAATCTCAGAATAAACAGATAGCTTTTTTGCAGGGATGGGGGTGAGACTATTCTAACACATAGACATTACAGGTAGTCTTCAATTTATGACTAGTTGTTTAATGACAACTTTTTCTAGCAGTAGAGCTATAAAACAAAAAGGAAATGATATCATACAACTGTTTCTCCCACAACATGATTCTGAATCAATTTGTGAATTCTTTTACAAGAATTTAGACAACATACAATTTGATTTACCTATCTGGAAAACACAACTTTTAGGGAATAGTACTTACTGTATAAATATATTAGCTATGTATTTATTCATGTAAATTAGAAACTTTGCATTTGTAGGTCCTAGTCATCTTTTGTCAGGTTGCACATGTGGAGAATCAGACAAATCCAACCAATAAGCGTAGAAATGGGTGCTTTAATCTAGTAACCTCTAACTTGGACTAACGTATTTACCTTCTATGTTTTCTTCAAATATACCCCCATCCCCTCCCCTAAATGCTGCTGGTGGAAAGAGAGCCTCCTGCAGAAATCACTACTGTTCACCCACAGATTAGTTTGAAATAGATCCATTTGAAGACATTTGTCAAGATTTGTGTGATTTAATACAACTAAGAACTCTGATAGTCATTTTGATATACAATCCAAACTTCTGTAGAGCAAGACCCCCACCCCAAATTAGTAGCAATAATGTAGAGACATATACATACAACTTATAAATGTCTGGTTAAAAACATACAAGACTCTTTTTGAAGGTCACAGAAGAAAAACAATTCCCTTAGAGATCATGCTTATTACAGCCCATAGCCCCAGAAGTTTATTACGTGTTAGTAGATAGATAGATGCCACGCTTTATTATTACTACTAACGTAAGGGAGTTGTTTAAGAGAGTACCTTTAGTCCAAGCCAGTAAGCCCATATGACTGCCACAGCATGCTTACGCCTAGCCTCCTCCTTCAAGCGTTTCAACTCCCTTCGAGCCTAAAATGTTTAGATAGTGAATCACAGAGACAGCCTGATGCAGAAAGAACCATGATGAGAAAGAGAATGCTCCCCCTGACAGAACAGCTGATTTGGGAAGACGAAAGAGCAATAGGCAACCCATGGAACCCAGCGTGCCAGTGTGAAGATTGGGTGGAAAGCTGCTTCCCCAAGGCATATCTGAAGAATAAATGGCAGACATTCTCTGTAGTAGCATTCTCATAGGGCATTTGCCAAAGGGTGAATAGTGGAAAACCTTTTCCCAACAGGAAGTTAATTCAGACTAAAATATTAGAAACCAGCTTATTTATTCCATGGCAAGTATCTGAAGGAAAGCAACTTAGAGCACACACATTAATCTTCTTTCATTTTATTTTATTCAATATCAATGCATTTTTCTCAAAGGGGGAGGGGTTGTAGTCACAAAAGATATTCAATGAATACCACATCTCAGCTCTAATATTTTCAGTGTGCAGCAGCAATGGAATAAACCTTTTTTAAAAAGTATCTATCTTCTCTTTAGGGTTTTCTGTTACTCCTGTTGATATTTTATTTATTTATAAACTTTTATTTATTTATCACATTTATACTTTAGTATTAGTGGAGAACAGATGCCTACTGCTGGATACCAGCAACAATAGACGTAGCCAGGCACCTACAACTTTGAAATGTTGATTTGTCTGTAAGAGATTTGCCTTGCAAATTTTGCTGTTTGAAAGATCTCAGTGTAAAACATTACCTTGTTTAAATCTATTGTTTAAATCTACCTGTCATTCCAGAGTATTTTGAATAGAAAGAAATACAGTCTTTCCCAATTCTATCATCATTCTGTATTTATCTTAGAGAGTAACCTTTTAAAAGTTTACTGTTTTCTTTCATGAGCTTTTAAAACAGTCAGATGGTGTAATAAAGGAGTTCAGTTGATCATTAATGGATTTAAGTTAGGGGTTCTTCATATTCAAGATATTTTATAAAAAGGATAAAAGCTTTGCTAATTGTTATGATGTAGGGCATACAATCTCCAAATAATATAACATCTTTGTGGTGCATTTTCTCATAATAAAGGATTGGTTGTTACCAACTTCATTTGCTTTAGATAACAAATGCTCAAATATTTCAGTCAAATCATCAAACCATATGTATGAAATTCCCATTATCGTTAAATGTACCAGCTCCATCCAAAGAATTGATATTATTTCTTAATATCAATGATAATTATTTTAACAATACTTCAGCCATCTGTACAATTTCTAATAAATCTCTGCAATTCTGTAACTCAAACATGAAAGCTATATACTGTATATTTGCTATATGTCGCTACTGAAGTCTCAAATAAAATGAAGTATTACAATAAATAATATCTGCAGCAAATTATAAGAATGCAGATAACTTTAATTTCCATTAATATTGCTTCTTTAGTTTAATATAAATAGTATTTTATATCAAACATCACTTTCTATAAGTTTTATGTGAAGAAAGGTGGATATACTTTGATGCAGCCAGTACTTTGGGCTCTGTGGGTAATGTGATTTGTTCACTAAAAAGGAAGCTACTCGCTGTGGTAGCCAAATTTTTCATGGTCGAATGAATATCACACATTTCTGCTTTCATACCAATCACTAAAAAGTCAACTTGCAAAGGAGGTGCTGCTCACCTTTTTTACAGTACTGGTCAGAGCTTTTGAAGTGCGCAAGGGCCATTGGCCCAGAGAAGGCACTAAGCTAGGTGGCTTAGGCATGGACTGCAGCATTGCCTGTGATGCTCAGTGTAGACATTGAACTCAAATAAACTTTCAGCAGATGCTGAGAGGGCTCCAAGCTAGCCATTCTGATGTACAACTTAGGCAACTGAACAGCATTTATTGAGGCCATCCATTCAGCAAGGCTTTCAATACATGCCAAAGACAATTCATGCTAGCCACTTCAGCGCACATCATGTGGAATCTCACAGCTTTTGTGGAAGCTGCCTCGCCTGGTAGCCCTTGGTAGTACTGGAGTACTGCAGGAGAAGGCTTCATCAAAGCAAAATATCCCTTTGAAGCTTCACAGAGCCTTATTCTATAATACTAAACCACACCTATATAAGCTGTCCTCAACTTATGGCCACAACTGAGCCTGGAATTTGGATTGTAATTCATAACAGTCATTAAGCAAGGCTACTATGTGATTGCCTCACTCAATGACTGCAGTTTGAGCTCTCTCAACTGTGGTTGTTAAGCAACCATGTGAGATCTAATATGTTGAACCAAATGATAGCATCTAAAGTTCTCCATTCTCCAATACCAACATGTAATCTTTCCATGGTATTCTTGCTAAAAGCAACAATTTACTATGATCAGCTCTGCCATCATTTCCTATGTACTTCCCCCAAATATGAGCACAAATCTTGCAAACTCTCCAAAGGTAAGAACACTTTCCATGTTACATTGATTGACTTCCAGTGGTTATCACATGGAGTGGGGGGTGGGGAACCTTCCTGTGTGGAATATGTGATGTTTACAGGAATATTAACAGACTGCATTTTGTCACTAATTCTACATTTTGGCTGTGACTTGATAAATGGATAATCCCTAAGATATGAGCTGATGTGTATGCAATTTGGAAAAAGCTAAATGCTGTGGCAATCAGTACCAGCAAATTATTGTTTACACTGGGAATGATTTTAATCATAATATCCCAACTCTTAATACAACACACAGCTTCATATACTAAGTTACAAAGTCCTGAACTGGATCTTTAATTGGGACTGGTAGATTTCCTGGCTCACATGATACATAGCTGTTGGTCATATTCTCCAATAAAAATATACATGTAATAAAAAAATTATACCACAGTATTTTGTGTGGATTGAAAAAAACCCCGTTTCTTAGATATTAAGATGCTATTAGAATATGGGGACATTATGAAATTAATTAATGCAGTTACATTTCATCATAGCGCCTTAGTTTAGGAACCTATACAAATATTATTGCATGGGCATTCTGCTAAACATTATTGGAAACATTTCAGTTTAGTAAAATACATTTTAGAGCCACTAGTCTAATCATTTTCTGGCTTAATAAACAAGCAATTAGTGCTATCTATAAATTGGCATGCTTGGAATTTTTTTTTAGTAGGGATGGTTTTCAAGTTAATCTGGGAGAAGGTTAGAGTAGGGGTTACCAGCAATCAGGTGCTCATGTGTGATAGCTTAGTAAAAATGATTATGAATCCTTTTTACTAATTAATGGGAAGGAAATTTGGGTAAGGAAGGGAGGGGCACATGACACTTGCATGTAGTACCTTTAATCCAAGCCAGTAAGCCCAAATAACTGCAATAGCAAGTTTATTCCTAGCCTCCTCCTTCAGTCGCCTCAGTTCCCTTCGCGCCTGTGATGCATTTGAAAATGAATTACAGAACATTCTGAGAGAGAAAAGGCTTGCTTCAATTTCCCAATGGAATGAAGAAGTGAAAGAGAAAGATTTCATATGGTATCAATGTAGAACCTTCACCAGCTAGATTGAAATTTATTAAAAAGTATAATTCAAAAGAGGTCAAATCCAAACGAGACAACTTAAGCAGCTGGAAAAAAAAAACATTTATCTGGTCTATCTAGAACAACTTTTGTATCACGGGGTACAAAATTCCTTTCTGCTTTTTTTTACCTGAGCTCCGTGCCAATAGGCTGCAATAGTTGTAACAGCTTCTTCACAGCGTTTCTGGTGCTTCAGTTCACGAAGCAGCTTTCGAGCCTATGAAACAAAACCCCATGACCTCAAGTTAGCATTTAAAAATCCAGTTGCACAAACAATATGGAGTAAGGATGTGTTCACAAATTCACCCCATATCTCTAAAGCAGGGCTATTAAATTTGATTTCACTGAGGGCCGCATCAGAGTTGTTTTTGACCTCAGATGTATAGGGAGGCATGGCTGAGTGTGGGTATGGTGGGCATTGCCAGCTTGATGTCACTCACATTGGAGGGGCACTTGTGGTGGCCAAATGCTAAGGCAGCACTTCCCTGAGACCCTCATCACCTTCATTATAATCTCCTTCCTTCCTTCCTTCCTTCCTTCCTTCCTTCCTTCCTTCCTTCCTTCCTTCCTTCCTTCCTTCTTTTTCCTTCTCTCTTCCTTCTCCTTTTTTTTCCTATCCCCCTTTACTTATTTTTCCTTCCTTGCTCTTTTCCCATCTTTCCTTCTTTTTCTTTGTCTTTCCTCTTTCCTTTTCTCCTTTCCTGTCCCTTCTTGCATGCTCAAATGCAAAAGGGGAAACATTTCTCCTTTTATTTTGTTTTTAGTTTGTTTTGCTAGCCCTCTGCCAGCAAAAATGAAGCTCGGAGGGGCGTGTTTTAGGCCACAACGCCCTCCGGCAGCCCTCTCCCAGTGAAAATGGAGCTCGTGTGATCCGCACACGCCCCCCTGAATTCCATTTTCACTGGCAGAGAACTGCAGGAGGCTATCACAGTTGAAAACGCAGGCCCCCAAGCTCCATTTTTGCTGGCACTGCAGGCTGGTCCTTTGTTGTTTGCAGGCCAGCCTCATGGGCTAGATCTAAGCACCCCATGGGCCTTGAGTTTGACATCCCTACTCTAAAGAGTTATAAAGGCTTCATCACTATTTTATTTAAACTCGACGATTCTATGCCATTCTGCTTAAGTGTCCCGGCATGCAAGGTTAAAAAAATATTAAAATTGTTCAAAACTTTTAAAACTAGAGCTGGGTGGGAGGGGAGATATAATTTTTGTTTCCTAATAGTTATTACCAGTACTTAAGTAGCACCAGTGCCTAAACTAGCTTTTCCAGACTCATCAAATTCTGCTGCTGACATGGAACTTTAACCCACAACCACTCATGTTTTAAAAACAATAAGTAGATGCAAGCAACGCAGATTATACCAAGACTTTAAATGAGAATGAAAAAAAAAAAAAGGGGGGGGGAGAAGCAGGTTATTTTAAGCATAATAATTCCAACCACAGTCCATAAACTACATTTTATTTAATTAGTTTTGCACTTAGATTCTTCTGGCACATAAACATGGACAGGCTATTTGACCACTGAGGCTAGAATTAAAATTGGCATGGCATAGTTGTATTTCTATAACCCTTCCACTGATTGCCTAGTGCCAAATCAGCCATTTAACCCAAGAAGCTGCTTTGACAGTTGAGATGCACTAAGAGGAAATTGTGTCTAGTGGGAAATATTAATTATACTTTTGGGGGGTAGGTGCTGTTGCCTTCAAGTCAGGCTTGACACCTAGCAACTGCCTGGACATGTTCATGGAGTTTTCTTGGCACATTTTCACAGTGGCTTGTCCGTTCCATCTTCCTAGGGCTGACACAAAGGGACTTGCTTAAAATTACCCATTTTGTTTCTGTATCTAAGGCAGGACTAGAACCCAGATTTTTCTGTTCCAAATACAGCACTTTAACTGCTAGATGAAACTAGCATTCATATTTATTTATTTAACTGAGGATAGGAGAGGTGGTGGCAGAATATCTTACAGAAAAATAAATATTTGTTTCCGATAAAATAACTGGTTGATATTATGCCTCCGTGCTCCCCAGAAACATAATTTTAGGATTTTAAAGAAAAGGGGAAAACACAAGAAAGTCCAGTTGCCTTATGAAAAAGCACCTCTGGGACCAGCATGATCTGGATGACTGAGAATCTCCTCAGACATGATACTATCAGGACAATCTTTTTGTAGCCAAGAGATGTATTTTTCTCTTTTAAGGACAAAATAGCCACAGAAATCATGGAATGCAGTTAGGAGGTGGATCTCCAGGAAGTAGGGATGCATTCCAGAGGAGCAAGAGGCAACTCAGCCAGATATTATGTGTGAGAGAAAGAGGGTGAAGACAGCCCCTCCCTAACAGTTCACAGAGTATATGGTAAATTCATATAGTAGAATCCTCAGACTGGCAAGATTTTGTTTATAGGTGTGAAACAATGAATTCAGCTTGGAAGAATCACCATGTTTCATTCTTGGTTTGGGGCCTGACACATTCATTTAAGAGCAAATAAAAATATTTTGGCAAGTTTTGAGGGTGGCTAGTAGACATTTTAAAACTCAGTTCTACCTGAGCTTAACACACTAAGTTTAGCACTTCCTGTAAGCGAAAAAAAAAAAAGAAAATCCAGATTTTTTTTAATGCCAATTTCTCTGGGATTAATTTGAAGAATGCACTATGGTAAGAAATATGGCCAGGAGCTACCTCAGCCCAAGAATGGTCTACTCCTTGAAATTGGGGTATCTCATTCAAATGCCTATATTGAACTCATACAGTGAAAAAAAAGAAAAGTCTCCTGAAGCAAATCTTTAAACTCACTTTCCATCCTCTGATGTAAGATTGTACAATGATGGCAGAGCGCTTGATCTGCTGGTACTTCTTTTGTTGCTGTATTAAAAAAAAAAGTATGTGCATATAGAAACATGTGTTGAATTTTATAATACTGTGTTATTAAATAAACCATACACTTTTTCATTCGGTCTTTATGCTATCTAAGAAAGTATACAGAGCACATTGCAACAAACAATGCCTTCAATGCTTTTATTCTGACGTATATTTTATGGGACTAGAAACATGAAAATAATTATATGGTCATTAATCAGCATGATTAATAACTAAATAAGAGGCATATAAATCAGACTTTAATTAACAATGGTTTTGTTGTAGCTGCAGTGAGAGGACAGTTTTTTCCATTACTTCAGACTTTCTGTTTACAAGCTTAAAAGCTGCTGCTTCCCAAACATATTTCCTAGCAATAACACATAAGCAACTAATTTGTTTACTTTTCAAATTAAAATCAAAGTGTTATTTTTGCGCAAGAGAAAAGATCTACAGTGAGCTATTACTTAAGCAACTGTCTTATAATTATTAAATTATAACAATGCCTAATCTATCAAACTCCAAATCAGAGTATCCAAGCTGATGTGCATTTTAACTGTCAATTACTTTTCTATTTCGTTGGAC
Organism: Bungarus multicinctus; assembly: GCA_023653725.1. Taxonomy (NCBI): domain Eukaryota; kingdom Metazoa; phylum Chordata; class Lepidosauria; order Squamata; family Elapidae; genus Bungarus; species Bungarus multicinctus. The sequence goes on from CM042838.1 coordinate 7,884,608, forward strand.
ATGATGTTAGCATTTTTTAAAAATTGCTGTGAGCCACACTGAAGGTGCAGAAATAAAACCTAACAAATAAAATCCCATCTTACCGCATATTTTCTATACCAGGCAGAAATCACAATCTGACTTTTTTTCATGAGAAGGAAATACGTGCGGCACTTCCAGCCCTTGTAAATTTTTTGGATTAATGTAGCCAAATCCTCAAGACGTTGCTTTCTTAGGTCTTCTAATTTGAAGAGCTACACAGATTCGGGAACGACAAAAAGGAACATAAAAATAAAAATCAATACATATTTACAATAAAAATACTATGTTCTCTAAAGAAAGCTAGATTGGTGTGGTGTCTAAAATATCAGGTCTCAATGTACTTATTCCTTTGGTTCAATTATGATACTCAATAGATGACTTTAGAATTTTTTAGTCTGATCTATTTTAGACCTGGTTTATGGAAGTAGCAGAGAGAATTTCATAATTTCAGACTGTAGACGGAGGGAATCACATTTAATTTTTATTTTTATTACTGTTGTTGTAGACAATTATCTTTATAGAACAAGCTAGGATGCAATTCACTTTCCTATATGCTAGTTTTTAATCTGATGTGGTTTTCAAGGAGTCTGCAGAAATTACTAAAATGGTTGTCTCCATTTGCAGTTCAAACTAGTAAGATCATTACTTTCTCTCTTTCTCTCTCTCTCTCTCTCTCTGGGATGGGGTAGGGTGAGGTGGGGTGGGGGAGACAGAAACAGACATAAGCAATATCTGTCTCTCTATGCTGGCCTGAAGTTCAAGTCATAGCAAATCAAGTTTTGAGGAACATGAAACTGTATATTTTTATGCTACAATGATAAAAATAACGTTGCTCCATTACCACCATCTTGTTTCCCCCCCCAGCTAATTTCCCTTTCATTGCTTAAATCAAATTAAAACTCTAGCCTCCTAAATGAAATAAAAAAGAGGGTAACCTTTATTCAAATAATTTGTCTAAATTGAGAAATATTACTTCACGTACGGTTCTTGGATTGCGGATGAATATTTTTGATCTACCCAAGGAGTACTCTTCTTCAGGGACTTCCAGCTCATTAAAAAGGACCTCAACCCCAATTCTAAAAGGCAAACAAACAAAATGCAACATCATTGTCAAAAAGTAGTCTCTCTTTCATATGCTAAGCTTGCATATTATCTAGCACTTTATGAAAAAATAGCTTTACTACATAAACACTTTTTAAAAATTAGCCAAGAATGTTTATACCTTAGGTTTTTAAACTATGAAAATGGGAACCACTGAATAGACATTATGGTGATAATGATTGAGAGTTAAATTTTTTAGACATATGGTTTTCTTGGCAGTCCAGGATTTTTTTTATTTCCCAGTTAGTCTTTCACCCAAGCACTAACCAGACCCAACTTTGTGATTAACAAATGTAGGCTAAGTGCTACCACTTGTATTTGTTTATATTCTATTGAAATATATATTTTAGAGCAAGCTAATACAGGTATAAAGTACTGTTGAGTATAGGTATAAAGTAACACTGGAAGGATACTTAAAATTACACAAAACATTACGAAAGGTAAGGAAAACTCTCCCCAAATAATAGAAAACATAATATAAAAATGAAAAAATAATTGTGCTAGAGCATTTTTACATGTCCTTCATGCCATACTTTCCATACCCATATGCAAATAAAGGTAAATGTTTCCACTGTCCTGTCATGTCTGGCTCTATAGAGTGGGGTTTATCTCTGTTTCTTAGCCAAGAAATGTTGTCTGAAAATATTTCTCTGTTCCTGTGACCAGCATGTCTATACGTCAAGATGCACAGAACACTGTTACCTTCCCACTGAAGTGGTACTTATTTATCTACTCGCTTTTGCATGCTTTTGAACTGCTAGGTTCGCAAATGCAAATAGATTGCCTCAAAAAAATGAGAAGCTAAGTTCAATTTTGCATAACCCTTCAACCTGTATTAGGAACTTGCATGCAATATGCAAAGCTGTCCCCTGAAACAATGATGTCATAGCCTTTACTCCAGATGTATTTGGCAATCTATGATGGGGAAGAAAACATGCATGAGCCATGGTGGTGCAGTGGTTAGAGTGCAGTACTGCAGACTACTTCTGCTGACTGTCAACTGCCTGCAATTTGGCAGTTCAAATCTGACCAGGCTCAAGGTTGACTCAGCCTTCCCTCCTTTCGAGGTGGGTAAAATGAGGATCCGAATTGTTGGGAGCAATATGCTGACTCTGTAAACCACTTAGAGAGAGCTGTAAAGCATTGTGAAGCAGTATATCAGTCTATTGCTATCAATAATGAGTAACATAGAGGCACTCCTTTGCTTTCACTAAGTCAATGGAGAAGGAAAATGCTGCAAGATCCTCAAGTATAGTTGTGGATTATAGCTTGAAATGTGTTATTTTGCTTTCTTTGCTCACACAGATTTACTGTCTGCTGAACATAACCTTGGTTGAATGGTTTTCTATATCATTAAGCCAGCAGTACTCAAATCAGTTTCAGATACTTTCTGAACTGTCACACCAGAAGGAATATGCAGTGCTGCAGCTCAATCTGAACTGTTTAACCAGAGCCAAGCAATCAATGTTATGTCTATACCAAGGATGCATATATTTCTAGTAATTCTTACCTCGCAGGGCCTCTCCATTGTGGCCATGTCTGCTTGCAAAGCATTTTGTATCTTTCAAGGCAAGGCTCATAAGTTTGACGGAATGCATATCCTGCCCTTCTAACTCGGACATTTTCCAGCAGTCCCAAATATCGAACTTGATGGCATACAAGAGCATCGCTAAAGATGTGTGCTGCTTTTTGGTCATTAGGTTTAATACATCTGCAAATCAAAGAATTTGTTTTTTAAAAAGTGCAGTACATAGAACAGAAATCCATTACTCTCATCAATTTTTTAGACATTTTTATTTATTTTATTTTTTAATTCATTCAAAATATTGAGTTGAAATTGGTTTCCCACCATCCAGATTCTATAGCCTCCAAGCACCCAGTCAACATTGTGATTGCATCAATTGCCTGACTAGAAGTAAAGATGTGTATAACTAGGTAACATCGTCATACTGATGATATTGTACCACATATTGGCAAATGATCTAACCCCACAGTTTTATGTAAATGTAGGAGAGGACAGAGACCTGAACCTTGAGGGATCTCACACTGCAGGGGCCTGACATTTCCCATCCCAACTGAAACTGATTACAGAAAAAGGAGGAAAACCACCATAAAACAGTGCCTTCCACTCCCAGCTCCTGAACCTGACCATGGCAGATGGTATCAAAAGCTGCCGAGAAACCAAGGAGGGACAGCAAATCAGCCCTCATGTATTCTCCAGAGTTCATCTACAAGTGTAACCAATGCCAACTTGGAAACTGTACCCCAGCCTGAATACTGACTGAAAAGTGTTCAGATGATCTGTTTCATCCAGGGTTCTCTGCAGCTAAGTGCCAACCACCTCGCAACAACCTTCCCCAGAAATCAAAAGATGGGAGACTTGGATAAAAGTTATCTAAAGCTGTTGGATCCAACCTTCTGGTTTTACAACTAAAGAAACACTATTTACAGTTTATTCATCTATTTTAGCTTAGAAGCTTAGTAGAGTTTGTCTCTTGATGCAAGGGGCAATGAAAAATGTATGTAGTCTACTTCCCCTTTGTAAGACCTGGAAAGTCTATTTATTTATTTTTCATATTTCTATACCACTCCCTCTCCCAAAAAGGGACTCGGGGCGTTGTACAGCCTAATAAACACATAAAATAGATACAAGTTAAATAGAATTTAAAACTAGATTAAACACATATATCTGGCTGCATCCCGTCCAACTACAATTAAATATTTAAAATCCGGGATAGATAAAAATTTAAAAATCAGATTAAAAATTAAAAACCCTCATTAAATTTAAAACCCCACAAACCCTTACTGGGCCAGGCCGGCCTGTTTAAAATATAGGGTCTTAACTGCGCGCCGGAAGGTCAGGATGTCTGTCATGGCTCGTATCTCCGGGGGAGATCATTCCACAGGGAGGGGGCTCCCACAGAAAAAGCCCGCACCCTCGGGGCCACCAGCCGCCAGCGATCAGGCGGCGGTACCCCAAGTAGGGCAACCCTGTGGGAGCGTACTGGGCGGCGGGAGGTTGTTGGTGGCAGCAGGCGGTCCCATAAGTACCCAGGTCCTGAGCCATGGAGCACTTTAAATACCATCAGTACCACCTTGAATCGAATCCGGAAGGCCACAGGGAGCCAGTGCAGCCTGCGGAGAAGTGGTGTTACGTGGGCGCCCCTCAGGGCGCCCACGATCACCCGCGCGGCTGCATTCTGAACCAACTGTAACCTCCGGAGACTCTTCAAGGGGAGCCCCATGTAGAGAGCATTGCAATAATCCAAGCGGGAGATAACGAGGACGGAAGTGACTGTGCGAAGTGCGCCCAGATCCAGAAAGGGCCGCAACTGGTAGATCAGATGAATCTGATAAAAAGCCCCCCTGGCGACGGCTGCAATATGTTCTTCCAAGGACAGCCGCACATCCAGGAGGACACCCAAATTGCGCGCCCTTTCCACAGGGGTCAATACCTCTCCCCCCACGGCCAGCGAAGGAACAAGCTGGCTGTATCTGGGCGCAGGAAACCACAGCCACTCGGTTTTGGTCGGGTTGAGACGAAGCCTGTTACGACCCATCCAACTCCGCACGGCCTCCAGGCACCGGGTCATCACTTCGACGGCTTCGTTGGGGTGGCCCGGGGTGGAGATGTACAGCTGAGTATCATCAGCGTAGTGATGGAACTCCACCCCAAAGCCACAGATGATCTCACCCAGCGGCTTCACATAAATGTTGAACAGCAGGGGCGAGAGCACCGACCCCTGGGGCACCCCACAAAGCAGGGGCCTCGGGGTCGATCTCTGCCCCCCTGTCAACACAAATTGCGAATGGTCGGAGAGGAAGGAGGTGAACCACCGTAACACGGTGCCTCCAACCCCCAACCCCACCAACCGCCGCAATAAGATACTGTGGTCGACAGTATCAAAAGCCGCTGAGAGATCTAACAGGACCAGGACAGAGGAGCAACCTCTGTCCCGAGCCCTCCAGAGATCATCCACCAACGCGACCAGCGCCGTCTCCGTGCTGTGCCCGGGCCTGAAACCCGATTGGAGGGGGTCGAGATAACTCGCTTCATCCAGGTACTGCGGGAGCTGACGTGCCACCACACTCTCTACAACCTTCGCAACAAAGCGAGGGTTGGAGACAGGACGATAATTTGATAATAATGCTGGATCCAGGGACGGTTTCTTGAGGAGGGGCCGTACCACCACCTCCTTCAAGGCGGTGGGTAAAAGCCCCTCTCTCAAGGAAGCATTTATAATACCCTGGAACCAGCCTTGTGTCACCTCCCGAGTGGCCAAGACCAGCCAGGAGGGGCACGGGTCCAGCAAACAGGTGGTGGCATTAAGCCCCCCCAGTATCCTGTCCACGTCCTCCACGGTAACAGGATCGAACTCAACCCAATTGATCTCACCGATATCCACCCCCGCCCCCCGCCCGGAGATGCCCAGTCGGAGTCCAACTCATCCCGGATCTGAGCGATTTTGTCTTGCAGAAACCTAGAAAACTCCTCAGCCCGTCCCTGCAAGGGATCCTCCCATGCTTCCACCTCCAAAAGGGAGCGGGTCACCCTAAACAGGGCGGCTGGGCAGTTTTCCGCAGACGCAATAAGGGTGGAGAGGTAGGACCTACTCGCCATCCTTATCGCCACTAAATACGTCTTAATATAAGATCGTAGTAGTGTTCGGTCAGACTCAGAGCGGCTAGCCCTCCAACTACTCTCTAGGCGTCTTTTCCAGCGCTTCATCTCCCTTAGCTCCTCAGAAAACCAAGGAGCCACATGGGATCGGCACCGGGTCAGAGGCCGCAAGGGCACGACCCGGTCAAGGGCCCCAGCAGCCACCTTATCCCAGGTGGCGACCAAGCCCTCAACCGAGTCGTGTATGTGAGCTTCGGGAAATGGCCCAAGCTCCGTCAGGAACCTATCTGGGTCCATCAGGTGCCTGGGACGGTACCATTTTAACGGTCCCGCCTCCCTGCGGTCGGGGGGTGCGGAACGGAGGTCGAGCTTCAGGAGCGAGTGATCAGTCCATGACAGGGGTTCTATAACTATATCCAGATCACTCTGCCACTGATCAGAGACAAAAACCAGATCCAGGGTGTGACCTCCCACGTGAGTAGGGTCCCGAATTAACTGGGTCAGGCCCATGGCTGTCATGGAAGCCATGAACTCCTGAGCAATCCCTGAGGCACCGCCGGCAGAAGGAAGGTTGAAATCCCCCATGACCATAAGCCTGGGGGTCTCAACCGCCACGCCGGCTATAACCTCAAGGAGCTCAAGCAGGGCCGATGCCGCATAGCAGGGAGCCAGGTATGCGACCAACAAGCCCACCTGTACCCTGGGACCGAACTTCACGAAAAGAGACTCACATCCGGTTGTCTGAGAAACAGTGGATTCCCTCGGACACAGATCCTCCTTAATAACCACCGCAACCCCCCCACCCCTCCCCTGGGCCCTCGGCTGATGAAAAACCCGAAACCCGGCTGGGCACATTTCCACTAGAGGGACCCCCCGCTCTAGGCCCAGCCAGGTCTCGGTAATACCCACCAGGTCCACTCCCCCCTCACAGATCAAATCATGGATGAGAGGGGCCTTATTAATGACGGACCTGGCGTTACATAACACCAGCCGAAGGCCCAGGGCCGATCGCTCAGACCACCTGGGGAACGGGACATAACAAGGGGGTCGGAGCGCGCTACAGCAGACAAATAGCGAGGGCGCGCTCCCAAAACAAAATGTGGCCCCCTATAACCGCCAAATCTGCCTCTCCCGCTCACCGTACTAATAGTTTTAATATCACCCTCCCCGGGACAACCCCCCATCCTCAATCCTCAACCCCCCATCCTCTAATCCTCTAAGCAGCTAGAAAGGCCTGAAAGAAAAAAAACTTGACATATACTGTAGATTATCTCTAAAATGTATTCCATAAGTATAATTTCCTAAATTTGTAATATTCTGATTTTTCATATCCAGGGAAAAACTATAGTGGCCGAGGAAGCTTTTTTTTTTTAACTGAGCAGATTCACCATTTTGAGTTCAGTACATTTTTCCAAGATTACAATGTTCCATGTTTTTGAAAGAACAGTGGTATTTAATTGGTGGTTTTAGTTTTTTTCCAAGGAACTATAACTTCCTTTAACAAGATGATGAGTTATAAACTCCTAATAAAATTGCTTAATCTGAAGAAATTGAAGTCTATGGACACCCACATTCAGAGCACATAGGCAGTTACAGAATGCTAACTGAGTTTAACCAAACATGAACTGCTAATAGGCAAATCTTCAACATTCATGATGAGTATGTATGTACTTTCATGGTGTAAATATTTTGTTATTTTTATATATACCACACTTAAGACTCAGCAGCAATACTACACAAAAGGTTTTATGTCTCACACAGGCCATTTTTCTTTGGCAAGAATTTTTCTTTCTTCTGTGATAACATAGTTTTTAGCAGCCTTAGAGACAGGAGTATGTTAATGACATGACACTCCAGTGTGGACAGAGCTAACTTTAAAAAAAATCAGTTGCACTTAAATTTCTTGGCAAATTGCTATTGAATTTCAGCTGCATAGTCCTGAGACATTCAGGAAACTATAATATAAGTGTTTTTAAAGGCACACATAGCCCTTGGTTGGTCCAGCCTGATTTCTGGTTAAATGTGATGTATGAACTTAGCAAATTTTGGGTTATTCAACAAATCACAATCAGGAAAGCATGGTTCAATGTGATGGGAAACCCAGTCTGATATATTATGTTACAGATATGTTCAATATTCAAAATAATCCATGGTTGTTCTATTTAGTTCAGATCAGTATTAATAAATGTCAGATTTTTAGATGGATAAGTGCTATTGTCTTATTAGCTGAATTAGGACTATTGTGGAAATAGTTCCGTAATAAAAGATACTGATGTCATAGATGACCAGAAAGTAAAAACTTCAGCACAATTACAGCACAACAACAAAAAATCTGATTATAGCAAACTATCAGTCATGGTTGCAGTAATTTTCTAAGTACAGAGCGATTAGAACCATTAATCTATGGTGAGATTTCCTCTTCATATTTGAGGGAAAAAAAATCAGATAAAATAAACTGCATATTTAGATCATATCCATTCAGTTGAGATACTATGAATATTCACACCAAGTCTTTCAGTCATTTGAAACTGGGACATATAAAAGTCAACTAATTTAAAAATTTACTTTTTTTTCCAATTTCCAATATTCAACTGATATAAATAATTCACTCTCTGTCATGCTCTCATTTAGAGTATGAATTAAAGATTACCATTGTTGTAAATGCAATTTCTTCATTTCCTGAACTTTACCTGATATAATTGGGATTTTTTGTTTGCAAGTTCCTCATCAATGTTGCCACAGAAACTTTGAACTGGGAACCTGCTGTTGGTGGCCTCTTCAAATTAATCTTGACAGGGTTTCCTTCTGGAAATAGTGCTTTAATGAGGGAGTGGTTGGCCTTCCACATAGCTTGGGACAGATCACGGTAAAGCAGGTCATTATTCTTGTCAACAAACCCTTCTACCTGATACATCACCTAAAACAGCAAACCAAGAATCTAAATAAGCAAAGATGATCAATTCTGGGAGGGAAAAACACACCAAAAACAATTTGATCACATTATTTGAATGACTATCTTTGTATATCCAATATTAACTATATTAAAATTCCATCACTTTGAGGTCTTATTGGAGTTCAGAAGTTTCTAACATAAGCAAAGAGAAAGGATGTTAAATTGTACATCTCTCTTCAGGTCTGAAATTGCTGTAATGTTTGGGGAAGTATTGTAATGAAAACCACCAAAGGCAACTCATCAATGCATGTTGTTTCTCTCAGGTCTACCCTACCTTTATTTATTAAATTTATACGCCACTCATCTCATGATCAGGTGACTCTGGGAGGCTTACAGTATTATAAAACAGGAATATAAAGCATTCAAATGGTAAAGCATTAAATATAGTAAAAGTTAACAAAAACCAGGAACCCAAACCCAAAAATGAGATGGAGATGAGATCTTCATATTATTCCACCAACTACCTTCAGAGTGGAAAGACCTCATGGGCCCCCCAAGCCAATTAGCAGAACCTGGTTTTGTGGCCTCTTCAGAAGGTCAAGTGGATCTCATCTTGAGAGGCAACATGTTCCAGAGGGTAGGAGCCACAGGAGAAAAGGTTCTTTTCCTGGACTCCACCAGCTGTAATTCCTTGACCAATGGAGTCCACAGCATATCCTTCTGCTGAAGCAAATGGGGTAGAACAATCCCACTGGAATGTATTTCATGAGATTTGAGCCTTTTGTCAACTAAAAAGATACTCCTTTGGTCTTTTTAGCTGCCAGAAAAAGGGAGTGGGAGAAAACAAGGCATTCTTGAAATGCCTAGATAATCACCTTGGCAGCCTAAAGTTATCAGAGTATAAGAAGGTTATTGGAGAGCATGATGAATGACTCTTGGAGATGGATGTGTGTTCCATTGGAGAAGTCACATCCGGGGGTGGGGAAAAGACCAGGGTCAAGGGGGAAATGTATGATGTAATTTAGTATTGGCTGCATCCAGCCACGTGCCAACATGGCAACCTCTAATAAATCAATTTACTTTTCTCTGAATGAGGGTGGATTTGTTGCAGCCCTGCCACCTTTATCTTTTTGATGGGGAGGAGGGGGAATGTCAAAAGCAAATATATTTTCAAATATTCAAGGCTATTAGAAAACCTTACCTTGCCAGCATAATGTTGAATTCTGAAGCAACAGTGTGGGAGGGAAGTATCATTCAAGAAACGTGAACATTTGCTCATCCTGCTTTCAAAGTGTTGGTGAGTAGCACAGACCTGGTTCAATTTGTCTAAGAAGGTTTCATCAGTAACAGCCCCTGGCCGCAGACATTCTTCATCTAGCATAGCTAGGATTCCATTCTGATGCTGTTGGGTAATGTAACAGTTCATGTTATTATTTGAGCATAAATATTATATCATATGCTTTAAGAAGTACTTATACTTGACTGCACTACGATGAAAAAAAATGAATCAGTTTTCCATAAGCCCAATTTTTTGTCTACTGATTTAGACTATGTAAACAAGCATCAAGCAAACTATGAATAGAATGTAACAAGCAGAAATAAACATTTCTAAATATCATTCACCTGAAAATGAGTTAATAATTGCTGTAAAAAAACATATAGCATACATGAAACTGCAATATTAAGATTTGGAGCTTCCTGTTCAAGCCTTCTAAGAGATTTCCAGTCTACTTTCCCAGGTTGTGAATATCTATATTTCCCCATTCCCCTGAAGATAGCTGTACTACCATAAAGATGGGTTATAATTTAATTTAGAAAAAAGCCATACATTCCCATCGCATAGAGTTTTAAATAGAGAATATGCAATGATAACAGCAACACTGATTCCAATATGAATCATCCTATCCAACTGTCAAGACAAAAAACTTTCCACGATTTGAAGCTAATTTTAAGTCTGATTCACACTTAATGGATTGGCTGAGGACCTGTGTTCTGAAAATTCTCAAGAGATTCTCAGAACATGTACAAGAAACAAGCACATGGATAAGACAAATTCAGATTCAGTTGTTTCCTGGGTGGAGAGATGGGGCTCCCTTGCATATCTTTCACGAAAAATTACCAACAATAGTTTTAGGAAAACGTAGGAACACAATGCAAGTACGAAATTTAGATGGTATGACAATGATCACAATTTATCATAGCTCTTGAAAAATGAAGACATGCAAAACACAGACGACTCACTGAAGAAAATGACATAGCATGAAACAGAGAGCATTTGAATTGCCCTCTTATTCATACAGTCTTAGAGCTTTTTTTAAAAAAAGAAAGGACTATTATTGGCAAAACCTCTCTTTTTTGGCTATATCTAGTATAGAAAACAGGAGAATTCTGCCTGGAACAATATAGTTACCTTATTTGATATAGAATATTATCATCCAAATATTCGTTTCTCCAAAAGACTATACAATGTTCTTTATGGCCATATCTTACTAAATATTCATAAATCCTCTACAGGATTCTCATCCCACAGATATTCAGAGACAATATACAAAATATGATTTACTGAAAAACCCATAATTAACCGATTCCTATAACTTATTAAGTTATATAATCCATAACCCAAACTACAAAGGGTGGGCTTGACAACATACAGCCAAAAATAGTAATTTTATAGTTGTGTGAGGGGTGAACCAGGTTAGTGTGATTTGTTCTTCCTAAAGAAAGTTCAATAGAAACAGTATAGGAAAAAGCTGGTCCTTTGTCATATGCTAATTCAAGTATTCATCCAGTTTCCACTGTTGCTGAGGAACTAATCTGACATGAGAAAGTCTGAGGAACTAATCTGACATGAGAAAGTCTGCACTTATATGCTTCATTTCCAATGAAATGTTATTCATTAAGTAACAGAACAGTTCAGAAAACTTACATCAGTGGTATCAAACTCACGTCATCATGGTAGCATCAAGTGACGTATTGGGACTTCCCCCCTTCACTAAACTGGATGTGGGCGTGGCCAGCGTGTGATGCATCTGGGCCCCAAGCCTTGAGTTTGACAGCCCTAACTTACATGCTCAATAATGTCATTATTAACCAAATGGTACTATATATATGTTAAAAGACAAAATATATCACAATGGATTAAGGTAGCCTTACTTAAAACCTTTCTATACCTCTGATACAAGTTTTTTTTTCCACTTCCTGTATTTTTTTCCTTTCTACTTTTTGTATATAAAAGTAAATATAAGTGCAAACGGTAATACATGACCATTCATTGCCAGCTAAATTTTTGATAAAAAGAAAAAAAATAAACACAGATACAATAAACAACAAAACAATTCAAAAGAATTTTGCATGGAAGACTTACATTCTCTATAAGATCACAAATTATAGCATTGTTGAAGTATTCAATGTGAGTCCATTCAATACCCTATAAAAATAAGGTTGAAAAACTGAGAAAGAAAATATGGCCAAATAATTTTTAACAACATAAAAATAGAGGTTCCCAATCATGGAAAGCTCTACCAAGTTCAATAGAACCAATTTAACCAAAAGCTGACACTTGGTCAATATCTATATAACAAAAACTATTGGACATCTGTAACTGAGTGGTTTCCCACCATTATGTTTACTTTTTCCCTATATAATTCAAGACTCCAAAAAAGCATTAAAATTAGTTTTGTACTATACTCCTTGAATATTCTTAAAAAATATTCTTGAGCTAATCTAAAAATAATTGCATTGGTATGTGTTCAATATGCTTCCTTTTCTTATTCTATGCTCTCCAGTCTGGAATATATCACTGCTATGCAACACCAATCAAAGGAGATGGCATGATTGAACTGTATGCTTCATGGTAGCAAGATATTTAAAGTTGGCAATACATAAACCGTACTTAAACATCCATAGAAGACAAACTGTATTTTCTGGATTATAAATCCAGACAGTTTAATTTAATAAAACAGAGAGAACTAAAAGTGTGGAGGGATACATTCTGCCTTACATTCTCTTCTCAATAGTTAATAATGTAGTAGGATTCTTTTAAGTACAGGAAGAAGACCAGAAATATCTGGCTTCTTTCAAAGATCCACTGCTTGCCTTAATTCAAGCAAGTTTTAGTAAATTGTTATGTCCTAGAATACCCAGTTTTTCTAAATCCTAAAAAAATTACTGCTGCACGTTAAGATTGTAAGGACATTTCAATGTACTTTTTCCTCATTAGCTTCAGGTGGTCTTGGAACCTGCTGTTTAATTTTAGATTATATGAAATTATACTCTAAATTATTAATTTAATTATATGAAATTAGAAGTTTAACAAGATGACAGTATAAAGAAAACAGTTGCTATCAATAGATAAACTTCTATTTTCGTATTCTTTCTGAAAAAGAGTGGCAATTAAAATTATTGTAAATCTTCTGATAAAGGTGTATATGTCTCAAAAAGGGAGAGTAAGAGTTTTTTGTGTTGTTTTTGCATTTCTCTATTCTAATCCCAATTATTCTTTTGGAGTCTCAGATGGGAGCTTTATATTTGTTAGAAACAGAAACTGCTAATGCTGCTAAACTAAACTGAGTGTTCTTGAAGAACTGCCAGATGTGTTTTCCATTCCATTCCTCAATCTGTGTCAATTTCCCATGCACTTAATTGAAACATATCCAAATTCCTTCAGTGCAAAGCCTTAGGTCAATAAACACTTTGCACATCTTGAGAGTGTTTCTAAGGAAATGACTGTTTCACCTTACAAACCCCTGAGATTTATCTGCCTTTAATCTTCATCTTCAGGAGGACAGATGCTTAGTTTAAATGACTCCATCAGAATAGAATAGATCAGGACTCTACAACCTTGGCAACTTTAAGACCTGTGGACTTCAACTCCAGCAAAGCTAGCTGAGGAAGTCTGGGAATTGAAGGCCACAAGTCTTAAAGCTGCCAAGGTTGGAGATCCCTGGAATAGATTACAGTTGGTAGTACTAATCTTTGTACTGTCATCAATCAAGTCCTGTGCCATACCGGGCATCACCAAAACACATTTTATATTACTGTACTGTATTCTGGGTGTTCACATCTGTGCTTCCAGGATAATCTCATTCTTTGCTACTTCTTGGTTCTCAACAAACCTTTTGCCAACCCTTACAATTTTCATTTGTGCCCTTTGGATTATTAATTTTGTTTCAAAGCTAACCCTTATGATTCATTAACATATGCCAGTATAATGGGATAAACTCATATTTTACAAGAATGGCAAGGAACAACTTTTCCAAAAGTTAATAAAGGCAAATAAAGGAATGGCAGGAATGGGAAGTTACACAGGAAACAAATATATACCTCTCGTATATATTCTTCTTGCTCCTCCTTTAGAGTAAGCTCAATGAAGATCTGCTGCAGTTTCTCATTGCAGTAGTTAATAATAAACTGTTCAAAACTGTTATCCTACCCAATAAAAGAAAAAGTGTCATTAATCACACTTGGAAGGGTTATAAATCAAAAGACTTATAGCCTGCAAGCCATTTTTACAAGTTGCTATCTCATGATAATCATAACATATCAATATATCATTCGTAAATTGCATAATGGACTTCAGTCACACATATAATCACTTTCTTTTTGGTACTGGTAATGCTACAACTAAAGTTTTAGGGGATACATAAAACATACATACATACATATATACATACATACACACACATTCTCAAATACATCTCTGCGTGGCATGCAATTAAAATCATCTTAAAAAGTAGAAGAATTATATATAAAAGCAATATAAAACATTAACAACACAGTCATTAGCTGAGGTATAACAAGAATCTCCAACAGTAATTAATATTGGACAGGTTTTTCTGCACATCCAATCTCCAAGCACAATGGCAAAACCAAATCTTTAGTCTTACAAAAACACAGGGTAATATTTTTAGCAAGGCAGAGCATTACAGCTAGGGCCAAATTAATTCAATTGTTTAACACAGTTCATAGTAATTTTCAAACTTTTTAAATTAGAAGAACAATTGGAAGAACTGTCACAAAGAAGAAAACTGAAGCATACATTTATATTCCAAAGAAGATGGACAGATCTGAAAAATATGGATCCCTAGTCCATTCAATTTAGACAAGAGGGAGCCCACAGTTGCTTAATGGACAGAGAAAGAAACTTAGGAAAGACCAATCCTAATGGATCAGGCAGGCAATGGGAGATTTCAAACTTATAAAATTCTATTCTTACAATAAAGTAGAATTAGCTCATCTGGTCCTTTCTTCTATCTGATTTACCTAGAAGGGCTGACAACATGGTCATGGGATATATTATTTCTTTGCTTTGTGTCCACACTGGTTAGCAACAGAGTTGCCAGTCCCTATTATAATCATTAACTGAGGACTTTAAATATTTAAATAATAATAATCAAGCAACTTTATTCAGGAAATTTTAGGACAAGACGACAGTTTTTCTTTTATTAAACTTTTTTAATCTATAACTATATTATTCACTCTAAGTAAAACCATTGATTTCAAAAATCAATACTCTATATGTCTACAACGGTTATTTTATATTTTATCAATTTTAAGTACATATCTAATCATGTAAATCATGAATGTAATAACCCTACATTAGATGTAGATATGCTAATTAAAAATCATTGTAATTCTGTATGCTCTCAGTAATTATCTTACAATTCCTTACAGTAGTAATCTTAGTAAAACAAGGGTAATCTGATCTGAATACACAGATTTTTTTTTCAGCCACAAAAGTCACATGCTTTTTATTTGTACAGAGTTTTATCCAGGAGTAGCTTCTAAGCAAACATGATGGATACAACAGATATCTATACCTACCTGAGAAATTATTGAAGAGACTGAGAAATTCTTCAATTAAAAAAATAAAACAATTTTCCAATTAATTATTTGTGTGTTTCAAAATGTCTTGGCAATAATCTCTCTTTGCTCCCCTCCAAAAGGAGTAACTACGACCAAAGAGGAACAACTTACAATACAAATGAGCTTCAATATATGACTTAAGTCTACAGTATTTATTGCCAGTTCAAATAATTTTTTCCATACTAACAAAATTACTAGCAGCAACACTTTTTTGCCATTTTAAATTTTTTATATATATCTGACAAAAATTTAGCGTGTTTCATCCCAGACAGTTTAATCAGTCGTGATTTACTGAGACTTCTTCCCCCATGTTAATTAATTCTTCACCTATTGTATTTTGAGTTCAATTTTTTTTTAAAGATAGAGGGGACAAAATAAGTAAATTATATA
This sequence comes from Bungarus multicinctus, assembly GCA_023653725.1. Lineage (NCBI taxonomy): Eukaryota > Metazoa > Chordata > Lepidosauria > Squamata > Elapidae > Bungarus > Bungarus multicinctus. The sequence goes on from CM042838.1 coordinate 7,900,498, forward strand.
TTTTGATAACAAATTAGTTTGAAGTGAAGAAAATACCTCAAAAATTTCAAAGCCATAGATGTCCAAAACCCCCATTACTTTCTTCCTTACTTTGGATTGTGCCTGTAGAAAAAGTTATTATTTTCATGATTAATAATAGACAGCAGCAAGATAAATAAATAAAAAGTATTGTAAGTTAAAAAAAATCATATGGCATACATCAGAGTTCTCCAACCTTTATGGGTTGACTCGGAGCAGGGGGAGGGGCTGGGAAAGAGGGGATGATTTTGTGGGAGGGCAGGTGCATGTGCATGTGCATGTGCGAAAGTGCTGGCAATGTTCATGGCAACACAAGTGCCATAAGCATCTGCAACAAAGCTTGTGAGTGAAGTTGGGCCGCGAGTAACTGCAGCGACACTTGCACAATTGGGCCTGTGTACACGTGCAGATGCATGCACATTGGCCGGCCACTCACACAGCCCGGTGGCAATTAGGCCACGGCCCAGTAGTGGGCCATGGTCCACAGGTTGGAGACCCCATTATACATATTGCTTATATGCAAAAACAGATGAGCATTTATTTTATGTGCTGTCATTGAAATTTTATTGCATTTGGTGAACTATACCTTAATGCTTTCATTGATTCTGGTAACAAGCCAACAAAACAGTCTACTGTAAAGATTCTTTGCCAGAGCATCCCGAGCATAATAAGCCTAGTTAAAAGGGGAAAAAAAGAGTCAGAAACATTTTAGATAAGATTAAAATATTTTCTGGTGTTGGCACAGCGTAAGGTGGCAAGAATCAATAGTCACCCATGATCTGCATGTGTGCTGTGGGAAAGTCCTTTTAAAAATACTAGCCTCAGCTTTTTTGTAGCACCTGTTACTGAAGGGGGGGAAAAACAGAATTCATTACTGTAATCATCTGGCATTACCTGAGCTACATTTAAAGTTGTAGATACTTTCTCCTGCTTGGCTTCAACAGTACGGAAGCTAAAAGCTCTTTCCAGAACTGACTGATCAATGCCTGTCAACTCACATATTTCTTTAAGCTCTGTGGAGAAGAAGAATCATAACATGAATCATACACAGTTTGAGATGAGTTTTATTGTATTTCAAAAAATATTTATTCACTTGAACAGTACCTTCTTCTAGCAACTGGCTAGGCAAAACAGCTTCACCTGCCTTATTCTTTATTTCCTTATTTTGACTCTGCATAGAAATAGTAAGCATGCATTCAAATTTGCAGAATGATGTATTTAACTTTCTACCATGTAGAGGGTGTGTTGCCTTCTGTTTACCTACTGATTCACTGAAACATACAATTTGACAAGGGATGCTTGGCTTTGCACACAAGTGTAGCTTTTGCTGATTTCCTTTCTAAAATGTATTTTTAAGTATCTGCCATGTCATCTACAATTATCCGTAACTTTTTTAAATTCAAAAATTGCCTACTTTAGCTACTTTCTACCTACCAAGGAAACTACTTTGCCCAAGGATGAAAATAATTTTGGGTGAAAATTGAACGCTATATTTTTAACACAGATGCTAAATTTACTGTTGCTTCATCCCAGTACTTCTAGATAGAGGACAAGATGCAAATTAAAAACCTCAAGGATCTGAAAGAGCCTAATCCGAATGTTTCATTCCATCTCTTATTCCATTTTAAGACATTATTATTAAATTCAAATTCTATGACTATAATGTTAACCAAGCCATTGTTTTTCTGTTGAACCTTTCTTTCATTTTTTTCCTTCATTCTTGAGTGCATAAAGTGCAGTATTTCAAGGCTTTTGTATCGCTTCCAATATCAGATACTGCTGAAGTCCACTAAATAGTTAAAATTAAGTCAGTAATTTTAAGATTGGATAAAGTGGAAAAAGGTTAATGCGGTATAAGAAAATGTGGTTTTTGTTTTGTACATGTTTATCTTCTACAGACTAAATACAAGCCAGGAGACCTTCAATGAACTAGAACAGTAGTACATAAGAACTTTTTTTTTTAAAAAAATTATTGTCTGATGAAGAATTCTGAACAATTTCAAAATTGATAGAAAAATACCTAGTATACTAATAAATAAAGATTCTGCAATAAGGATTCTGTCATTGGCCTTGAAATTAATACATTTAGAAACAAGCCAAAAAATAAGTAGTACTATAAACCAATGGAGAGAAGATCAATGTTACTCAGTTAAAATGCTATTATTTGAATTACCATTTTTATCTTTGATTTTACTTTCATCTAATCCATTCACACGAGATTCTGGTTTAAATTCAATGTTTCCCAGTTTTAAAACGGCAGCAACAACTTCAAATACTGACTGGATCTCATGGTCCATAAATCCCACGATCTGCATTGCATTCTGGAACATGGAAATTGTGTTTATTTATTACATGTTCACCTTTTCCTCCTTCCTGGTAGTTGTTTCCCATTGCACCCAATTTATTTTATTTTCACAACCAACTAAGTAATATCTATTCACATTCCTATATCACTTTCATTAATAAAAGCATACAATGAAATATTTTAAAAGAACAGTACAAAATAAAACCAACAAGATACATTAAAGCAGAAAGAGAAAGTAAAAGCAATGGTAAGTTAAAAATCACGGCAGTATTAGCACATTATGAAAAAGTCTTAAAGTATTAAAAACACCCTTGTTAGCACTGAAAAAAACCAATAAGGATGTTGCTTGGTACACCTTACATGGCAGAATGTACCAAAATAAGGGGGCTAATCCTGGAAAGTCTTGCTTCAGCATGGGAAGACAAGGCGTTAGAATATAAATAGGAACAAAAAGAAGAGGTGTACGATTTTTTAAAATTCACACAAGATTTTATTTAGAGAGCTTCAGATTCAAATTTATGTCTCTCAGCTGGCCCAAATGGCTCTCATATTATAGTCACACTAGAATTTTATTTAACCTATAGATGTTATTAGAAAAAATTTTAAAACTCACAATTAAATGTTTTAATTACCGTTTGGTTCCTTTTTTAAAAAAACGTGAATATATTTATAAGTGTAGAACCCCTCTACATTCATATTTATAAGTGTAGAACCCCTCTACATTCATTAAATCAATGGAGAAACACATTTTCAACAGAAAAATCATTAAAAAATCACCAGTCAAACATTTCTAATCCGAGTACATCCATTACAATCTAACTACTCCTAGCTAATGTTAATTTTTATTTAGGACCTGGATAAAATATATGAAAACAGGGAGATTTAAAAATTCAGCATCCACAACTGATTTTCATTCTCATGGTTTTATGTTCCTGATCATAGCATTTCAACACAATCAGGCTAGGGAGAGGGAGATTATTTGTTCTGAATGGCTATAAGTCAAAAGAAATGCTTTTAAAATAAATAAAGGAGGTTGATTAAAATCAGAGGTGGAAGAGAACATTGAGGTCAGGTATATTAATCCCCGATCAATGCAAAAGAATAGGCCACCTCAATTCCACCTGTGATACTTCCATCTGCTTGAATGAATGTCAAACAGATCTCATCATTAGTTGCCAGAATAAACTAGTTTGGTCTAGTGGTTAAGGCACCAAGCTCGAAACTGGGAGATCATGAGTTCTAGTCCCACCTTAGGCATGAAAGCCAGCTGGGTGACCTTGGGCCAGTCACTGTCTTTCAGTCCAACTCATCTCACAGGGTTGTTGTAGGGAAGATGATAGAAGGAAAGTATGTTGGATATCTTTGCTACCTTGAGTTACAGGTAGTCCTCGACTTACAACAGTTTATTAACAGTTCGAAGTTACAACAGCACTGAAAAAAATGACATGACTGTTTTTCACACAACCGTTGCAGCATCCCCATAGTCACATGATCAAAATTCAGACGCTTGGAAACTGACTCACATTTATGACCACTCCTGTGGTCATGTGATCGCTGTTTGCGACCTTTTGACAAGCAAAGTCAATGGGGAAGTCAGATTCACTTTACATTCAATCATGTTACTAATTTAACACCAGCAGTGATTCACTTAACTGTGGTGAGAAAATCACTTAACAAATATTTCACCTAACAAAAGAAATTGTGGACTCAATTATGGTCATAAGTCGAGGACTACCTGTATTTGTAAAAACAATAAAAGCGGTATACAAATAAATTTACATTTCAAACTGAGATTGAACCAATACTGAATATAGCAGAAGGGCATCAATCCTTACCTTAACTGTTCTGAAGTTTGAAGCATCATCTACTCCATTTACTTTTGCAGAGCCCAGACCCAAGTAATTATATCGACTGAAGTCCATCTCCAACTTAAGTTTTTCTGTTAAAATAAAATATAAATCTTTTTACTAGCAAATCCACATTACTGCTCTTGTTTAGCAGCAATAACAGTTGTTTTTCTATGTCTGGATTTAAATAAAAAATTGCACCCAATACCAAAATTAGTTATGCCAGCTTGAAATAAATTACCTAGTTCCATATGTAGTTATAACTTCAATATTCTCCAAAATTGTACTTACTGAGCAAATCTTCTGATCCTCCAGACAGAATTTGATAGAAAATATGGAAATTTCTTTCACCTCTGGGCTGCTTAACAACACGGGACTTTTCCAAGAGATCTAAAATTATAGTTAAATAATTATTTATCCTTTCTATAGTTTCTTTTTTTAAAAAAAAAAAAAGAATCACTCTTACACTTCTAGTAGAACATTCAGAAAAACAGGTAATATCTGGAACAGAGACTGAACAGACACACACTAACTTATAATATTTAATTAAGACAATGGATATTTTGATTACATATGTAAATTTCTGCCTTTTTCTAAGTAGCACATTAAAAAGCTCCCCATTCCACTGCTACATACTCATATCATTCCTCTGAGCTTGATTAGGCTAATAGTGTCTTAATTTCTTAATTTCTCTAGTGAATTCCATGACACATCAGGGAAATTTAATTTAGAAAAATTTAATTTACATACTAATCTAACATGGCATTCTAAACCAGACTTTCCCACTCAATTGTGGAGGTTAGTCAAATCTAAAAGATATCAGATTCAAAGACCGTTTTAGTGATATATTGCTTTCACCTTTCTATGCACGCATTCATCTACCTGTTTAATAAAACTTCAATTAAACAGGATACACAGTTAGAAATTGAATAATGCATACTTGTGTACGGAGTAAGTCTAAAATCAAAATGAATGTCTACATATCCTACTTCAGCATGAGATAGTTCAAATTCATATTGACATAAAGAACATTAGAATTACAGAATCACATCACAGATAGAATCATACTATTGTACCAAAGGACTGCCATTAATGCCTCCAATTCAGAAAGTACAGGCAGTCCTCAATTTATAACTGATTGACTGATGACCATCTGAAGTTTTGAACACTTTTAAAAAGCTATTAATGACCTATTCTTGAAGTTATACTGCCCCCCCCCCCCGGTCTTGTGGTCACGGGATTTCATTTTACAGACTTGGCAACAGACTCACATTTACAACCAGTTGCAGCGTCCTACAGTCATGTGACCATATTTGCAATTTTCCCCACTTTTGGGAAATGTTTTTTCTCACATTTTTTGCCAGTTTCAAGCAAATAATGTCCATTTGGAAGAATAGAGTTCCTTAAGGATCATGTGGTTTCATCAAGGTTGATTGGTAACTTGCTTGTGACCATTGTAAAAATCTTGAGTACTTTGTCAGGTTGCCAAATGATGAGGTAAGTTCTGCTCTAAATGTCTTCAAACAGAAACTGGAAGTTCATCCATCCCAAATGATCTCATGAATCCTACACTGAGTAAGCGTCCCTCTATAAATCATTTCAACTTTCTGTTGATAAGAGGAGATATTTAATCTAGTAATGTCTAAATTCTCTCTAAATACCAGCACTGTGAATAAATATACAGTGATCAAAGCCTTCTACAAGTATTCTCTGGCATTCCTCTATTTCACAATAGAATTTGCCAAAATATGGTTCATTTTCATTCTGCATTTAAAGAATTACTTTAGATTATTTGGGAAAGCCTTCAAGTTCAGCACTAATTAAAATGAATACAGCAATATGTTATCCAAATAAACTTAGGGTCAGACAAATCTACTGTGTATACCATTTGTGTCTTTTAAATTTCGATTTATTACGTTTGCCCTCACAATTTACATATCACACACAAGGAGTGTGTTTCCATCAAGCTAGTGCTTTGTGTTATGTTTTACTAACATTCAGAACAAACAAAAGAACAATGAACCATATTAATATTTCAGTAAGTTACCAGCAGCATTTTGTCTCCATGTCACCTGCTCCAATTAGCAAAGCATACATAAGCTTTCTACAAAGAACACTTGGAATGAAAGCAATATTTGTTCTACGTAGACAAGGAAGTCATTGAAAAAATGCTATTTGGCAACCTAAAATTAAATGAAGACACGTTCAGATGTGCCTTCCTGTGTGAAGACATATTTTAAGAGATTATATGGATTTTTCAGAGTATTTTCAATCTTAGGGTTCACTGGCCAAACCAACCATGCAACAGTATAGTATAGTGTAGAGTATAGTATTTTTATATTGCATTTCCTCTCTCTCTCTCTCTCTCTCTCACACACACACACACACACAAACACGAAGGAAAATAATAAAAAAGCTTGGAAAATACACAATAAATATAATAGCCCTCTCATGATTGTGACTAGCAGCTTGCTCTTCCATAGAATGTTTCATATAAGTTTCATATAGGTAGAACATGTGAATTCAGTATCACTTATTTTTCAGCTATTCCACATTCTCAGAAATTGAAAAAGTAGCCAACTGTTGCAGTGAAAATAATCAGTAACGGTTCCTAGCAAAATGGTTATTTCTATGATTTAAGGAAGATTTTTGTGACTTACACACCCTACAAAAAAACAAGTAATGATTTCCAAATATCTTAAAGCATGCCAAAACGCCTGACAGACAGGTAAGCCATAACAGAGAAGGTGGAGAAGAGCTATGGATAGTTTGCCTGGGTATTTTATTTAAAATGATCTTGGCTTAGTGGGCTATGATTTAGAAAAAATGCTTTTGTTAATCTGGGCTCAAAGTGCAGTTAGCTTTTTGGCAGTCATAACACCCAACTGACTAATATTCAGTTGATAATCAACTATTATTGCAAGGCTTATTTTTTCACAGTAATTATTACCGAACACGGTTATTTCCCACTCTGTACCTGTGCAATTTTAAGCTATATTTATTACATGTATAACTTTGCACTTAACCTTTAACTTACTCTCAGCTTGTTTCTCTGTTACATCAAGATCATTTTGAATTGTTTTCTAGACGGATCCCCTGCTCAGGCAGGACCATTTCAGACAAATGGTTGTCCAATCTTTTCTTTAAAAACATCCAGTGTTGAAGCATTTACAATTTCTGTTGGCAAGTCATTCCACTGATTCATTGTTCTCACTGTCAGGAAATTTCTCCTTAGCTTTAGGTTGCTTCTCTCCCTGATTAGTTCCCATCTATTGCTTCTTTTCCTGTCTTCAGGTGCTTTGGAGAGCAGGTTGATCCCCTCTTGTTTGTGGCAACACCGGTTGCATCTTCTAGAAAACTATCTCACCTAATTACATCATCATTTACACCAAGACAAATTCCTTGTGTGTCCAATCACACTTGGCCAATAAACTATTCTATTCTATCTACAAATCTTGCTATTCCCATAACCTCTTCATGTGGGACTGCTCAGAAATACAAAGAGCAGGACTTAACTTGTAGCAGCTTACTTGATATCCCCCTCCAATCTATTGAGGCCCTATTAATAAGTGTTCTACATATTTTGAGGCAGTTATATATCTACTCTTCTCATGCCATCCAGCCTACTCTTAAATATCTTGCCACTCGGAATGCCAGTCTATCAAAAAACTTTGTTAAAATCAATATATATCCTGCCTACAACATTCTTCCAAGTAGTCCCATTAAAATAATAATAGATTGACAATCCCCTGTTTTCAAGATTCTTACGGTTAAATAACTTTAAGATCTGCACTCCCCTTAGGTGTCTGGCAGACTGGTATGCAATTCTTTGAATTCTCCTTTGCTCTCTTTTTAAAGACAGAAACAACATTTGCTTTGCAAACCCAGTGTTTCTCGATCTTAGTTATTTTCAGATGTCTGGACTTCAACTTCCAGAATTCCCCAGCCAGAAAGCTATTTTGGGGGGTGCTGGGAGTTGAAGTCCACATATCTGAAAATTCCCAAGCTATAAATATATAGGTAGTCCTCGACTTATAACACCAATTGGGACTAGAATTTCTGTTGTTATGCAAGGTAGTTGTTAAGTGAGTCATACCTAATTTTACAATTTTTGTGCCTCAGGTGTTAAGCAAATAATTGCAGTTATTGACTGAATCTTGGGTTTGCTAAGCAAGTTCAACTTTTCCCATTGACTTTACTTGTCAGAAGCAAGCTGGCAAGGTCATAAATGGTGATTCCATAAATGGTGACATGACTCCATAAATGACTCCATAAATGGTGAAATAAACATGACTCCAGGACGCTACAACCATGATAAACAAATGCCAGTTGCCAAGGACTGAAATTTTGACCATGTGACCGTGAAGATGCAGTGATGGTTTTAAGTGCAAGGAGAGGGGTTTTTTCAGTGCCCTTGTAACTTCAAACAGTCACTAAATAAAGGTTGTAAGTTGAGGAAATGTGTAACAAACTAGCAAAATGCTATTTGTGACTTTGGGAGATTAACAATGAATTATGGGCAAAAAGCATCCCTCTGTTAATGGTTACATTGGAGACTCAATGTTAGGAATGGAAGAATTCTCCTTTTCTTTGTTAGCAAACTCTCCCCGCCCGTCACAGGTACACATTAACACTGCTAAATACAGCAGTCTACTTTCCATCATAGGAGAGAATTTTAAAAGTATTTATGTGCACAAAGAGTTTGCACATAAGAATACCAGAAGGGTCCATTTAAAGCTGTCCCTAGCTCAGTGATAAGAACTGAAAAGGAAATGTCCACTCTCAAAATATTAAACAGAAGCTGCAGAACTAAACCACTCTTAGCAACAGACATAGTTCTGTTGTCATGTATCTCATATACATAAAAGTGAACATTCCCAGCACTGCTTTTGGAGAAATTTTCCAAGAGGCTATAAAGTAGAAGGAGAAAACTAGATAATCACTAGGTCATGTGACTGCAATGTCCTTGTGCTTATTTGATCAAAGGTTAGATTAGGCCAATCTGGTGAATACTTAAATATGTCACCCTGATAAAAGTAAGAAACAAACAACAAAATGTTTACTCAATTTGTAGCAGCTGTAAAGAAACTAAGTATGTTCAAATACTATCTTAGCTAACATATACCATTTTTTTCAGACATCTACAGTACTGTCACTATGCTCCTTTAATCCTATAGTTACCTGATGGAAAATATTGGTATTAATTTGATATTAATCTGGTATTAATCTACAAGCAAAATAAGGCACAGAATTAGGACTCTTGATTGGCTTTGATATATCATTAATTATAAGTAGTTTAATTTACAAAAATCTGGGGCATTTATATAGTTACATATCTATTTTGTCACACAAAAATGTTTAATATTACCTAAAACTGTACTTTATTTACTGCCCCCTACTATCTACAACAGGGGCTCCCAACCCCTGGTCCATAGGCCCAGTGCTGGGCTGCATCTGTTTGGAACTGGGCCATTGGTGGGTGAGTGTGTGTGTATGCATGTGCAAAGTTGCATTTATGAAAGCAGCGCACATACATGTGTGAAACCATCCCCTCTCCCCCCCGCACCCCTTTTGGTCCATTGATCTGGAAAGGTTGGGGATAGCTGATTTATATCATGGATATCTAACCTTTTGGTTTGCCTGAGCTATATAGAGTGAAGAGGAATTGTCTTGGGCCACATGTAAAATATATAATATAGTTAATATATATAAATCACATATTAAAAGTTTACAATCTTGTAGGGCATATTACTAGCTATCCATGGCTGCCTGTGGCCTGTGGGTTGGACATTCCTAATCTACATCTACAAACATTTTTAATTAATTAATTAATTAATTAATTGAATTTATATTACTGCCTATTCGCCCATGGTGACTCAAGGCGGTTTGCAGAATATAAAACCACATTTAAAACAATAAAACTAATAAAAAGAATCAAATAAATTAATATAACATAATATAATAAAATCATCCCCACCCCCCACCCAGCAACAGCAGATCACACGAGCCATCACACAAGCCATTTTGCAAATGAGCTAAGCCCTGAGACTTTTTAAAGTCCACTACCCTATTTTTGATAGTTCAACGATCTTTATTTTCAAAAGCAATACCAATTAAATTAACATTTGGAAAAAATAAAGAATGACATTACATCACAAGCAAAAAATAAACACCAGTTGTATGATATATTCTAACAAACCAGGAAGAGCTATTTTAACTACTTCCTTTTCTTCCATTCTACAGGACAGATGATCCCAGCCAACTAGCTTTTTTGTGTGTGCAAGCAACTGAGTTGAAAGTTAAATACAAATGTGCAGCCTGTCAAACCACAGACTTATTTTCATGGCATGTCTGTCATCCCAAGGGGCTAATGGGAGGGAAAAGAACTTTGAAAAATGAATTCTGTCCATCAAAGAAGAAACTAAATACTTTTTGACATGGGACTTCTTTTAGCGATGGCTAGATAATAAAAACAGAAGTTAGATAGATAGGGACATAAAAAGAATAAATGTTAAAATGGAAATTTGTTAAAATGGACAAACAAAATATTATTGTTATTACAGTATTAATGTTATTGTGATATGTTATTGTAAACACTTTGATTATGATTGCCTAAAGATAATTGTACCCAGACAACACACTGTTTGATTGAAATGGAATTTTATATATTATACTAATAAAACAAATAAAACATTTAAAAAATTCTACCTTTTCTGCAGAAAATTTGAAAAATTCAGAATTATACTGAAGAGACTTAATTAACCCTTCTAAATAGTTAATTGACAAGTCTGATCTATTTAAAGCTTTTAAATCCATTCTGTAATAATTACAAAAATATACTATTTTTATAATATTGTTATTGAATGGTGTATTTTCAAGACCTGATGAAGCTGGGGAAAAACTGTGCTAAAAAAAGTCTCTGTGAAAAATATGAACTATCTAAACACCAATTAAAGATAACTTTTAATGTGTGCATCAGAGCACCTTCCCAAGATAAAGCACTAATAGGAAAAAGGCTGAAAAATTATTTATTTTACTATTAAAACACCTGGAGGTTTTTTGCTATGCTGTTAGATGTAAAGAAGAACAATATTTTTCTTGATTTTTTTTTAACCATGCAGAAAGGGGATAATGGCAACGCAAAAGAAAAACATCTGTGAGGCATCTGGTCCAACATATCACTAATTCTCATATATTTTACAATGTTTTGAATAGCATGAACCTCTGTGACACATGCTGTACAGAGAGGAGGATTAAGAGACATGAATTAGTAAAAACCCTGCAGCACACAGGAACAAAGGAATTATAACTCGTTTCCTTTAAAACTGGAATTTAAATTTGGAGATCTTCACTATCATAAATGTGACAGATATCGGTAGTTTTACTTGGCCATAAGTTTTGATTTCAAGGAAAGAAGTACAGACAGCAAGATATATTTTATAAGCTCAAAGTACAATACCAGAAAATCCCACAGAGCATCTCTATTCTTGATATGATACAGCTATAAATGTACTAATGAAGTATTTCAGGATTTCCAAAATAACTCATTAAAAAACAATATAATTACATTATATAAGGACCTCAAAATATCAGTCCAACGAAGTATCTCTAAAGATTATAAAACAGAAAATGATGGAGATGTCAGCAATGAGAATCAACATAGAATAATTCTTAGAACCATGTAATAATTGTTTCCCCAATAATAAAGATCAGAATTAAAGAAAGGCCATGAACGGAGACAATAGATACTTGACACTCTTATTCTGTTACAGAAGCTGAAAAAAAGTCAAGTTGCTTTAGTGGTCAAATAAATACCATACCAATGAGCAATGTTTGCTTATGTGTTACTGTTTCTAAAAGAGATACAGATGTACTTAATTACAGACTTAAATTGCCTTTTGGATTGTAAATATACCCATATTGATGAAAAGGTTTCTAAATAACTATTACGTACATCATTCCATAGTTATTTTCTAACCTATCATTATGGAACAAATTCAGCAATTCTGCTCAGACAGAATTTTGAACTTTCATAACTTCTTCTCTATGTTGATACCCTAGAGAGGTCAGTGCAAATCTTCGTCATATGGCTGAAATGAAGGGCTGGATGGAAGCACTGGAGAATTAATCTAGGCTGCCACAAAGTTTTTAATCTCAGTAAATAAACAGAGCAAGCTTTGGATCATTTATTTTTATTACATTTACATCTATTTATATTCCATGTTTCCTCAACCACAAAATCAAGATGAATTTTCTGTGGCTTTCCCAACGAATTTCCATTTAAACAATGATTAGTCCCAGATCTGCTTGGTGAGTTGACAGAGGCTATTTAAACCATCAAGCCTAATCTCCTGTTTAGATGGCCAAAACTATGGTCACAAGCCATGGTCATCCCCATCTTCAAAATGGGAGACCCCAGCCTAGTTGAAAATTACAGACCAATCATTTTATGCTGCGTCACCTGTAAAGTCATGGAATCAATTATTAACCAATCCACCATCCTCCACTTAGAAACAAATAACCTACTCTCTAATAAACAATTTGGTTTCAAGAAAAAACTATCTGCAACTCTTACAGTGCAAAATCATATGAACTACACAACTCGATCAGAGGAAAGCAATAGACGCAGTCTACATAGACTTTATCTACATAGCCTTTGATTCAGTGATACATGACAAACTACTCCTAAAACTAAAATCTTATGGTATCTCTGGACACTTGCATAACTGGATAGAAGCATTCCTGTCAAACAGAAAACAAATGGTCAAAATTGGGTGCGTCCTATCAAATTCTGTACCCATCAACAGTGGTGTCCCCCAAGACAGTGTTTTAGGACCAACTCTTTTCATACTCTACATAAATGACTTCTGTAATCATATCAAGAGCAACTGCGTTCTCTCTGCTGATGATGTAAAGCTGTTCAATACCACAGACAATACTGCTACCCTTCAAAAAGACCTTGACTATGTATCAGAATGGTCAAACAAATGGAAACTTCAAATCTCAACAAATAAATGCTCTGTCCTACATATTGGCAAAAAAAATCAAAAAATAAAATACAGGCTGAATAGTCAAGACCTTGTTGATTATCCAAAGTCAGTCAAGGATCTTGGAGTACTCATCTCTAATGATCTAAGTGCTAGAGCCCACTGTAACTACATAGCCAAAAAAGGCGTTAAGAGTTGTTAACCTAATCTTACGTAGCTTTTTCTCTGGTAATATTACACTAATAACTAGAGCATACAAAACATTTGCTAGACCAATACTCGAATGCAGCTCATCAGTCTGGAACCCACATTACGTATCTGATATTAACACAGTTGAGAAAGTCCAGAAATATTTCACAAGAAGAGTTCTCCACTCCTCTACTCGTTGCAGAATACCTTATGCCACCAGACTCGAAATTCTAGACCTAGAAAACCTTGAACTACGCCGCCTTCGGTCCAATCTAAGTATAGTATTTAAAATCATACATTGCAATGTCCTACCTGTCAATGAACACTTCAGCTTCAACCATAACAACACAAGAGCAAACAATAGATATAAACTCAAGGTTAATCGCACCAAACTTGATTGCAGGAAATACGACTTCAGCAACAGAGTGGTCAATGTCTGGAATACTCTACCTGACTCTGTGGTTTCTTCCCCAAACCCCAAAAACTTTAACCTTAGACTGTCTACTATTGACCTCACCCCTTTCCTAAGAGGTCTGTAGGGGGCATGCATAAGTGCACCAATGTGCCTACCGTCCCTGTCCTATTGTTTTTTTATTTTTTTATTTTTCTTATATGTATCCATGTATTCATAATTATGTTTTTACTTATACCTATTATTTTGTAAGTAATTGACAAAAATAAATAAAATAAATAAATAAATAAATTTATTATCAGCAAACTAAATTCAATTCCAGGTAGCATGTGGACAAATGTTTATCATATTCACTTCTCTTTAGTAATAATCCACAGCACTTTGAGGAACCTTTTTGACCCCATCTATCTTATCTGTTGGCTTCCTTTTCTGTTTCTCTCCCCTCCATTATCCCTTAATATCATCAAATATAATTATTTTTAAATTTCCATTATTCATCCACATGTCCAATATGTGTACTTGCTGGTGATTGCCTCTAAGGAACAGTCTGTCTTTACCTGGTCTTGGTCTACTTCTTCTTGCAGTCCTTGTTACATTTTCAGACCATCTCCGAATCTATGTTCCAAAGACATCTATTTTTTTTCTTTTCTCAATGCTCATCTTTCACAATTGTGTGTTACCACCAGAAGGTCATTTCTTTAACTGTTAGCATGAAATGTCCTTACCCTCTATAATCTTGCCTGTCATTGCCTTCTCCTCTTTACTTCTCCAGCACTCTGTTCATATTTATTGATCTAAGCCACCAAATTCATCTGAATCAGAATAAAGCTGGAAGGGACCTTGGAAGTCTTCTAATTCAAACCACCACTGAAGCAGGAGACCTTATACTATTTCAGACAGGTGGCAGTCCAGTCTTTTCTTAAAAAGTGATGAAGCACCTACAACTTCTCCAGTGATGAAGCACCTACAACTTCTCTCCTTGATTAGTTTCCATCCATTGTTTCTTGTCCTGCCTTCTGATACTTCTTTGTGGAGGCCCCACTGCTCTCATTTCTATTTACTCATATCTATTTACCCACTTCAGATCTTTGCAATTCAGTGTACATATTTTACTTTCTAAATTTACTTTCACAGGCCTTATTGTCATGAAGGAAATATAATGTTTTCTGATCTCTTGGCTTTTTTGTCTATTTAGTATGTTTCTCTCCATGTATGGTTCTAAGCAATTAAGCAAACTCTTAACGTGCAAAATTAACGCAACAGTTCAGTAATTTGCACATTCTCTTGCTATTCTTTCAGTACATACTAATCTTTTCTAACCTCTGTCCCATCCTGTTATTCCATAGTATTGACATGGAGTTGTTAGCACTTGAACTGGCTCTTCTGCAACTTTTTAAACAGTTCAGTACGGTACACTATTTCATCTGCATGTGGTACTTGTTAATCTTACAGATGGTCTATTGCAGGGGTTGCCAACCTTTTGGACCTCAGGGACCACCAAACTCATAATTTTAGATCCCAGGGACCACTAACTGGTTCTGTGGGCATGGCCTAATTTGTGGGTGTGGCTTGGTGGTCATGTGACTGACTGGGCATGGCTTGTATGTAAATATTATAAATATTTATATAAATATTGAATTTTTTATAAAAAAAGAGCAACTTTTACCCAAAATCAGGCAAAGCAGGCAGGCAGATTGAGTTCCTCACAGAATCACAGATTCATTCAGAAATCTATCTATCTGCCATTGGCTAGCTCAGTCTGTTACATAAAATTTGCTTGCAAGCAAACTCATAAAATTTGCTAACAAGCAAACTCACAAAATTAACTCACAACCCACCATATATGTAAATATTGATTTTTTATTTTTTAAAAAAGCAACTTTTACCCAACAGGCAAAGCAGGCAGGCAGATTGAGTTGCTCACAGAATCACAGATTCATTCAGAAATCTATCTATCTGCCATTGGCTAGCTCAGTCTGCCACATAAAATTTGTTTGCAAGCGAACTCATAAAATTTGCTAGCAAGCAAACTCACAAAATTAACTCACAACACACCATGTATGTAAATATTGATTTTTTTATTTTAAAAAAGCAACTTTTATCCAAAATCAGGCAAAGCAGGCAGATTGAGTTGCTGACAGAATCATTCAGTGATCTATCTATCTACCATCGGCTAGCTCAGTCTCTCAAATTTGCTTGCCGTGAGTCTGCACTGAATTTGCTTGCAAGCAAATCTTCAGTCCTTATGGAGGTTTGGCTGTGCTTAGCTAGAAAGCAAGAAATCCAACCATTTCCTGCTTCCTAGCTAATCTAAATCTCCCGGCGCAGAACAGCTAATGGTCGGAATAAGGAAAAATAGCAACTTAGCAGACAAGTTTGCCGGATAAGGAGTGAGTGGGCAGGGAGGGTTCCCGCAGGCTATGTGGGCTGAGCAGCCTTGTCTTTCGGCACAGCCTGGATTAATTGCTTTGGGGGTGTGCTCTGGGGGTGAGATTTCTCTGCGGCCTACCAAAATTTTCTCATGGCCCACCAGTGGGCCGTGGCCCACTAATTGGCAACCGCTGGTCTATTGCATGTCATAATTCACTTTCTAATGGATTCAGTTATCAAATACATTCTCTTTACAAATATTCCTGTTCATTTTATAATCCTTTTTGCAAATGATTCAGTACAGTTTCCAATATTCCCTTCATCTTGTCTGTCAATAGCCAATTTCTCCTGTGATTACTCTCGAGTATTCCTATCTCTATAATTTCTTATGTTTGTTTACATATTTTTAAAATATATCAAATTTTCTTCTTCAGTATTCCATTTTTTCAATGCTATTTTAAACAAGCTAGACTTGACAATGGATATTCAGCAGTGGTGGTAGTGTCTTCCTTTAAGGATCAACTATCAGTTGGAAAGGAGTCAGCATTCAAGAAATATCCCCAACTAGCACTTGGTAGCAATAGCAATAGCACTTAGACTTATATACTGCTTTATAGTGCTTTACAGCCCTTTCTAAACTGTTTACAGAGTCACCATATTGCCCCCAACATTCTGGGTCCTCGTTGGTAAAGTAGCAATTAAGGTCCTAGAAAAGTATTCGGATGCCTATACCTTTAAGACTTCTGAGAATGTCATGAATAGCTCATAGAACAAACAAACAAAATGCGCTCTATAAATAAAATACAACTTACAGTTGCTAATGACTCCTCCAAGTGGATCGCCTTTAAAATCAAATTCAATGTCCATATACTTTCCCTGGAAAGAGAATACAAAAAAAAAAAAAAAGATTGAAATGATTTCTTTGATTTACATGCCAGCATTTTGAGATCATTTAAATGTAAAGAATTTTTAACAATTTTAACCATTCTAAATTGTTTGACTTTAAATAAATCATATTGTATAAAATACACTTATTTATCTTATGGCATACAATGTTACCAAATTAGTTTTTTGTTAGGTAACTTCTAAAAATCCATATATTCCTTGGAAAATTCTAGGGACTTTCCAAGAACAATTCTGTGGTGCAGGTTTCATATAAACGGTTACACAAACACACATGCAGACCTATTATCCAATATGGGATAATTAAAAAGTGCGTGGATTTTCTTTTCTTAACCAATAGATTGTAAAGGTTGTCCTTTCAAAATGTTCCTAATTTTATGGGAGTAAAATATGGCATATGGCACAGTCATAATAATAGAGATATACAAGGTTAAGAAATATCTGATGATTCTGATGTACTTTTCTGTTTGATTTCTGACATCAGCCCTGAAAAGAAAGCCCTGCATAGAACAGCAAGTAGACATTCTGCAAACATGAGGAGTGGGAGCAGAATGTTGTAGATGCATTTGAAAGGCTGTTCTAAAGTGTGTGAATAGAGTATAAGCATACAAAGAAGTGACAGCCAACAAGTTTACCCTGTCTGGGCTTTTTTTTTTTTATTTCATTGATTTTATAGACTTGTTCACCACTGGTTTTTCCATTAATTCTGCTTTTCAGAAGCTGGTTGTGAAGCACAGGCATAATGATAACACAACTGTGGAGTGCTGTGACCATTGGTTGCACTGTTGTAACTTTGAACAGTTGCTAAACAAGCAGTTGTTAAGGAGGACTATATGTATTAATAGCAACATAATGAAGTATCATGTCCCTACCTGGCTTTGTCAAAGTGCACATTTTTGCCATATTTTCCCTCCCTCCCCCCGCACAAACTATTTCTGTCACATGGCTTTTAGAAGACCAACTAAGCCAACAATAATATAAATCTAAATCTAAATTATAATTGTGCAGTCATACAGTCCTAAATTTATCCTGCTATTGGCTAAGATGTGAGGTAGCTCTCTGGTGTCTGTGCTGGTATATTTCTCCAAAAGAATGTCCACTTCAAGCACAAAAGTCTTCTATAATGCATTTTTCATTCACAAAGCTCTTTTGTTTCAAATCTACTAGTTATAGGGCTTAAAAACAGAGAATTTCCCCTTATTATATGTAACTGTTATTGTGCTCAATCCAGTGTCTAACCAAATATATTAACCTGATTTTAATGAATAACATATAAAATTTGAAACTAGCGCATCATATATATTAACTTTCAGTATTTAGGGTATAAAAATATTCCCTGGAATACCATAGCAAGGGTCTTGAAAACAGTCACCTACATCACAGTACGACAAAGCTTGCTATAACACAGTATTGGATTAGATCCAATATTACTTTATAAACAGACGGAAACTGGCATTTGTAGAAGGAGCCCCAGAAGAATCTACTAGGAAAGAACTAGACATATGTAATTTTCTAAAACAGAAAGACTAAAGAAAAATAAAACGCTAATCAGTATGGAACATTAATTCTACACTGCACTGTAGTTCTAACATTTCACTAGTAGTGATCAGTCCTCTGGCCAAATCCCTTGTATGTTTTTATTTTGATACTTACAAATCTAGACGAGTTATCATTTCTTACAGTTTTGGCATTTCCAAAGGCTGGTAGGAAGAAAAAATAAAATTAAATATATGCACAATTTAACAGTAAAGCGGGGCAAATATTAAAAATACAGTTAAGGTTTTACCAAATAAGTTGGATAATTCAAAATGAAGCAGTCACAATTTTAAAAAAAGTTTAATGTAAGTAGAAATAAAATAAGTAAGGAATTTTACAGCTTGTGTAATAGTCCATGTACAGTATTTTATTATAATGAAATAGAATCTATTTAAGATATGGTGGGTAGTTCATTAATATATCAATAGTTAATAGTTTTCCATTAGTATCTGTTTTTACCTAAGAAAGAACTGGATTTTGAATGCTCAGCTTAAAGGACCAAAGAAAATATGTGTGCAAAGCACAAGTAAGCAGAGATACAAAGAGAAATAAGGCATTCAGGTAGAAGAAAGAGCATTAACTGGTAGTGCATTCATTATCTGGCCTACTAGGTTCACACAGCCTTAATGGTTTTGCATACAAATAGCTCAGGTTCAAAGTCCAATAATTCCAAGTGGGAATGGAAAAGGAACCTGTTTGAAAATCTGGAAAGCAACCATCGATCAATGCAAAAACAATGCTGAAATAGAGGGGTAAAAATCTGTACCTTTACATGCTCATAAATGTCTCTACATGTAGAATTGAGTTTTTGAGATATACAATTTCATGGATAACTCTTGACAAAGATGAAGGATAAATTCCAAATGGCATGTCGATCAATGTATAAACATTGTATGAACAAACAGTTAACTCCCAAATTATGCTACCACACCCAAACCATCATATTATGGAATTATGGACTATAGTTTCCTTGCAAACCATAAAATAAGGAGAGGAATCATGAACAGGGTATATGATCATGTTTATTCATGTAACATTAAGGCACAGTTTGGTGTGATGTCTGAACTCTATTGTTGTCTATTACATTGACATAATTATAGTTCACAGGGTTTTAAAAAATGGTCATATTAATCTTCCTTCAAAAGAACAAAGCCCCCAAGTGAACAAATTAGCATTATCATATTACAAACATATTCTAAGGAATTAATGTGTTAGGTTACTTTGTACTAATTACATTAAACATTCTTATGTTACAAAGAGTATGCTGATTTTTTTTTGGCTTCTGTACATAAGTGAATGTTCAAATCAACTGGATATTTGAAATGTTATTTCTGCTTCACTAAATTTGGGGTTTTGAGACTTCCTTGGATCAAAGCACTGATGCCAGAACGCAAAATGCATGTTGAAATAATCATTCTAAAAATTTAATAGAGTGCAATTCACAAGCAATAAATCACCTTCCAGTCTGCAAGGCTGCATATCATTAAGCATGAGGCTAAAACACTAGGACCATTTATATATGCATGCAGAATCAAATACAAATGGTCTATTATAAGAGTTTAGAGACAAATTCTTTATTTTACCATAAGTTCATTGTTTCCCTAGTAGCTGGAATGCAAAACTCAGTCACTGGTAACTTAGGCAAGCAAATACACTAGACATTTTTGAACAGTAATTTCATGCAGTGGCAAAAAAAAGAACAATGGCATCTAAATAAAGTTATGACTAAAGCAAAAGCTACTCCAACTTGTTTTTTAAAAAGATATATTTGTCAACTTTCACATGACAAATATTTGGAAAGAACACATACATACACCTATATAGTTCACACAGACACAAAATAAATAGAAATAGATATTATGACACCATTTATTTGTCAGACATGAACATTCATGCAACTGATATGTTTTTTTACCATGAATATTTCAAAGATGTTACAGTCTCTGCTTTGAAATAATAGCAAGCACAGAAGCAGTTTCCTACATAAACTTTTAATTTCGTCCCTATGCAATTTGGTGTGGCATTGATGGACATGCCTTGGTATACCCATGTAATACCTCTACTTCATGAGCTGACCTAGTTGCCAGTCTGATTTTGGGTGTAATTCAAGGTGTTGGCTGCCACCTATAAAGCCCTACATGCCAAAGGACTTATGTTATGCCCCTTGTGGAGACTAACCCTGAGGGAGAGGAGGAACAGCCGACAGGGTGTGAAAGTGTGGCTCTGGAGGTTGTGGAGGAGGCTGGGGAAGGGCAAAGGCCAGTTGAGCAGTCAGAGGAGGACCCAGGCCCATCCCCTATCCATCCTAGGGCATGCAGGGAGGAGAGGATAAGGGAGAAACATGGTCTATTTGGGAGGAGAGGGTCTTGATCCTCTTCATGGGCTGTATTTTCATGGGTGTGAGAACTGCATAAGAGTTTGGACCTGCGTACCGCCAAATGCTGGAAACAAAGCATGTTTTATCTTGGTCTAAAGTTATCTTGGTTGGTGTACTTCCAACAGACTGGCCTTGTTATCTCCTTGAATTTGGTAAATACTTCTCCTGTTCCGTTGTGGAAATTTTGTCATTGCAGTTTATTTGGTTTTTTATTTCATCACTATCTGCTCATTAAATTCGGACTACATTGCTTTCTTTTGAAGACTATTTTTGAGTATGTTTTATCTCCAACTGAGTATTACTGAACAGTGGGGCCAAGGTGGAGGCATTAAAGGACATTTATCTACGTTCTGGATTTTGTTACGTTTGTATTATACTCTGGGTCATCACAGCTTGGATAAATGAAGGATTGCCAGACCATCTGCCAGGCTAGTTTGAATGGCCAAGGTTGATGTGTTCTGGGTTCCTTCAATTAATCAATGGCATCTACTGAAACCCTGGAAAGTGCTCCTACCCTCTGGAATGAGCTTCCTCTTGATGCCTCCACAAAAAACCCGGTATTTCAAAGGAGTTTGAAAATATGGTGCTTTGCCCAGGCCTCTTTCTTTCTTTTTCATGTCCCTATCTGGGTTTGTATTTTTTTTCCTCATTTTTGTTCTTTTGTCTTGTGCTGTTCTTGCATTGTTCTTTGTTTTCAAACGTTTTTAACTTGGAAGTCAGGAAGCATATACAATTAATAAAGTATTATTAATTATTACTATGTGTAACTTGGTGCCTTTCTGATTTAAAAATTAAAATTACCTAAACTACAGCTAGACAACAGATAACAGTATTCTATAGCCACCAAACAACTGACTTGTCTGTCCACTGGGCTGCTTCTTTCCGCTTCTTTCTTCTGCTTTTGGCTGCACGCAAGGAAAACAGCAAAAGTCTTTCTTTCTCTCCCCCCAAATTCCGTCAGAAATGAGTCTTTGGGACCCTGCAAGGCCTCCTATTCCAAGAGGCTGCGCTGGCAAAGACTCATTTCTGGCGGAGTTTGGGGGGAGAAAAGAAAGACTTCTGCTGCTTCTGCTGCTTTCCTTTCATGAAGCCAAAATATCCCAAATAAAGAATGATTGATCGGTAGGAAAACGAGGTGGGGAATTTTCCTGCACACTTTTTAGGGGATTTCCCCACCCCGAAAAAAAATGTCTGCAGGAAAATCCCCCACCCCGTTTTCCTACCAATCACAGAATACCGTCTCTTCCTCTCCCCCCACCTCTGAGAATGGAACTCTCTCCTTGGAGGGGGTGGGGATGTGAGAGAGACCTGTGTGTGTGAGGGGGGGGGGAGAACATCACGCCAGCCCTCCAAGATTAGGTCAGATATCTCTTTCTCTCCCCTCCCCCTCACCGTCAGCAAGCCACCATCAGTCAAAATTCATATTAATGATCTGCGGGATTTAAAATTATGAGTTTGGTAGTCCCTGAGGTCCAAAAGATTGGCGACTGCTGATTTATGGTATTTTTATGTACCATTGCTTGTATTTATTGTAATCAATTTTGGATTAATCTTATCCCAAAAGACAGTACATACATACATACATACATACATACATAAATGGCAACATGCCTGTTCAGACTTCACTTAAGTTCAAATGTAGCAGTTTAATAAGATATATAATGTGCAAATATGGCATATGTGTTACTTCGCAATTTATTGTTTGCAGGTCTGTTTTTCTATTCCTAACAACATTATATTCTAATGGCATTATATTTCCAAAAGGGTAGCAAAATATTATTTAAGAATGTTATTTGAATACTGCTTTGCATGTTTAAAAAGAAGAATGCAAAATCACAGCAGAAATTCAGGCTAGGACAAAATATGACCAACTATGAATCAGATAAGGATAGAATGCAAAGAAGAACGTGGGAGTTTAAAATAGTATAAGGAAATATGTCCCTATTGTGAATGCTTATCGAACCTTAAAAATTTTGTTGTATATTCAAGAATTATTAATAATCATCAACAAATATCCAACAGTGTTAGATACTACCCTCTTACCTTCAAGTACTGGATTAGATTGTAGAAGTTGTTCTTTTACTTGATTAACTTCTGTTCCTTTGCCACAAACTGCTGCCACATAAGACATGACAAGCTTGCTGGCTTCTATAAGTTACAAAAGAGAGAGAAAAACAGTTATATTCTACATGAAATAATGTATAGCACAAATGTCTGAATGAATTACTTAGATATATAGTAATGTACTTCTCACATTCACCCTTGTTTTCTGCATTTATCTTTGTTTTGGTAATATTCTGTACCTTTATCAGAGTCACCATGAAGCAAGACATCTATAAATTATTTAACTTGTTTAATATATTTACATCCTGACTTTTCAGTCAGGAACTCAAGTTTGCATAAATAGCATATATATTTTCCTCACAAAACCATGTACATTAGGTTGGGCTGACAGACAATGACTGGCCCAAAGTCCCCCAATGAGCTTTTATGGCTGAAAGTTATAACAGAATTCCAACAGAAGCATTTGATAAAAGGGAAAATAGGGAATATGTCTTCACGCCATCTAGTAAGGATTACCTTAATACTCCATTAATGGAACACTATAGCCTTGAAATCAGTTGGATGCCCATCAGTAAATGTAATATAACAGCAATCTGAAGCATTCAAGAACATCATTAATTTTAGGTTTTGATTCTGCATCCACTTTTGCTGTCTTTTAGTCAGTTACTAAACCCATATCAAAGTTTAGTTACACTGCTGGACCATGATATTGAGAATTATCTATCTTTAAAGAATTAATCTGGTATAGTGGTTAAGGCACTGGAATAGAAATCAGGAGAGTGTGAGTTCTAGTTCTGTCTTAGGCACAAAGTCAGCTGGGTGCAGTTGGGCCAGACACTCTCTCAGCCCTAGGAAGAAAATGGCAATCACAAACCATTTCCAACTATCTTTGCCAAGAAACTCTTATGGACTAGTCCAGACAGTCCAGGAATCAAAACTGACTCAAAAGGGGGTGGGGGGGGTGGGGAGGGGAAGCCTTCAAAGAGAGGCTAATGGAATCTTTCTGCTCTGCAATCTTCAACCATTTGAAGAATGTGCTTAGAGAAGCAAAGCCTCCTTAAGGCTACATTCCTGTCCTATCAGGAAGAGCTCACTGTGTCCTTATAGCTGAGAAGGTCATTTAGATGGCATCTGAGGTAACTCCTGTTGTTTCTTTCTTCTTTTTCCTGATTTATTGCTCCCTTAGATTTGGATTGCTAGGTTTTATTGCTATTTAATTAATGTGTGTGTGTGTGTGTGTGTGTGTGTGTGTGTGTGTTAGGTTTTGAGCTGATAAATAATTAAAGAATATATATCTATATTTGTTTTCTGAGGTTTTCGCGGGTATTTGTATGTGGATCTTTGGTTCTTCAGGTTTTCTCCCGCGTAGAATTGGAAGTATCTACGCGACGTTTCGATGAAGTCTCATTCATCATCTTCAGACTTGTGTCTTCGGCCTTGTACTTCTCGGAGTAATGTGAGCTTGCAGCTGCTTCTTCTTCTTAACTGCTAGTGGGGGTGTGACTTGATTGGGTGGGGGCTTGGCTGTATTCTGATTGGGTGGAGGGGTGTTCTGATTGGTTGGGGATTTGGCTGTGTTCTGATTGGTTGGGGGGTTGGCTGTGTTCTGATTGGCTGATTGGCTGGAGGTGAGTACAACCAAACCCCCACCGGAACAGAACACAGCCCCAGCCAATCAGAACACAGCCAACCCCCCAACCAATCAGAACACAGCCAAACCCCCAACCAATGAGAACACCCCCCACCCAATCAGAACACAGCCAAGCCCCCACCCAATCAGGTCACATCCCCACTAGCAGTTAAGAAGAAGAAGCAGCTGCAAGCTCACATTACTCCGAGAAGCACAAGGCCGAAGACACAAGCCTGAAGATGATGAATGAGACTTCATCGAAACGTCGCCTAGATACTTCCAATTCTATGCGGGAGAAAACCCGAAGAACCAAAGATCCATATATATGTGTGTGTGTGTGTGTGTGTGTTAGATTTTTGAGCTGATAAATAATTAAACAAGGGAGACTAGGATAGATCTATTTCGAGCTACTTAGCTCTCGTCAGCTAGCCATACCCTTACTGGGATTCGAACCTGGGAAGTATTACATATGAGGCAGTTGTAATTGCCATTAGGCCACTAGTTCTCATCTAGATCAGTGATACAGGGGAATGAGTATACATACTTGTGTTACAACAACTTGTGTAACACAAGTATGTGTGTATGTATGTATGTATGTATATATATATATATATATATATATATATATATATATATATGCGCTTTTGGAGATTTTCGCGGGTATTTGTATGTGGATCTTTGGTTCTTCGGGTTTTCTCCCGCGTAGAGTTGGAAATATCTAGGCGACGTTTCGATGAAGTCTCATTCATCATCTTCAGGCTTGTGTCTTCGGCCTTGTGCTTCTCAGAGTGATGTGAGATTGCAGCTGCTTCTTCCTTTTAACTACTAGTGGGGGTGTGACTTGATTGGGTGGGGGCTTGGCTGTGTTCTGATTGGGTGGGGGTGTGTTTGTGTACCACCCCCACCCAATCAGAACACAGCCAAGCCCCCACCCAATCAAGTCACACCCCCACTAGTAGTTAAAAGGAAGAAGCAGCTGCAATCTCACATCACTCTGAGAAGCACAAGGCCGAAGACACAAGCCTGAAGATGATGAATGAGACTTCATCGAAACGTCGCCTAGATATTTCCAACTCTACGCGGGAGAAAACCCGAAGAACCAAAGATATATATATATATATATATATATATATATATATATATATATATATACTCAAGCTTTCTTGCCTTGTGGATACTGCTAGCTGAAATGGAAAACTGACAGAATTTGAATAAAAATAAAAAAATATACTTCTGGGGACAATGGTGGATTGAAGACAGCTTCATGAAAAGAGGAGCTGATACTTGCAATTGTGACCATCATTGGAAGCCCACAAGTAACTCCCTCTGGATAAAGAGAGGATGTGAGGTCACTGTGCTTCTTAAGGTTGTGTCTTACAAAGAGATTGCAAGACACCCGTATTTTTAAATTGGGGGGCAGAACTGAGAGATGAAGAAATTTGCCATAATTGTTCCAGCCACAAAAAAAGAACTTTTCAAAGGATACTAAGCTCATGTACTTCCTGTACATGACCTGTAGAAATTGCCTGTTAACCACTTCAAAATTATCAGGCAACTTCAAAGTGACGAGTGTTATAATGGATAAGTGTTTTCAATCTTTACATATAAGAAAATGAAGATCTATCTTTATAATCTTTAAGAGTTTAAAATAAACAGCAAAAAAGCAAGGCAAGGTTTGCCTATAGAAAGCTTTAAATGGATTAAGTGCTCATAAATAGTTGAAATATTGGATTTTGAGCATTAAAACTTTGAAATTAATCTTAAAGAATAAATGCATTTTTGTGGGGAGGAAAAACTGTTTTTGATAGTGGAGACATAACAAGACAAGTAACATAATAGAATTCAAAGCTATCTTTGAGGAACTGCATCAAGAACAGCACTAGATTTTTTAACCAATTGTTATGTATGTTGTGTATTCTTGGGAACAGTCTGTTATCAGAAGGAGATATTACAGAAAAAGATATGCAACAAAATCCATCCAAGAACTATCTGAATGAGACTTTCTGAGTAAGAATTTGTCATAAGATTTTTTTAAAAAATTGATGAACCTTCAGCAATTAAAAAGGAAATGATGATGCCAGAGAACAATTGGAATGATTGCTTTTTGTTTTACAAAATTACAAAAGAGGCTGTTTAAAGTATGGAAGAAATTATGAAGTGGATTAGCAAATTAGAGAAAAATTATTCTGTAAAAGGAAAAGGAAAAAGGAATACAAGGTCCATGGTGAAAATGGGACATGTTGTCATTTTGCCTGATTCTTTTTGGGTGCTAATATATGAACTGGAAAAAAGCGGCATATTGGATTTGCTTACAATTTAATATGGAGTTTAAACATCCTTCTTACAATTATTTTATTTATCCTAATTTGATAGCATTTAAATAGACTCTGTATCTTCGTTATGTTTACAGTAACAAAGTTTTGTGAATTTGTTTTCTTTAAAAGAAAAATTATCCCTTACATTGTACTCTTTTGTTTATATTAGGAGACTGGGATTATTTTACATTTGCTAAATGTGAATTTGTTTAGCGTTGCAATATGGAATGTTTATTTGAATGGGACATGTTATTTGGGGCGATTTTCTTTAGAATTGTTGGTATTTGGTATGGAAAAATGTTGTATATTGGAACTTGTCTTTTTTAAGAAAAAGATTATTATGTTATATTTTGTTTTTTGTTTACCCTACAATATTAAGACCATGCCTTTTAAATGTGGTTTTGCTTACAGCTAAGAATTAAATGTGGAATGTTGAGTTTAACTTGGTTAACTAAGATTAGTATTTCAGAGCTCTGATTGGACCTTTTGCTGATAATTGGTTTGGAGAAGGGATTACAGACATTATTCTACTAACAAATTTTCAAGTTGCAAAGTTTTGCCAATATGAACAAATCTGTTTGTACCTGGAAGTTGAGGTAGTGGACAGGTTTATTTGTATTGGCAAAATACATTTAGGGAGCACCATACCCCTGGGACATTCTGCACTGGCGCAACACACTCCAGACAACCAGCAGTGTCGTAGCAAAACAGGTCCAGTGAGCACACATAAAAACTGGTAGTCCTCGACTTACAACAATTATAGCTTATGACTTACAACCATTTGTTTAGTGACCGTTCAAAGTTACCATGGAAAAAAAAGTAACTTATGACTATTATTGACTTATGCAGTATCCCCCATAGTCCCATGATCAAAATTCAGACTTTTGGCAACTGACTCATATTTATGACGGTTGCAATGTCATATGATCACCTTTTGCGACCTTCCGACAAGCAAAGTCAAAGGGGAAGCCAGATTCACTTAACCACCATGTTACTAACTTAATTGCAGTGATTCACTTAACAACTGTGGCAAGAAAGATAAACTGTGGCAAAGTCATAAAATGGGGCAAAACTCACTCGGCAACAAAAATTTTGGGCTCAATTTTGGTTGTAAATCAAAGACTATCTGCATAGAATTTAGGTACCCAGTTTATCCTTTTGTACTCTTTTTTACTGTAGGACTAGTAAAGCTGGAAACATAGAATTCCAAGAAGAATGTAAGGTTCACTCCACCGTCTCTTTCTCTAGAATCCTTCTAGCATACAGTCTTTTTTGTGCTGACTTTCTTTTGCCTGGTCTATTTTTCGTATGCTATCAAATATTTGCACATCTTTGTCAGTTCCAATGTTTTTATGCTTCCTTACCATGAACCTTAATGTCCCACATTACTGTCCATATTTCATCTTTCTAGCTCCAACCTACGCTGAAAAAAAAGTGCTCTACTATCTTTTGCAAAACAGACCTATGAGCTGAGTAAATAATGAATTCTCCTATCTGAGACTGTGGAAGATGTCACTGTAATAATATGGCTAGTCAAAGTCTTAGATTTACAAGATTGGATTGAAAAAAGAGGATGCATGTTAATATCTTTATCACTGGTAAATGATCTAATAATAGATATATTACCTGTTTTTCCAGCTCCACTCTCTCCAGTTATAAGTATACACTGGTCCTTATCCTGGTCTCTCAACGATCGATATGCTTCATCAGACAGGGCAAAACTATGGAATAAAGTACAACATATTAAGATATCTAGGTCACATCCAGTGTTACTCAAGAAGCACCAAAATGTTTAAACACTCCAACGACAAGTTAATATAAACCTGTACAAATTACAGTGGAACTTTTGGCTGTTACAAAGGAATGCTACCAGCTGCCTGTACTCTTTTCTTATAGATTGCTCATAAACACCTGGAGATGAAACTGTACTTTCTGTACTTTAACTGTAACTCATTTACTTCATATATGCAATGGAGAAGTTGGCTATTGGCTCATATTAAAATGATTTTAAGAAATGATGGAAGAGTGGTTTAAAAAGTCAAAACATATCATATTACCTTTTTACAGAAAATTATAGCCTATCAATCTATTCTCCCTGAAATCCATATCTCTCATTCAATATGAAAAATTATGATGAGATATGATACACAAACACCATTCATACCAACCAGATCTAGGATGTGAAATGTCACCAATTGGTATTTTTCATTATCAGTTCCAAAAATGGGATAGTACAATTCCAGGAACTCAAATTTGAGTTATATATATTGTGCAATAAGAGCTAATGTTGAGTTATATATATTGTGCAATAAGAGCTAATGTTGTACAGTACAGTATATTATAGTTGCAGTTGTAGCAAGTCATCACTATTCCTAGATTTCACTTACCTCATCATTAACATATGCTTCAGTTCTAGAACTCATATGGAATTATACACTAACATTTAAATCTAAAATATTTTAAGTAGCAACATTTATTTATTTAAATTCATTGGTTGCCTAACTTCAGTAAGGTATTAACCGGTAGGTTACAGTGCTATACTGAGATTACTTGTATTAATTGTCTGAGATGTTGCCTAACATGCTTGGGATTAGTACTATAGAGTACTATAATATGAAAGTAATTGTATATCTGGAATATCACCTCCACAAAGATTAGACAGGCCCCCACTTTAACACTCTTTTGGAAGGCCCTTAAGATGTGATCTGTCAATGGGCACGGGGAACCCAGAGCACTATGGAGCCCATTAAATGGCTAGTATGAATGTGTGTTGTTGCCGGAGGTGGGTGTACTATTTATTATTTTTCTTTTTATTCTTTTTATTTCTTTTATATGGTATTTTTATATCCTTGTAAGCCACCTTGAGTCGCCCTGTACAAGTATGGTGGCAATATAAATTTTCTAAATAAATAAATATGCCAGGCATAAGAAGCCAAAATCCAGAATAGAGTTAAAGTACTAAGAGTTTATTTTGTGCTACCTATACACAAGAGTCTGGTCTACTAATGCTCAAGGCAAATTCACAGGGGATTGGACTTAGATCTCTTGTGGGAACGAAGCAATTCCAAACTGCTGAAACATTTGACCCTGCCCTGGGACTCAATCTGGTCTCCTACAATATGCATTTTATATCCATAAGCATGAAACCTTCACATTTGAATAACAAATACTTCAAATACGGGAATGATTTTAAATATTATACAATTCAGTGATCGCCAACCAGTAGGTCGTGGCCCACTGGTGGGACTTGAGCAAATTTTGGTGGGCCTTGAGAAATCTCACCTCCAGAGCACCCCGCCAAAGTAATTAATCCAGGCTGCGCTGCCCACATGGCTCGCGGGAACCCTCCCCACCCACTCACTCCTTAGCCGACAAATTTGCCTGCTAAATTACTATTTTTCAACCATCATCTGTTCTGCTGTGCCGGGAGATTTAGAATAGCTAGGAAACAGAAAATGGTTGGATTTCTTGCTTTCTGGCTAGTCTTTAGATCTTCGGCTCTGCTTTTAAGCACAGCCAAATCTCCCTTAGGACTGAAGGTTCTATTATTCAGTGCAGATTCACGGCAAGCAAATTTGACAGACTGAGCTAGCCGATGGCAGATAGATAGATCTCTGAATTAATCTGTGATTCTGTGAGCAATTCAATCTGCCTGCCTGCTTTGCCTGATTTTGGGTAAAAGTTGCTCTTTTTTATAAAAAATTAAATATTTATATAAATATTTATAATATTTACATACAAGCCATGCCCAGCCAGTCACATGACCACCAAGCCACACCCACAAATTAGGTCACGCCCACAGAACTGGTTAGTGGTCCCTGGGATTTAAAATTATGAGTTTGGTGATCCCTGAAGTCCAAAATGTTGGCGATCCCTGTTATACATCACAACAGGGGGAGTAAAATTATAATCTAACAAAGTAAGAGACATAAACTACAGTTGAAAATTAAGCCAAGATAGTAAGAAATGATATTTTAAAAATTCTTCATATACTTTTCACCCTTTGAAATATCATGAACACTAATTCATGGCACATAGAACAACCTCTAACATCTCTCATCCTCAACCAGAAGAATTTCCAAAAATTTCCAAAAAAATTTACATTAAGGATGTAAATATGTAGGGTGGGTGTAGAACGACTTATCTAGGAAAGTTCTACTGGCAAAAAAATATTATACAATGTGCAAGTAAGTATAAATGCTGAAGTTCAAACTATTCCATTTTACAAAAAAATTCAAAACCACATTTAAAGGGAGTAAAACAGTTAATGGTTAAAGAAATTATATCTTTCTTTACTGTCAGCAGCCTGTTATAGTATATAGTGATCTGAACAACTAGCAACAAAAACCACTGGTATTTTTGAATGGCATTGTTTATTTGAGAAACTCCTTGGATACAAATTATGTTTAACTTTCTTTACCAATATTCATTCTTAGGCTGACCAGAAGCAACGTTTATTTCGTATCTAGGAACCGTGCATCAAATTACTGGCTCTATGTGGAGACCTGTGTATTTTCACCTTGACAAGCCTAACTTGACTAACCCTGCAGACTTGCCCTGAAATCATTTATAGATTTTGATTTTCATCCTGCAGAGTATGAAACCACTCAAGTTAATTGCACTTACCTACGCCATTAACATAAATTAAGACATGTAATTAGTTCAATACTCTAGTGGAGCAAAAATAAATCTTTGATAAGTTTTATCTGGAAAGAATGACAGTGACTTAGCAGATGAACAACATTATCAGCTCAAATCTCTCTTTCAGTTTATATCTAACATTTAGAAGCAGTTCTTATCCCTCTTTTTCTCATTTTCTGACATCACTACCACAAGTCTATTATAAAAATAGTATCATGGGTTCTGTGGAAATGAAGTGCTATAAATTTAACTTACTGCTGTAGTAATTTTACTTCACCATAAATTTTGCCATAATCAAATCAAATCAGTTCATTACTGATGAGCCTGAGGCTAGATTAAACTTTGCCATAAATTTCAATAGTTTCAAACTGAATTTATTCCAAGAAATAAATTTTATTTAATTTTTTAATCCAAGGTACATGCATTTATTTATTTCCCACCTTTATTATTTTTACAAATAATTTAAGGCAGTGAACATATTCAACATGCCTTCCTTCTCCTATTTTCCCCACAACATCCTTGTAAGATGAACTGAGTTGAGAAAGAGTGACTTGCCCAAGGTTACCCAACTGGCCTTTACAGCCAAGGTGGGACTAGAACTCACAGTCTCCTACTTTCTAGCCTGGTGCCTTAACCATTAGACCAGCAATCTTTGCAGCTTGGTGGCCCAGCCGGGGGGGGGGGGGGGGGGGGGGGGGGGGAGAGAAGGGAACTGGGTCACATGAGTGATGGGTTGGTGCGCACAGCTCCACTCACGCAAGAGAGAAGTCAAGTCTTTGGAGCATCACTTGCATGAGTGGAGTTACACCAGCCTGCCTTTTGTGCGGCCTGGTTCTGAAGAGGCCACAGTCCAGTAGTAGACCATGGCCTGGGAGTTGGTGACCCTGGCACTAGACCAAATTGGCTCAGCCTTGAAGTGGTCTAAATATTGTCTCATCCCATTTTAAACCTTCATTTGGTTGAAATCGATTTTCATTTCAGCCATTTTAGTGTTGTTATAGAACTATTATCTTATTGAAACATCTCTACTAGTAGTGTTTTGATTTCTTCATCCTTATGAAACACATATAGCTCGGCATTAGATTGAAAATATCTCAAGAGACAAAATATACAATTTATTTTGGATAATTACTATTATTTCTTCACACTATGGACAACTTCATCAGACACTGTCCTTAAGAATCCTGGACTAGAATTTGAGCTAATAAAACTTAATTCTACAGGTTTCTTCCCCAATCCCCTACCTGTGGGAAAGGCTATATCAAAGTTGGCCTAAGAATGGGAATTATTCCATGGTAGAAAGAGGAATAATGGTTTCTAAAGTAACAATATTCTGCTAAGAATTTCTAATGATCAGCAAATGTGAGAATTCATCTCTAAGTATTAAATGGCTCTATTAGAGTAACCTTATTGTAAAGGAATCATCTGAATTTGTCACTAGCTTCAAAACAACACCATTTACCACCACTTTCATCCCTTTACTACCTACATAGTCCAAAGCCACTCTCACTAATACAAGTATCAATACTGAAAAAGTGTCAAATGATATTTTAAATTTCATATGATATATGAAAGACTCAAGTGTCTAAAGAGAAGTGACATATATACAAATAAGTCCCTGAACAATGATCTAAAAACAGTAATAGTGGGGAATCCTTTTAGTCTGTTTTTTTTAATGGAGTTTCTTCATAGAGCCAACTCAGAATGTCAACACTTCTCTTTAAAATTTAAAATTTACAGATGACTTTAACTATGCAAATACATTTCAACAGTATCCAATTGCCTTTTCTGTTGTAATTCACTGGACTCTTAGAAAAAAAACTTTTCCAGAAGCAAAGGGAAATCTTAGTTTGAAATCTAATGAAGATCAAACAATTGCAATAAAAAAACCTAAAAGAATACAATAGACTCCAATGCAAGAAAGTATTTTGCAGGCATGCACAAAGCTTTTAGGGTTCTTTCCCCTAATTTACTGCAACTGTTTGGATTAAATTACAAATCTCAAGAATATTATCTGTACTTTCAAACATTGAGAAGCATATAGAAAGGAGTATATAATGAATTTTGCAGGCATAATCACCATTAAAGGAAAGACTGAAAAGAAATACTTACATTTACTTAGAGGAAACACCAAGCTCTAGTTCAGGTGTCAAACTCACACCATCACATCGGTGTCATGTGACATATCGGGACCTTTTCCCCCTTCACTAAACTGGGCGTGGGCGTGGCCAGCATGTGACATATCTGGCCTGTGGGCTGTGAGTTTGACAGCCTTGCTCTAGTCCATACAAACTTTCCCAAAAAAATTGGAGTCATCTATAGACAAAGCACTAATGCAGTGGTTCCCAAAATGGGCGGTACTGCCCCCTGGGGGCGGTGGGATGTCTTAAGGGGGCACTGAGAGGCAAGGGGGCCAGCAGGGGGGCGCTAAGAGGCGGCAGGGGAGCACTGGAGGAGAGTAGCAGGGCACAGCAGGGGTGAGAAAAAATCTCGCCGCCGTTTGAGGCAAGGCCCTGCAGGATCAACCATTGATTTGCACACTCTGGTGCAAGGAGCTCTGCCCCGAATACAGCGTTGGGAAAGGAGAGCAAAGCCAGAGTGGCTTTGCTCTCCTTTTCAAACATCCCGCCGCCGTTGCGTTCAGGGCCAGGCCCTGCAGCTCCGCCTCACTGAGCCTCTTGCACCGGAGGCACCTGTCTAAGCAAGTCCGAACAGAGTGGTGCACGAAGTCAATGGGGTGAACCTGAGAGAGGAAAAAGAGAGAGAGAAAGAAAAGGAAGAAGAGAAGAAGAAAAGGGAAAGAAAGAAAAAGGGACAAAGAAAGAGGGGGGAATGGAAGGAAGGGACAGAAAGAAAAAGAAATAAAGAAAAAGGGACAAAGAAAGAGGGAGGATGGAAGGAAGGGACAGAAAGAAAAAGAAATAAAGGAGGGGGGGGGGAAAGATAATGAGATATTTATTCTAGTCCAATCACCTGCTCCAGCAAGGTTAGAAGGGAGTGTATGTGTGTGTTCTCCTTGTAATTTACCAGTACATTTTGGTTTTGCCTTCTTCAGAATTGGCACTGTAATACATTGGGGAAAAGTAATTTTTTAGGGTGGAAGTCTGGTCCAATGGATCCTGTTTAAAGCCTCAACAAAATGTGAGAGCTTCCTGATAGTCTTGACCATGTTTTGTCCACAAACCCTTTAAGTAATAGAAGCCAAAGATGTTTCAATGTGTTGGCAAAGATGTTTCAATGTGGAAAAGGGCCTCTAAACTAGGCCTTATTTCAATCTGATGCATCAGGACTCTCTCTCTCTCTCTCCCTCTCTCCCCCTCCCCCCTCCATCCCTCCATGCCCCCCCTTTCTTTGTCCCTTTTTCTTTCTTTCCCTTTTCTCTTTTTTTTCTTCCTTCTCTCTTTCTTTTCTCTCTCTCTCTTTCCCTCTCCCAGACTCATCCCATTGATTTGGTGCACTGCTCCGCTCGGACTTGCTTGGGCAGGTCCCTCCAATGCAGCAGGCTCAATGGGGTGGACCTGCAGGGCCGGCACCTAGAACATGGCAGTGGCAGCACATTTGAAAAGTAGAGCAAAGCCAGAGGTCGCTAATTTTTGCTGCAAAAAATCACAAAAGCTTCTAGGTTGTGCACAGGAAGGGACACACATGTCAATGCAATTCAGCAACATAAAATAAAGAAATACAAATAAAACAAATCAACAAGAATTGGCAAAGCATCTCCGATTAGATTTTATTCACTACTAGAATCTAATCAGAGATGCTTTGCCGATTCTAATCCAATGACCTGCTCCAGCAGGGTTGGAAGGGAGTATGTGTATATGTGCATGCATGGCTGTCAAAACTCCAAAAAACAGGTCAAGTAGCTCTGGGGAGGCCAGTCATAAATTAGTACACTTGCTAAGCAGCTGGCCATTAAGTGAGGACCACTTGTATTTGGTTTGCCAGTTACCAAACCACGCCCACCCAGTCACGTGACCAGCAAGCCATGCCCCCCAGTCACATGACCAGGAAGCCACGCCCACCCAGTCACATTATCCACAAACCACACCCTCAAAATAGGCCATGCCCACAGAAATTTGAATCCCGTCCCCGGGTGGGGGGCATTGAGGATGAGTTTGTAGCACCAAGGGGGCAGTGGACTGAAAAAGTTTGGGAATCACTGCACTAATGCTACCTCAACTGCAAACTACTGTCGGCAGCCACAACCATCTTCTCCAGTCTGGAACTGATGAAGAGATGTGAGGGGAGAATGTTGGAGCACAAACAGTAGAGAAAGTGTATACTGAACAAGAAAATCCAGAATTGTAAGATTCTAATTTGGATCTAGCAAGAAATTTTACTTATTTAATTTCCAAATACCTATTGGACATTGGACAAAACACCCATAGGAAAAAAGTGTCCCTTCCAAAACAGCTATTAAATACTACACTAATCCAGGTTTTGGGCTGGCACTGCAGCCCATTGTCAACCACAGAAGCTCACTGGGTCATTTTAGTCTGTTACTTTTCTTAGCCCTGTACCCCACAGGATTGTTTTTGTGGGAAAAACAAGAGGAAGGAACACTATAAATGCTGCTTTGAAGGCAAGGCTGAATATAAGGCTAGGAAGCATACAAATAAAAATAAGCAATTAAGTGCAGAGAAACAAACAAACACAACCACTAAAACCAAACATAAAACTCTAAACTAATTATGCATGAAAATTAAGAACCCACTAACTGTCCTAGGCCATTTGCCTAATGCCAATTACTGAAAACACATGTGTTCAGTGTCCTTCCATAGGAGTTCAAAGATAAGGAATGGCATAACCCAGTGGTGGCTAATTTTTTTGGCTTCCTGTGCCAAAAACTGCACATACACCAGCGCACACGCACTCACAGAATGCAATGCGCGGCCCCACTCCCCACACCCCCTGCGCATGTGTGCACAATCCCCACCCCCGCCTTACCTGCACTGTGCCTCACAGCTATTTTTTTTCCCCCGGTTGATTTGAGGCCTTTTTCAGCCTCCTAGAGGCTTGAAAAAGGCCTCTGCAGGGCTTTTCAGGCCAAATTATAGCCCTGTTTTGTCACTTCCGGTATTACAGGAAGTGATGAAACGGGACTATAATTTGGCCCGAAAAGCCTTGCCGAGGCTTTTTCCAAGCCTCTGGGAGGCCAAAAAAGGCCTCAAACCAACTGGGGGGAAAATCAGCTGTGAGGTGTGCGCATGCGCAGTGAGGTAAATTTGCCTGCAGCTCATGTGCCAGCAGCATAAGTGGCTCTGCGTGACATTTGTGGCACATGTGCCATAGGTTCGCCCATCTATAAATGAATTCCATTAAAATGGTATTGCCAAACAAAGAAAAAAACTTTGTTTTCCATGGCTGCCAATTTTATTGATTTTAGAAGCTGATAAGTAAGAAGTGCCTCAGGGGTCAGATTAACACATTGGATTAATTATAATGGAGTGCAAATAATCCCTCCTTTTACTTGTTTTATATTTCTTTGGGATTTTTTATTCATATGGATTAAGATGACCATGGATAGTGTGGATATGTTAATTTCTGTTCAATTAGCTGCATCCTGCAGCACCATATACCATTAGGCCCAAATAGTCACAGAGTGTGTAAAATTTAGGACAAAGTAAGCAACAATGATGAAAGGCCAAACTTTAATCCATCATTCTACTACCAGCCAAGAGCATGACATTCTTCAACCCTGCTGTCATTTGAAACAGTCTTTGATTCTTACATCTGAATCAGATATGGCAAGTATCCTTCAGACTTCCATGACTGACTTCTTTTGATGTATGCAAGAAATGAAATTTACATGTCTTTGGCAAATCTGAATTTTACAGAGCCAATTATACAGAACTTTTCTTTCTGCCATCCTAGCCCAAAAGCATTCCAAATTCTACAAAAGGAAAGTTCCATGCCAGAGTACAACTACAAGCAACACACACATCAACACTGATTCATATCTATTAACATTAGCAGCTCATAGCCAGAATATATGTATAGACATTTTATTTATTTCCACCTCAAGACCACTGTACCCTAAAAACATATTTGTCCTCCTTTGCTTAATTGAATCCTAGCTTTTCAAAAAAAGATCTTAAATACCTTCATGTAAATGTTTAATTCATATTAACAACTCAGCCATAATCTATCGCACACACTCACCATTCTTTCCCCTCCAGTTCTGACACTATTATTTTGAATTTGAAAAGTTAAAGAGAATATAACGAAGTATCATTACCATTTAATTTCCTTCATGACAAGCTTCTGCTCTTAACATGTTTGAAGGGCTAGGGTTAACCTTTGAAGGACAATATATTTAATGAAAACTCTTAATTTATAGGTCAGTGAGCTTAATGTTATTTGGGATTAAAATGGTAGAAAGTATAGTTAAAAGCGAAAAAAACCAAGCAAATATAAGAATAAATTCTGAAAAGCTGAAAAGGAAGCAGCTACGTGGCTCTGCAAGGATACACTACTCCAATAACTTTCTAGACTTCAAAGTCCTAACAAGCACATAAATGGGACTTCGCCAAAAGAAGTAATGTACAGTAGGCTTCCCCAAAACTTCTCCTGTGTAAATTCAGTAGCTATGGTATACAAAGAAATATGCTTTATAAACTGGGGAAGACACAAAGGAGAGATATATAATTTTCATTCAGAAAAATATTTGTATACTCTAAGTGAGATGCCCTCAAGAGGCCAGAGATGCAATTTGTAGAGTTTAAAAGGAGAATCCAAAAATGATGTTTAGTAAAGTATGTCAGTATGAAAGAGGCACCTCTCCTTGAAGCATTAAAGCAACCACATCTTTTTGGAACATCTCTGCTGATTTGAAAGCTAACCCCAATTGCACATATTTATAACACATAAAGCAGCTGTGAGCACACACATAGGCATAAATGGCTAGAGGCAGTGTTCAAAATAGCTTCATGAGCCTTCTACAGGATGCAATTATTTTAATGCTCCAAGGAGATTGCTTCACTCATGTTAACAGAATCATAGAATAATAGCAATAGCACTTAGACTTATATAACTCTTCACAGTGCTTTACAGCCCTCTCTAAGTGGGTTACAAAGTCAGCATACTGCCCCCAACAATCTATTCTAGATCCTTATTTACCAACCTCAGAAGGATGGAAGGCTGAGTCAACCTTCAGATGGTCAAGATCGAACTCCTGCAGTGAGTTATACTGCTCACTGCATTCTAACCACTGCATCCCCATGGCTCTAATAGGATTGGAAGGGATCTTATCTTTATCTTATATATTTGGTATTTTCTAGCCACTAAACTAATTACAACAGGAGATGAAAAAAATATATAGTTTACTGTCTCTGTCTTTGAATGGATAATATTTGCATTCAATAGCTTTTCATTTTAGTTATTCCTTCATTCATTTCAATATACTTTACCCATATTTCCCCAGATCAACAATATGCAACTCAGGCCATCCCAACGAGCCACCTGCCCACCTGTATATGCCACCTTCCTTCTACTTGTGATCAGCATTTTTTCTTCCTCAAACCTGGCATGTAATTCTCCATTTCAATCCTCCATTTTACCATTCAAATGCTAGAGATCTATTTGCTCCTTCCATTTTCTCAGTAACCTGATTATTCTCATCTCTGACTTGGACCTTAATGCTCATTTCTCACTTAACAAAGAAGTGTTCCTTTTCTTTCCAGAGGCTTTCTACTGCTATGCAATGCAATTTACCATTGAAGACATATTAACATGATGTTAATATGCATGTCCTATATACATGAACATTGAATGTGTGAACAAAATCCAGCAGTAATCAAATTCAGAGGAGATCCTGTCACATGTCCAATGCTAATGATATGTTGGGATAGCCCTATGATCTTATGGCAACTGTATCAATATATAATCTCCTTCATATTGTTAGCATTTATAGCTATAAACCTCAACAGCACACCAGTCTTGTGAGCAACTATATAATTACAGAACCAACTGAATATTTTGAATTTCTCTTATTTAAGACATTCAAACATGTGTTTCAAATTTTGTTAAGATTTCAGCAAGACTATCCACAGCAATTTTTTAAAAATGAAATAATTGGCTTGTTGCAAAGTTATAACATAAAAGACAAACCTATCAGGTATTTTTGCCATATCAAATCCCACCCCCCTCCAATATGAGGTTTTTAAATCATTCAACATTAAACAATTTATTTTAAAGTTTCAAATATTCGATCAGTTTTTACTTGTCATCCCGATTCCTCTTTTCAAAAGCTATGTGGCTCCTAGAAAATAGATATTCATAATTCCAATTTAGCATACTATAGAAAGGAATGAAATTAATATGGCAAAAGTTTGAGCCAAAATCATTAAAGCATTAACCCATGTTATGCGGTTTTTAAAATCTAATCTCTTTAACTACTTATCTTCATTATGATTTCAAATTTTAAATATTTTGAAATCATTTTCCTTCAGCAAAATATGGTTGTCATGTTTTGCTTAATTCAGATGAAGTTAATTAAAAACCTTTCTTTTAAAATGACCTTCAGAAACAGTATTTCGTCTGTTTTTGAATTTTATTCTACAAAAATGAACAAACTCTAGGAAAGAAAAAAACATTGTCTTTTATCATCTTAATATTTATTTCTTTAAAGTTAACTATCCAAGGGAGCCAAATACACTGGTTAAGGTATAGTGGATAAGTGGTTAAGGTGCCAGGTTAGAAACTGGGAGTCAGAATTCTAGTCTCACCTCAGGGCCAGCTGGGTGATTTAGAGCCAGTCATTCTCTCTTAGCCCTAGGAAGATGACAGTGGCAAACCAGTCAAGAAAACTATAGGAGGCAGTCACCAGGAGCCAACAATTGCACAAAGGCATAAGATCATTGGTAGATGTCTCAAGATGGTTCAAACTAAATTTTAACATTGTAAAATAGCCATCAATCAAATAGCTACCTTTTCCATAGACTTAATACCACATGTTAATCTATAATGTAGTTTGTTTTAGCCACAATATAATACACAAATGCAGAATGGCTCAAACAATTTCTGGTTTTAGGATAATTATAGTTTGACACTTGCAGTTAGCTTAATGACTGCTACTATAATTGAATGTGATGCGTATGGAGCTGCTTGGCTCATTTCTGCTGTCTTGGTTTATTCATTATTCGTGAACGTATCTGTATTCTGCCCGAACCTCTAACAAGAAAGAATAGTTAAGAAAGGAAGGGGAAATGAGCCCAGGAATTAGCCAAGCAATGAGTAACAAATCATATGGGAAACTGACTTTAATTTGTTTCTGATCTGAATATGTGAAAATTGTTTAAACAGTCCATTAGTTTTAACCGTGAGGACTTAAGGATATCAAAATCAAATGCACTAGTTAAAACATATTTCCCCAATATAAATCTAATTGCTAATTCATGAAGTATACCATCTAGCCAGATCAAAGAAAGGAAGCAGATAATTGTCATAATTTTTCACAGACAAGAAGATTATAATCTGAAGCTGAAATAGGTTGCCACACTTGTGCTTAAAAGGGTCTGTCACATACACAATTTTCTGTTTAATAAAGTAAACTAAATTTTACATCAAAGCTCCAGTGCCTCTTTCAATCTAAAGTTTATATTCTGTAGATTAAAAAAATAGGAACGTTGTTTTAGCCTTTCTGTGGACTTTTTTTTGCTAGGACTGTCTCCAAATATAACCTTTCCCCCAACTCCCCCCACACCTTATGGAGTCTCTTCATTAAGCAACCAATTGTGTGATCTGTTCTGGCTGCTTATCCACAGCATGTGGCACCCTCTTTCGTGTTCAATGCCCCCACCATCTGGAACTGTTAGCGGCTCTAAGCCTAATTGACTCATATCTCTTTACAAATCCCACATTAATTAATGTACATGCTTATAATACTAAAAGAAGACCAACTTTTATTCCTGAAAATTAGGAGGAACAGAATCAAATATAGTAATTAGTTTACTCTTTCTGCCTACCCTATCTCATAAAGGATTTACATTTTGTGCATATACAGCAAAAATAGGTATCTTTTTGCTTTTGTAGTAATTTAGTAATTTTCAACCACAATCTTCAATATCTGGAAATATGTCCTTATTAATCAACAGTATATTTTTAAATGAAGAAGAGATTTCATCCTTTTTAAAATATGTGGAGACAGGAAAAGATTTTTAAAAAGAATGGAATTTAAATATTTGAGGCTCCAAAATATAACTATCTGTTTTTTTTTAAAAATAAAAACTTTAAAAACATATAAACAGAATAGGAGAGTAACATTGACATTTACTGTATTAGCTAACTACAGTAATTTACAATTATGTATTTCTGGTTGATGAACTGGAAACTGCTCTAAAAATTTAAGATTTTTTTAAAAAATCCTCAAAACTCTGTTACAAAGTTATAAAATAAAACTGTAACATAACATGTTTTACATGCTGTCTTTTCTTCTAAAATAAGCATTACTAGGTTAAATATGTCAAAGGTGTCTCTTAAAATTTTAAGATCTATATCCACAAAGTCAAAGTTAAAAATTGAAATGGACTAAGCAGTATAGATAGATAGGGGGGGAAATAAAAAAAAAATCAAATAATAAAAAGTACAAATCATAGGAGCACAGGTGTTACATAAAAGGATCCTACATAATTACTTCTAATTTAGAATAGTTATGCAAGGTCACTCTTTTCATAAGCTTCTATTGCCTCTCCGAAAGAGAAGGAGAGGTGCCCATCTCCAGCATAATGAAGATTAGCTTTCTCCATCATTTTGCTGACTATTTTCTCCCATAATGCTTCTTTTGCAATTCAATCTGCTCACTATTTCTGTATAAGAACAAATCTCAGGTTGTAATAGCAGCCACAAAGTCAGATCACAGGTATTGTCAAAGTACAGCTGCATGGCTGAAATTGTTTATCTGCATTTACTTCTTACATTCCCCTTAGCAGGCTAAAAAAATTCTCAAACTCCTAAGAACATAATATTTAATTAGATGTATATAAAAAAAGCTTTTGTGATTATCTTTATTGTGCCTGGAGGTATTTTAATATACACCATGAAACCTATGAGTCAACAATATAAACTAATAAATACATCTGTTGATTTGTGATGAATTCAAGTACATGGTATATTTCCTCACACACTGCTTTGCCTCTTGCTTATTCAGATTCTTTTTCAATAGCCATTTTTTTTCCACAGAACCTGCTCTTGTGGTCTTTGCAAGCTCATAAACCCTACCTTGTCATACTCTATACTGGATTTACACGGTATAATATGTCATGACTACTGCAGGCTTTCAGCCTTAAGATAACTGGTTGAAGGCAAGACTTATGCAGAATAACCTCTAACCAGGATTCCATATGAGAATGGAAGCAACTTTAACATCTTGTTAGCAAGTACTTCCTTACTCCACAAGGAAAGGCAGCTAGAGGATTCACTTTAAGCAGTTTAAAAGTAGCATGTTCTACCTTCTACATCAGGGGTGTCAAACTCACGTCATCACGGCTGTGTCACATGATGTATCGGGCCTTTTTCCCCCTTTGCTAAACTGGGTGTGGGCATGGCCAGCGCATGATGCATCTGGCCTGTGGGCCGGGTGTTTGACAGTCCTGTTCTACATCAACCATCGCCAACCAGATTTCCTCCAGATATGTGACATCCATACCCATTTTCAGCTGGTCTTATCATTGATTAGTAATAATATGTTTCAAACAATTGTGTTCCCAAATAAATCAAAGGGTTCATAGAATAAAAGATTTTTTTTAAGCATGTGTTTTAAATTCTAAATTACTCAGAGTCATATGACTGGGTTTGTAACATAGTAAATAAAAAATGGATCAAAGTATCAAACATGAATAGTAAGCCCATTCTGAGGCATCGCCTCACCTGAATATTTGGAGGTGGAAAAACGAGTTATCTGTCTTGGTGAAATTCGCTGTTTCACTTTAAAAAAAGATTTTTGTATATGTGCTATACTATAAATGAAAGAATAATAAAACAACTTTTCTTTGATTCACAAACAAAAAGCAAAAGCAAGTATTGCCTCATTTTAGCGATCCACTTTGCTAAAGAGATTCGATCAAAGCTTTACTGCCTTCTAAACTGTAGTTATCTGCTTATTCGATGAAGAAATAACCTAACATCATTTATAGCTAAAGAAATCTGCCTGAAACATGGGAGTGGGGAGGGCAAGATTTTAAAGTCTGTTTGAAGATGGGATCCATATGGATCTCCAGAAGATGCTGTTATAAAGGACAGGTGCAATCACAGAAGGATGGGGGGAAGGAGCAGTCTCTAGCCTCTTGATTTACAAGAAAAAAACTGCTCTATGGATTTCTTGTACTCCACTTACTGTTTCTTTAATTTATGGCAAAAGGCACTTATGGCAGCAGATGGATACCATTTGTATGCTTTCCCCTCTGAAAAGGAGGGGGATTAAGATTTAAGACAATATAAATGGCACACTTTCAGTTAAAGGAATTGACAGCTGTACTTAATTGCAGTTAGGGACCTAAAAAAATAATAGACATTAGGGTTTATTAGCATAAGGGAAGAAGAATGATTAGTGCGCTAGCAAAAGGTTTCAGTTTGCTGTTACATGATATTTAACTAAATAGCGTATTGTTTATTTCTATATATTTTAACCCTTTTGGGTTGACTCCTTTTTCATTTTTTAATTCCTACAATGGATTCATCTATAGATCCATGGCACAGAAAGTATTAGAAAATGGGTTTTGAAAATCTTCCTCAACTTGATATCCCTTGTAAGTGTTAGACTTCTGTTCCCATGTCTCCAACCAGCATGGTTATTATGCCAA
Organism: Bungarus multicinctus; assembly: GCA_023653725.1. NCBI lineage: Eukaryota > Metazoa > Chordata > Lepidosauria > Squamata > Elapidae > Bungarus > Bungarus multicinctus. The sequence continues at coordinate 7,944,889 of CM042838.1, forward strand.
CTGAGAAATTATGGGAGTTGAAACTCAATATCTTTGGGGAGAACTAGGTTTGGCAACGTAAATGTAAAAGAGGCTTAACTTGAAAGTAGTCCAGATTTCAAAAAAAATAATAAAGAACTCTTCTTCCTTACCAAGTGTGGAACCAACTCATAGTTTGCTTCTTAAGACAACAGGAGTTTCTTCAAGTCTTTATTAACTGCCTGAAACCATACTACACAGAAATTTGTCTGAATGTGCACCGGAAGAATTGTGTGATTATGCCTATCAGAATTATTCGCATATTCTGTGTAAAATCTGACCAACACTGTAAAAACTCTTGTCTATAATGGGGATTGTCAATCTTACAAACACGATAAAATTGAACTTTTCCTAGAAACATTTGGAACATCCAGCTAATTAACAAAATCAATTTTCTGCTGAATTAGTAGACTAATCTTTAATAAAACTTTTTATTTCAGGATTTAAATTATTAATCTAGTTATTGATGGAAACTCTGAATCCTATATAAATAACTAGCTGGAAAAGTTTAACCAACATTGTTTTGGGCATAGATAAATCAACTGTTGGTGATTATGGGCTGCTAACCAACCAGAAAAATATTGGGTTTTGCTATGAAGCCAGAAGAGCAACAATACTTTGCTCAGTTTTTCCTAAGTTGTGGAACCTTTGAAAAATGGAAAAATTTTGTACTGAGTCTTTTCTAGAGACTACAGCTAGACTCAACTTATAATCATTCACTCAGCAACCATTCAAACTTACAATGGCATTGAACAAAGGGATTTACAACCTGAAAGTAGAGCCACTGAAACATCTTAGAGTCACATAATCAAAATGTGGGCATTTGGCAGCTGTTCTTTCTGATCTCAGGGGCACTGCAACTCCTCTACCTTCCTATTCCCCTCCTATCTATACTCTTTTGGCCCCCTAGTGCCCTAATCTCCTCAACCCCAGCTGACCTTCACTGCCATCTCGCTCTGCTGAGGAGGCATGCCTGGCCTAGCTGCTGGGCCCTTTGGGGCTGGCTATGTAAAAAACCCTAAAAGGGCAACGCTATTTAAAGGGGACAGACTGTCCCAAATACTCCTTTTACTGTGCTTCTGGGCTGTATGGGCTAGTTTTGTGCTGCAAAAAAAGGGGAAAAGATGGAAAACAGCCTCTTTTTCCTCATTTTTTTACAGTACAAAGTCAGCCCCACACTTGTTATAACTACTACATTGTTTTCCTCAGAATGTAAGAAAGAACCTTCCTCAGTATAGGTTATATATACGAAGACCACAGGATAAAACTAAATATGAAATTTATTTTCAAGTAAAACCTGATTTTTTTTTATTTAAAGTTCTCCATTTTTTCCCCTCTCAAGTGGCTTAATATTCCACAGCCCCATCAAATGGATTCAAATTCTTATTCTACAATTTATGCCATACACTTAGTAATTTGATTTTGATATGAGCAAATTTACTATTTAAATTAAGTACATTCTAACATCAGTGTCCAGATATACTTCCCAAATGTGCTTCTGAGAATTGAAGGGTGCAGGAGAGAAGAAAAAAGCTTACTCACACAATGTTAGTTGGAATGCAGACATCCACGATATAAAACAGCTTACACAGAGAAAGCAAACAAAAAGGCATACAATTCTAGTATTGTACTCACTGTACAAAATAAAGTTAGGGAGGAAGAATACAGGGCCCACATACAAGATGAAGGACTCATGACTTGGAAGTGCTATACTGGAAAAGGATGTTGATACCACTTATTGACAACATGTTAACATGGATTAGTAGTGTGAGACAGCTGTTGGAAAGGCTAATGCTCTTCTGGACAGCATTAGAAGCAACCCTGGATCAAAGGGATGTGAAGCTTTATTCCTTGGCACTGGCAAGACAACATCTTGAAAGTTATATATAATTCTGGGTACTACATTTCCTTATGAATACTGATACAAAAACTATTCAGACCCCCTACAAAGATAATACAGGGACTGGACTGAAGGACATGTTCTGGGAGGCTCAAGCAACCTTGGAGCTTCAATCTGGAGAAAAAAGGATGAGCTGATACATTATATCAGTATTTAGGTACAGTATATGAGACGCTGCCATGGGGAACCATATTCCACTGCCATAGAAATGAGGACTAAAGTAATCAGTATATATTGCAGCTATCTAGGTCTGATTTAAACACAAAGAAAAGACCTATATAACAGTGGAAGAGTCAACCCCAAGAAAAGAAAAGACCTATATAACTGTGGAAGAGTCAACCTATGGAGGTTGTGGGTTCTCATTTCAAAAGAAATGAGAAAAGTGGAATGCCAGCCCTAAAGCAGAGTTTGACTGTTTTCCTTGAACACCGTAGAGGATTGGATTAATGATCCTTGTGGCCCCTTCCAATTTCAGAATTCCATATTCAATTTAACATTTCTCTAAAAACTATGAAGTAATTTTTTAAGGAAAAGAATTTATTTTTAGACAGGTTATTTTACACTGTCCATCAGCTTCTTGATTTTGCTCTAGTCATAGTAAATTATTCCTCATTTCTTTCCATTGTCTTTCAGTCTACTTATTAAAATGTAGTTATTTTTACCATCCTGTTTCATGGCTAATTTCCTCTTTTTCCATGCTGTTCATGGCAGAAGTCAGTACAAAAGTGCAAGTCCTGCATTCTCCAATTCAATATATATTTACACCTCTTATAGCCTATGGCTGAGGACAAATAGGAGCTGAGGAAGATTACAATTAATTTTTAGCTTTACGAAAACTACCACAATCCCCACTTAAAATGAAAATGATAATGATTAGCTTATATTCCTGAATTCTAACAGGATTTAAGAACATAAATTACTTGAGTCACATCTGTTGTCAATAAATTATCAGTCACAAACACTGTATGAAAATTATTTTGAATAAATACTTTTTTCTTATATTACATTCATCCTGAGCTCAGAGGGGTGCTTTGGATGAAAGGCTGAGCTATCTAGCAGGCAAAGATCACTCCGAGCTTGTGGATTCCCTTTCCTCTGGACTCTTTTGGATCCTCTTCTCTCTTCTGCCAAGCTTTTAATAAAGGTTATGTTAGCGTTAATTTATATTAAGCCTTTTTAAACCTTTTGTGTTCTGTTTTACTAACTGTTGGCCAACTTGAATAATTAAGAAAAAAGGTAGGGTACAAACTGAATGAAAGAAAAAACAAAGGCTTAGATATTAAGTAGTTTAAGAGAAAGGCAGCTTATCTAGAACAGGGGTCTCAAATCTTAGCCACTTGAAGCCTGGTGGACTTCAACTCCCAGAATTCCCCAGCCAGCAAAGTGGACTTCAACACAGCAAAACTGGCTAGGGAATTCTGGGAGCTGAAGTCCACCAGGCTTCAAATGGCCAAGGTTGGAGACCCCTGATCTAGAAGACCTTTTCCATGATTATGATTCCTACCTCTCCATCTGTCAGATGTGCCCCTCAAAGGCCTCTCCCTGAAATTCACAATGGGGTAGACATCTGCTAAAAAAGAAAGGGGAGGGGCTGCCCCAAATACAGAGAGACAGCACAGAAGTTTCCTTCCACTCGTGCAACTTAACAACAAAGTTTCCTTATATTATATTAACAATTTCAAGCTACTCGCAGCAAACCATCTCTTTTTACAGTATGTTCTTTTAAGTGTGTATGTGTGTATACATATTCATGTGATATATATGTAAGTTGTGTGTGCGCGTGTGTATAATTTGAATTATGATTGAATTATAATTACTATATAGAGAACCACATTAATGGGTAAGACATCAGTGTATAAACCAGGAGACTGTGAGTTCTAGTCCTGTCTTTGGCATGAAAGCCAGCTGGGTGACTTTGGATCAGTCACTCTTTTTCAGCTCACAACATCAGCCTTGGCAGACAAGCTGGTCAGTCAATTCCTATCACAACCAATGCAGCAAAACTCAGTTGATTTGAAACAGTGTACCACATACTTGTGGAGAAAATGCTAGGAAGGAAGTAATTGAATTGTAAACCTACTCCAACAAACATCATTCATTTGCATTATTATTATTATTATTATTAATAATAATAATAATAATAATATTAATAATAATAATAATAATAATAATAATAATAATAATAATAATAATATCTGGGCTTTCTAATAATTTAGAACAGTGACAAAGGGATTATTTAGTAAACAAAAAGAAAAAAGGGAGGTTGGAGAGGAGGTCATTATAAATAGAGAAAGCAACTAAAATGTGATAGGAAGAAAGGAGAAAAGGGAGTTTACAGAACAAAGAAATCCCATCCTTTCCTAAAGAAGAATTACTTGTAGGCACTTTGTTAATTTTGTACATGATAGAAAATATTAATTATATACAACTAAATCTCAGTCAAATATATCAGCTGCAATTCTAAAAGAGGAATACAAAGATTTGAGCTAAGGTTTTGCCCAAATGGCAAAATAATAATTGACACCACTAAATTGCTAAACACATTTTATTATATTGCCCATTTATGTTGGTACGGAATTAAGAGTTGATAATCCCACATTTTAAACAAATTTCCTAGTCACACCAATCAATTTTACTTACAATTAGTACTTTTAGAAATTAATGACTCTATTAATCTAAATGTAACTAAATTCTTCTACCTCATATACAAACTGTACAGCCGGTGGATGATATGCCTATGAATGTATATAATAGTCTATTTTATACTTCTGAGTTTTATTCTCTACTTTCCATGTTGGCTTAAATACATGGATTTCCTTCTGTCACACTTACAGAATAGAGCTTTCCTACTACACTCCCACCACTTCCTGGTATATTTTTTTTCCTGCTCCTCTATGATATATTATGCAGACAGCTGCAGCTGAAGAGGAAGTTAACAACAATAATTTCCCACTCTACATGAATGGAGATGCAAGCTCCTTTCTGGTCCACATCTAGATGGTTACAGTTTGCAAGTAATTGATCTCAAAGCAGAAGATTTTTATTTCTCACAGGTCATTGGAAAACTGGCTATAACTGTATATTTACAATGAAGTTTAAACGTTTGTGAAGCCTTTTCAATTCTTCTATATAAATATGATATAAGACATGACCTATTCTCCACACAAGTTCTAAAACTAGATAAAGACAAAAAAGAGGGTCAAAAACATTATATTTGTTTATTCTTCTACTGAGGAAAATGTAAAGCTACATATTTGTGTCTACCTGCCCAGTTCTACTCTATGCTACTTGCTGTGTATGAAACTATAGCCACTATAAGATTACTGTTTTGTCCAAGTGTTACATAGAATAAAAAAATAGTAATGAAAAAAATATAAAGGAAATGAACCATAAAGGCATGCAAAATATGCTCAATATTGCTCTTTTTAGCAGGGGAGATTAGGTGATAGTATAAGACAAATTTTGGTGGTCTATGAAAGAATTTGCTATATAATCCAATTTTGGTCTATGATATTACTAGAAAATAACTTTCTTCAACTAAAAAACACATTCTAAAACTTTAATTGAATAAATGTCCAGATTTCCTCCCTTGGGGGAGAAACAAGCTGCAAATATACCATATTCTAAGTGCTAATCAAAGGCACAATAGATCAAAAACATTCTCCTTCTTACAGGAAACAGCTGTTTCTATCTATAACCTATGTTGTTTAAAGAACAGGATGGATGGAAAGCTTCAGCCTTATACTTACATGTGAGGCCTGAGTTCATAGAAGTTTCTGTTTCTGTATTCTTCCACTTTGTCTGCTGAATAAATTGGGAGTGATCTATATGGATTTATCGATATAACCACACTCCCAATATAAGTCTGTAACAGAGTAAGAAAGTGTTTTTAGAAGGTGATATTGCAAATATTCCTACAAAATACTGTATATTAGCAACAGCTCAACTTATGGTATAGAGATATTCAATGCACTGTCAAACATAAAGGTTTCAATAAGTTTAATTCTAGAGTTAAGTATCTCTCACAATGATTGGATGTTTTAACAATTCCATTAATGTTATAGATTAAGTTCAGATTAAATTAAACTGACAGCCAATTTTGTCTAATAGTTGGGATGTAGGACTAGAAATCAAGAGACTATCAGCGCTATATTCTCTTTAGGCATAAAAGGTGGCTGAATATCCTTGAACCATTCATTTTCTCTCAGCCCAATACTTCTTACAGGATGAGTAGTACGTAGCCTATCTTGAGTTACTGTAACACCAATAGTAACAGCCACTTTTAGGCAACATCTGGAGCACCACTTGAAAGCAAATCACCATCAGTCAATTGCAAATTGCAGCTTTACTTGAAATAGCTTACATCCTGCTACGATACCTTTAACACCATCAAAAACAACATTTGCCTACCCTAGGATCTTGAGAATTGCTAATCCCAGGTCCTTGGGAAGGACTCCATAGGCTAAAAATACCAAATACAGAGTCTGAACATTCGGCTGACTGTCTGATGAACCATCATCATCATTGTGAGCCATGGTGGTGCAGCGGTAAGAATGCAGTACTGCAGACTATTTCTGCTGACTGCCAGCAGTTTGGCAGTTCGAGTCTCACTGGCTCAAGGTTGACTCAGGCTTCCATCCTTCAGAGGTCAGTAAAATGAGGACCCAGATTGTTGTGGGGGAAATGCTGACACTGTAAACCACTTAGAGAGGGCTACTGTATAAAGCACTGTAAAGCAGTATATAAGTCTAAGTACTATTGCTATCATCATCATCTTCATCTCCCAATGAGGCATCATGATATGATTGTAGGGCTTGTGTAGGAAAATGAAACTATGCCAGTGGTTCAACCATGCTGGACAAGTTTCATCTGAGCAGCGAGATGAAGAGTGTGTCTCCCATAAAATAATATGGTGAGATGTAATTTACAGAAACTCATATTGGATTGTTCAATGTGTTGGAGTTCCTGGACATCTGATGACAAATGGGCTCAGGACTGTTGGCTGAACAACTAGGGCCAGCAGATACAGAACTACTGAAAGAAAAATGGTTCATTTATCACAAATATACAAATATTGAAAACAAAGAAATAATAATTCCTCCCAAGAATATGTTGTTGTACTCGGTTAAACATTCAACAATGCTGGTGCCAATAGTTTTTTTTCCAAAAGTGTTTCTGTACCCTCCAAAGGACTTGGTTTGTGATCTTGTCATGAACTGAGAGTCCTTCTAAATTCAGCTGGCCCAGAATGCAGTACAGAGTAAAACTGCAGCTGAACATCCTGCACTAGTTATTAAATTTTAAAGCTTAATTTGAAGTGTTGGTTATTACCTCTATATGGCAAAGAACTCAACTATTGACTTCTTATACCCAGAGTCCTGTCCAGCTGCTCTACAAATAAATGTGTTCTTCTTTTAACATGTCTTGTACATGTTGGGGATTTTCCCCCTTATTCAGGGGTGGGATTCTACCAGTTCGCACCTATTCTCTAGAACTGGTTGTTAACATTCTAAGCAGTTTGGAGAACCGGTTGTTAGAAGAAATTACTGCCCTAATCCTGTAAGGAAGGCAGGAAGGAAACATTCTGGTGTTGCTTACAGAAACTGCCTCTCCATTAACCCTTATTACATTCTTGGCATGACTAGACTTCCTATCTCAGGAACTTCTCTGGAGTTTTTTTCCCCTCCTTTGCTGGTACTTTGCTTGTGTGGAGTGACCATTCAAAGTTACAATGGCACTGAAAAAAGTGACTTATGACTATTTTTCACACTTAAGACTGTTGCAGGGCATCTCTACAGTCATGAGAAGCCAGGCGAGAAGATGCGTGCCTCAATGTGAGTGATATTGAGTTGGCCACACCCAGCCAATAATATGACCACCGAGCCACGCCCACCACCTAAGCCACATCCATAGAACGGGTTGTTAAAAATTTGAATCCCACCCCTGCCCTTATTGTATTTGTGTGTGTGTGTTTGTATATATACACACACACACACACACACACATGCATGCATACATGTATGTATATGTATATATGTAAGTAAAAGCCAGGAAAAGTATTTGAGGATGCTCAGAAATGTAAGAACAGCACTTCTTTAAAACAGTCACACATTTTTTTAAGGAATCTGTATGTAAATTGTACAGTAATACTGTTATCTTATAAAAATTATCCAGCGGGATGCCTTCAGATCTATCAAACAACACATACCAACTTGAAATTATGAGAACTGAGTAACACAAGGAGAAGGGAGGGGAGAGTTGATAAGCTTGGCAAGCTAGTAGGATATAAGCTCCTATTCCACAATGTGTATTGCACCATTAGCAAAGCTAAATGATTTGGCAATGGGTTTTTTTTTTATTGCATTGCATGTAAAAGTTAACATAATTTCATTTCTTATTATTAGAAGGCAAAAGCAAAAAAACAGCTGGAGGTGAAAATAGTTGAACTGTTATTTATTACCATGTAATAAGGAAAGGTTTCAAGAAACAAAAAATGCTGAAGCAGCTAGAGAATAAATCTCATAGCTGAAAACTTCTATGGAGAAAATTTTATCTTTGAAAAACAGAAGGGGGAAAACTTGAAAGGTCACATCTAATGAGGATTGTAAATTAAGCTTCTCTGATATTTTGAAAATTAAAAAAACAGCTGTTCATTGGGGTATAACCCCAATACACGACATTCTAAAATAGCCAGTATATTCAAAGGTCAAAGAACTACAGTACGCTTAGAAAGAAGTACAAATGTATTGCCATATGTAAACCAAAGAATGTCAAAAAGTTACTATTTCAGGTTGGGCCCTACTCAGGATTATCTTTACAGTCCCCAACCTGGCAAACTTCAGGTGCCAATTGTGTGTTCTGAATTTGCAGTCACAACACCAGGTTGGAAGAAACTGCCCCCATGTTCTCACTCCACAAATTTTATACTTTGCAATAGGGGAAGGTGGGGGCAGGGAAGAAGAATTTTCCCACACAATTTCCTCCTTCCCACTAGGATTCTAATATAAACAAATAGAGATATAAATGACTTAATTCCTTGAGCATGGAATGAGTGTAATTACATTCCATTGATGAAAACAAAACTCCTGGGGTAGTGGGAAGAAAAATGCCATGACATCTAAGGAATTAGAATATCCTTTACTTGTTCTTCTAATGCTACTATTTTAGAACTTCATACCCCAAGGATGGGTCTCATGATTAAAGCACAGGAAAACAGCAGACAATTTGGATTCCATTTCCTGCTTTACCACAGGACTAGTTATGTGTTTGGACAACTATTTAGGTTTTCTCTTCATAAAAAAAAGTTGAAACTTAAAAATGAATAATTCAATTGTTCTCTCACTTTACCATGGAAAATTTCTAACTGCTGTTTAATTGTAACTGTTTTTAAAACATAGACTAATAACAAGTGCCTCTCTTTTTAAATATGCAAAACCAATGCTGAATTAAACTAGAATGCTTTTCCATATCCTGTGATGATTGAAAGATTTTTAAATCTTTTTTTGAAGTGGGGGTGTCAGTGAACACACATAGAGAACTATTAGAAATCCATCAACTGTTCCTATTTATAAAGCAGCAGCAATGGCAGAAAGAAATGATTTCACCGAAATGGAAAATGATTGAGGCTATGTGACAATATAGGTAGACCTTGACTTACGACCACAATTGAGCCCAAACTTTCTTTTGCTAAATGAGGCAGATGTTTAAAGAGTTTTGAATTTGGATTCCCCATTGAATTTGCTTGTCAGAAGGTCGCAAAAGATGATCACATGACTCTGGGACATGGCAACGATCATAAATACAAGTCAGTTGTCAAGCATCTGGATTTTGATCACATGACCATGGAGATGCTGCAATGGGCATAAGCGTGAAAAATGGTCATAAGTCACTTTTTTCACTGCTGTTGTAACTTTGAATGGTCATTAAACATACTGTTGTTATGTTGAGGGCCACCTGCAATTTATCCAAGAATCTTGAGAAAACAGAGATGACAATTAGACCCCTATTCTTGAAACCATACTTTTATGAATTTACACACATACATTTAATCCACACCAAAAACGTTTGAGATCCTCCCCATTTCAATTGCACACATCCTGCTCTTATGTGTTGGGGAAACACTCCCCACTTCATTCCCACATTCTTATGCCTTTTCCTGGTTTCCCCACTATTATCCGCCCACAGCAGTCTACCAGGTAAAGCCTTCCTTTCCTCTACTTTGGGGCAGACAGAGGGATTGGTAGCAACAGGATGGAGATTAAAGATCACAAATAACTGGAAGCCAAAGCTGCATTTTTAGTGCTGCTAGCCATCGATTCCTTTTGTAATTAAATCATTTAAAAAAAATAAATTTGAACTTTGATTTCTCAAGTACAGAGGCTATTCAAGAGTCTCTTCAATAGTGAGATGAGCTGCATATAAATTTAATAATAAATAAAAATTCAGTGGGACAAAAATGCTATTGTTCAATAATTGTTTGAATCTTATAGTATCATGCCAAATAAATATTTTTAAGCTGCATCCCTCATAATTCCTGGCATGGTAACTAAGCCAATTTGACATGTTCCAAAATATCTGGAGCGAAATGGGCTGTCTACTCCTACTTCACATAGAAAAGATTCCAACTTCAATTCCAGAGAGGTTTAGCAAAAATAATTAGGGAGTGGACAAGACTGAACTAGACCAATGGTTTAACTGGCATAAGATAATTTCCATGTTTCTATAATTCTTTATGTTAATTAGTGCTTCCCTTTCATGAATCTAGAAAGGATTTCAGACCTGCAAATTGGATATCTTCAAGGTAAGTACCACAAAGCCTGGGAGAAAAAAGAGAAAACAAGTTTGACTTGTTTACAATCATAGGAAGTTTGCTTGGTCAAAATTGAGATGAAATGTACAAAGTGAGGAAGCATTCACAACAGATGCTTACTAGTGCTGTCACTGGGATTTAAAAAGCAAGTACCGTATTTTCCGGCGTATAAGACAACCGGCGTATAAGACGACCCCCTAATTTTACAGTTAAAACATAGGTTTAGGCCTATATTCGCTATATAAGACTACCCCCCCACTTCCGAGGCAACACCAGTTCTTTTTTAATTAAAAAGCCTGCTTGGATTGGCTGAGTTAGAGAGGCGGTCCAAGCAGCCTTGCAGTGATTGGTGCAGGATCGAGTTGGAAAATTCGTTTGCATGCATAAAAAGCCTGCTTGGATTGGCTGAGTTAGAGAGGCGGTCCGAGCAGCCTTGCAGTGATTGGTGCAGGATCGAGTTGGAAAATTCGTTTCGTGGCAATATCCAGACGGTTTTCGTTTAGCAGCATATCGAAACGTTTTTCGGAATATACTCGGCGTATAAGACGACCCCCGATTTTCGGTTGACTTTTTTTCATTTCAAAAGTCGTCTTATACGCCGGAAAATACAGTAAAAGTTTTTTTTTTAAATTCTTTCCTGATGAACTGATCTTAATATCTTAAAAGTTTGCATATTTCTATTCTCTTTGAAATGGACAAATACAGACAGATATTGCAGCAATATTGATTTTATAACTTTTCTGAGAGCCATAATATAACCTTAGAGAGAGAGGGTATAATATAATTATAACTGCCATCAAAAATATCAGAAACTACTTTTTAAGAATCTTTTTTTTCTCTTCCTTTTCTGTTTTCATTCTTACTTGATCACTATTCTTTTTTATTTTGTTTCCTTTTTGGTTTTATATTGTTTTTGTATAGTTAAAATTTTCTTCAATAATATTGTATTTTAAAAACAATTCTTATAGCCATGATGTAATCTTAGAAAGGATAAAATATGAGCTTATGCACCAAAGACAAATTCCATATGTATCCAATCACACTTGGTCAATAAAGAATTCCATTCCATTCCATTCTAATGCAATTATAACTACCATCGAAAAGATTGGAAACCATTTTTAAATAAACTTTTATTTCTCTTCTATTTCTTTTTCTATTTCCTTTCTTACATTTTCACTATTCCTTCTTATTTTCTTTGTTTTTCATTTTAAATCAAAGATAGTCTAGTACTTATATCAGTAGGTTCCCTAATTAACAGTATTCTCATCTTGCTTGGGTCAATGTGATTCTCCTCATTCAAATCCTGACTGCCTCCAAGTTTCAGGTTAGCTCCTCCAATGAACATCCCGTTTGGCCTGGCTGTAGATGTAGGACATCAACATATTGATAATACTTCATCCCAAATTGATGGATACCCTCTCCCAATGGCTTTATGTCAGGGGTGTCAAACTCACGGTGTCACAGTAGCATCACATGACATATCAGGACTTTTTCCCCCTTCGCTAAACCGGACGTCATCAGCACATAACGCATCCGGCCCATGGGCCGGGAGTTTGACAGCCCTGTTTTATGTGGACATTAAAGTGAATACAAGAAAGGATTGACATAACAAAATACCTTCCAGCCTGGCCCTCCTTCCCTCCTCTAACTCCAGGCAGCCACACCTGGCAAAGGAGGGAGAGGTTTCCTCTGACTTGGGGGAGATATGAAATGACAGACCAGAAGGGGGGGGCTTTGCTTTTCTTCTGTTTGAGGGGGAGCTGGTTCTTCCCCATCCAGATCTTCCCAGCCGGATGAGAGAGGCCCCTCCTTTTCCTTCGCTCTGCCCCAGAGATTTGATTAAGCATTTACGATTTTGTTATAATTAAGCATAAACACACATACACACACACACACAAATATATAATTATTTTTTTAAAATATTAAATTTATATTTAATATAAAAATGAAAATTTTACATTAAATATATTATCTTTTTTAAAAATATCGTATTTGTCTTCCTCGGGATTTAAAAGTATGAGTTTGATGGTGTCTGAGGTCCAAAAGGTTAGTGATCCCTGCTGTATCTAAATCTTGCCACAAGTCACCAACACAGTTTCTGTCCCATGCCCAGCCTGAATCTGGTCACCATGGATCCAGATAATCTGTTTCTTCCAGAGCCCTCTGTGACTGTAGCCCTACTATAACCTTTCCCAAGGAGAAGGAGTTGGAGAAATAACCAAATATGCATTGCTCAAGCATTGCCTAATCTAGTTTTGCAATTCTCTTAACTGGCGATACATTAATTGTTAATTAATCAGAAATGCTTTCTGATATTTTGATAATCTTATTTTACTGTATAATGTTATTATGAAACTGTCTGAATGATTTTTAAAAAACAAAGTAGTATTACACATGGTGAATTCTGATGAATTTACATTACCTTAGTAATTATTGCACTGCTGTGAACTAACAATAGAGTTTTCAGAAAAGAGGTATACATGGAGATACAGAAACAGATATGGATATAACATTCTTTATGCCCAGGACTTTATGCCCAGGACTTCCTTTCTTTGGAGATTTGTTTGAGTATTTGTTACAGACCAGATTAGACTACAGAGAAAGAAATCAATTTAAGAAACCCAATTTAAGAAACCCAATGGTTGGTTTGTTGTTGGTTTTTTCGGATTTATTTTGTTGATTAATATAGTTTCATTCATAAGGCTTAATAAATCTGAACACTAATCCCAAACAAAACAATGCTAATTTTCAGCCCTGGACTAGGACTCAAGAGATGCAGATTCAAATCTTCATTCAGTATAAAATCCATTGAGTGACTAGTCGTTTCAAAGATAAAATTGGAAGATGGCATACTATCGAAGTTGCTTTGAGCTCTTGATGCAAATGCAAGAAATAAAAATAAAAACCTTTAATTTGTTTTACTTTGAATTCTACCTTGTTCCTGTACACCCACATTTCACAGAGAATCAGTCTCCAATTAGTATGAGTACTGTGACACTTTGAGAAACAATATTTAAAAGAAATAATGGATAAAGTATACACTGTTTAACAAATATCAGGCTCAAGGAAAGTTAGCAGTTTTATGTTTATAAGCATTTACCAACTTTGTAATTCCGTAAGGTAATCAGATACTTAGTTTTAGTAAAGTTGCTCTAAAAATTATACGAATAAAATACAACTAGTTTCACAACCTGGTTCTGTAATTATTTAGTGGCATTTCCTTCCTTTATTCCAAAACAGCACATTGTTAGCAACATTCAACTTTGTCCTATACTGCTTTTGGTATATTTTAATATACATATGAGTGTAATATAGAAGCTACAAAAACACTATGTGTAAAGTTTTTGCATACCCACCCTAAATATCTGTGACATAATTATATAATTAAAACTCCAAAGAAAACACTAGAAATGTCAGACCTTCAAATTATACCTTTTTTCTCCATACCACAAGCTATTTAACTATAATTTTAAATCCACACCTAACGATCACCTCAGAGGCAACTGCACATTATATGCAAATATGGGCAATGACTTCTTTATATGAAAAACATTCCCAGGAATAGTGGATGATGAAAGGGAGAACAAAGCTACTCTGCACCATTCTAAAAATCTGAAGCCACTAAGAGGGTGACAGGCAAAGTTGGGGGTGATCCTGAGATTTAAAAGAGTACCCCCTGATGTATTACACATTTCAATGGTTTATGATGGGAAAATAGAGCTCTACCGTGATGGACTCAGGTCTGTCAATCCCACTGTTTTAAACCTTGAGGACACAAATCTGAAAGAATCACCTCAACATGTGAACTTTTATAAAGGGATCTATCTCAGATATCCATGCCAATGCAAATTCCAAAGTTGCTTTACTTACATTTATCATATACAACATAACTATTGCTCCTTCTGGATTGAAAGTACATATCGAAGTAGGACTGCCAAGTTTAGGGGCTTTGTTTTTCAATAATCTGCATATTCTTTCTCTAACCTGGAATTAAGAGCTGCAAAAAGAGGGAGCAAGAGCCTCAAGTAAATGGGAAAACCAAAACAGAAAGCTGTTCATTTACTGTAGGTAGGTCTTCCCATACTGACTGACTGTTGTTCAGCTATCATTCCTATCCCTCACCATCCAGTCACAACTGATGAAGCTTCTTGATTGGGAAGCAGAACATCTTCTTCCTCAAAAAATAGTCAAGTCAGCTTTTTTTTGGGGAAAGAAGCACCTTTGAGATTGCTATTTATGACCTTCAGAGTCAGCTTCTGACAAGCAAAGTCAATGGAGAAGCGGTCAAGAAGTCACAAGTTGCAGTTACGTGACATCGCTTAACAACTGTGAGTGATACATTTAACGACTGCAGATAGAACTTATGTCACATGATGCTTCACTTTATGACATCGTTTAGCATGGAGTTGCTGTCCCAACTGCACTCAGTAAGTGAAGACTACTTGTAGTAAGAACTCAAGGGCTAGGCTCAAACTACATTTATAAAACTACTGGAGCCTACAAGAAGTATCGTGTTTCTCACAAAATAAGGCCAGGTCAGTATTTTTTTTTTGAGCCCCGAAAAAATGGCTAGGCCGTCATTTTGGGGATAACTTAATTTCCCCCCCTTGCATCCTCGCCTAGAGCGCCTGCGGGCAGCCATGCCTCACCACCAGCCGCTCCTAACGGGCGATCGTGATGGAGCACGGAGAGCTCCCTACTCCCGTCAAGCACTTTTGCTGCAGACCCAAGACCTTCAGCGGCCCCGCTGTTGCTTTCCCTTCTGCCCATGCCGCCTCTGCGTTTGGAGCTGCCGCTTCCGCATTTGGAGCACCGCTGCCATTTGGAGCGCCACCATGTTTGGAGCTGCCGCTTCCACGTTTGGAGCACCACCACCCCTTCCACGTTTGGAGCGCCGCTTCCATTTGGAGCACTGCCACCGCTCCAAACATGGTGGCGGTGCTCCAAACGGCGGTGGCACTCCAAACACAGAAGCAGCAGCTCCAAACGCAGCGGCGGTGCTCCAAACAAGGACACATCAGCTCCAAGTGTGGCGGTGGTGCTCCAAATGCAGAAGCGGCAGCTCCAAGCGCGGTGGCGGTGCTCCAAATGCAGAAGCGCCAGCTCCAAATGCAGTGGCGGTGCTGCAAACACGGAAGCATCAGCTCCAAATGCCGCGGCAGTGCTCCAAACACAGAAGTGGCAGCTCCAAACACGACGGCGGTGCTCCAAACGGCGGCACTCCAAACGGCGGAAGCGGCAGCTCCAAATGCAGCGGTGGCATGGGAAGAAGGGAAAGCAACAGTGGCGGGCGCCGAAGATCTCGGTTTTGCAGCAAAGGTGCTTGGTGGGAGTAGGGAGCTCTCTACACTCTGCCATGATCGCCTGTTAGGAGCAGCTGGTGGTGAGGCATGGCTTCCCATAGGCACTCCTAATGGCAAGTCCCCCCCACCCTTCCCCCCACTTTGCATGTTTTAAAATAGGCCTAAATTTGGGGGGAGGGGGTTAATTTCATTTTATGCCTATAAAATATGCTGGGTCTTCCTATTGGGGGAGCGTATTGTTGGAGAAACACGGTAGTTGTATGTAAACTAATTTTTCATATTTACTTTGGTCATTTATTTGCCTTCATAGTGTTGACTTCTTGTGACCACAGGACTAGTCCCTATAGTTTTTTTAAGCTCTAGCCTCGATTGTGTCATTTTTAAGATTACTATTTGTTGCATCTATTTTGTTTGATTTTATACTAGTTTTAATCCTGTTAGCCATGAAGAGTTGTAATTTGAGTTGGGCAGCTGTATAAGTTGATTAACCAAGCAAAATTATTAGATCATCAACCTTTCAGCCAGTTAATGATTGACATGTAATTAAATTTGTACATGACATTTGTTTTATATCTGATATTTCTCACAGAGGAAAAGCCACAGTGATACACAGAAACAATAAGAAATCTATGTAAATATTATATAAAGTAGTTCTCAACTTATGACTATTCACTTAATGATGGTTCAAAATTACAATGGCCTTGGGAAAAGTGACTTACAACCTGTACTTGCACTTACAACCATCATACTGACCCCGATGCAACCTGGGCATTTGGCAACTGACTCACATTTACAAACAGTTGCAGCTTCTGAGTCAGAAACTTTTTTGTAGCTTTTTTTTTGTTTGCCACTTTATAGGCATAAACCAGCCATTGGGAAAGTTCCATTCTAATAATCACATGATTTAGAATAGAATAGAATAGAATAGAATAGAATAGAATAGAATAGAATAACAGAGTTGGAAGGGACCTTAGAGGTTTTCTAGTCCAACCCCCTGCCTAGGCAGGAAACCTTACACCACTTCAGACAAATGGTTATCCAACATCTTTTTAAAAACTTACAGTGTTGGAACATTCACAACTTCTGAAGGCAAGTTGTTTCACTGATTAATTTGCTTAACAACTGTAGTGGTTGGCTTAACATCCACCGTAAAAATTGTCATAAGATCAGATCCAACTTGATTTATAATTGTGGTCATGTGTTGAGAACTACCTGTATCATAAAGCAAGATGATAAGGCAGCAATATTACAGTGTTTAGCTATACAAAATTCATATCAAATGTAGTCTTTGCAACCTGAATAATGTCTAATTGAAAAAGTATATCTCAAATTGTTCTTTGATAGCATTAGGTTCATTATCCTAGTCACCACACTTCAATCTGTAGTTGGGATTACAAAACTGATTTGCTCTTTGGAGATTTCAAATTTTATTAGTTGATCAAAATATAAAATACAGAAATACAAAGAAAAAAATTAAAATAATGGAAAATTTAGGGGAAGGAAAGGAAAAGAGGAAAAAGTGTATGTTAAAGGGGAAAAGAAAAAGAAAAACATTGACTTCTGACTTTTTTTGGTACAGTAGGATGAGATAATAACATACAACCTTAACTTTTTATTTTTGTATAATAATATATACTGTACATTAGTCATTGCTATAGCAACCTATTTAATCAGCAAAACCCAAAATCAAAATTTCATTACAAAATTAGTTCTGACTTCCAATTGGGCTGAACTATAGTTCCCATTTTCAACCAAGCTGGAGTATTTGGTTTCAGACAGCATTTTCTTTGCCTACACAACAGTAAAATTGTCCAAGTGCTGCTTTATCATTGTCCTAGTTATGAGTTCTCATTTAAATGGAGAGATGATGAGTGTGGTTAAAGGACCAGCCCTGTCTCTCTGAAAACATATTCACCCTATTTCCAGAAGAACATCTGAAAAAATCTTACGCCTCTGCATTTATGAGAATCCTGACTTCTCTGCCAGACCTCCCTTGCAGGTAGACCTTCAAAGTAAGCCTGGTATATGTGAATCTGACAACCTAGCTTATGTCATGCTGCTGTTGGATACCTGATAATTTCAGAAAGCTATTGTCACAGTCCAAAAGTACAAATCTTATCAACCTTATCTACAGCTGAAATAGTTTTCAATTTTTTGTTCTATCACTGAAAGCTTAATTTATTATTAATTTATTATTAGTTTTTATGAGTAATAAATGGTTAAAAAGATTATTTATTCATTCATCAGATTTTCCCCATCTCCCTCACAGATAATAGCTTCTTAAATCAGTTGGTCTCTGCTTTACTTTACAGGATTGTTGTACATTGGTTAGGATTAGGCTGATTCAGCCTGAAAACTAAGTCATTTTATTCCTCTACCACCCACCTCAAGTACACATTACTCAATCTTGGACTATGGAATGGGCAATTTGTTAATGTTTGTTAAATTCTCTTTCTTATTTTTCTAATGTTAAGCTGTTTTAGTCCATTTCCACATTGAAATAGTTCTCTGCTCATTTCTTTTCAGAAATATATTTTTACTAATATCTTCCCATATAGATAGATGGAGGGAGGGAGGAAGGGAGGGAGGGAGGGGCAGAGAGAGAGAGAGAGAGATTTGAAAGTACTACTTCTGCATGTAAATACTGTTCTGCAATTTTTTTAAACCATAACATACTATTTCCATCAATACCTGTGATTTCCTTTATTTAATATACATTTATGTCTCCCCATTTAATTCAAGAACTGTACAGCAAAATGTGTAGGATAGGTGATTTATATTTGTTTATAATACTCACATACTGATTTGCATTACATTTCTCTCCAAGCATGTCTACATCATTTTTACTGAAATAAATTGATTACAGAATAAAGTTGACCAATGGAAAAGGAAGGTGTATTTTGACTGAGTCAAACCAACCCCCCGGAAAAAAATTATAAATTAGGTTACACCAAAAAGTTTAGACTGTAAACAAATTAAACTACAATTCCTTCATTTGTTTAAACTGCAATTCCTAAACTATCATATTAATATCTATTTTTTGATTTATGAATGTATTAATAGTAGGCAGGTATTTGTACTCTATTTCTAAAGAACTTTAAATTGGCAATTCAGAAACACCAGGTTTTCCTCTCCAGATATATGGGACTTCAATTCCATGATACCTCACCAAGACCTTTGAGTCAAATATATCTGAAATTGGACGGAGCTACTTTACAGCATTAACAAACAGGAGGGGAAAGAGAACTAAGGGAAGCAAAGAAAAGTAAATCAATCCTAGGATAAACATTTCATGATTAGGAACATCAATCATGTAAGGCCTACTGTTCAATTTGGGCTTGCTTCCAGGTAAGTGAATGCAGTATTTATGCCAAATATCTGACAGATGTTGTAAAAATTAAATACGATTTACAGATGCACATTTAGAACTTCAATTAACAGAATCCATCTTAATACTAGAAACACAAGACCATTTCTACCAGTTTTAAAAACACTATGAAACCTTGAAAGGAGAGGTGATGAAAAGGGAATACTCTGAACACTGCAAGAACATTAGAATCGCTTTCTTTTTCATTGGCTCATGCATCATTCCTTCCCCAAATTAGACTTTAACATTTAAATGAGACTAAGAAACAGTTTGATTGTTTACATAGTTGGTGGTGGATGGGAGAAAAGTAGCCAGAACCAATCATGTTCACTGAAAATTATGGCCCTTAGCCATAACACACATGCACAGAAGGTTCCTGTTCTAATCTTTTTTTTTAAAGGAAACTTTGGAGTAAGTGATAGTGAGAAAAAAAAATTACATAGTAAAGTTCTGTTTTCATGAAGCAGAGCAGAATAACTATGAATTCATAGAGCCTTGCTGAAGTGTCTAAACAATACGTATGTACAATTTGTATTTCTTGTCACATCTTGTTACATCAACCAAAGTTTTAAATTCCAACATTTGAAACTTTTTAATTAAACCAATTACCAATATTTTCATGAACTATAACTTACAGTAGGGCAGTAGGGGAGGAGATAAATGAAATATATTCATTGAAAAAGGAAGACAAGAAAGCAGTAATAAAATTTACATTGCAAAGATGCCCTTGAGCTGAGCTCAACTCTTGGTGAATAAATGCATGCAGTTTTCTTTACATTTCCTGCTGCTTATCTTCCAGGATTTATTGTCAATTTTCCAGTCAAATGTCTTTTACATTCACAGTAATTAGAAAATAAAAGTTGTAAATTAGGAAGAAAACATGTAGTGTGGCACCTCACTGAAAAAAAACCATTATGTTCAGTTGGCAATCAAACATCATTTCTTAACATCACCAAGGATTTTTTTAATCTTATTAATCCTATCCTGAGAACATGAGTTGACATTATTCTTAAAGTCAATCAGATTCAAGTAATCCTCAACTGAAGACATCAATTGAGCCCAAAATTTCTGTTGTTAAGTGAGACATTCATTAATGTCCCATTTAGTTAATGCCCCATTTTGCGACCTTCTTTGCCACAGTTGTTAAGTGAATCACTGCAGTTAAGTTAGTAACACAGATGTTAAGTGAATCTGGTTTTCCCACTGACTCTGCTTGTTAGAAGGATTACAAAAGGTGACCACATGATCCCAGGATACTGCAACCATCATAAATATGGAGTCAGTTGCCAAGCATATGAATTTTGATCACATGACCATGGGGATGCTGTAGTGGTTGTAAATGTGAAAAACGGTCATAAGTCACTTTTTATAGTGCCGCTGTGACTTTGAACGGTCACTAAATAAACTGATGTTAGTCGAGGACTATCTGTAGTTTGCTTCATCATTTATTTTTTTTATCCAAGAGCTGAAGATAGGAATTTAAATACTTATTTAAAAGCCTGGAAAAATGAAAAACCATGCAATTGAACAAAACTTTTTGTAAGATTCATTGCTAGCTGTGAAGGCAAAAGCTGTGAAGGCAAATTGCTAGCTGTGAAGATAATAATGAAAATCATACTACAACAGGCACGTAGTTAATTTCCCTGCCCGTTGCTATCCCCCCAAACACAAAGCTGTTCCACAAGCTGGTCCTAAGATCTAAGAGATAATGTTTGTGGAATTTGGGTTCACTCAGTTTCACCACCATAAAAAGTATTTTATTTTTAAACGAGACACGTTGGAAGGTATCAGAGATTCACACAGAAAGAATTAGAGAGGGGGAGATTTTAAGTGAAAAATGCTGTATACTCTTTAACTTTTCCTTCATATGGACTTTTGTGAAAGAGAATTTTCTCCACTCACTGCAGTCATAACCAAATTTTGAAATAAGCTAAAAGTTCTACTTGTAAGATTTTCTGTAACAACTGCACTTCAAATATTGAAGGATTATGCCACCTTATATAAGCTCATACATCCTGTTAACATTTGTAAGTGTGCGTTGAATGTAAGACCATAAGTAGTACCCTGCTGGATTGGACCCCTCACTTAACTAGTAGAATTCTGTTAGCTAACTCTAACCCCTCACACTGATTGGGTAATGAAATATCTGTAAGAAAATAACCAAGTTCAGAGAACACTAAGGACCCCTCAAGAGCACAAGGAAACTCACTCGTCTCTCAGTGGACGACCTTCAGAGGCAGTTACACTGCTGTCAAGGCTGTGGTGGGACTTATCTCCGGGGGTGATGAGTCTGCCTACTGAGATGAGGTGGACTGGTTGCTTTTGTGGTGTGGAGACGATAACTTGGTCCTCAACACCAATAAGACCAAGGAGCTTATTTATTTTATTTATTTATTTATTAATTACATTTATATACCGCCCTTCTCCCAAGGGACTCAGGGCGGTGAACAGCTCATCTAAAAACCCCACAAAAATACAAAAGTTAAAAAGTAATTAAATATTTAAATCAGCTGCAGACTAAAATTAGGAAACCCCCCCCCCACCCTTAAAAACCCAATTTAAAGTTAAAAATGGAGATCAAATTTAAAATCATTATCTCAGCCCAGGCCGGCCTGCTCAAAGAGCCAGGTCTTTAACGCGCGCCTGAAGGCCCTCAGGTCCGTGCCGGTACGAAGTTCCGGTGGCAGAGTATTCCAGAGGGCGGGGGCACCCACAGAGAAGGCCCTACTCCTTGGCGCCGCCAGATGACACATAGCGGCCGACGGCACCCGGAGCAGACCCTCCCTGTGGGAACGCACCGGCCTGTTGGAGAACGTTGGCAGAATGCGGTCCTGAAGGTAACCTGGTCCCATGCCATGGGTCGCCCTAAAGGTCAAAACTAGAACCTTAAAGCGAACCCGGAGAGCCATCGGCAACCAATGCAGCTCGCGCAGGAGAGGCGTCACATGGGCGCTACGCGACGCCCCCATAATCACCCTCGCGGCTGCATTTTGCACCAACTGGAGTCTCCGGATGCTCCCCGCAGGGAGCCCCATGTAGAGGGCATTACAATAGTCCAGGCGAGAGGTGACAAGGGCCTGAGTGACCGTGCGCAAGGCGTCCCGATCCAGAAAGGGCCGCAACCGGTAGATCCGACGGATCTGATGAAACGCCCCCCTGGAGACGGCCGCGATGTGATGTTCAAGCGACAGCCGTACATCCAGGAGGACTCCCAGGTTGCGAGCCCTCTCTGTGGGGGGCAGAACTTCCCCCCCAATAGCCAGCGAAGGTGTCAGCTGGCTATATCGGGGCGCCGGAAACCACAGCCACTCGGTCTTGGATGGGTTGAGCCGAAGCCTGTTCCCGCCCATCCAGTCCCGCACGGCCTCCAGGCACCTAGACATAGCCCCCACAGCATCGTTGGGGTGGTCCGGAGTGGAGATGTACAGCTGGGTGTCATCTGCATACAGATGACACCTCACTCCAAGACCACGGATGATCTCGCCCAGCGGCTTCATGTAAATGTTGAACAGGAGGGGAGAAAGGACCGACCCCTGAGGCACCCCACAAACCAGGGGCCTAGAGGTGGACCTCTCCCCCCCCGCCAACACGAATTGCGAACGGTCAGAGAGGAAGGAGGAGAACCATCGAAGGACGGTTCCACCAATCCCCAACCCCTCCAACCGTCGCAATAAGATACTATGGTCGATAGTATCAAAAGCCGCCGAGAGATCTAATAGGACCAGGACAGAGGAGAACCCTCTGTCACGAGCCCTCCAGAGATCATCAACCAACGCGACCAATGCCGTCTCAGTGCTATGTCCAGGCCTGAAGCCCGATTGGAACGGATCGAGGTAAGTTGCTTCCTCCAGGTACTGGGGGAGCTGACGTGCCACCACACTCTCAACAACCTTCGCCACGAAGGGAAGGTTGGAGACTGGACGATAGTTGTTTAAAATAGCTGGGTCCAGGGAAGGCTTCTTGAGGAGGGGGCGCACCACCGCCGCCTTCAGGGCGGTAGGGAGCACCCCCTCTCTCAAGGAAGCGTTGACAATCCCCTGGAGCCAGCCTCGTGTCGTCTCCCTGGCGGCCGAAACCAACCAGGAAGGACACGGGTCCAATAAACAGGTGGTGGCATTCAGACCCCCCAGCAACCTGTCCACACCCTCAGCGGTCACAGGATCGAACTCCCCCCAGATAACACTCTCAAGACCTGCCCCGGACACCTCCCCCAGGACCACCCAATTGGAGTCGAGCCCCTCCCGAATCTGAGCGATTTTATCATGCAGAAATCGGGAAAACTCCTCTGCTCTACCCTGCAAGAGGTCATCCCGCGCTCTCGGTTCAAGTAGAGAGCGGGTCACTCTAAACAGGGCGGCAGGCCGATTTTCTGCCGATGCAATAAGGGCGGAGAAATACGAAGATTTCGCCGCCCCTATCGCCACAAGGTAAGTCTTAATATGAGATCTCACCTGTGTTCGGTCAGACTCAGAACGGCTCGCCCTCCAAATGCCCTCAAGACGTCTTTTTCGGCACTTCATCTCCCGTAGCTCCTCCGTATACCACGGAGCCAAATGGGATCTGTGCCGAGTCAGAGGTCGCATAGGCACAACTCGCTCTAGGGCCCCGGCGGCCAACCCCTCCCAGGTGGCCACCAGGTCTCCAGGCGAGCTGAGAGCCAGAGATTCAGGAAATGGCCCAAGCTCCCTCTGGAACCGATCCGGATCCATTAGGCGCCTGGGGCGGAACCATCTAAGTGGCTCCGCCTCCCTGCGGTGGGGGGTAGCGGAACAGAAATCCAGCCTAAGGAGGGAATGATCTGTCCATGACAAGGGTGTAATAACTAAATCCCCCCAATTACAGTCATTCAACCACTGCCCAGAGACAAAAATCAGGTCCAGCATGTGTCCTCCCATGTGAGTGGGGGCAGAAACTAACTGGGTCAGGTCCATGGCCGTCATGGAAGCCAAGAACTCCCGGACCAACCCCGAGGTTTCACCGAGCGATGGCAGGTTGAAATCCCCCATGACCAAAAGCCTAGGGGTCTCAACCGCCAGCCCGGCTATTACCTCTAGGAGTCCGGGTAGGGCCGATGAGACGTGGCAGGGAGCCAGGTACGCCATCAAAAGACCCATCTGTACCCCTTGCCCCCACTTCACAAATAGAGATTCACAGCCAGCCGTCTGAGGGACAGTGGCCTCCCTAGGACAAAGGACTTCCTTTATAAGCACCGCTACCCCACCACCCCTTCCCTGAGCCCTAGGCTGGTGAAATGCAAGGAAACCTGGTGGGCACATCTCAACCAGAGGGACACCACCCTCTGGGCCCAACCAGGTTTCGGTGACACCTACCAGATCCGCGGCCTCCTCCTGAACCAAATCGTGGATCAGGGGAGCCTTATTAACCACGGACCTGGCATTGCACAACAACAGCCGGGTATTCAGGGCCTGAGATTCCGGACAACCAGGGCTGCAGGATGGGTAATGAGGGTCGGAGCGCGCTACCGTTTGCAAACATCGGGAGCGCGATCCCCTTACCGGATATGGCCCTCTACCCCCAGCATATCTGCCTCTCCCAGTCACCGTGCTAATAAAATTGACCCCCCGCTGCCCACCCCCTGTCTGCCACCCCGACACAGAAACCCCCGAGGTCCCCCAGGCGCGCGCGCCGGCCTGGCTGCCCCCATATCCATGCGGGCTGTCTCCCCCGCCCGCCCTGGATCCTTCCAACCCCTTAAAAAATCCCATTAAAAATTTAATCAAAGGTTTAGAACATTTCCTCCGGTTTCTTCGGCCCCATCATCGCTCCGGATCCCAGGATCCCTCATCACAAAAGGTCTTAGAGAGTCTTGGAGGCCACCTGAGGGAGAGGGGGACATCCCTCAGGGCCCAGAGTTCTGCCCTCGAATAAATCCGTGGTCCCGGCCCCCTCGACAGTCTCGGAGCGCCTGCAGTCTCTGCCATCCTCTGGCCGCGGAAAAAATCCAGGTAGGCTGGGGCATATGCCGCCTCCCCCCAGTCGTCCCACCTCTGCCACCGGTGGGACCCCCAGGGGGGAAAAGGTCACAGGCAGAGCTAATCCCCCCCCTGGGCCCACCACCTCCGCCACCGGTGGGGGCCCCAGGGGAAAAAGGGGAACAACCATGGCTCTGCCTAAGCGGCCCACGGGGGTATCGGCACCACCACTCCTCAGCCGAGCTCCTCCGTGGGTCCTCCAGCCTCCGCGTCGTCCTCGGGGCCGTCAAGGGTGCCCCAGGTCCACTCCAGGGCCGAAACTGCCATAGGCCCATATCAGGACCAGCCGGAGCCTCCCAAGACCGCCCCGGCCCGAGTGAGGTCGCCGAGCCTGCCACGCCGCCGTGCCTCACTAGGGGCGCCAAGGCCTTTTCACCGCCCCTTGGAACTCCGGGGGTGTCACGGCCGCTGTTCCAGGGCCTCCGCGGCTGTAATAAAGCCGCCGAGGCCAGTCCAAGGCCCTCCAAACGGCCCCCGCAAATCGACCCCGCCCTGGGGAATCCAGGGCCACCACACTCCTCAGGGGGCCGCTGGGGCCATGCCGTGACATGGTCTTTGTACAGGACGCCGCCACAACGGCCCCAGAGGCAGCCGCCGCCGCCGCCGCGGCCGCCACCGCGGCCTCCGCCGCCGCCGCCGCCGCGGCCTCCGCCGCTGTTGCTGCCGCCGCCGCCGCCAGGCGCTCGTCCACCAACACCCCGTTCCGCCGACCGCCGACACACTCCGCCGACCGCCGACCGCCGGGAAAGGCCTCCGGGTCCTCCACGATCGACTCGGGGCCGCCACGGCCGTCGCGACCACGCCGCCCTCCGCATCGGCCCCGCGGCTCCAGCAGACCCCCGACCGGTCTCCAGATGTCCCGACCGGCCTCCCCCGATCCTCCCCCGCCTCTGCCACCGGCGAGGGGACCTAGGGGACAAGGGGGGCTGCAACTGAGGCCGTCGAGGCCGAAGCGAGCAGCGGCGGAGCACCGCGTCGGCCATCTTCAAAACCGGAAGTCTTATAGTGGATTATAGAAGGAACAGATCAGACATCCAGCCCTTGCTTATCAATGGAGACCGAGTGGAGCAAGTGGCCAGTTTTAAGTTTCTGGGTGTTACCCTAAAAGAGGACCTGACCTGGGATGCCCACATTGCAGCCCTGGTCAAAAGGGCCCAGCAGAGATTATACTACCTGAGGCTTCTCATAAAACAACAATTGAATGAGAAACTGTTGGTGACCTTCTACCGCTGCACCATAGAGAGCATTTTAACATACTGCATCTCTGTATGGTTTGCCATTTGCACAGTGGCAGATAGGAAAGCACTCCAGAGGGTTAATGTCATTGCCCAGAAGATCATTGGTTGCCCTCTCCCCTCTTTGGAAGAGTTTTATAGCTCCTGCTGCCTTAAGAAAGCTCAAAACATTCTCAAAGATCCATCTCATCCTGGGAATCCTTTTTTTGAACTATTACCACCTGGCAGACGGTACAGAATAATAAAGTCAAGGACAAATAGGCTGAAAAACAGCTTCTATCCCAGGGCAGTAGCTCTTTTGAATTCTATTGTATAGTGCAGTGTTGGCGTGGTGTTGGAGGTTTCCAGTTCAATGTGTGAAGGGTGAAGGATGTGTGTTTGTGTTTATTTTCATGGTCATGGTCATGATGTGCATTGAAGATGCTGTTTGATTTCGTTGTACGAGGTGCAGTGACAATAAAGTAAAGTAAAGTAAACTAATAGACACTGATCCTTAGGACTTCCATTAATTGGCCCAACCCTTTTTTGAAGCCAGCCAAGCTGATAGCCAATACCACTTCTTGAGACAGTAAATTCCAAAACTAAATTAAACATTTTATATATTTAAAAAATCCTTTTTCTGTCCCCATTCTTTCATCGTCATTGGATGACATTTGGTTTTAGTATTTTAAGAAAATAGTTTTTCTTTGTCCATTTTACCCACATCACGCATAATTCTGTATACTTCAATTATGTCCTCTCTCATTCTCTCCTTTCTAGACTAAACAGCCCCAAATATTGCAAACCTTTCCTGACAGAGGAAAGTTTTGGACAAGATTGCTCCACCCTCTTGATCATTTTAGTTGCCCTCCTAGGAACCCTCTCTAGCTCAATTATAACTTTTTGAGATACGGTGACCAGAAATGCACAGAATATTTCAGATACAATCACATAATTGATTCATATAAGGATCTTATGATACTGTCACCCCCACTTTCAATATCTTTTCTTATTATCCTTAATATGCTCTTGTTGTTTTTATTTATTTATTTATTTTATTTTAAAGCATGTATACACTATATTGACACCTTCATTGATCTATGTACCATCACTCCAAGATCTCTTTCCTCATCAGTCACTGCTAACTGAGGACATTAGTTTGCAAGAGTAACACGTTGTATAGGAACACAAAGAGTGTGCTTTGTTTCAATAATTTTCTCTCTTTAAAGGAACATTCATATATTCTTCTCAGATAATCTATTTTTTATTCCATTTCACACATTGGCAAACCACAATCAAAGCCACTTGCTTAATATCTTTACAATACATTAATACATGTGTACCTAAGACTTTCACAGATGAAAACACTTCAATTAATATACTCCATTTTATGATATCTTAATATCATAACAATAATTACCAATTAATTATATTTTTAAGTTTTTTTTTTTAAAAAAGTTTTTTTCAATCCATTTTATTTTATAAAAAAATGTAAATTAAGTTTAGGTCCTCATTTTACCAACCTCAGAAGGTTGGAAGGCTGAGTCAACCTTAAGCTGGTCAGGATCAAACTACTGACAATTGGCAGCATTAACAATGCAATACTGCATCTATTTGATTTTGCATGTATGACTTCAGCTAAAATTGTATTTGGGCAACAATGGAAATGTGAAGAGATCCCAACAGATGAAAATGTAATTTAAAAAATAAATGTGCAGAAATGGATAGCTAACACTTATAATCAAGGAAAAGAAGGAAATTGAATACCTTTTGACTTGGGACTTATTTTATCAATTGTTAGCTAAAAAAACGAGCTAGATACAGGGAAATGGATGGATAGGATCAGTGCTATAAGAAAAGCATGTTGAATTGGTTAAGTAGATAATAAAGAAAATAAAATAAATAATAATAATAATGAATAATAATAATAATAAAAAGACATCTAGAGAGTGTTTAGAGGGCTAGCAGCGCCAAGTCCGACCTGACACAGGTGAGGTCCTATATTAGGACCTACCTTGTAGCGATAGAGGCGGTGAAGCGTTCACATTTCTCCGCCCTTATTGCGTCGGCAGAAAATCGGCCTGCGGCTCTGTTTAGAGTGACCCGCTCCCTACTTGAGCCAAGAGTGCGGGAGGATCTCTTGTAGGGCAGGGCAGAGGAGTTTTCCCAATTTCTGCATGACAAAATTGCTCGGATTCGGGGCGGACTGGACTCCAATTGGGTGGTCCCGGGGGAGGTGTCCGGGGTAAGTCTTGAGACTATTATCTGGGAGGACTTTGACGCTGTGACTGCTGAGGGTGTGGACAGGTTGCTGAGGGGGCTGAATACCACCACATGTTTGTTGGACCCATATCCCTCCTGGTTGGTTTCGACCGCCAGGGAAGTGACACGAGGCTGGCTCCAGGGGATTGTCAACGTTTTGTTGAGAGAGGGGTCGCTCCCTACTGCCTTGAAAATGGCGGTGGTGCGACCCCTCCTCAAGAAGCCTGCCCTGGACCCTGCTGTTTTAAATAACTATCGTCCAGTCTCCAACATTCCCTTTTTAGCGAAGGTTGTTGAGAGTGTGGTGGCGTGTCAACTCCCTCAGTACCTGGGGGAAGTGACTTACTTCGATCCTTTCCAATCAGGCTTTAGGCCCGGGCATAGTACCGAAACAGCACTGGTTGATGATCTCTGGAGGGCCCGTGACAGGGGTATTCCTCTGTCCTGGTCCTGTTAGATCTCTCGGCGGCTTTTGACACTATCGACCATAGTATCTTATTGCAGCAGTTGGAGGGGTTGGGGATTGGGGGAACTGTCCTACGATGGTTCTCCTCCTTCCTCTCCAACCGCTCGCAATTTGTGTTGACGGGGGGGAGAGATCCACCTCTAGGCCCCTCATTTGTGGGGTGCCTCAGGGGTCGGTCTTCTCCCCTCTTCTGTTCAACATTTATGTGAAGCCGCTGGGGGAGATCATCCGTGGTTTTGGGGTGCAGTGTCATCTATATGCTGATGATACTCAGCTTTACATTTCCACCCCAAACCACCCCAACGATGCTGTGGAGGCTATGTCCCGGTGCCTGGAGGCCGTGCGGATTTGGATGGGCGGGAACAGGCTCCAGCTCAATCCTTCCAAGACTGAGTGGCTGTGGTTTCCGGCGCCCCGATATAGTCAGCTGTCTCCATCGCTGGCTATTGGGGGAGAGATCTTACCTCCCACAGAGAGGGCTCGCAATTTGGGTGCACGGCTGTCTTTAGAAGAACATATTACGGCCATCTCCAGGGGGGCTTTTTATCAGGTTCGCCTGATTCACCAGTTGCGGCCCTTTCTGGATCGGGACGCCTTACGCACCGTCACTCATGCCCTTGTCACCTCTCGCCTGGACTACTGTAACGCTCTCTACATGGGGCTCCCTGCGGGTACAAAATGCGGCCGCGCGGGTGGTTATGGGGGCGTCACGAAATGCCCATGTGACGCCTCTCCTGCACGAGCTGCATTGGTTGCTGGTGTTTTTCCGGGTTCGCTTTAAGGTTCTGGTTTTGACCTTTAAAGCGACCCATGGCATTGGACCAGGTTATCTGCAGGACCGCGTTCTGCCGGTAATCTCCCACCGACCTGTGCGCTCCCACAGAGAGTGCCTTCTTCGGGTGCCGATGGCTTCCATGTGCCGTCTGGCAACTCCTAGAGGTAGGGCTTTCTCTGTGGGGGCTCCCGCCCTCTGGAATGGTCTGCCTCCGTAGTTACGCAATAACACCGACCTGAGAGCTTTCAGGCGTGCATTAAAAACCTGGCTCTTTGAGCAGGCCGGCCTAGGCTGAAATGGGATTGTTAGTGTAATTTAGTATTCGAGTTTTAAATTAGGATTTTAAAATTTGGGGTTTTATTAATTTATTGGGGGAGGGTATAATTTTAGGCAGCCTTAAGATATTTAATTCTTTTTTAACTTTTATAATTGTAAAAAGTTTTATGGTTGGCTGTACACCGCCCTGAGTCCTTCGGGAGAAGGGCGGTATATAAATATATTAAATAAATAAATTATTATTATTATTGATACTACTATAATTAACATAAATGTAATGAATATTGTTGTAAACATTTTGATTATTACATCCTAAAAATATTTGTACCCAGACAACACACTGTTTGATTGAAATTGAAATCTTTATATTCTATAAAATAAAAAAAATTGGAACAAGAATACAATACTGCATCCTAACCACTGTGCCACCACAGCTCAATTGCATGTTTGGCCATATTAAGCTGTGGCCAAACATGTTTTTTAATTTAATCAGTTTATATTATCAGTTTTGACAGAGTAATCTGCCTTGGCTATGATACCCTTATTGTAAATTTCAAATCAACAGTAGAAAACATAAACTGGGTAATTATAAAATGCTGAGTTGGTTTTAGAAAATAATGCTGACTTTCCCGAGTGTTTAATATATATGTAGAAGTGTAACATTTCTTACAATCCTCTTTTATTACTAAGCAATCCTTTCAACCACAGGAATGAAGTTTTGAAAACCAAGTGAAGAACAGCATATAATGCTATAATTCTCGTATAAGCAGGAATGATCAGGAGAACGACAAGCAATTTTGAGAATGTAATCAAGGTTAATGTTAATGCTCTTTTCAGTGGAAACTCCAAATCAAAGTGAAAGAGATGATGGTATTTAATTGTAGAGTGGTGAAGAGTAGAGAGTGGCACGCTATTTCTAAACCAAGAAAAAATATGATATTGAGACCTGGACATTTTTCTTTTAACAAAAGAAAGGATCACATTTAAAGATGATTTTATATTGCAACCTCTCTTTGGCAAGTCTAAACAACTTTTTTTTTAAAAGAGAGCTAAGCATAATTCTGGAGAGGGAAGCCACTCGGTCATTTGCATTAATGCAGCAGATGAAGTTCTAAAGAACTTCAAAAGAAAAGGAAAAATGCTGGATTCGCACATCATGTTGAACCAGAGCTAACAATGTGATTTGCTCAGTAAATCATAATTGGCTGAGCATGCATAATATGCTAAGCAAAACCATGATTAAGAAACACACTGCACTGAACAAAGGAACCTCTCAAACAACATTGTGGCTTCATGTGATGTACTAATCCCAAATGAGAATCGCTCAGTGGGCTTTCAAGAAACAACAGTGTCTTTTTATCTGTATACAAGTTAAGTAGTAAAGAAAAAATATGAAACTGCATAGATGATATTTACTTTTAAATGGAATCCTAAACCATCCTTTTTCTCCTCCAATTATGCCCACTTAGATCTTCCTTTTATCTTGTATTTAGGTTTCCTAATCTCATCTTTACCCATTCTGTTCTACAGTCTTACAAGCCATATGTCACTATTAATACTTTTTATTAAGACACACAACAAGGGGAATTATAGTAGTTATGCATCAATTTATAATTAGATTATTAAATTACTCAAATCTATTACAACAATTAAAATAGATCTACTGTTGAGGATATAATTATATATCACACATTTAATAATCTTATTCTTGTAATATTGGCCAAAAAATTATGTTTCATAAATCAGTCTAGAATTTTCAATCTATACCTTTGTGTGAAATGAATCCCATATCAACTAATATATGGAAATTATTTATAGCATACTTACATATATTTCACTGTGATCGAAGCGTTGTTTGAGATTGCTGATAAAGGTTTCCTCAGTTAGGGGCTCCAGAAGAACCATATCTCCAACCCCAATCATATTGTCAAGAAGAGATGTCTTCACCTCCATTTTTGCCATTTTTTTTACTGTAGGAAAAAAAATGAGAGATTAACATTTAATATAATGTTCAAATTATCACAATGGAGGAATGAAGACCTGTAATGGTTATTTCTAGTACACAGCAAAACAGGAAAAAAGTTTTGGAAAAAGATTGCTTATGGTAAGATGGATGGATAAATAAATAAAACAGAAACACTCAAGTGGATAGCTTTCAAAGTCAGAAAATAACTATTTCCACTGTCTGCTTTTACTATATGGAAGTTGGGAAAAAGCTGTTCACAAAAGTTCAAAGAGCTATTAAAATTTTGATTTCCTTATTTCTATAAATTATTGTTTGCAAAAATTAATGTATGTCTCATAAGGAAAGTCAGGATAATAACAACTAGCTTTGAAGAACTGACCCAGGATCTCTGAAAAAGGTCCATCATGAAATAACACTTACACAATTTGTTCACCAAGTTTAGACCGTACATAACATCTTAGTAATTACACATCTATACCCATGGCAATTATTTTTTTGAAGTCTATATGCCTAAACCCCAAGCACTGATTGGCAAATTCAGAACTACCTCTAAAATTCTGACTTGGCACACATGCTGCTTTCTTGATTTTTCATTTTAGTACAGCTCAATAAGAGAGTGAGGAAATAAAGGCAATAATTATAAAAATTAAATCCAGGGTTGTAAATGAATTCCTAGATATTCCTTGCTTCTCTGACTATATCTGGCTAGGGTCTTCATTTGTAACTCCAACTTATGTTAAGTTGCGTTAAGGACATGCATATTAAGTGATTTTCTATTGTGGAAAAACTACTCATGAGCACATGGCATAGATAGACCTACTGAGATCTGAATCAGAGCAAGTAGTATGAAGTGCAAGAAGAAAAGCAAGCAAGAAATATTCAGGGAATTCCCAATTTGGGGACAGAACTCCCAAAAAGTGTAAACTGACCCCAGTGATAAATAATGGAAAGGAGACTATGGATTGGGAGAAGAATTAAGAGGCAATTCCAAGGGTAAACAGAAGAAAGGCAAATTGCAAATGCATGATCTAACTCAAGCTCCAGCTAAATACAAATGAAATACAAAAGATCCCATATTCTTTTGATCGCCTTCCCCTTTTCTCTTCATTTGTCTTGTAACAATTCTATTGAGTTTCAATCCATTGTTGATATCAATCCTACCTAGTACAAACTAGTAGGCAAAGAGGCAGGATACTGAGCCAACACAGCTTGGACAGCCACCACTGATGATGATATCAAGGCAAAGAAGGACTTCTTTACCCAGATCAAGGACCAAAACTTCAAGGAAAAAAGGATGTTCCCTCAGAGTCAGGATAACCATTTTCAGCAAACAGCAACTGCATATGTAGTATTCTAAAGTCCTGGTGGCTCCTACATGACTGCTAACTTTTTGTCAAAAAACAAAAAATTAACCATCTTTCCAAACAGAACCCCCAAGAAAGCATTAATTTCTACATGATGCTGATCTAGTTATATTTTTAGCTGTTCCTTCAATTCAGTTTCAGAAAAAAAAGCAAGTTATTAGACCACATATATATAGAGTAAGTATTCATACTGGAATATTCAATATTCCATTACCATATGAATATTCAAACATGTGAATCTTATTTTATACTTTTAAAGAACTCTCCACCAAATCTGCCCTTACAAAAATCCATAATACTCACATCTCAGAAGTGCATTAATTTTTCAGTGAGAGATGGGCTTGTTTGCTGGAGTAAAATCAGAGTCTTAATGCATCCTAAGTATATTTATTATTATGTACATTTGCAATACATTTATGATTCTTCATCAGGTACCTGAATTATTCTGACACAAAGAGATGACGTGCACCTGTATAAATCATTCAACAAGGAAAGAATCCCTTTGGTTTCTATTCAGTAATAATCATGTGTATGCATGCCCTAAAATCACTTCAGTTTTGAGTAGGGACCCTGAGGGCACTTCAAAGTGCTTCAATTTATGCTCTGCACAGGGTCTAGTATTTATGCAAACACAATGAAGTGTAGGATAAGAACAATGAAATGGACACAAAAGGGTAGGGAAGTACAGGAGTAATTAGGTTCACATATTTTACTTCGTTGGTGTGACACACATTTTTGGCCGTTGGTTAGACAATTAATATTTCTTATTAATTCTTCAATGACTCACGGGTATCTTTCTCAATGAAAAATACAGTTTGTACAGCAAAGTAAAACATACAGCATTGACATATTATGGAACAATGCAGATAGCAATGCACAGTTTTGATCCATGCACTCACTCAGTGAGAGTAAAATTTACTTTAAATTCAACCTATAATTAGCAAAAGTAAAATCAGAGAAATGTGTTCCCCCAAGACACATTAGCTTGGACTAGGATAACATATTTTGTACTATATATCTTGTTTGTTTCTGTTAATGATGCACTAAATAGATTTGCATTCAGTACTGCAAAGCCATATGCAAAGAATATGCAAGCCAGCTAAATATGTTTCATATTTTTCTCCTAAATATGTATTTTTACAAACTCTGCTTCCTGGTAGTGGGAACATTACATGTTTTTTGGGATGCGGTTTACTTCAATAAAATCCTATCTTACAATACATTATAATCACAGCAAATAAGATGAGCCAAATGTTTACCCATTCCCACACTCAGCCAAGCCATATGCATGTTGTAGAGCAGGGTGTCAAACTCGATTTTATCATGGTTGTGTTTGACCTTGGGGGGCTGAGGTGGACATGGCTAGCTCAATGTCATTCGTGTTGGGGGAGCCTATGGTGATCTGAGTGCTCTGCCAGCAGGTTCCTGAGCTCCATTTTCGGCTGCAACAGCCTCCTGCAACCCTCTGCCAATGAAAATAGAGCTCCATTTCCACTGGCAGAGGCACTACGGGCCAATGCTTTGCTGTTTCCAGGGTGGCCCTGCAGGCTAGATCTAAGCGCCCTGTGGGCTGAATGCAGCCCACAGGCCTTGAGTTTGACACCCCTGTTGTAGGGTATGGGCTTTTGCAAGGCTTAGATGGATCCTTCAGTAGTTGTCCCTGCCAAAATAACAGTGGAATAGTGGAGGCCCTCTTACACTGAAGTGAAGCTCTAGGAAATACAAATCTGAACAAAGGGCTGATCTTAAATTGGATTCTTCTTGCCCACAAGAGATAATTAAAACAGTGAAAAGTTGAATGTCCATTATGACCTTATTTACTATGGCCTTAGAAAATAAGATAATGGACATTCAACCTTTCACTGTTTTAATTTGTGGTGGAATTCAAAAAAATTTACTACTGGTTCTGTGGGCATGGCTTGGTGGGCGTGGCAGGGGAAGGGTGCTGTAAAATTTTCAGTCAGAGGTGGCATTTGCCGATTCAGCAAACTACTCAAAATTTCTGCTACCGGTTCTCCAGAACTGGTCAGAACCTGCTGAATACCACCTCTGGTTTTAATTATCAAACACCAAATCTGGTGCAAAGTTGAACATCCAACAATTGAAAGAAGCTGTGCTTGACAGCGTGGCATGGCGAGTATGCAGCCGCGCGGGTGATTGTGGGTGCCCCTCGGAGCTCCCACGTTACACCGCTTCTCCGCAGGCTGCACTGGCTTCCTGTGGCCTACCGGATTCGATTCAAGGTGGTACTGATGGTATTTAAAGTGCTCCATGGCTCGGGACCTGGGTACTTACGGGACTGCCTACTGCCATCGTCAACCTCCCGCCGCCCAGTACGCTCCCACAGGGTTGCCCTACTTGGGGTACCGCCGCCTGGCCGCTGTCGGCTGACGGCCCCGAGAGTTCGGGCTTTCTCTGTGGGAGCTCCCTCCCTATGGAATGATCTCCCCCCGGAGATACGGGCTATGACGGATATTCTGACCTTCCGGCGCGCAGTGAAAACCCTATTTTTTAAACAGGCTGGCCTGGCCCAGTAACTGTGTTTTTGGTTTTAATTAATTTTAATTGGGGTTTTATTAGCTTTTAATTTTTAATTGAATCTTGAATAGGCAGCCGGATCTAATTATTTAATCTATTTTTAATCGTATTTATTATATATTTATTGTATGTTTTTTTAGTAGGCTGTACACTGCCCCGAGTCCCTTTTTGGGAGAGGGAGCGGTATAAAAGTTTGAAAAATAAATAAAATAAATAAATTTGCCTATAAAGTCACCAAAAAGTTACTTATTTCCAACCACAATATGGTTATAGGTTGTGTCAATATTGTTCAGCAATGTGAGTCAATGTGGGCTCTAAATTCCATAAAAGGGAGGCTGTTACGACAAAGATACAAACTGCAGCAGAAATGTGATCCATTGCATTAAAACCCACTGCATTATGCTCCAGTAAACTGTGGTTTCATTACAATATAGTTCCATTTTATTCTACTTTAGTCAGACACCATTTAAAGCAACATGATCAGTATAAGACACCATATTTTTAAAAAGATTCGGAGAAACTGAAAAAAAATCAGAAAAGGGGATAGATGATCAAAAAATTAAATTAAATCCCATGAAGAAACACTAAAGGATGCGTTTACATAAATTATACCTGACAGGACATCATATGGAATTACCAATTGTGTTCTCTATTGTCTGAAACAGTGCAGGACACAGAATGATAGATTCCAATTGCACATTAGGAAAAAAAAACCTTCCTAACATTAGATATGTTCAAGTATAGCCAAGACAGATATGTCTCTGGAACTGTTTAGCCTAGATTCCTGCAATGATAAAACTTCAATGGCTTTAAGGATTCCTACTAATTCTAAGGCTCTACAAATGCATGTCTTTTATATTACCACTGCAGTAGGTAATCATTTTTTTGGCTCTTGAACTTTTCAAGTTCTGGTAGGTCAAAGGGTCTCCCTCCTTCTCTTTGCAAAAAATATTTCATATGAGCCCAGTCAGATCACATGGCCAGATGGCTTGACTCTTTACAGAAGAATATTGTGAACTGTTAAGAAAAATGTTGCAGGAAAAGGATGTTTTAACGTTATTAACAGTATTCACCGTTCAGTGGTGTTTGTGAGTTTCTTTAACTTTGCCTTTAAAAAAAAATTCAACAATTATCACAGCATCTGTGTGGCAATGTTCAGACTAGAACAAAGGGCTGCAGGAGTTTCCTTGAGCTGGCGGAGGAAAAACTAACCTAAAATAAGAAGATCAATCAGATCAATACACGTGAGCTGCTTTTCTTTAAACCCCATTAAACTAATTCAGTGTCATAGGGAACAGTTCTTATTCGAATACAAACAAAGACAAAAATAGAGCCTAGCCATCAACATTCAGGAATGTTGAGTAAAGGTGTTTAGGAACATCTTCAGAATGCTAATTTAAAGCAGATTCAGCCTTTTATCAGATAAAAATCATTCCCCCAGCATTATCTTCTACTAAGTGCGAAAGCCATTTTTATCAGATATAATACTAATGCATGCAGATATTAAAAGTACAAACGTTAATTCTCCTCCCTTGATGGTTTCTACAGGTTCTTTTAGTCTTACCACCAAATGATGATTATATTTAAATGATACGTATGAAAAGAATCCTCACAAAGCTTGAGCTCTTCAGCTCTATTCTATCCTCTTATGATACTGTGATAGTAAACTTTAAGTTACACCATTTTAAGATTAAAGCTAAATGGCAATCTAGTTTTTGATCTATGCTTCAAAGGTTACATTTGCATTCCTCTTGCAGAAAAGAAATACATATGGTCTCTGGAATGATATTTCCCCTCCCTGCCTGCTTCCCTGCCCCTCCCCAGATCTATGTGATTCCTTGAAAGCCTTGAAAATAAGGCTGTTCATCCAACCCTCAAGGTAAGATAGATATGCTCTACTACTTACATGTAGTTTATCCAGCATCCACAAAGCATGGCATATTTTATCTTGTACTTTGTAGATTTTACACTTACATATATATACATAAACATACACATATATATACATAAGTATGTGTACACACACACACACACGATGGCAAAATTTAACATGACTACCATAGTAAGACCAGGATTGTAGAAGACAGGAGTTGTACACCAGTTATGACATTTCAGCCAATCTGTACCATTAAGTTATAGTATTTTTTAGGTTAGATCTCATTCCTACAAGATAATACGATATTCAATACTGAGATTTTTCTTTCAATAGATTTGAAAAATTAATAAAGCTCTTTCTGCCTTCCCTGTATTATTTCAGATGAAAATTATACCCAGCAAACATCACCGCATACAATCTATCTACAATGGTCACAGACTATGATATTCTATTTTATTCCTTCAGCTTGATGCTTATTAAAACATCTTATAAATCAGTACTTCCTATCAATATATCCCAGAATTCTGGGAACTGAGTTCCTCATATCTTAAAGTTGCCAACATTGAAAAACACTGGAA
Source organism: Bungarus multicinctus (assembly GCA_023653725.1). NCBI lineage: Eukaryota > Metazoa > Chordata > Lepidosauria > Squamata > Elapidae > Bungarus > Bungarus multicinctus. The sequence continues at coordinate 7,983,594 of CM042838.1, forward strand.
ATGTATAAAAATTATCTAGCAATTATCGAATTGCTCAAGTACACAGACACTTGAGCAATTTTGCTAATAAACACCTGCCTGCATATGCATGACAGACTGAATTACAAACAAAATGTTAGTGCAAACAGTGGCTAATCCCAAAATTAAACCAAGTCAGAGTAACAGCAATTTTTGGTTTACAAAATTCAGCCATGAAGGTTGCTTTTTCATTACTTACCAATCCATGGTTAACTGAACTAAAATGATCACGCAATATACTAAATTCACAAGGATGGTTTGTATTTATAATTAAGCCTATAATTTAAATAATTACTATTTAAAATTCAGTATCAGCTGACGCATGTTCCCTGAGTATTTTACTACCCTTCCCAAATAAGCAAACAAAAAATGGTGCAGTATTCAAATCAAACAAGTCTTTATTACGGTCAAAGACCAGCACAATGATGCACTATTAAAAGATGCTAGTTCCACTATGTTTATAAGAAAAAGAAAGAAAGGACATCCATTTTATATTACTTTATAATTTTATCATTACAATATCAAACATTTTTTTAGCTTTATAAAATTAGGCTCTTTTACAGGAAAGTATAGTTCTTATGGTCAAGAAGGGTTCTGTTTAACTGGTTTCTAAATGCCTTAATCATCAGAACAGAATTAGAAATAAACAAACAATCTTCTTAATAAAAGACATTGTATTCAGAAGGAGAAATGATAAAGAGAAATTAGGCTATGACAACTGCAATCTAGAACCAGAGTAAGTCATTTGTAATTGATTGCTTCTTTCCCCTTTCTTCACATTAGATATATATGGGGGAAATGGGCATTGGTACTTGCTTGAACGCCCTTTCTCGGGGAGTTGATGGGAGAATCCAGAGTGGGTAGTCTCATGTCTGAGTTGAATTCTCTGGACATGCGACCCTGGTAACAGTCCCCAGTCGAAACGAAGGCGAAGCGAATCTAGTCATCCTACTCCATTCCAAAGGCAACTGGGACTCTAGACCAGACGATCCACAAGGTGGGGCTGGATTCTCCTGTCGACTCCCTAAGAAATGGCATTCAGGCAAGTACCAACACCCATTCCCCACTGAATCGACAGGAGAATCTAGAGTGGGACATACCAAAGCTGGCTGTCCTATGGGCGAGCATTGGTCTGGTCTGGAATTCCTGCCTCGACATGTACCCCTTGCAACGACCCGCCAGCCACAGGCTGCTTCCGCTGAAGCCAGTCTATAGTGTCAGATGAATGGCGACAATAATGACCATGTCGCCACCCAACAAATCTCCTCCACAGAGGCCTGTGTCACCCAAGCTGGCATCGTGGCCTTGCATCTGGTAGAGTGTGCCGTAATCTTTCTGGGCATTGGGAGGGCCTGGAGCTCGTATGTCAAATCAAGCCATTAGCCAGCGTCCAACAGTGGAAGGCGTAACCTTGTGTCCCAGAATTGATGGTTGAAAAGATACGAACAGGGACTCAGTCTTCCTGATAAAAGCGGTTCATTTGATGTAAATGTGGAGGGTCCTCCTCACGTCCAAGGTATGCCATCTCAAATCCAGAGCATGCCTAGGCTGTGGACAGAAATCAGGTAAGATCAACTCCTGCAAATGATGGAACAAGGAGTTCACTTTAGGTAGAAAGGCAGGATCCAGCCGCAGAACCATCCTGTTCTAATGGAAAACACACAGCTCCTTCCTCACCGATAAGGCCACCAACTCTGAAATCCTTCTGGCTGATGTAATGGCCACCAGGAACACCACCTTATACCTCAGGAGACCAGCCTCTCATAGAGGTTCAAATGGTGCCACAGTCAGAGCCTGTAATACTTTTGGTAGGTCCCAGGTGGGATACCGGTGCACTGGTGGCTTCAGGTTTGTGGCATCCCTAAGAAAGTCTCTCACCCTAGGGTGCTGGGAGAGAGAGATCAGGTTCTCAAACGACACCACCGAAGCCAAGGCTGCCACTTGCCATCTCAAAACATTCGGTGATAGACCGCTGTCTAGACCGTCTTGCAGAAATTCCAGAATATTTGCCACCAACACCGAAGTGAGTTCAATCTGTCATCTTGAATACCAACTACAGAAATTCTTCCACATTGCATCATAAATCCTAGCCGTGGATCTGGCTGCCAGAATCATCCATATGACCTTTGTGAAGAACTTCTTCCATCTCAGAAAGTTCCTGCTCAAGTGCCAGATGGTCAACTGTAGCTACAGAGACTCCGGATGTTTGATGGGACCCTGGCTGAGGGAGAGACTCTATCTGGGGGAATGCTCCAAGGCCTGGTAATTGACAGGCTTACCAGATCAGCGAACCACAGTCATCTGAGCCAGTGTGGAGCTAGTAGCAAGACCTCTGCCCTCTCCAACAGCACCTTCCTGATTGTACCTGAAATCAGGGGGGGGAGGCATATAACAGGCCCCGGGGCCACAGACAGGCAGAGCGTCGACCTCTTCCACCTCTGGTGCTGGAACCTTGCAAGTAATCTTGGAAGTTGAGTGTTCAACTGAGAGGCAAAGAGATCCAGAATCAGATGGCCGAAACGCTCCGAAAGCTCCTCAAAAAGACTGGGATGTAGGAACCACTCAGACTGGTCGACTGTGGCCCTGCTTAGCCAGTCTTCCTGCACATACTCCCGAGATCTGCTCTGCCCATATCGATAATAGATGTCTCTCTGCTCAAAGGTACAGTAGGGTCACTTCCTGCATTAGGGACCTGGACCTGGTGTCCCCATGCTGATTGATGTGGGCCTTGGTGGCCACATTGTCTGTGCGGAGTAGAATAGGCTGCTCCGAAACCTCCTGCTGGAATCCTTTGAGGGCCAACTGAGCTGCCCTGAGGTCCAGCCAGTTGATATTGTGATACAGCTCCTCTTGCATCCACCGCCCCGAGTCACCTGTGATCCCAGATGGGCCCCCCAACCGAACAGGCTGGCGTCAGTTGTGATGGTCAGTCTTCAAGATTCCTTGAAGCAACAACCCTAAGCGATAGCCTAGGACTGCCACCAACAGAGTGAGCAAAGTACCCTTGGTGGTACTCGAACCCTCGCTACTGAATTGCCCCAGCCCGCCTTTTGATAGGGAAGCAAAAATCACCGCAGGGACCAGGTGTGAAATCATGCCCAGGGAACTATGGCTATACAGGAGATCATTTTTCCCAGAAGCTGAGACAGCAATGCGAGAGGAGCCCCTCTGGCTCTGGCCTGTAAGGCTTGATGCTGCCCCATTACTCTTGGGAGAGAAAGACATGTCTGGTTGAGATGTCTATAAGCGACCCCAAATGTAAAAGCCAGCTCGAGGGAACCAAATGACACTTGTCCATGTTTATTGAGAAGTCATCAGGATATCGTCCAAGTAGCACTGGATCCTGATGGGAAGGGTTCTGAGGTATGCTGCCACCGCTGCCAGAATCTTGGTAAACGTTCGAGGAGCCAATGACAAGCCAAACAGGAGGGCCATGTACTGAACATGGTGGCTCGCATAGCAAAACCACAGGAATTGTCAGTGATTTAGATGAACAGGCATGTGGAGGTAAGTCTCTGTCAGATCACAGAAGTCTAGAAGTTCCCCTCCTGAATCCTTTCCAGAATGGAATGGAGGGAATGCATCTTGAATCTTCTGTAGACTGTTGAGTCCCGAGATATAGAATCGTTCTCCACCCCCCCGGAGATCTTTGGGATAACGAATAACATCAAACAGAACCCCTGCGCCCTCTGATGCACAGGACCAGTTGGATGGCCCGAATATCCAGTAAATGCTGAATTATTGATTCCATGAGGTCCCTCTTTTCCGGATCACTAGAAACAGGGCAGCAGATGAAACATTTTGGGGGTAGAGAGAGAAAAATGTGGTCTCCGAACTACTGGGTCAGGAGTAAACATCTAGAAACATCTTGGGCATTACCCTCTGTGGTCTCTGTAAAAATGAAGTCCTCGGGATCTGACTCATCTCAAGAGGTATTCTGGACTACTGGCTACTTTCTAAGGTGAGCCATGCTCTTAGCCTTGAGTAGAGGTTTAAATAGGCTAGGATGGAATAAGCCTTTGGTGGCCATGGTGCTAAATGATTCACAGTGAAGGTAGCCTCCGGAACAGACCTTGCAGCAAGTTATTCTCCTTCTCCAGTAGCTACCGCCATATCTGCCATAGCACTTGTAGAAGGTGGGAAGTAAGAAGGCAAAGGAAGGCCCTGCTTAATATATTGCTCACTAGAGCCCCCTGGAGACCAGGCTTGTACCGTAGGTTACCGGGGCCTGCAATCTCCTCTGGCTGAGGCCTGTCCTCTGAAAAATGGTGGGAAAGGGTGTCAGTAGCCACTTTGGCCTCTGTTGACTGCTTCTGACATTCTAAGTCCTTCCTAGCTTTCTCAAACTCTTTCTCTGACCCAGCTGACCTGGATCCAGTTGGCCTCTTCCTATCTTTAGCCCAAGGCAAAGGTGATAAAGGAGCTTTCAGTTGGGATGAAATTCCCTCATGATCAGCTCCTCCAGCCTCCATTCTGATCCCAAATTCCCTGTAACTCACAGTTTATTCTAAGACCAGTTCAGCAACAAGGCAGGCACTTGCAAATTGCTTTCACTTTCTGTTCCGGAAAGCCCCTTCCGCAGCTGCGATATCGATCTGGGGCTTCTTCCAGCAAGCCAGTGGTTGCAAACAAATTGTTGCAAAGACAGTTTTACAGCTCCAAAGGCAGTCTTACAGCTCTAAAGGCAGTCTTAAGCAACACGCAGCTGCCATAGCTCTCCTCTAGCCTTCAGAGCCGCCAATTGGAAACAATTGTAACAAGCGCCAGAGCATTCAATAGCTGATTTGGGAGCTTGCTGCTAGCCGCAAGGCAGTCTTAAGCGGAAGTGCTGCTGCCGCAGCTATTTTTAATGGGAATATGATCAAATGATCGATCAGGAACTCCAGCTCCCTTCTGCAGCTGCGGAAAGCTTCCGGGGAGCTTTTGTTGCTTGTTACGATGCTGTTTTATCTTCCTCTTGTAAAGAAATTGAATGGAAGAATCCAGGGAGTAAGAAAAGTCTCTAAAGTTCAGAGCCTCTGAACAGACATCTGAACAAGTTGAGACTGAGTTGAAGACTGGGGACCATTACCAGGGAGGCGTGACCTCAGAATTCAACTCAGTCTGAAGAGCACGTGACATGAGACTACCCACTCTAGATTCTCTTGTCGAATCAGTGGAGAATATAATCTTTTTCAAAGACAAACAGCAGTCTCATTTAAACAGCTCACCTGCTAATCATAGATATAGTAATCAGGAATTGTGTGCAATGAATGAGCAGATTGGTGGATTAAATTCCTCTTGTTATTGTTTTTCATTTCTGTTCATTGGTATCTGATTCTTGGAGACTACCTGGATAAGTCCATGGAGTTTTCTTGGCAAGGTTTCTCAGAAGTGATTTGCCTTTGGCTATTTCTCCCTGGGGCTGAGAGAGAAGGATCGCCCCAAATTCACTCAACTAGCCTTGTGCCCAAGGCAGGACTAGAACTTTAGATGTCTGGTTTGTAGCCTTACCACTATACCAACCTGGCTCTCCATTATTAATAAAATAAAATCACTCACTGCAAGTGTCAAAAAATCTGAGAATGGAAAACTGATATAGTTGGGAAGTTCAGTTAAAATCTCACAGAAATTAACCATAAATTAATCTGTACAAGGATAAACTTTCAGTAACTACCAGAAATGTAGCATCTCATATCCCTTGTTTAATATTCTATTTGTGACTCAAAAGCATACTTTCCTATTCAATTCTATGTACATGGTAGATGGCATTTCAATTTGAAAGTTTCTTGAATGCTTGAAAATGGGATAAATTCAAGTATCTGCAGCTAATATGAGATGTTTGAACTAATGAGTCAATCCCACATGGCATAAGAGTCAAATTGATGACACTCAACTGTCATATCATCATTAGGCTACGCATAAAGTATTCAAAGGAAATATTTATAGGAGTGTGGATAGACATTAAATAAATACTTCAGCATGATAAACTGAATATAGTAAGATCACAGTGGTATTTCTTATCTCACTTTCCTTCCAGAGATTGGATTGACAGCTAGAACTTAGTCAATGACTTTAAAAATGCAGGCTTAACACTCCACAAATTCCTTTAGCATTTTTGCATGCGCTGATTAGGTGTAAGATCCTATTGATCTTAGAAATAGGTAGCTATCTGCCACTTTCTTCTACTATCTGAAGCTCATTACTGAATTATCTAGTCATGTATCACTACATCCCAAGTCAGTAAGTATGTTTTGTTATTGTTATTCATGTTATGTTATGTCACATTATGTTAACTATGTCATTGTTATTCCTAGCCCTACAGCCAGTATTTTTACATAGCTACCATGGGTGACTTTTAAAACTATGTAAAAGAACCTGCCGAAGTTGACTCCTAAACTCTCTACTACTACTGCATAAGACTTATTGGGATTGTAGCAAAATGGCTACTCCAGTTAGACTTAGAAGGGTACAGAATACCCCATGTCTTGTTATTTTATGTGAACAGCTGCACTGTGTGCAAGATGAAAAATGAGGAACCCTTAATTGCAAAGAGCAACTTAGTCCTAGGGCTGTGTCATGCTTCAGATCTGATTCCCAAAAGGGATACGTGAACTCGCAGGGGCATGCACAAAGCATCTGTTTGCAACTCTAAAGAGCAGCTGGTTTTTTTTAAGACTTGCAGAGAGAGGCTATGTGTGAAACACTGTGCACTCCAAAGCAGCTTTTTAAAATTTAAAGTGCTACACATCCCTGATTATGTGCCGTCAAGTTAAGTGTCAACTCTTAGTGACAACATACAGTATTGTCCATATTTTTCATGATGATTTGTCCCTAATTGGCCCTTCAGGACTTCCAATGTTCATCTCTACTTAATCCCAAAAGGAGAAGTGGGATATTTCTACGTGGGCTGGAACAAAATATTTTGTTCACTTCCGCTTTTATCTGAACATCTGAGGGGCTTCAATTTGTGCAAATAATGCTCTTCTTTATCCTACTCCCAACCTCCACCTGTTGAGCTGAATGATCTGACAGAGAAGTGTACTCACCTTGCATTGAATGAAAGTATGGTTCTCCATACAATCCAATACTTTGCTGAAATTATATGGAGGAGTGTATTTAGATCTCAGATTACATAGAAGAATGTATACTTACCTAATTCTGTGTGAGTGCACACAGTTTAATATAGCAAAGCTGCGTGCAGGCAAGAGAAGAACAGTGAACAGAGCTGCTGTTGCCTACCTACTTACTGTGAAGCCCTCCAAAAATTCAGATGAACACTTGAACAGTTTTTAAAAGAATCATGAAACATGCCATCAAAATATTTAAGCGCTTTTTCTCTACAAGTTATCCAAAGCAAAAGTATGAAAGTCGCACTGCCATTGTTAAAAATTAATACAGCATCTTTAATAATTTCTTATATATCTGGATTCGTCTGTTTTGAAAAAAACTAAAACACAATTAACAAAGATGCATGTATCGTAATAAAATTATGACTATCTTAGGCACAGCAGACAAAAATAGATCATTTTAACTCTCAGACAATAGGATAAAATGTCACGTCAAAAAAATTACTTGAAACATAAAACTGATTGACTATGCATTTGTCCTAAAATCATCGTAACTGTACACTTTCCCAGGGAAATCTTTCTAAAATGTACAACTAGAAATAAACTTGATGGAAAGTTTATCAAATCATGATTTCCAGGATTTCATCTTTCCCTCCAAATTAATTATTTCATTCTGATTGTAATTATAAAAACAGTAAAGCTGGAACATCACAGTAGCCCATGACAGAAATGCTCGCAGAATAAAGAATTAAAATTGATACAGAATACAGTTAATCCTTGATTTGTGACCAGAATCGAGCCCAAAATTTCCATTGCTAAGCAAGGCAGTTGTGAAGTGCGTTTTACCCCATTTTACACACTTTTTTTTGCTACAGCTAAGCAAATCACTGCAATTGTTAAATGAATCACACGGTTAAGTAAATCCAGTTTCTCTCATTGACTTTTCTTGTCAGAAGCTGCCTGGGAAGGTTACAAATGGTGACCATATAACCCCGGATCAGTACAACTGTCATAAATACAAATCAGTTGCCAAGTGCCCAAATTTTGATCATGTGGCCATAGGGATGCTGCAATGGTCTTAAGTGTGACAACTAGTAAAAAAAGTGACATAAATCACTTTTTAACCAGTTTTCACACTTAGGACCTTTGCAGCATCCCCATGGCCACATGATCAAAATTCAGGCACTACTACAATCACTTAGTTCAGTGCCAATGGAACTTTGAAGAGCTACTAACTGAATGGTTGTACATCGAAGATCATTGTATGTGTATGGAATACTCTTTCGAATGTTTTGAAATATTCAAGTAAATGCCAGGTTTATTGTTTTAAAAGAGTGGATAGGGGAATGTGGCATATTCTAGATTCACCTTTATTTATTTATTCTTAATGCCCCTGGGTTCCCATAAAACTGGAAGGAGATTGCAGCCGGGTACTTTATTTAGAAATGTGCTCACATGCCCAGAATTGTATTTACATAAATCTTACATAACAGCTGTTCCTACCCATTCTGAAAAAGTTTTCACCACATGCTTTCAAAAGTCAAAAGATAAATTGGATGTTCTGTAATATTTTACTAACAATCTGAAGGAAGAGTTTGAAGGGCTTTTTAAATTTGCAGATGATACATAACTGAACGGGACAATGACCACACTGCAAGACAGAAATAAAATTCAAAATGAACATATTAGGTCCCAAAAATAGATTAAAAGCAACAGGATGAAATTCACTAAGACAAATACAAAGTTCTTAACTTGGGAACAAAAGTCAAATGCAGGATACCTGGCTTATGAAAAAAATATCTTTGAACAGTAATTAATCACAAATCACAAGTCATTAAGTATGACATTTCTGCTAAATAAGGCAAATGCAATTTTGGCCTGTATGAACAGAAGTATTATTTTGAAATTGTGTGGAATAATTATTCCTCTGTTACATTCTTCTATAGTTCAGATCACACATCAAATATCTCTAAGAAGGATTCAGAGTAACTTGAGTGAAATGCAATGAGATGATCAGAGAATTAGAAAGTAAGTCCTATGAGGAGAGATTGAAGATGTTTAACCTTGAGAAAAGATGATAGAATAGAATAGAATTCTATATTGGCCAAGTGTGGTTGGACACACAAGGAATTTGTCTTGGTGCAAATGCTCTCAGTGTACATAAAAGAACAAATACGTTAGTTAAGAATCATAAGGTACAACACTTAATGATAGTCATAGGGTACAATAAGCAATCAAATCATACTAGGAAAGTCAATATAAATCGTAAGGATTCAAGCGACAAAGTTACAGCCATACAGTCACAAGTGGGAGGGAATGGATGATAAGGAGTGATGAGAAGATTAACAGCAATAGAAGTGCAGACTTTGTAATAGTTGAACCGTGTTGAGGGAATTATTTGTTTAGCAGAGTGATGGCTTTCGGGGAAAAAACTGTCCTTGTGTCTAGTTGTTCTGCTGTGCAGTGCTCTATAACGTCGTTTTGAGGGAAGGAGTTGAAACAGTTTATGTCCAGGATGTGAGGGGTCTGTAAATATTTTCACAGCCCTCTCTTTGACTTGTATACAAGTCCTCGATTGAAGGCAGGTGGGTGGTAATTGTTTTTTCTGCAGTCCTAATTATCCTCTGAAGTCTGTGTCTGTCCTGTTGGGTTACAGAACCAAACCAGACAGTTACAGAGGTGCAGATGATAAAAGTGGAATAAATAATAACAGTGTTGCTGCTGCCATAATGGGGAAGGGTATGGGTATTCATGTTGTAGGTTTTTAATGTCATAAGCTGCTCAGAGTCACCTCTGAGTGAGTTTGGTGGCCATATAAATTTGTCATATAAATAAAATAGCAGTCTTCCAGTATTTGAAAGGGTATCGCACAAGATTTCCCTCCCCTCCCCTTCCAGTGTATATCATGGCATAATGGATTTATGTGACAGAAAGATAAGATTCTGATCTATTGTTTTTTTTTAATTCCTAAAAACAAGAGCCACTGGATAATATTCCAATCATTGGGACAGATGGTTCCCTTCTTGGATGTTTTAGGGGAGGTAGACAATAATGCTTAAATTTAGATTTCAACACTGAGCAAAGTATTGGCCTTGATAATCTAAAAGTCTCGTTCCAATCTACAATACTATGAAAAGGGCACTACCTTCTTTATTGTATACTATATTTCAGGAGAAACAGCTTTATACAGAACACAATAACAACTACTGTCTCAGAACAAAAGTTAATCCATAATATTTAGAGTAAAACTATAGCAGAAAGCTAACCTAGAGGATCTTCATGAGCTGAGGTTAAAAGGATATTAACTGCTCTTTCCTATAAAATAAATAAGCAGTGATGGCTTATTTATCCTTCCCATTATACTGTAACTGAAATGAATTGCTGACAAGGATCACTCTTTGTAACTATCCTTTTATTTCTTGCCTACAGAAGGATAATTGCAAACAATGTAGAGAAGGCAGGCAACTAATTGTTAGAAGAAGCAAGACATGAGTGAAAAGGAGTAAGAATGATCTTACAGCTGAGTGAATGAAATTAAAAACAAAGGGGTGAGATATTTGGGTAAAACTAAAGTGAAAGAATACTGAGAAGGTGTCCATCAGGGATTTGAATAGGAATGATAGTAACAAATCCAAAATTAGAATTGAGATAAATAGCTAAATGTTTGTGAAAAGAAAATCATATATTCTATAAGGATGAACAATTGAAAGACTGAAAGTATAGACAGTGTAATTGGAGAAATGTTAACATGTGGATGTTTTGTTCACAAGGTGGTTGTACAACTTGTTTAACAAGCATGTGAAGACTATACTTTGCCTGGTGATTGGAAGAATGGTGCTATTATTCTCCCATACAAAGGTAGCAGAACTAAATGCAGAAAACTAAGAAGGAATAGTTTGTCAATGGAGCCTGGGAAAGTGTTGGGCAAAATTCTGACTGCAAGGTTTTGAAAAATGCCAAGAAGCAAAATTTACACACTACGTAAAGTAAGAGTTTCTGCTAGGTAGGAAATATGTAGACCAGATTTTTGCTATTTAGCAGGTAAATAAATGGATAAATGTGAGAAAGTATTGTTGATGACTGTTGATTTAGAGAAAGCATCTGATAAAGTGAATGGCTTCAATATTTTTTTTGTGTGTGTAAGCATGGAATTGAAGGCTGTGCTGAATATGACAAGAGTGGTATAATAGTAGGTGTAAAGCAAGGGTAAGAATAAATGGTATTCCTAGCAACTATTTCAATATCAATCAGGATGTACAGTAAGAATATGGTTTTTTTTTCTTTTTATGACCCTGTAAATCCCTTGATTTGGGATAGAGTTGGGGCGACTGTATGGAGCTGAACATTTACTGGCCAGATCTTTTGTATTCAAATGATACTATGCTTTTAATACAGCCAACCAGTTTTATGAAAATGAGATTTAATTTATAACAGGAAAAACATAAAACTGAATGCAATTAGAATGGGTTACTTGAGAAATATGCATTGTAAAACAAAGAGATAGCATCAGGAATGAATGGCTTCTAAATTAATCTAAATTGAATTAAACAATAAGTAGCCAATACAAAAAAAAAAGATGTTGAGGTGAGAATGAATGAGAATCAAATCAGAGAGCTAATATAATGAAGGCAAATTGAATAAAAAGAAGACATAAATTGTGGCTGGATGGTATTTATGAGTTCTTCAAAAGTAGAAAGGTAATTTATTTATTTAGCATACGGCACGTGTTAGCCAGGGATCACCGAAGTGGCTACCTCTGTGAAAGGAATTTTTGATCTTTTCAGGCGGTATTATTTTTACCCGCCGGTAGGCATTCTGGGGAGGCTCCTTTCTTGTTCCTGCGCAGTTTATTCGCTCACAGAAATCAAACCACCAAGCTGCCAACCTCAGCGGTGTTCAAGCCCAGTGTCTTACCATGTGAGCCACCGCGCCCCTCAGAAAGGTACTGGTTTTAAGGAACAAAAAACAATGTATGAATTGATGAATGAGAACTGCAGAAGCAGGAATGGTTTTCAGAAATAAAACAAAAATATGAGTAGTATGAACTAAATTTTCCTTCCTTCCTTCCTTCCTTCCTTCCTTCCTTCCTTCCTTCCTTCCTTCCTTCCTTCCTTCCCTTCCTCCCTTTATATGACTGCCCAACTTGTGTGACTCTGGGCAGCTGATATGTGTTTACATATACACACATGCACACAAACACAGACATATTTATGCGTACACACATACATACATGCATACACATATAAGGTACAAAGAATTTTAAAACCTACAATGGTCACTAAGCATAAACCCAAACAAAACAATTAACAGAGACAGCTCAACAGGCCATCCAACCTCCTGACCCTTAGGACCTGAAGTACATCCAATGCTTTACAAAAGGCTAGCAGGCTCAGGCTCATCGGATCTGATTTGATATTTTATGCTTCAATCCTTCTGAGTTACTATACTCTTTTTCTCTGCTTTGTCTAAAGTTGCTTACCTCAAAAATGAATAATATGATGGTTATATATTAATGCATATGTAACTATAAGTTAATATGTTTTGGCAATTCTTCTTTATAAATGTAACTAAATACTCAAATTGCATTAGGTAATCAAATAATACAAACCAAATATTTCACACATAACTTTACAACTCATTTTCCTTTAAAATTAGGGCATTTTTGTAGCCTCATGAATCCTCTTCCAATACCACAGTAGTGATAAACAGAATATTTATTTGTCAATGAAGAATGGTGGGAAAGCAAATAAAATGAGAGCCATTTTATAGATGTTAAGGTACCGGACTTGGATCAAGGAGGTCCTGGTTCAAATTGGTGCAGCTTGCTGATTTGGACAGCCTCTCTTTCTCAGCCCAACTCATCTTACAGTTGTGATGAAATAAATAGCAAAGACCCATCTACAAATCCTCTTTACAAGTGATAAACTGATTGCTTTACTTTCCCTGATCTACAACTTCTCCCCTTTACTAATTTGTCACAAATATAGTTGAAATGTTTCATTACTGCCTTATTCATTTCCCAGGGATGTCTGCAACATTCCTAGCTTGAGACACTGATGCAAGAAATTTCAATCCATGAATTTCCACTAAGTTAAGACAAAAAGATGACAACAAGGATGACAAAAAGATACCAATTGGATGAAAGAGAAAACAGGCAAAGCCCCAAGCAGAAACAATTTAAAGGAGGTTAACACAGATCATGATTAGATGTTTTTGATAAACAAATTGCTTATAAATCATCTGGCAATCTTGTTACAACAAATAATAGTCTTTAGGGAAAATCTTAAAATGAAGAGTAGTTGATTCTCTTATAGGAAGGCAGAATGGACTAAATGACGACACAAGTGTGAACAGATGGACATGTAAGTTTAACTGATTTAATTGCAAGCCTGTCTTAATCTTTTAAATTCTTCTATAGATGGAAGAGAATGAGAGAGCGCTTGAAAAATTTTCTCACAATAGTGTTACATACTACACAACTAAGGAACAATGACACCTCAATTCCTTTTGACAGACATCCCGTCACATGTGGGCTAAATAATCCTTTCTCAGATAATGAATAGAACTGATCCTATCCCAGTGGGCTATGTAAAAAGCTGCACTGCATATCTGGATACTATGAGAAAGGCAATAGGAAGAAATTATATATCTGCTTTCTTAAGGAAAAGGCTTGAACTTCTGGAAGAGACACAAAAAAAACAGGTAAGCCTTTTGTCACAATTGCACCCCCATTCAAGGATAGGCTTCCAGAAGTCATTGTGAACAACTGTTTACTGAATGGAGTTTCTGTTTGCAAAGAACTTGATAATAGCAGTTAAAAAACAGAGGCAGAATACAGAGTCCGCCAGCAGCAGCAACTTTATTCACTGCTATGTTTGCAGTTCAGCCAACAGAGAACTTGTTGCAACTAAATTGTTACCTCTGGATTTTACTAAAACAAATCCCCAATCAAGCACAGACATCCTGAACAAAGTGACTGTAAGGATCAAAAATTGGAAGCACACCCTAAATCGCTTCAGGGCTTAACAGACTGAAATCTAAAATCCTAGAATCTGGTTTCAATCCCTCTGCAGGCACCACGCACACACGAAAGGACAGAACACACACAGAGAGAGAGAGAGAGAGAGAGTCCTTGAGACTAAACAAAGACCAGGCAGGCAAGAAAAGGACACCAAATAACTAACTACTGTAATCCAAATCCAACTTTCCCTGGAGAAAATCACAAACAGCTTGCAACCTTCCTCTCAGAAAAGTGTAGATCCGTGCAACATGGTTCTTCTCCAGCTTCACTTAAACTTCACTTAAACGTTCAGGAAATGCACTCTAAATTGTCCTTCCAAATCTCACCTGCTCTTCTAACATCCAAACCACCTACCTCTTCCCTACCATCCAATATACTCAGCCCCTGTCCCTCCTCTTTCACCCGCAATTCTCTATTCCCATCCTCTCTCCCTGACCCCCTCTTGCATTCCTGAAGCCCATTCGTCAGCCCTGCAAGGTTTTTATGCCACTCCATCTCCTGTTTCCTGTCCACCAATTTAATTGTCGCCCATGTACCGCAGAATAAAGACGGTCCTCAGTCTAGGCGGGTCCCCTGCTCTTCCTCCCCTCAAACCCCCTTCTCTCCCGTCTTCTGCAAAGTCGTCCCCTTCGTTATTCCAAAAGTCCCTGCCTAAATCACTGCAGCTTTCTGCTTCCTTTGCCAGCGCTGCCTCTTAGCAAGACCTTTAACCCAGAAGGCTCCGAGACATCGTCCCTGCTCCTCCTCCTCCCCTTTCTGGCGCCACATCTTCGTTCTGTGGCCACCGGTTCCCTGAAATCTCCAGTTCCCACCCCAAAGCCCCTCTATGCCCATCACCATGCATCTCTCACAGCCTGCCCGCCACCAGCCCCTCTTTTGGCAACCAGGAGAGCAAAGCCGCAGGCAGCTCCGCAATCGGGGCACCTGAAGAGCAGAAAAGCAGGATAAGGATACCCGCGAGACCATCCACACCACAAAAAGCCAAGTCTGGCCAAGGAGCCCAAGCGGGACGGCGCCTCTCCGCACCTTTCTCGTTCTAGGCAATCCCCGCCTCCGTCCAGATGAGCCTCTCGATCCTCGCAAGCGGGGAGGAAAAAAAAAAGAGACAGAGAAAAGCGGGACAGCTCCCTGGGGCTGCCCAACTCCCAGCCAGCGTTCTCACTCTCAGTCGCGCAGCGAGGCTCCGGCTCAGGCTGGAATCCGTGCGGCTTTTTCCTCCGAAAAGCAGCCTATTCCCGAGGAACTCAGCCTGCAGCAAGGACGGGCACGCCCCTCCCCGCCTCACAGAAGCAGGGGGCGTGGTAACGACCTCGCGGTAGGGAGTCGCCCGGTTCGGGGCGGGGCCGCGCCGCCGCCGCCTTAGCTCCACACCTCTGCTGCGGCAGGCGAGGTTCGCGCGAAGGGGAGGCGAGCGACCCCCAGCGGCCCCCGCAAGCAGCCGCTGCCGTTACAAGGGCGCGAAAGTTTTAATGTGGGACCGGGGGCGAGACGCCAGTGACATCCGGGTGGACGGGCGAACGGCTTAGCTCTGGAAAGCAGCTCTGGAAGCCAGCCCACCTTCCACGCCCTTTTGTAGTGGCAGTCTTGCAAGGCGACTTTCCTGGGGGTCATGGGTGAGGAGGTCCAACATTCGTGTAGGGCAGTGGTAGGGAAACTTGGCTCTTTTATCACTTATGAACTTCAACTCCCAGAATTCCTGAATGAGCTATAAAAAGTTCCCCATCCCTGGCCTACTGGTTTTTCAGTTGTGAGGGAAATCAATTTTTGATTTGAATGGGATTGGTTAATATACAAATGTCCTAATTTTTGACTTGAATGATCAATATGCTTTATATGTCCTACATTTGTATATTAAACAGTCCCATTCAAGTCAAAAATTGATTTCCCTCACAACTGAAAAACCACTAGGCCAGGGATGGGGAATCTTTTATGGCTCACTCAGGAATTCTGGGAGTTGAAGTCCATCAGTGATAAAAGAACCAAGTTTCCCTACCGCTGGTGTAGGGCTTCCGAAAGGCTGCGTTCTCAATTCAGTGGGGCTTAATAACTTAATGAATGGGATTAGAACATCAGTTTTACGGGGTTTACGGACCTCTTTTCCATTTTTTTTAATTGACCATTTTGAATAAGTAGATTTCTTCAGACAGTTTTATTTAAGATTGTAGTTCCTTTCAAATTGTCTTAGATTCCATTGGAACAAAGACTGTCATTTCTGTAGTACTGTATTGAAACAACTATATAATAGTAAATGACATGTTTGTGTGTGCGCCTTAGACTTAGTCCCTGTAGTTTTCTTGGCAGTTTTTTTGCAAGTGGTTTGCCATTGTCTGCTTTCTGGGGCTGAGAGAGAACAGCTGGCCCAAGGCCTGCCGGCTTTAGAAAGGAATAAAACTCACTTGACTCCCATTTCTAACCTGATGCCTTAACCACTACACCAAACTGACATTCTCCAAGAACTCTATTGTGATTAAATAGTAAGAGAATTATACTAACATTTTAATTTCTGTACATAGTGTGCTATGGTAATTTAAGAAGAGCGATGCTGGATCAGAGCAAAAGTTTGCATTCCGTTTTCCTGGTGGCCAATCTGAAGCTTATGGTATATTATGAATTATATTACATTCTGTACAGATGGAACCTAATAAATAAGGCTTCCAATAAGAAGAGAGTACAACAGGACCCACCCATACCTTTTCTAACATGCTGTTTCTAAAAATAATACAGAACTGTTGAATGCTTTGCATGTGACGAGCCATGACAGATATCCTCTCCTTCCGGCGCGCAGTCAAGACCCTATTTTTTAAACAAGCTGGCCTGGCCCAGTAAGGGTCTATGGGGTTTTAAGTTAACAGGGTTTTTTAAATTTTAATCTCATTTTAAAATTTTATGGGATGCAGACACATCTATGTTTAATCTGGTTTTAAATTCTATTTAATTTTGTAACTTTGTATTTTATGTATTTATTAGGCTGTACACCGCCCCGAGTCCCTTTTGGGAGAGGGAGCGGTATAGAAATACGAACAATAAATAAATAAATAAATGTGATGACTTTGTACATATTTGGTCCAGTAGTGGGATTCAAATTTTTTTACTACTGTGGGTGTGGCTTGGTGGGCGTGGCAGGGAAGAATACTGTAAAATCTCCAGTCAAAGGTGCTATTTGCTGGTCCTCTGAACTACTCAAAATTTCCGCTACCGGTTCTCCAGAACTGGTCAGAAGCTGCTGAATACCATCTCTGATTTGGTCATATAGAAAAGGTATTAATGAAGAAGTGCCACTATTAGAAATCATGATCCATTCTAACTTCCCTGCATATAGGAATGAGATCTTGTATTGGCTATGGATATAATATAAGCCTTGGGGGGGGGGAAGGGGGGGATTCTGGAAACTACCAAAGTACGCTAATTAGGTTTTACCTGTACTAAAATGTTGGCTGGCATCAGAGAGACATCTTAGGGTTTTTGGAAGTTTACAACCACTTCTATCCTATATGGACACTAAGCCATCCAATCAAACAAACCAATGTTGTTTAGTCAAGAAAACCCAGGAAAGCAAATTGTAGCAAAACATGATGTTGAAATCCAAGATTTTAATTACCAATCCTTTTTTATTTTAATATCTCTCTTGTTACAGCAGTTATATTAAAATAATCTTATTTGGATTGCAAGATTTTCTATAAAGTTATTTTTAAATAAGATTTTTACAATATAAAGCAAATCTAGCTGTAATGATTCATTATAGACAGGGATCTAGAAGTATTATAACATATATGTAATTTTACTAGAAGCAACTTAAAAAACAGCAAGTTTTTAAAGCTTGGAAACTATTTAAGAAGTGTCAGTTTTAAAACTGACCATTGGGCCAGTTCTGTATTCTGTTTCTGATTTCTCATAGGCCATTCAAATATTTCAAGAAATCTATAAGAAATGCATTCCAGCCACAGTTCTCCCAAACTATTGTTATCAGCAAGTGATACCTAAATAAGTCATGGATGGATAATCAAGAAATGAAATCTTTTTGGACCATGATGAGAAATATTCTGTCTATACTTTGCAAAATTCTCAATACTGAATAAAAAAAATTCTAGACAAATTATTTGACTTGAACAAGTGACTTAAAATCAGAATTCAAAGCTGTGCATGAGTCTTCTCCATTTGACATACAAAACACAAGTGACCTTTTTATGGTTCCCTTTGCAAAATATGTAACAGTAAGCTGGTAATTTATAATCTACTACTGCATATAATTAACTTTTTTTCATGTGATTCCAGGTCGGTCTCGCCTAGCTCTATAATTTTCTTAGCAATATTTCATAAGTGGTTTATCATTGTCTGCTTCTTAGGCTGAAAGAGAGTGACTGGCCAAAGGCCACAGCTGGCTTTGTGCCTAAGGTAGGACTAGAATTCACAGTCTCCTGATTTGCATCCTGGTGCCTTAACCACTACTCCAAACTGTGTCATACAATAATTAATCATGGTAATCTATTAAACTTTGAACCTTTGTGCTAAATCTGATGCACTGACAACTTAATGTTAGGAATTTTTTCTTTACTTGGAAGCAGGTCCTATTAGCTTTAATTTAATATGCTTTAGTCCCTCTTATGTGACTGAACTTCCTAGAGTACAAAAAGAAATCAGGATCTAGTTAGGCTCTGTATATGTTAACTTGTTTTAGGCTTAAGAGGATCCACCCCGTGGATTAGTTTATGACTCTTCACTTTAATTAGAGCACTAATCACCAGCTCTTTAAAATGCTGATTTCTGCTGTAAAACCCTTGATGACTTGGCACCTAGGTATCTATAGGATGGCCTGTTCCAATCTGCACTGGCCTGCCCTATTAGATCATCTAGGGAAAATATTCCTGGTGCTATTTCATAAGGAAATAAAAGAGCTAAAGCAAGGAAGCTATGGGTTTTTTTTTTTTTTTGGGGGGGGGGGGTGGCAAGACCAATCCTATGGAACAACAACCTCAAGCTGATATCCTCCTTGGTGCTCTCAGGAAGCTGTTGAACATGGAATTTCATGAAAACTATTTTTAAACCTGTTCAGTGCAGCTTTTATTTTTGTTTCTTCTTATTTCATTGTGAAACTTTGCTTTATGTTTTAAACCTTAGCATGGGAGTAACCACTTAGAGCTGAATTTGGTGAGGTGGGATACAAATGTAATAAAATAAGCAAAAATTAACATGCCAATTCTAGTTCTGTCATGTTCAACCTAAAGGGCCTTTTCCACAGGGTTATAAAGATTCATGCATTCAGATTGCACAAGGAAAGCCTTTTTAAAAATTCATAATTGTGGTTTTTTAAAAACATTTTTTTTTTCTGAAAGCAACGTTAGAGGCAAAAGAGTAAATACGTATTTTAAAAAACTTTTAAACTTGGCTCTATTTTCACAAATGGGAAAACCTTAACCAGAGCTGTTGCTGGAGAAGGTAGATGAACGCTGCCATATTACGCAATGGAGAGAAAGTGAACTTGATTCTGAATAATGTACCTAATTGAAGTTTAGGGAAAATAAAAAGCTGTATATACAAAATTTTATTTGTTTTCACTTTTTTGTATATTGCACTGATTGTAGTATAATTCCTTTGCTTTTTATTTTGTGCATTGCCCAGCATCATATAACCGAGGCAAATTATTGTAGATACTGATACTAGAAATTAACATGGCTTTGTCAAAAAGAAATCATGTGAGACAAACCTTACTGCATTCTTTGACAAAGTAACTAAATTAGTCGACTTAGTGAAATGCTGTAGATAGTAAGTAATTTGACAAAGTATATCACAATCTACTTCAGAAAAATGCAAGATAGACAGCATCACTACTAGATGAATTTGTAACTAGCTGACCAACCACACTCAACATGTAGATCTATATGGAGGGAAGCATGGAGTGAGGTATCCCAAGGTTCTGTCTTAGGCCCAGTACTCTTCAACATCTTCATAAATGAGGAGAGGATAGAAGAGGAAATAATCAAATTTGTAAACAACACCAAGGTGGGGGAATAGCCAACATGCCAGAAGATAAGCTGAAGATCCAGAAGGATCTTGACAAACATGAATACTTAAATATAAACCAGCAGTATGCTGGAGCTGCCAAAAAAGCCAAAGGAGGATATTATCAAGTCATGTGACATGTTACTATAGCTTTATACCACTTTGCTCAGGCCACACTTGGAATACTGTGTCCGGTTTTGGTCACCATGATACAAAAAAGATGTTGAGACTTTAGAAAGAGTGCCAAGAGCAACAAAGATTATTACAGGGATAAAGACTAAAACATGATTTGGTTGCAGGAACTGGTATGTCTAATCTAACAGAGAAAGACGGGTGATTGTACTCTTCCAGTACTTGGAGGGATGTCATGGAGAAGAAGGGGTCAATCTATTCTTCAAAGCACCTGAGGACAAGACAAGAATAAGGGATGGAAACTTATTGAGGAGAGATCCAACTTCAAATTAAGGAGAAATCTCCTGACAAACAATTAAAACAACCAATTAAATGGCTGGCCTCCAGAAGTTGTGGCTGCTGGGGAGGGCGGAATGCTTGTTTCCAAGATGGTGGCCGGAGGGCATCCCCAAGGGGAGCTCCGTCGGGATGACTAGCTTTTGGGGTGAGCCTCTTCCCCCCTGGGTCCCGCACCGGTAGCAGAGGTGGGGGAAGGACCAGGGGGGGTTGGTGAAGTCACGGAGCGGTTGGCAGAGCTGGAGCCGCCCGGTTGCTTTGCGGGCGGTGGAGGTTCGGCCGCGGCCACATCTGGCATTAGGTGGCCACGTTCAGCGTTGGGCGTCGTTGTCGTTCCCAGGTGGCTGGCGGAGCTGTCAACAGAGCTGGAGTCACGCGGGTGCTTTGCGGGCGGCGGAGGTTTGGCCGCGGCTGGCAGCCGCGTTGGGCAGCCGCGTCCAGCATTGGGTGGCGGCGGCAGCGTTGTTTCCAGATGGCTGGTGGAGCTGCGGACGATGCCTCCTTTCCCCTTAGGCCCCCACCGGTGGCAGAGGTGGTCGAACCTGGGGGGGGAGGGTTAGCGGCTCCGAAGGGACTGGGAGACATCACTGCCGCAGGTTCCATGGCCGCTCAGAGGGCCTTCAGATGGCTGCGAGGCCAGGGTGTGATCCTGCGTTCGGTGTTCGGTGGCGGCGAGGCCGGATGAGGAGTGAGGCCTTGTTTGTGACTTTCTCCCCCCCGAGGTCCCCACCGATGGCAGAGGTGGTGAGATCGGGGGGGGGGTCATGGGCCCCGAAGCATTTGATACTATCGACCATAGTATCTTATTGCGGCGGTTGGAGGGGTTGGGGGTTGGAGGAACTGTCCTGCGATGGTTCTCCTCCTTTCTCTCCAACAGCTCACAATTTGTGTTGACGGGGGGGAGAGGTCCACTTCTAGGCCCCTCATTTGTGGGGTGCCTCAGGGGTCGGTCCTCTCCCCTCTTTTGTTCAACATTTATGTGAAGCCGCTGGGGGAGATCATCCGTGGTTTTGGGGTGCAGTGTCATCTGTATGCGGATGATACTCAGCTTTACATCTCCACCCCAAGCCACCCCAACGATGCTGTGGAGGCTATGTCCTGGTGCCTGGAGGCCGTGCGGATTTGGATGGGCGGGAACAGGCTCCGGCTCAACCCTTCCAAGACTGAGTGGCTGTGGTTTCCGGCGCCCCGATACAGTCAGCTGACTCCATCGCTGGCTATCGGGGGAGAGATCTTACCCCCCACAGAGAGGGCTCACAATTTGGGAGTCCTCCTGGATGCACGGCTGTCTTTAGAAGAACATATTACGGCCATCTCCAGGGGAGCTTTTTATCAGGTTCGCCTGATTCACCAGTTGCGGCCCTTTCTGGATCGGGATGCCTTACGTACGGTCACTCATGCCCTTGTCACCTCTCGCCTGGACTACTGTAATGCTCTCTACATTGGGCTCCCTGCGGGGAGCACCCAGAGACTCCAACTGGTACAAAATGCGGCCGCACGGGTGGTTATGGGGGCGTCAAGAAGCTCCCATGTGACGCCTCTCCTGCGCGAGCTGCATTGGTTGCCAGTGGTTTTCCGGGTTCGCTTTAAGGTTCTGGTTCTGACCTTTAAAGCGATCCATGGCATTGGACCAGGTTATCTGCCGGTAGTCTCCCACTGACCTGTGCGTTCCCACAGAGAGGGCCTTCTTCGGGTGCCGACGGCTTCTATGTGCCGCCTGGCGATTCCTAGAGGTAGGACCTTCTCTGTGGGGGCCCCTGCCCTCTGGAATAGTCTGCCTCCGGAATTATGCAATAACATGGACCTGAGAGCTTTCAGACGTGCATTAAAAACCTGGCTCTTCGAGCAGGCCGGCCTAGGGTGAAATGGGATTTTTAATGTAATTTAGTATTTAATATTAGTATATATAAATTGGGATTTTAAAATTTGGGTTTTAATAATTTATTGGGGGAGGGTATAATTTTAGACAGCCTAAGATATTTAATTCTTTTTAACTTTTATAATTGTAACAAAGTTTTATGGTTGGCTGTACACCGCCTTGAGTCCTTCGGGAAAAGGGCAGTATATAAATATAATAAATAAATAAATAAATAAAAAGATATTGGACAACCATTCGTCTAATATGTTATAGGGTCTCCTGCTTGAGCAGGGGGTTGGACTAGAAGATCTCCAAGATCCCTTCCAATTCTGTTATTCTATATTCCATATAATAGGCAGGTATCTAGATACATAGAGCTTTTGTTTGTCCTCTGAATTATAGATTTATACTGTATATGATACAAAATACAGCAGGGCAACAGAAATATTAAAAGAATACTACAATCCATTTAAAATCCATAGTACTGTATACTGTGGTGTGCTTGCCAGACAGGGAGTTAAATGACTGAAGGAGAAGCTCACTAACAACTAAGAAATATTTAATGTATTAACTTATATGGTCTACGAAATGTAGAAAATTGAATGCATATATATATATATATATATGAATAAAATAGAAAGTCTATTTATTTACTATGAAATATTATGGACATTTTAATCTATTGCACCTGTTTTTTCATACGCTCCCTTTTATCTTTGTAATTTTCATTTTTTTAATAGTACCTTGCATTGGTTTAAATGCCTCATTCACCATGAGTGGTGCAGAAGCACCTAGAAAAGTAGGATAGAAATAATGCATGTAATTTATTTTTTAAAAATTGCACCAATCTTCCTTATAAGGCAACTCTGGGCAGTATTATTTTTTATTTTCAGCACAGCTCATTTAATTCCTTTTGAATCCTTTTCTTGTGGAAAGGAAATGCTGCTCCTTCGTTTGCCATTAGTCAAAACCTGAAAGTGATACATAATCAGATGTCTGTTGGGTGAGTCAAGTGTGGTAACTCCCCACAGTTGCAGAAATTCTGGGAAGGTAGAAAGGTAAAGCTATTGTTTCCTGTTTATAACCTGCCAAAACAGCATGAGTTGAACAAACAGCTAGCAAGTAGACTGACAGATTATTTTCTGTCCAATTCATGCTGGTGATGAAAAATTTCTCAGCTACTCCTGTAACTGACAAACATGAAACAGTTCAGTGGTGGGATTCAAAAAATTTTACTGTCGGTTCTGTGGGCGTGGCAGGGGAAGGATACTGTAAAATCTCCAGTCAGAGGTGGTATTTGCTGGTTCTCTGAACTACTCAAAATTTCTGCTACTGGTTCTCCAGAACTGGTTAGAACCTGCTGAATATCACCTCTGAAACAGTTGCTTGATTGTATCCGAATTACTATAAATTATTACTGATTACTATAAAACTTGAGGGGGGGCATTACAATTTTGCATCCATACGTAGGATTGAGTTTACATTACATGAAAGCATACCATAATTAAATCAGTGTCATCAGGGTGTATTGGAATCATACAGTGAAGTAGTGTTTCTCAACCTTGGTAATTTGAAGATGTGTAAGAAGGCTGGGGAATTCTGGGAGCTGAACTCCACACATCTTCAAACTGACAAGGTTGTGAAACACTGCAAAGAGTATAGATTTAATCCTGGATTTCCTCACTCATTACCATATCCCTTAATCACTTGGTCCATTTTTTTCCCATTCCAAAAAGCTTCCTGTTTTTTGTCTGTGTTGATATTACATGTCAGAGACTTCGGTGAGAATGCTTTTTAATATTAACCAACGTGGATTTATTTGGTTTCTCACACTTCATAATAACCTGTTTTCTTTTTTGACAGTTCAATAAAATAAGGGATTAAAGGCAGGTAGATTTGATTTTATAATATAAAACTTTGGGAATCTCTTGACCCATATCAAAGATAGCAGCACCCCAACAAGTCTACATTTTAAAAGATACATAAATGTATACAAATGGGATAAGTGTACAAATTCACATAGGTTATAAAATGGACATAGAAATACAGAACTAAAAAATGCTGAGTAAACATTGAGCTACAGCTGGAGCCACCTGCTTTCTTAACTATTCTTCATACTAACTGACCATGACTTCTTATTATAGTCTTCATTAGTTCTAACATCAAGCTACCAGTTTAATAACACCTATATCCAGGGCTTCTATCTCCCTTATTGGACAAATTCAAAATATGTATCCAACGGTTATGCAGATTCAGTCTTGTCATGCTGTCCAACTGTTCACAAGAATCAGAAGGATTCATGAACCAGACATTATTATAAAGGAGAAAGTCAAGTTGTTACTTTCTTTAAGACTTATCAAGTGTATCTCAAAATCACTTTTGAAATGCAGCAAAGAATGGTTTCAAGTTATCTTTAAGGTGATGTACATAATTAAAATAGAGTTATATATTTTTATCTTTGTTATTTCCTCTATTTTTTATTTTTCCTTATTACTGATAGACTTTGGCTTCATTAATAATAAAAATATAGTATAACAACATATAGTATGAAATCTAAAATGACTTGGGAAATATAAATGATTTAGCTTGGTATCAGGAAAGCAGCTACTATTTATACAAGGGTCAAGCACACACTGCTAAGGAGCCATTCCATTATCTACTCTCCTGATAAACCATTCAGATTTTTTTTTAAAAAATCACTGATATTTTGAACTAGATTGATAAAGGACTGATAGCCAGTGCAATTGATGATATCTAAAAAATTTATCGACTAGTTACTGTTAACAAGTGAATAATCACGCAAACAAAGCATCCATCATTAGCTTGTGTTTTTTTTCTAATGCAGTGGTATACAAAATGATTAGATAAGAAATGACTATAAGATTTATTTCCACTGCAGTTTTAAGACTAAACTAATCCACAATAGAGGGTTACACCATGTTCTCTATCAGAAAAATAATGCTTCTTCTTCTTTAGACTTAGAATAACTTTGTCACTTTGATTGTACGCTAATTGGCATACATTAAAATTAAATTTCATTGCATACAGCTCTCAAAGGGTCACCACCTCCAATTTACACTACATAAATATGACAAAATAAATACAAAATTATGCATATACCCAGAGGTGGGATTCAAATTTCTGAACAACTGGTTCTGTGGGTACGGCTTGTTAGTCATGTGACTGGATGGATGTGGCTTGCTGATTGGATGTGATTTGGTGGGCACGTGACTGGCTGGGCATGGCTTGTATGTAAATATTGTAAATATGTATGTCAATATTTAATTTTTTATAAAAAAGAGCAACTGTTACTGTTCTGGATTGGTTAATATTTGAAATACTTACTGTTCATTGGTCTACATTCCGGCGGGAGATCCTCGCGCCGTCATTGGTTGGCTTAGGCGCGGGAGCCCTTTAAAAGAAGGGCTGCCGCGCCGCCGAGTCAGTCGGTGTCCTGAAAATAAACAAAAAGACTGAATCACTATACGTGTGTGCCTCTTCATTGCCGCTCTAAACACTGGCGACGAAGGTGGGATCGAGGCAACACATTTAGAGAGTGCATAGCGGCGGAGAGCGAGCGGCATCATGTCCGGAAGCAACGCACCGCCTGAAAAATTCAACCCGGCCAAGGAGGAATGGCAGACGTATGTAGACCGATTCCTCATGTTTCTGGAGAGTAGCGATCTGAGCGGAGTGTCGGATCACCGAAAGAGAGCGGTGTTTTTGACCCACTGCGGCCAAGCCGTTTTTCGGATGGCAAAGGCGCTAGCGTCTCCAATCGATGTCAAAACGCTAACTTGGCCCGAGCTAGAGAAGATCCTGAGGAAACACTACGCGCCCACAGTTTCCTGCCTGATAAAGCGCCATGAGTTTTACCTCCGGAACCAAAAAGAAGGTGAACCTATCGCCGATTTCGTGGCAGATTTAAGAGAAATAGGTGGAGAGTGCGAATTCTCGGATTTCAATGAAGCGCTAAGAGACCGGATCGTTTTAGGCTTAAAAGATCCAATATTGCAGAGTAAGTTGCTAAACCGACCCAAAATAACAGCCACAGAGGCCATCGAAGAAGCCACCGCAGCCGAAGCTGCTCACAAATCGGCGGCAAGAATGAAACAGATTAATCAAGCTGCACACCACAAATCCAAAGAAGCCGCCAAAGCTGATGATGAACAAGGAAAAACCTCAACACACTACGAGGATCTTGAAACTGAGACCAGTAGTGAAGAAGACGAGGTTTGCCACCTAAAAGCCGCGAGAGGGAAAAAAGAGCGGGCAACCAGGCGGTTTGATTTTGAATGCAACCGTTGTGGTGGAAACCACCCCAGATCAGAGTGCCGTTTCATAGACGCAATATGCCGAAAGTGTGAAAAGAAAGGGCACATCGCAAGGGTATGCAGAGCCCGATCAAGCTACAGCCCCAGGCGAAGAGAAAGCCCTCCCCCAAGAGAGAGAGAAAAGAAAACAAACAACCGTTGGAGCCAGGAAGGAAGGAATAGAAAGTTTAAAGAGTCATCTTACAAGAAGGAAGAAACACATCAAACAATAATAATTGGTCACTCTAATACAAAAAACGTTAAAAAAGTCCACGTGCAAGTAAGAATTGAAGAAAAAAATTGTGAAATGGAAGTGGATTCGGGATCATTCCTTTCCATGGTTTCCTGGGACACTATTAAGAAATTGATCCCAGACATACGGCGAAGCGAACTAGACAAACAGAAATTAACGCTCAAAGACTACCAGGGAAACAGAATTCCGGTAGTAGGGATTGGACATTTCCAGGTAACCTTCAACAACCATACTGAAATTCTTCCCCTAACAATCGTGGACCGGAACAGACCCAGCCTCTTAGGACTGGAATGGTTCGAACCGCTGGGAATAGGGATGACCGGTATCAACCATATCACAGACGCTGACTGGGAGGCAGATCTCATTCAAGAATTCCAGGACCTGTTCAGCGAAGAATTAGGCAAGTACCGGGGTAACCCGATTTCTTTTAACATAGACCCCAAGGTAGCCCCAATTAGACTAAAGGCTAGAAGGGTGCCTTTTGCCTTAAAGCCAAAAATAGAAGAACAACTGGATAAACTAGTAAAGCAAGGGGTCCTCGAGCCAGTTGACCACGCTAAATGGGAGACCCCTATAGTGACCCCTATAAAAGCAGACGGGTCGGTTCGTATTTGTGGGGACTATAAGGCGACCCTCAACCATGCACTACAACAGAGCGCATACCCCGTGCCTGTCGTGCAACACTTGCTACATTCTATCAAGGGCGGAAAGATTTTCGCTAAACTCGATTTGGCTCAGGCTTACCAGCAACTGCCCGTTGACAAAAAAACAGCTGAAGCCCAAACTATTGTAACACACCGGGGTGCATTTAAGTGTAATCGCCTCCAATTTGGCGTTAGCGTGGCACCAGGCATTTTTCAATCTCTTATGGAACGCCTTCTTCAAGGAATTCCTGGAGTCATTCCGTATTTCGATGACGTCCTAATTGCAGCTAAACACAAATTGCAACTGCGAGACCGCCTAAGGAAAGTGCTGACCAAATTTACTGAGGCTGGGTTTAAAGTCAAAAAAGACAAATGTACCCTTATCACAGACAAAATAGAGTTTTTAGGATACCTAATCGATGGCAATGGCATCCATCCAACAGCAGGAAAAACCCGTGCTATCAAAAATGCCCCCACACCAACTAACAAGGCTGACCTACAAGCTTTCCTAGGGTTGATAAATTTTTACCATGTCTTTTTGCCCCAGAAAGCCACGGTGGCGGAACCCTTGCATAGACTTTTGGACAAAGACGCATTGTGGAAGTGGGGACATCGGGAAGAAACAGCATTTAACAAAATTAAAGACATGATCACTTCAGCTCAAGTGTTAATTCAATATAACGAGACTTTGCCATTGTTACTAACTTGTGATGCCTCCCCCTTTGGAATCGGAGCTGTCCTGAGCCACCTTCTACCTAACGGCAGAGAGGTTCCGATTGCCTTCTATTCAAAAACCTTGTCCCAAAGCCAAAGGAATTACAGTCAACTGGACAAGGAGGCACTAGCCATAATTTCGGGTATTAAACGCTTCCATGAATACCTGTATGGCCGATCATTTTCTATCATCACCGATCACAAACCCCTACTAGGTATCCTGGCGGGTGACAAACCCACTCCCCACATTTTATCACCCAGAATGACAAGATGGTCAGAATTCCTGGCCGCTTACAATTACACCCTGTCTTACCGCCCGGGTCCGACCATCACGCACGCCGATGCTTTAGGTCGTTGCCCGTTACCAGACTCTGATCCTGAACCAAACCCCTGCACTTCAACCTTTTTGATTGAGACCCTGCCCGACCTCCCGATGACAGCAGCAGACATCGCGCACGAAACCTCTAACGACCACCTACTGCATACTGTGAGTAGGTGGATCATAAAGGGTTGGCCTGACTCTGAGTTACAAGAACAGCACAGACCGTTTAAACAGAGACAAATGGAACTGTCAGTACTAAAAGGCTGTGTACTATGGGGGGATCGAGTGGTCATTCCACAAAAACTGCGAAATCCCATATTGAAACTATTGCATGAGGGACACCCCGGGGTGGTAAAGATGAAAAGTCTAGCTAGAAGTTATGTATGGTGGCCTGGGTTGGACAAGGATGTTACCGACTGGGTCGCGGGTTGCCAGCCCTGCCAGACTTCCCGGCCCTCACCACCAAAGGCACCAGCCACTGAGTGGGATCTACCTAGGGGCCCTTGGTCTAGAGTCCACATAGATTTTGCAGGTCCGACTAAGGGACATACCTTCTTGATTCTGGTAGACGCTTATTCCAACTGGTTAGAAGTGAGCATCATGAAATCAACCTCTTCTGAAGCTGTCATCCGACAGCTCAGTCACTGGTTTGCCACCCACGGTTTACCAGACGTCCTGGTATCTGACAACGGCCCTCAATTCACGGCTACAGAATTTGAGGGCTACCTAGCAAGTTTGGGCATACGCCATGCCTTAACCGCGCCGGCACATCCGGCAGCGAATGGACGGGCCGAGCGCATGGTCCGGTTTACCAAGGAGTCCCTTCTTAAGTTAGACCAGGGCCCTATACAAACACGCATCGACAAATTATTGTTCCTCCAACACACTACACCTAGTAGCACTACTAACAAAACTCCTGCTGAATTACTTATGGGGAGAAAACTACGTTCCCCTCTCGATAGACTACACCCCACCTACTCTACAGAGAAACCCCTAGATTCTTCAACCAAAGTCCGAACATTCCGAATTGGGGATTTAGTTTACGCTAAAAACCTGGTAGGGCACCCCTTATGGGTGCCAGCCACCATCACACATCTAACCGGACCCCGTTCTTACCGGCTTACCACCGCTGATGGCAAATGCTGGAAGCGACACATAGACCAACTTCGAACTCGCACCCATCCCAGACCTGGCGATTTTCCTGGGGGGGAAGGGGAACAACCACCAAGCAGTCTGGATAAGGGAAGCCCACTAACAAACAATGACGCCCTAACTCACACACACACACCCTCAACTCTAGCTCCGGTCGGGTCGCGCTGCTACGCACCTGATCCTGAAGAACGTCCCACTGAAACATCTGACAGGGTCGTCGATAATCCAGGCCGAGCAGGGAGCGGCATGGCCACGTCAACTAGCCCAGCTAGGCCCGTTGGTAGTGACGCAGCCGGCTCGACCTGCTCGAAGTTTCCAGGGCCGGAGGCGAGAGGAGCAACAGATCCTTCCGCACCAGCCGATGGTAACGACGCAACTGAACCGCGCAGGTCCAGTCGGACTCACAGGAACCCCGCCTATCTACGTGATTACGTAACATAGGCGCGGCTCCTGATTGGTCAGACTGGACCAAGGAGGGAGGGGTGTTCTGGATTGGTTAATATTTGAAATACTTACTGTTCATTGGTCTACATTCCGGCGGGAGATCCTCGCGCCGTCATTGGTTGGCTTAGGCGCGGGAGCCCTTTAAAAGAAGGGCTGCCGCGCCGCCGAGTCAGTCGGTGTCCTGAAAATAAACAAAAAGACTGAATCACTATACGTGTGTGCCTCTTCATTGCCGCTCTAAACAGTTACCCAAAAGCAGGCAGGCAGATTGAGTTGCTTGCAGAATCACAGATTCACTCACAGATCTACCATTCTGCAATCTGCGGCCTGAGTCTGCACTGAAAAATAGAAGCTTCAGTTCTAAGGAAAGTTCAGCTCTGCTCTCAGGCCATTTCTCATCCCCCCCCCCCCAACCCCCTGAATACCACCCCTGACTGGGCCTCAGGGAAGCTTCCTGGGCGAAGGCAAAGCAATACAACAGCGATTTAGATTAGCTAGAAAGCAAGAAATCCAATGATTCCCTACTTTCTAGCTAATCTAAATCACCAGGCACAGCTGATAGTTGGACCAGCTGATCGTTGTGGGGGAAAGGAAAAATAGGAACTTACCAAAAATAAGGCGAAGGCACAACGCAGGCAAGTTGAAAGGCGTGCATGCCAGGTAAGGAGTGACTGGGTGGGTGGGGAGGGGAGGGGCCATCCAGTGGTGTGATTTGCCAGTTCTCCAAACTGTGCAGAATCGTAACAACTGGTTCTATAGAACCAGTCCATAGCGGTAGAATCCCACCCCTGCATATACCCACGTAGAGAATGTGGGCATAGAGAATTTAGAGAATGTTTTACATACTACAAATGTTTTTTGGTTCTATAAAGTTTTTTGCTTTATTGATCCATTAGATTTTGCTCTTCAAATTTTATCAGGAAACATGCTCAAAAGACCAATGGTTATTAGAAGGTTAAATAGTGGCAAAATAGAATAATCTTTCTTAGTGAATGAATAACTTCAGAACAATACCTTCCTTTGCTCCCAACAAGGTATTTTTAGTTTGTGATAGGTCAATCTCCTTACCATTATTCTTTCTGACGTTGAAATATTTGCCAACATCAGAACTTTAGTGGTTACTTGATAAAACCATTTAGAGATTTCTATTTTTCTGCCAAATTGATTTGAACTTTCAATTTAAATAGATTGCTCTAAAAATTGTCCAGTGATCATTTAAAAGCTATTAAACCATTTGGAATTATTTTAAAAGGTCTTTTACCTGAATTATCAGAATTCAATGACATTTTAATAAACTTTACAAAAGATGACCAGATTGATTCTGGGATCCTCAAGCTTTTTACAGTGGTCCATTTTGCTTATAATTCTGCCAAATGTCCTATTTGAACTACATAGCTTGTTTTTTCATAGCATCCTGTCCAAGGACAACTTAATGCTATTATATATTACATGAAGCAGTACAGAGCAGTTACAGTGCAAGCTGCTAGATGCTGTAAATCATGTCCAAGCTTCCTGTCACACATGATTAACTCCCTGAGTCTAATCTTTAAAATGATCTAAGAATATTTGCATTGTGCTACACTAGCAAGTTCAGTGTTGTTGGTTGTCAGCAGCATGAGAGAATAGCTGTGTTTTCAGGTTTCACTGGACAAGAACTTACAGGATATACTCATCACATTTAGCTCACAGTTGAATGGCAGTGTGCTTTCCTGAGATGGCTTGGATTCCACTTTCTTGTACAAAAAAAACCCATGCATGATCCCCTGAAGATAAGAAAAGGTACTAGTTATCTGTCATTCACAGCAATGTCTTTTCATTAAAGATTTCTTAATGGGAAAATGCTGTAATAATTAAACAGAAAAGGAACAAGTATTTTATATAGGAAAGGCATCTCCTGCTTCTTTTCTTATCTAACTTTATTTATTTACTCTATCTATATTCTGGTTTTCATTCCCCCACCCAGCTTCCATTTTCCCCTCACAACAACTCTGTGAGAAAGATTCAGCTTTTATGCCGAAGGATGAACTTGATGTTGGACCTCCCTAATTGGAATCAGTACTTAACCATCTACCTGTACATTGTATGTAGCTGATGTTTTAAAAAATTAATAACAATAGCAAGAGAGTTGAACTGTGTAGACTGAGATCTGCTTGAAATACATGACAGGAACATTATATGTTCCATTACATTATCTGAAGCAAAAAGAGGCTTCAGCTATGCACTGTGGAACATGGAGCAAAAGTCCTTCCCCAACTACTATTAGGCCCCAACTACTATTACTTTGCCTTCGATTATCAATCCACTTGTGCTAAAACCTGTAGTAGTACTGCAGGAGAATTGTTTGTACAGTTTAACATCAAAGCATCTCAAGACTAGCAGAGTGCATTAATTATTGGAAGCCTGCCCAGGTCAAAATGTTAAAGAAAAAAATTGTGTAAAAATTTAAATGTGTGGTTTATCCATATATTTGTTATCACATACATGACAGGTCCTCCAGGGACAGCTGAGAGAGACCCACTCCTGTCTTCTGGCTGCCCATAGCCATTTTTTCTGGAACAAAATTAAGATTAGTAAATGGCAAGTCTCAACTACAGCTGGAATATCTTCAGGAAATGTATTCTTTAACCTGTATGTTAAAGAACAGGGTTGTTGGTTTTTTAGTTTTAGATAGATATAAAGAAAAGTTCCATTATTCATTAGTATTCATTTCCCATAAGTAACCAAGTAGATTTTCTAAAAGTAGGACCAATGTTAGCATTCATTACAGGGTGGGAATGTTAGAAAATCTGAAGTCTTCATCTACTTTTAAAGTAGTTTTTTTTTTTAAATGTAGTGCCATCAAGAAAAGTGCTGGCCCAGTCAGCCACAGCCACTGTCATTGCATTAATCTACCTGCCCCTCCTACATTACACAGCACTTATGTCATTCAAACCACACTCTATGTGAGAAGTGCTTTTCTGTCCTGGATCAAGCTTGCCAAATTGTGCTTGTTCTTTCTTGCTTATAATGTTTGCTAATATCATTTCAAAGTAAGCCCCTGTTCTGATTGTATCTAGAATGCATGACATCAAATTACATGTTTGTTAAAAAAAAAAACTTTAAAGTTAATTGGGAGAAGTCCGTTTTTGTAGTTGCTATCCAAGAAAACACTGCACCATGAACCCCATCTCTATTAACAGAATGCCTTTAACCTAAAGGAGAATGGGAACCTGCAAAAAGAAAAAAGTGAAGCAAAAACATTCTTAATGAACATACGAAGGAGGAAAGCACTGCTTCTATATATGGTCAAGTGGTTGCCTACCACTATATCATCTAAACAAGATGCAGCGAAATCAACCTGTTAATAAGCACAATTTGTTTGATATTATAACTTTGAACAAATTTGGACAGTAATCAATCTAAACTTTCTGGAGGCAGCTTGATTTAATATGCAGATTTTATACATGGCATATAAATTGAAGAATGCACCTGTTAGAATAAGCAAACTCCCAAATTTAAATCTAATAGCATTCACAGGACTGTTACATTCATAACAGTTCAGGTTCCTATGGTTCTGTTTTGTGAATGTAATATTGCTTTATACTATCAAGTATTGTATTCGTGTGCTTGATAACAACCAGCAATTCCTGCTAGGTTTAGTGCTAATCAAATGAGATTTGGCCAAAATTGAGCAGTTTAGTCATTGTACTTGAGGCTTGAGCCACATGTTTCTAATTACTTGCATTTTGGGCAATGGAAACATATACCTATTGAATGTTATTGTTTTATGAAGTTTTATTTGTTTTAAAAATCACTAATTCTTGCCATCAATCTTATAATCTGTATTGTCTGGTGATTTGAATATTATTAATCAGTGATGTCATGTATTTTATCAAATACATGTGATTGCAATTTTAGAGTCTATATCTTGGGTGTGAGTTTTTTGCGTATAAAACTACACACAGAAAAAAGTATGTTGTTATGATGTATACTTTTAACTCAGCCTTCCATCATTCGATAAAATGAGGACCCAGATTATTGGGAACAATATGCTGATATTTAACACTGCCCAGAGAGTGCTGTAAAACACTAAGGGGTGATGTATAAGTCTGCTATTGCTTTTGTACCACTACCACAACTATTACCTCAACTACAATCATAATTGCAACCAAAAATAACCACCAAACCACAACCATAAATAATTACTATCCCATCAAATAATTCCACAAATGATATCCCCTTACTATCATGGAACGTGATCAGAAACATCCAAATGCCATCTTATTTGATCTTGAAGACACCAACGAATCAGACGACATCACCAAAGTTCGCAATATCATAAGCAATTCAAATACAACAAACATCTCTCCTGAAGATATCACTGAAATAATTGAATGGCCCTGAATTCAAATACAATGATGGCTCGGTGGGCCAAAATTTTGTAGACTTGATGCAAATATGAGTCCAGCAAATGCATATTCATTCATACAATAAACACCATTGCAAAAACCAATCCCAACCACAAAAAACTTCGCTCAAGACCAGACTTATCCATACTGCAAAGAATCCGCTCCCGTGAACTCTGCAATGAACTCAAAAGACATCTAGACAATGGAGAGAAGGATCTGTACATTGACTACCATGCTGACTGTATCAAAAGTAAGTCAAACAACCCACAACTCCACATCCAACCCTACCTCATCCAACCCACCATCACTCAAAACTAGGTATGCACGCCCCTAACTACCTCAATTCCAATTACAACTGGCCTTAAATGCAAGCTACTCAATGCAAGAAGCCTTGTGAATAAAATACCTGAATTTCTCCTCTTATTAAATGTAGCTAAATTCGACATCATATTTGTCTGTGAAACATGGCTCAATGCATCTCTCCCTGACTCCATTACCACAGTAAGAGACTATCATGTTTACCGATCAGATCATGAAATCCATAGAGGAAGTGGTGTTGCTATCTTCTATAAAAAGTCCTTACATCTAAAAAAACATTCAAGTTACCCAGGAGCTTGCTCTTCCTGAGACTATCGTCCGTGAACTGTCTTTAAATATCACATTTCAATTCTTACTATGTTACAGAGCCCCTGATTATGACATCGAACATGTAAACAAGCTAAATTCACTACTAACATAGGCAACATCCTGCCCACACACTTTTATCTTTCTTGGTGACTTCAATCTACCTCACATTAACTGGACCCTAAATGAATGTAAAACTGAACCCATACATGCAACCTTCTACAATGCAGTAACAAACCTGGGACTGGAACAACTAGTAACCAACAATACTAGACTTAACAAATGCCTCAATCTCATCTTCTGCAATAGTTTGAATTCAATTTATGGAATACAAATTAAAGAACCCTTTTCCAACAGTGACCACAGCATGATTGATTTTTTTCTCAACATACATCCACATAAAAATCAACACAACGATGTGATCCCCAATTATAACTTCAAAAAAGGCAACTATGATCTTATACACAACGATCTCTCATCCCTTGATTGGCAATTTCTATTCACTGGATGCAATACTGTTGAAGACCATTACAACATATTTTTACTTGAAGTCAAAAGAGTCATCAAACTATATGTACCAATAACAACTCCAAAAAACAGAAAAAACAGATTACCCATAACAATAAGGAAGCTTCAATCCAAAAAGAGATCACTTTGGCGGAAAAACAAATATGGGCACATTGCCAACTTCAAAAGCCGATACAAAAATTTATGCCATCAGATAAAGACTGAATGCACCAATTATCACATTAAACAAAAGGAAAACCTTCTACGCACCAATTCCACCTGCACTTTCTACAATTTTGTCAACAACAAACTAAAAGACTCAAGGTCCATCCCACCCCTGAAAGGACCTAATCGTAAAGACTGCAACGATGACACCATTAAAGCCAACCTCTTTAACATTCTTTGGCTCAGTATTTGTAAACAGCAATGGATCATGCCCAGTATTTCCTAGTCGAACCACAGAGAACTACAATGATCTAATACATATTGATTTTACAGAAGACAATGTTAAAAAAGCACTATGCAATCTAAAATTATCTCTATCTATTGGACTGGATGGAATATGTGCCTACTTCTTAAAAAAGCTATCCACTGTAGCCAAACCTCTAAGCATAATCTTTGAAAAAATTTTCAGGACCAACTCCTTGCCAAAACTATGATCACAAGCCACGATGATCCCCATCTTCAAAAAGGGAGACCCCAGCCTAGTTGAAAATTACAGACCAATCTCTTTATGCTGCATCACCTGTAAAGTCATGGAATCAATTATTAACCAATCGATTATCCTCCACTTAGAGACAAACAACCTACTCTCTAATAAACAATTTGGTTTCAGCAAAAAACTATCCTGTAATCTGCAACTCTTACACTGCAAAAACATATGCACTACACAATCGATCAGGGCAAAGCAATAGATGCAATCTACATAGACTTCTGTAAAGCCTTTGATTCAGTGGTACACGACAAACTACTCCTAAAACTAAAATCTTATGGTATCTCTGGACAACTGCATAACTGGATTTCTGTCAAACAGACAATAAATGGTCAAAATCAGGAGTGTCCTATCAAATTCTGTACTGTCAACAGTGGTGTCCCCCAAGGCAGTGTTCTAGGACCAACTCTTTTCATACTCTACATAAATGACCTCTGTGATCATATTAAGAGCAATTGCATTCTCTTCGCTGATGATGTAAAGCTATTCAACACCACAGACAATACTGCTACCCTTCAAAAAGACCTCAACTATGTATCAGAATGGTCAAACAAATAGCAACTTCATATCTCAACAAATAAATGCATTGTCTTACATATTGGCAAAAAAAATCAGAAAATAAAATACAAGCTGAATAGTCAAGACCTTGTTGATGACCCAAACTCTGTCAAGGATCTTGGAGTACTCATCTCTAATGATCTAAGTGCTAGAGCCCACTGTAACTACATAGCAAAAAAGGCGTTAAGAGTTGTTAACCTAATCTTACGTAGCTTTTTCTCTGGTAATATTACACTACTAACTAGAGCATACAAAACATTCGCTAGACCAATACTCAAATACAGCTCATCAGTCTGGAACCCACATTACGTATCTGATATTAACACAATTGAGAAAGTCCAGAAATATTTCACAAGAAGAGTTCTCCACTCCTCTACTCGTTGCAAAATACCTTATGCCACCAGACTTGAAATTCTAGACCTAGAAAACCTAGAACTATGCCACCTTCAGTCCAATCTAAGTATAGTATATAAAATCATACATTGCAATGTCCTACCTGTCAATGAATACTTTAGCTTCAACCATAACAACACAAGAGCACACAATAGATACAAACTCAAGGTTAATCGCACCAAACTTGATTGCAGGAAATATGACTTCAGCAACAGAGTGATCAATGTCTGGAATACTCTACCTGACTCTGTGGTTTCTTCCCAAAATCCCAAAAACTTTAACTTTAGACTGTCTACTATTGATCTCCCCCTTTCCTAAGAGGTCTGTAGGGGGCATGCATAAGCACACAAATATGCCTACTGTCCCTGTCCTATTGTTTCTTTTATTTTTCTTATATGTATCCATGTATTCATAACTATGTTTTTAGATATACCTATTATCTTGTAAGCAATTGTCAAACCAAATAAAATAAAAATAAATAAATTGTTATTTGAGGGACTGCCTCTCCCAAATTATATTTACCCATCCTGTCAGATCCAACAGAAGTAGCATATTGCTGGTACAATCTGCTAGGGACTTACATTTAGTGGGTTCCAGAAAAAGTTCCTTCTCTGCCCTGATGCTCACCTTATGGAATATTGTCCCTTCCAAAAAGATGTTAGCTCTATACTTGTTGATCTTCCCTCAGGACCTGGTTATGCCATCAGTCCTGATAATCAGGTAGTCCCAGAGGACTGGTGAAATTTTCAGGTGGCTTCATTAATGGTGTTAACTTCTATTTTCCCTTAAGCTCTGTGAATTTTAAAATTTTATATGCTTATTGTTTTATCATTTTGCTGCCCAGTCACTTTTCATGGGATGGGCAGCCATATAAATTCAATAAATAAACAATTTTGTGAGGAAGTTGTCATTTACCAGAAGGGAAACTTATTTGTCTAATGGCAAATAAAGGTATATTCCTAACAAAATGTTAAATACTTTTTTTATTCTAGGCCAGAGTTAGGTCCAGGCTAATTTTAATAAACATGGTGAGTTCAGTGGTGGGATTCAAATTTTTTTTACTACCAGTTCTGTGTGCGTGGCTTGGTGGGCGTGGCATGGCTTGGTGGGCATGGCAGGGGAAGGATACTATAAAAATCTCCATCCCCACCCTACTCCTGGGGAAAGGTTATCACCAGTTCTCCAAACTACTCAAATTTTCTGCTACCAGTTCTCCAGAACTGGTTAGAACCTGCTGAATACCACCTCTGGGTGAGTTAATCTGTTGTTAATCTAATCACTGCTTCTTCATAAATGATCAGCCACCCATTATGCAATGTTGCATCAGGGTGCAGGATATTTTAAAATTACAAGTGACATAATTTTTGAATAAGCTCAAAATCTTATGACATTTTGAAGATCTCACCATCATGGTCTCAGGAAAGAGCACCAAGGTTTCACAAGATTTGATACTCTAATAAAGTGTTTTCTTTTAAAAGGAAAACACATACAATTTTCATCCTGAGGTTCTGAGAAAGCACACATTTTGGCATCTGTCATCAAAAGACAAGCTGCTGGTTTCCGCTATCAGTTTTTGAACCAGATATCTTGAATTGGCAAGAGAGCTCTATAGTATATGTAAATTAATCTAGGATTACCAACTCTGGCTGCATAATCCTAGATGGCACTAGATGGCAGCAGGAAGTTATAAATGTCTTTGTAGTCTTGTTGCCATCTAGTGGATGTCTGCTACATATGCTGAAAAAACTTTTAGTCCCAAATACTCTGATTCCTTAATAGGTAGAATAGAAACTATTTGTTCATAGTTTGCCTTGACCCTTTGTAGGAAGTTAGTACCCACCCCTCTCCTAGGAAAATGAAATACTTTAGGTTATATTTAAAAAGGCAGAATATTTCTCCTAAAAGAGAAGTAGAAACTCAGAAGCAGAAACTCCCTTCAGAAGCAGAAGCTCTTCCCCACCTTTGTTAATAGGTGGGCCATTAAGGCCTAAACCAGAGTATTCTGCCCATCTCACCATCTGGCCTGGGAAGATTGCATCAGCCAGCACTCAGGTGAAGCCATGTGGTCCAGACAAAGCCTATAAAGTTAGCAAAGTCCCCCATTCCTGGGAGTCTGACAGCTAATGGGATTCATTTCTTGCACAGGAACAGGAAACACTAAGGCAGGGCCCAACAGAGGGTATATAACTAAGGGACTCTCAGCATCTCAGCCCTTTCCCTTCTTTTCCTTCATCCAACATCTTTAAGCATGTGATCATCCTTTTCACTTTGGAGCTCCAAGCCATGTGGTCCTGTCCACCATTACACCATCTTTCCAAATAGCCTCCATGTTTCCAGTGTCTTTTTCCCCACTTGGAACTGAACCCAGAAGGATAATTCTTCCAACACCTTCAACTTGATATTTTACTGAACAGGGATGGATCCATGCAGACATGGGTAAGGGGCATGTATAAGCGACCAATGTGCCTACCATCCCTCTTTTAATGTTCTCTTTTATTTGTATCTATTTCATGTATTAATAATCATATTTATACTTCTATATATTATCAAATGCACGCTTGACAAAATAAGTAAATAAAATAAACATTCAATAGATGCAGTTTCATAAGTCACCTAACAGAGAGGTACCTGGTATATTTATGCTTGAGAGATCTCTACACAAGATAGTATTATTGTTTAATTATTAGATTTTTATCCCAGCTTTATTACCTTATAAAGTAAAGTTTTGCCAGGTCAGAATAGTAAACATGCCTAATGCTCCTTCTTCCTCCTTTATTTCCCACAACGACTCTGTGAGATAGACTGGGCTGAGAGAGAGTGATTAGCCCAAAGTCACAAAATTCCACAGGCACAAGGTAATGCAATTATTTGGTCAAGCATCATTCTGATTCCTTCTTTAAAATTGAAGGGAATCTAAAGGTCACACTGCTAATATAAACAAATCTTACTTGTTTTAATTGGCAGCTTCCTTTTCAGGTCAAAAGGATCCCAAAAGTTAAATTGAATTTTTGCTCTGGTGAAGGATGAGACATCAGAAGATGATCTATTCATCTTCATTAGGCAAATGCAGCTTAATCTTTTTTTCCAAATTTGTAGAAGAGGAATTGACAAGCAATTTAACATTCAGAAACATATTTGATTTTTCTTTCCACTGAAGCTCATATGAATCACAACTGAGTGATACATAGCAGGCTGAGGCATGTGTTTCTGAATATGATACCATCTGGCATAGATGATGGATACATCATACACATGCTTTTGTATAATACTATTATTTTAGAACACTATTTCGTACCATTAAAATTTCCATTAACAAATGAGAGAATGTATTCTAAATCCTGCTGCTTTACCAATTCCCTCCCACTAAAAAGATATAATAAAAACAATAATCACAACAGAGAGGCAATTACAATTGTTAAAACTGCAAATTAAACCCAATATTATGAGCAATTCCTACTCAGAATTCCAAGTGCCAGGGCATACTGTATATGAAGAAACTGAGCACAGCCCTTAGAGAAGGAACAAATAGGGAGAAGAACATTTTTGAAACCTAGCATCCTCCAGAATTCCTTTTTTAAAATAAAATTTTATTGAATAATTTTTAACAAGATAAAACAATACAAATATTTAAAAAGAAAATAAGGAAAATAGTGAATAAGTGATCCCAAAGATGCTTTTTTTTTGCAGGAGGCAATTGGACTTTGTTTTTCTTTGAAGACATTTCACTTCTCATCCAAGAAGCTTCTTCAGCTCTGACTGGAGGGTGAGAAATGGAAGGATTTATACTCCTTACAGACAGCTGGTTATTTGCATCCTTTTAGTGGGTTGTTGAAGTACCTGGAGGTTTATCTGTGTTCTCAGGGTCACCCGAGTAGTGCTAATGGTTCCTGCAATCTGCAATCTCTCTGGAAATCCATTCATGCTCACACACAATTCAAAGGGTGAAGCAAAATGTCTTCAAAGAAAACAAGAAAGTCCAGTTGTCTCCTGAAAAAAAAATACTTTTGAGACAACCATGACCTGGATGACTGAGAATCTCTAGAGTGAATAAGTAAGGCAGAAAAACACTTAGAAAAGACAAAGAAAAGAAAAGGGGAGAAAGAAAAGATTATAAAGAAGCGGCTTCCAATCATTTTAACAATGGTTATAAATGCATTTATATTTTACCCTTTCTCTCTAAAGTTACATCATAACTTCCTTCTTGCCATAAACTACACTTTCTAATCTCCAAATCCACAAATTACAAGTTCATTTTTTTGTTTTTCAAAAGAAGTTCCTAAGGGGTTTCCTGTCCCTGATAAATGTTGTTGTTCTTTCTCTAGTCAATTTTGCTATATCTGCTAGTTTCTGTCATCTTCACTAACTGTTCCTCCACCCTGGATATGTCAGAACCTTTCCATTTTTGTGCATATATTAGATTTGCAGCATCCTCCGGAATTCATATATAGCTGATGCTACGTTCTTTTATGACTAATTTACATCCTTTGGTTTATGGCCTCATCATGTAAATTATCTTCAGTGACTTCTCCATAATACCAAAGTACATTATCTTTCCATCCTTCTTTTTCTTCTTCTCCTCATTTCTAGCTTTCCCTCATTGAATTTTTAATATTTCTCCAGTTCTCACAACAGTGCTGAACAATTACTATTACAGAAACCCAATTCTATTGATATTTTTTCATTACCTTCCCCTGAAAGAAAGCATGCAGAAATCTGGAGATGGGTCTTCATCAAGTTCCCAACGACGAAAAGAAAAGTAGTACAGACTTACCAAAGGAAAAAAAAGGTATGTGTTGGTTATTGGTGACTCACTTCTCAGAGGAACAGAATAATCAGTTGGTAGATCAGACAATATATTGAGTGGAGTATGCTGTCTCCTAGATGCAAAGATCAAAGATGTGACAGAGAGACTTACCAAAATAGGCCCATCAATTATTATCTCTTTCTTCTGTTTCATGTTGGGACAAATAATAACAAAGAGCCTCAAAACAGTATCAGGAGCAACAAGGCTCACAGAAGTAGTTTTTTTTCATCTGTACTTCTGATGGAAGGTCAACAACCAGTGAAGGAATGGAGGGTTTTAGAAGTAAACAGCTGGCTCAAGGGATGTTGTTGTTGAGATAACTTTGGATTTCTTCTGTTTATATTACCTACAAGAAGAGCTTTGGGCAAGTGATGGGATAGTAATACAATGACTTTTTTATGACTGAAAGGTGTAAATGAAATGGGTTTAATTCAAGTTCTGGCTTTGAAGTTCATCTTTTCGTCTGGACTTTAGTTTTTTCTGATAACATAAAATCATCAGCTATGGGTGTCTTACATTGTATGCTTCAGTAAGAAGAATCAATGGTCAATTTGATTATGTCTCTAAATTGATGATACTGTTACATTATTGATAATTGGTTTAAAATATGTTGTGGGTGTGCTGTCCCAGTCAGTCTATGGGAATTGGATAGTTACTTAGGAATTATGAGCTGTCCCCTTAAGAGAATGCATCATGGTAAATATAGTTAAAGGCATTCTGGGAAATGTAGTTCATGTCACGTGGCCACATCTGTAATCCTGATTGTCACTAAATTGACCCTCGATGAGTTGGGGGAGTTTCCCTCACTTTTGCCTGAACTCACTAACTAATAGCAGCTTCTTTCTATCGCTATGAGATGGGTTAGGACAGGGGTAGGGAACCTTGGCTCTTTTATCACTTATGGACTTCAACTCCCAGAATTCCTGAGTGAGCCATAAAAGGTTCCCCATCCCTGGCCTACTGGTTTTTCAGTTGTGGGGGAAATCAATTTTTGACTGGAATGGGACTGTTTAATATACAAATGTAGGACATATTCTTTATATATTCTTTATATGTCCTACATTTGTATATCAAACAATCCCATTCCAGTCAAAAATTGATTTCCCCCACAACTGAAAAACCAGTAGGCCAGGGATGGGGAACCTTTTATGGCTCACTCAGGGATTCTGGGAGTTGAAGTCCATAAGTGATAAAAGAGCCAAGGTTCCCTACCCCTGGGTTAGGAGATAACCATCTTTTACCTACAAGGCAGAGATATACAAAGGATTGGTCATTAAAGAAGAACTTCATCACAAATGTGAGTTATGAGGATATCTGATGAATCAATAAATGTACTTTGTTATGGACGTCTTGTTGAGTTTATCTATCTGCATCTGCACAGCTACAAATCCACTACTGTGCAAGATACAGAAAAGTGGGTGTTACTGTTTTGCTTGCACTGGCCCTTAAGGTCTAAGTGCATAGCATATAAAATACTGGTATTACTGCTACTATAATAGGCAATACTTTGCCTGTCATTAGTGATTTACAGACATGTAGGCAGGACATGACTGTCTTCCCCAAATCACAAAAATACCTACATGAGAAAAAGAGAAGAGCAGAATACATAAGCAGAACTGCTTAATGAAGCAAAATAACTGAGCACTTCAATAGAAGAAGAAAAAGAAGAACTTTATTGTCATTGTACAATGAAACTGTGGATGCACCCCAGCAACTGTTTGCAATACAATAAAACCAAAGCACTTAAAAATAAAGATAAGAAAAATAGAGTACCCACGTCTCCATTTGCAGTTTGAGATGCAATGAGATGCTCAGTTTGACAATTTAGGCCTTAAGAATGTTTGTCTCTCTATGAATGTTTGTCAGGTTTTTACTCCTGGTGACCACCTGGAGAACACCCTGAAGTCCCCTTAGCAAGATTATCAGAAGTGGCCTAAAGCAGAATTAGAATTCAGTCTCATAGCTTCTAGCTTGATGCCCTAAATCACTACACACCAAACTGATTTGCTAAGGTCTTAAGAACCAGCATCAAGTAAAAAAGAGTAACATTTTGTAGTAATAAGTTCTCTTCTGTTAACTGGGGAGGGATATTCTTCAAGGGGGCTTAGAGAAAAGTTGCTCCTTTAGTGACAAACACTGACTGACTACCCATTATTGGGATATTGATTTGGGCTAAGGAGAAATCTGTATTTAAACTGTATCAAACACTTCCAGCCTCAGTTAACTTTCAGTCATTATTTTATAGTAATAGCAGTGTAGTCAACAGTATTTCCACAATC
The DNA here is from genome assembly GCA_023653725.1 of Bungarus multicinctus. Classification (NCBI taxonomy): domain Eukaryota; kingdom Metazoa; phylum Chordata; class Lepidosauria; order Squamata; family Elapidae; genus Bungarus; species Bungarus multicinctus. The sequence goes on from CM042838.1 coordinate 8,028,112, forward strand.
TTTACTCTGATCATAATTTATTATAACTCATAAATATAAAATAATTATACCTGTAAATATATACAGCCTTAGAAAGGGGGGAAGGGGGTTCGGGCTCCAGATTCTTTGACAGAGTGATTGGGAGAAATTAATATACTGTAGAAACTACTGCATGGTATTAGAGTAGTGTAATGGTGCTGTGAGCCCTCTGCTGGTAATTTCTGTTCATATAAGGCACGACAAATTTATATAGATAGATAAGGGGAGGGGGGGGGAAGAGAGGGAATTGTGTGAATGTGTGTGTATATAAAATAATCGTGCAGTCTTCATTCTAACTTACTCTATTTCTTATCAACTCAGTTCCTTGTCTCACATCTTCACATAAACATGTAAATGCTTGTGCTCATTCTATTCATAAAATGCATCATTATATTATTTATGAACTTTTTGAACAATTACCATACATATCTCTAACAAAAAAAGGATAAGTGTAAGGATAAAAATAGTATAATTTAGTATGAGTACTAAAATATACATATTTCTTCTAATGCATTTGATTATCAGCAGCTTTGTTCACAGCAGTATTAAACCAGGGCTTCAAATCTTTGCTTCCATTCTTCTTTTCTATTGCTAAGTCCTTCTAATTAACTAGGGACTAAGAGGAGACTTTGTTTCGCTGCTTTGTAACCCAATTTTTAACTTTGTAGAAATGGTGGTAGACTTTAGGAAAAACTCTCCCATGCTACCACCTCTTACAATACTGGACAACACAGTATCAACAGTAGAGAACTTCAAATTTCTAGGTTCTATCATATCACAAGACCTAAAATGGACTCCTAACATCAAAAACATCATCAAAAAAGCACAACAAAGAATGTTCTTTCTGCACCAATTCAGAAAGCTCAAACTGCCCAAGGAGCTGCTGATGCAGTTCTACAGAGGAATTACGGAGTCTGTCATCTGCACCTCTATAACTGTCTGGTTTGGTTCTGCAACCCAACAGGACAGACACAGACTTCAGAAAGTAATTAGGCATGGAAGAGAGGTTATACTGCATTGAGGCACTCCATCTCATTTCATCACACGCAGTTCTTCAACACCACAACTTGATAGGGGTTTAACTCACCATTTGATGTAGCTGTAGACCAGGGATCTCCAAGCTTGACAACTATATGACTTGTGGATGTCCACAAGTCTTACAGCTGCCACGTTTGGAGACCTCTGCTGTAGACCATCATTCTAGAACACAAGATCCATGATCATAAATGGCAAATTGGTCACAAGCACAGATGAAGGATGGGCTCTGAGAATAACCTTGGGAGACAAGAAGAGTCACAGTCAGAGCAATGGTTTGATGAGAGAAATCTTAGCTCACAAAAGGACTGGGGGTGGAAAAAATGTCCCAGAAGGGACCTTCCCTAGTTCTGTAGAAAATAAAGGCAGAGGAGTGGGGAAATACTTTCAGACTTGCAAGATACTGTAACCTTACAATAAAGATAATGTCAGTATTCATGATTTTAATTTCCTGTCTGGACTATATCAAAAGGCTGACAAAATTGCACCATAGGGTATGCTTCACTCATGCCACTTTCTGTAGCTGCAATCTGTTAATTGGACAGTTTGATAGAGTGGCTAAACCTGCCATTTTAAACAACCATTTACATTTCTCCATCCTACATCATTCTACATTGGGAAAATTATTTTTTTTCTATTACCAGATAGGAGGAGAAACAAAGTCAGGGAATCAGCAGGCCCATAATTTGCCCTGCAATAAGTACATAAAAATTTAATAACAAAATGGATGTAAACCTCAAAAAAGTAATTACGGTGGAACAATGGGAAAAATTATGGGGAAAAATCAATAAAATTTACTCCAAGCTATAATTTGAGGGAAAGTTGGTTCAAAATGTTGTACAGATGATATATACAGTAATTCCATCAATGATTACCAAGATGGACACATTATATAATAATAAATGTTGGAAATTGCAAATTAACAAAGAACATTTACTCACATTTAATAATAATGTAAAAAAAACCTCAAAGGAATTACTATTGGAAGGAACTACACTGAAGTATTCAGAATTTTTAAACTAAAACCTGAATTCAAACCACAAATATTTTTATTAAGAATAATTCTAGGCAGCAAAATAATTCTAGGCAACCAAAAGTATTACAATGTACTAAGGATACATGCTGACAGAAGCACTAACAAATCTGATGCATATTGGAAAAGGAAAACTTTGCCAACAATACAAGAGTGGGAGACTACAATTTAGGAATATGCAGCAAAACTGACTGCATACAATCATAACAGAAGTTTAATCAAGTTTAAGGAAGAATTGCTCTATTATATTTGATACATTATACAAGGCAAATTTAGATATTGGGAATATGTGTTTTAGGGAAATAGTTAAGAGACTCATTAAAAACAACAGAAGAAGCAAATAGATATAAGCAATAATCTTCAGTGTTTAATGTTAAAGCTAGTGTTTAAGTAATAGTAGTTGGGGGAAATGGAAGGGATGAAAAGGGAATAATGTATTGTTTCTCTTTACAATATTTTTTTCTTAATTTTATTTTTTATCCTGCTTTTTGTATCTTTATTCTTGTGTGACTTCTGGCTAAACAACATTTAGGGAAAAAAATCAACAGAAATTAACATGTTTGTGTTCCTACATTAAAACATAAAGAGACCCTGTTCATAATGAATCATAAAACTTCTAAATAATTTTTAAAAGAACATATTGCCACAACATGTCAAAATAGTTGAATTGTGTTATCATAGAATAGATCAAAGCAAAATATAGAACAAAAATGGCCAAGTCTGTTATAGTGGTATATGCTGCGTATTATGCAATGTTGCTTGATGCCTCTGGGCTACAACATGGTGTACCAAATTTGAATTCTACAAGAAGATCAATTTGAGTAAAAGACTAAGAGTTATGGTCAGGGGTGGGCACCAAAAATTTTAACAATGGGTTCTCTGCCTGGTTGCTGGATGGGCATGGCCATAGTGGGCATGGCCTAGTCAGCCTCCTGCACCACAGCGGGTGTGTGTGTGTGTTTGCCCTCCCTGGGCTCCAGAAGCTTTCCTCGAGCCTCCGGGAGGGTGAAAATGGCCTTCCCAGGCTCCAGACACTCTCTGGAAGCTGAAAACGGACCAGTTTCTGGCCTTCCCAAACTTCTGGGAGGACTGTTTTTTGCCCTCTCCAAGCCTCTGCGGGTGCCCTGCATTTACCTGCATCCAAAACGGGCTGCGTGGGGACTCCTGGGAGGGGCAGGGTGGGCAAGGCCAGCCAGGAGTGGGATTTGGGGGTTCTCTGAACTGTGGAGAATCTTAGCTAGAGCAGGGGTCACCAACCTTTTCGACCTCAGGGACCACCAAACTCATACTTTTAAATCCCGAGGACCACTAATACGAATTAAAAAAAAAGATAATATATTTAATATAAAAATTTTATTTTTTATATTAAATATAAATTTAATGTTAAAAAAATAATGTATGTATGTATGTATGCTAATTTAATTATAACAAAATCGTAAATGCTTAATCATAACTGTGGGGAAGAGTGAAGGGAAAGGAGGGGCCTCTCTTATCTTTTGGGGGTGAAAGAGGGAGGATTTTAGAAGCCACATGGTCCCTGGAGGCTGGGAAGATCTGGATGGGGAGGAACCGGCTCCCCCTCAAACAGAAGAAAAGCAGAGCCATCTCATACCTCCCCCAAGTCAGACGAAACCTCTCCCTCCTTTGCCAGGTGTGGCTGCCTGGAGTTGAGGGAAGGACAGAGGGACGGGCTGGAAGTGCCGACGAAGACGGGTTCCTAATAACCAGGCAACATCCCCCCCACTTCGGCCTCCACATAAGAGGACTCTCCGAGGCTCAGCTCCAGGTTTCTCCCGCTGCTTCCACGCAGAGAAGGATCCCTCCCTATATGGAGGCTGAAAGAGGGGGGATGTTGAGCCCAGAAAAGCTGGAGCTCTCACCTGCAGAAACAGGCTGGTTATTAGGAGACGTCTTCCTCGACACTCTTTTGGTCTGTGTGTATTTGGTCTCCCCCCTCCCCATGCCAAAGGAAAGCCAGCCGGGCTTCTCCTTCCCTCCTACCCTTCTCCCTGCTCCCTTCCCATCACTCAATCCTACTTCAGGACGGAGGAGAGCATGCTGGAAACGTGTGTTGGCATTTGCAACACACTTTTCTCTGACACTTGCCTGCAATTCTTCCTGTTCCTCCAGGCCTAGCTTGCTGAGGGGGGAGAGCAGCCCTGACATCTCTGCTGCCCCCCCCAGGAAACGAAAGAAATCAGAAACAGCTCTTGCTGGGGTGAAAGAGCAGAGATGGGAAGGCACAGGCAGCAGAAAGCAGTGCTTTTCAAAGGCAATAACTTCCATCTTTTCTTGCCTGTGCCTTCCTCGATCTGAGCTCTTTCGCACCAGCAAGAGCTATGTTTCTGCTAGCTTTTCCAGTGCTTTCCCCAGGCAGTGATGGCTGGGGCCGTGGGGTGGGGGAGCAACAGAGCAGAGTGCCGAGAGGGATGAGGAAACTGACGCCGACACATAGACCTGGCCTGCGAGGGGGTGAGGGTGAGGGGAAAGGATCCTCTGAATTGGTCACCTCCTGCCTCTTGCCTCTGCGCAACGAGGAGGTTGAGCGGCTGCCAGCGATATCCTCAAGGGAATATGTTGCAAGGGGGAGGCGCGACACCCCCCCCGAAGCTTCTCTTCCTCCTTGACAGAAGCACTCACGCGCAAAGCGCTCACCGCTCCTCTGGCCCCGACAGGTCTCTTCCTTCCCGCTGGGGCATGGGAGAGATCACGGCATCAGAGCTCTTCCCGGGTGTTTCCTGGCCTGCGAGGGGAGGGCGCGATCTCCTGCACCCTCCCAGGAACTTCTCTTCCTCCTCACCAGAAGCGGTTATATGCAAAGTGCTCACTGCCCCTCTGGCCCCCGACAAGCCGCCTCCTTCCCGCCGAGCGTGTGAGTGCTTCTGTCGAGGAGGAAGATGGGGTCGAGCCTCCCCTTCGTAACATCTTCAGCTGAGTGCAGTTCCTTCCTACGGTTCAGGAGGTCCACACTCTTCCCGCTGCTGCTAGGCCTCCTCGATGCACTGAGGCAGGAGACAGCAGCCACGACAAGGGAGACTGCAGGATTGCCCCGCCTCCCTGCCTCAGCATGCTGCGGCCCACCAAAATTTTCTCGCGGCCCACCAGTGGGCGATTGCTGAGCTAGAGGATCTCCTGAACCCCTACGAACTCCCAACAGCCCACCCCTGGTTATAGTTATTTCATTTTTTCTCTCAAAATTGTCCAGAGCAACACAGTTATATAGTAAGTAGTCCTTGATTTACAAATATTCATTTAGTGACTGTTCAAAATTACAGTGGCACTGAAAAATGTGACATGACCATTTTTCACATGACTATTGGAACATCCTCATGGCCACATCATCAAAATTTGGGCGCTTGGCAACTGGCATATATTTATGACAGCTGCAGTGTCTCGAGGTCATGCGATCACCTTTTGTAACTTTCTGACAAGCAAAGAAAGGAAAGCCAGTTTCCCTTGGGTATATTACTAACAAGGAAATATTTCTGACAAGGAAAGCCAGTTTCCCTTGGGTATATTACTAACTTCACAACTGCAGTGATTCACTTAAAAACTGTGGCAAGAAAATTCATAAAAGGAGCAAAACTCGCTCAACAACTGTCTTGCCTAGCACTGCAAATTTTGGGCTCAGTTGTGGTTGTAAGTTGAAGTCTACCTGTATGGAAGAAACATTCTGCTTTTGAACCCCAGGAATATGGAAAAAATAAGGAAGGAAAACTTTAAGGATTGTTCTTCCAGAGGTCCTACCATGCAATGCAGGGAGTTAATCCTAGGCTGTAGAGATGCTGTGACATCTGAGTTTATTGATGAAGCCTTGACATATCAACACCTTGTGCAGGTAGTCCTCGACTTACAACAGTTCATTTAGTGACCATTCAAAGTTACAATGGCACTGAAAAATATAACTTATGACCATTTTTCACAGTTATAGCACCCCCAGAATTCAGATGCTTGGCAACTGGTTCATATTTATGACAGTTACAGTGTTCCAGGGTCATGTGTATTTATTTATTTATCTGTATTTATTTATTTATTTATTTATTTATTCTATCATGGTTGTGTAGTATATATCAGGAGTCGCCAACCTTTTGGACCTCAGGGACCACCAACTCATAATTTTAGATCCCAGGGACAACTAACTGGTTCTGTGGGCGTAGCCTAATTTGTGGATGTGGCTTGGTGGTCATGTGACTGGCTGGGCATGGCTTGTATGTAAATATAAATATATAAATATTGAAATTTTTATTTAAAAAAGAGCAACTTTTATCCAAAATCAGGCAAAGCAGAAAGGCAGATTGAGTTGCTCACAGAATCACAGATTCATTCAGAAATCCATCTATCTGCCATTGGCTAGCTCAGTCTGCCACATAAAATTTGCTTGCAAACTCATAAAATTTGCTAGCTAGCAAACTCACAAAATTAACTCACAACACACCATGTATGTAAATATTGAATTTTTTATTTTAAAAAAGCAACTTTTATCCAAAATCAGGCAAAGCAGGCAGATTGAGTTGCTCACAGAATCATTCAGTGATCTATCTATCTACCATCGGCTAGCTCAGTCTCTCAAATTTGCTTGCCATGAGTCTGCACTGAATTTTCTTGCAAACAAACCTTCAATCTTAAGGGAGGTTTGGCTGTGCTTAGCTAGAAAGCAAGAAATCCAACCATTTCCTGCTTCCTAGCTAATCTAAATCTCTCTGTGCAGCAGAACAGATGATGGTCGGAAAAAGGAAAAATAGCAACTTAGCAGACAAGTTTGCTGGGTAAGGAGTGAGTCATGTGGGCTGAGCAGCCTTGTGTTTCTGCGCAGCCTGGATTAATTGCTTTGGGGGTTGGTGCTCTGGGGATGAGATTTGTCTGTGGCCCACCAAAATTTTCTCACGGCCCACCAGTGGGCCACAGCCCACCGGTTGGCGACCGCTGGTATATATTGTAGGCAGTGACTCTTTGAGAACTGTATGCAGTGAAATTTCATTTTAATGTATGCCAATTCAAAGTGACAATAAAGCTGTTCTATTCTGTTCTGACCTTTTGCGACTTTCTGATGAGCAAAGTCAATGGAGAAGCCAGATTCACTTAACAATCTGGTTACTAAGCTATCAGCTACAATGATTCACCTAACAACTGTGGCAAGAAAAGTGGTAAAATGGGGCAAAACTTATTTGACCAATGTCTCACTTAACAACAGAAATTCTGGGCTCAACTTTGGTTGTAAGTTGAGAACTAGCTGTATTTTACATCTTGTCCAGAAAGTTCAGTCCATTGAGCTACTCTGGCTAGGCAGGGAAAGGGCTGTCATTTGGTTTCCTGTTTGTTCTGACAGTTCCCGCCCCCCCCCCCCCCCAAAAAAAAAAAAAAAGCTTCAGAGAGGGAAGGTCCTTCAGATTACTAGCCGAATTATTTTCCCCTCACCACGTAGCCACAACAGGTCTCTAGCTACCCCGGGGTGGGGAGGACTTCTCACTGCGGTGAGCTACAATTTTCACAGCAGACTTGAACCCAAAGTAGCATTTCGCACCTCTCTTAGCAATCTCATGAAGGTGTAACTTGGGGAAGGGAGGAGCAAGCTTGGGACGGCAGTGGGGCTTTCTCCTAGGTCAGTTTAGGTCAAATCCGCCAGCGGGCTGTGGCCTTGAAGAAACCCAGGCGCCGAGCGTGCGGGCGCGCGAAAAAAGCGAGGAGGGGGGGGGGGGAAAGAGCCTCAGAAACTCCGGAGGAAGTAGCGCTGCTAGGCAGCAGAGACTTCGGCAAAGGCCCGAGGAAGGGGGGGGAAACTCCCCTCTTTTCTCCCGCCTCGCGCGCTCTCCTCCGCCCCCTCCCTCCCGCTTCCTCCGCGGGTGACGTTACCCGCAGGAAAGTTCCCCGAATCGAGAGCGTGCCCACCTTCAAGGAGGACCGAAGCTTCTGCGGGTGGCGTCGCTTCGCACCCGGGAGCCGCAAAGGAGCCAAGGGAGGGGCGAGGAGGACCGGAGGCTTTCTACCATCCCTTTGGGAGCGCGCAACCTGGCGCAGTCGGCGCAGCCGAGCGAATTCCCAGGTAAAGCTGGGGGTGGGGGGACCCCCGGTAATCTGACATTAGCAGAGACGGCATCTCGGGATGGAAGACAAACCAAGCACACGGCTTGGAAGGAATCGGCGCACGCCTTGGTTGGGTTTTTCTCCCCTTGTCGGAGCACGACAAAACCCATGCAGTAAATCAGTCTTCCGCCAAGGTTGGCCTTTAATATTCCGGAAGGTAATTTGTTTTGCCGTGGACCGTTTTTAATCTCCCGTGTTCTACCGTAAAACCAGCGGCAGGGAGTTCGTGGTGCAATCCTAGACGTGGTTATTCAGAAATAACTATACCACGTTTCCTTATCTAGTTAAGCTTAGGGTGCTTCTTGGGAATAAACTCCGTAAGAACAGTTGGTGGGACTTCTGGAGATTTTTATATCTCCCATCATCTACAGTTAGTTTAGCGGCTTAGCCCATATTAGGGCTAAGAGGAGCCGGATCTAGTGTGATATCAATTTAGAGGGTAGGGCCTGAATTGGAAAAAAAATTATGGGTTTATCTTTTAAGATCTGTTAAATTAAGGGGATGATTTAGGATTCCTGCATTTAGCGGAAGTCTGCTAAATGCAAGAATCCATTAAATCATTCCCTTAACAGGTGATTATCTACTGTAATCTTTTTTCTAAATATTTCAGTAAGAGGTTCCAAAGGTGCTTTTTCAAGAGGCAACTAGACTTTCTGTTTTTTCAAAAGAAAGTTCAGTTGCCTGTTGAAAAAGCACCTTTGGGACAATTATGACCTGGAGGACTGAGAATCTCCATAGACTTTCAGTAAGAGGGTAGCAACTCTATTCTAGTTAGACTGATCCATTGCTGAACAGCTCTTCTCATCAAGAAGTTTCTCCTAATCTTCAGCCTTCTTTTTCATTTATTTCATTTAATTAATATTTAATAATTTAATTAATGTTGAATGGATAAATGAAATAATTATTTTGTTTAATTTCAACTCATTGGACTCTGTCTTGGTTACAAAAGAGAACAGATCTACCCTGCTTTTCACGGTGCTAAGAGCCCTTTAAATACTTGTAGATTCCTATCATATCTCCTCTCATTTTTTCCCCCTTTTACAAGCTAAACCTGTAGCTCTCTGTGCTGCATAGAACTTTGTTTTCAAGCCTGTTACTTCTTGGTATGTCTCATTTGAATCCACTCCCGTTTCTTTTAAGTTCTTTTTAATCTGTGGACCCAGTACTGGAAGCAACATTTTAAGTGTGATTTAAGTACTGTAGAGTACACGAAATTGCTACACCATAATGATTTTGATGCTCTGAGAACCAGGTTGGTGTAATAGTTAAGGTACCAACTAGGAGATGATGAGTGTCTTCCTTTGGCATAAAGCCAGCTCTGTGAACTTGGTCCAGTTCCTCTCTCTGCCATAGAAGGAGGCAGTGACAAGTCACTTTTGCAAATCTTGCCAAAAGAACTGTAGGGATTAGTCCAGGCAGTCACCAAAAGTCAAACTATAACTTGGAATTAAAAAAGAATGACTAGAAGGCATACATACATAGACACACACATAAACACTGATTTTAATGCAATGCTTTTATTAATGCTGTCAAAGATTGTGTTATTTGTTGAATTGTGCTACTTTTTTTCATGAGATGTCATGTTTTGACTGATGGTAGTTGATAGAGTCACGGTACTTTTAAAACTAAAGTTGCAAAAATTATCTCCTAATCTAGGCAAAAACCATTTGAGTACATAGTTTAATAGAGTTGCACATCCTCACAGAATTATAATCACAATTTTTTTTGTGAATGGCTTGGTTCACTATAGGTTATGCCATAATCAAAATGATTCATTTAGAAAAAAACATCAAGCTTTTCCTTGCAATACAATTATACTGTGCAGAGTAAAACAAACAATGTATTAACTATATAATAAGCAAAAATAAGACTCTTAATTCTCTGTGTGGTCCTCTGGGATTAAATCCCATTGACTTTTGTGGAGTTTACTTCTGAATAGTATGATTTACTTTTGACTGGACATATCAAATATTTTATGTGATTTTATGCATAGTAATATATGTAGTTTTTAGTGGGTCACAGAAAGTAAATGTGTTCATAATTGCATTTTTACTGTTTGGCCAGTGCTTTGTACATATAACATGTTTTTCTTCTGAAAGATCCTAGTAAGGTTTAGGCTTTGTAGGGTTCTTAGAGGCAAGATGGTCTACTCTGGAAGGCTAAACAATCCAAAATGCCTTTCTAATGACTTTTAGAAATGTCTTCTGTGCCATTTGTTCTATTGAACTCTTTAAAGTTAAAGTTGGAGCTAAGATGGCTAGAGTCATAGAGTTGGAAAAAGTTGGGATGGATATAATCAAATACATATTAGAGTCTGTTCAGTGAAGTGATAAAAAGCTTATTTCTTTACCACAGGATTACCACAGGGATTATTCCTTGCAAGCTAGCAGTACAAGTCTGTGCTTAGCATCTTGTTATGACCAGTTTCTAAAATCTGCATTTTTATTTTGACTTGGATGCTATTGTTAGAACAATATTAGGAGGTACATGTTTAGCTCCTGCTTGTCCAGTTAAATTGGATGAATTTTAGCTTGTGAAGCTTGAGGGCTTTTGGAGATAAGATGTCAGCTACATGTGCATTTGACTCTTGCTCATTCTATTTAATGAGAGTAGCTAGTAGTGAACAAACTGAGTGGAATCTCATTGCAGGAAGAGATGATGCCTGCATGATAGAATCTGGGATAAAACTCTTGTTTGAACAAATACTTTATTGTAATATTCCATTCACTCTCAAGTATTCCACTTATAGTATGTGGAGATTCTCAGTCATCCAGGTCATGGTTGTCCCAAAGGTGCTTTTTTCAAGAGCAATTGGACTTTCTGGTTTTTCTTGGAAGATGTTTCTCATCCAAGAAGCTTCTTTAGCTCTGAGCTGAAGAAGCTTCTTGGGTGAGAAGCGAAACATCTTCCAAGAAAAACCAGAAAGTCCTTTTGCCTCTTGAAAAAGCATCTTTGGTATTCCGCTTATAGATACAGTTCTTACATACTTCATGGCTTCTCAATTCAAATTATGTTTTAATTACAGCACACCTGTATTACTTCAATGCTCTGCACATAAAGCTACCTTTGAAGAGTATTTGAACATTCAATTTATCCTAAATCCAGGGCACAGAGAGCATATCAATCTTTTGTTTGAAAAAGCTGCATTGGCATCCAATTTATTAACAGAAAAATCTCAAACTGTGGGTTATTACATTTTAGGCCATGAACATTTTAGACCCAGGGCATTTGAACAGCTGTTATTTGTTGTATGAACCTGCCATTTAAATCATTATTATGCTATTTTAAGTCATCTTGGGAAAACCGGGCTCAGTCATCCTTAACATCCATTTAGTTGGGACCAAAAAGAGTGGGTTTTTCCTCAGCTGCATCTAATCACAGCACAAATAATTTCTTTTTTTCATGTCATGTCCCCATGAGGTTGCTTTCATGTCACCCCTAGCCAATACCAGAGGAGGCTTAAAGCCATCTTGGCTGTTCCAATTTTAAAGTAGCATTTTCCCTCTTTTCCCAACACAGTTTTAACTATGGATATAGTCTGACAGACCACATCAGTGATCTGGTTGCTGGTTTGTTGAGGGCTATGATCTGTCCAGGTGTTCCAGTGTTAATGTAGTGATTTTATCTTGAAACAGGGAACAAGTCATCACCGTTTCCCTGAGCATCAAATCTGATATACTTCACTGATCATCCAGTCAGTGCCACAATCTGGTGATCCCTAGATGTTAGATCATCCTGATACCTGCCAGTTACTTTACTGCCTCTCCTGTTCCTAAGTTGGCCAGTGGGTACCAGAATGATCTAACACCCAGGGCTCATTGTGGCAGGAGAAAAAGTGGGGAAGAACCATTTTTCACTGCCAGGTCACTGCATCACCAAATTTCATTGAGTGCCCCATGCAAATCTCCTTCCTCCCGCTGTAAACCCAAATCCTATTTTATGCTTGCCATCTATTCAATCAGTCTGTATTTACATATGGATTTTTGTGTATTAAAAAGGCCCAAGAGCAGCTGACAGACAAGGGGAGGCATACACTGTAATGGAAATCCATTCATTTAGAAAATGTGCATGGCTGCCCATCATAAATAAATGTGTGACACAGTTGATTTATTTGTTAGGATTTTATTCCCTTACAAATATATTCACCTTTATTTTTTGTCATACCCAGGCAGTGTACCTCCTATTTTTGCCCACTATGACAATCCTGTGACATGAATTGTGTTGAGAGAGAGAGAGAGTGATAGACTAAAGCCACCTAGCTGGCGTTTATGCTTAAGGGAGAACTAGAATTTATGTAGTGAGTTCTCCTCTGTTACAGGTTTTCAAATAACTGTCAGAAATGCCCCGGAGCACATATACTACACTTTCAACTCTTAAGATTCTGTTATCCTAAGTTTCTTTTCTGTATTTATTGAGAACTGAATTTAAAATGGTTAAAATCAATATTAAAAGAGCCAGTTTGGTAAATGGTTAAGGCACCAGGCTGGATACCAAGAGACTGTGAATTCTAGGCCAACGTGAGGCACAAAGCCAGATCTTGGGCCAGTCCCTTTTTCAGCCTTAGGAAGGAGGCAATGGCATACTATTTGTGAATTTTTGCCAAGTCCTAGCAGTTGCCTGGAGTCAACACTGACTCAAAGGCACATTTCCCCTCACTCCAAAATTAATATTTCTGAACGTCGTTCCTTTATTTAATTGCTTTTTGAAATCTGTCTTTTGAATAGTTTTTTAAGTGTGAGTCATGTCAACATTTTAGCCAGATAGTTTAAATGAATAAATATTCTGCATTATCAGAATTCTAAAGATACAGATAGTCCTCGACTTATGACTACAACTGAGCCCAAAATATCTGTTGTTAAGTGAGACATTTGTTAAGTGGGTTTTGCCCCATTTTACGATCATCTTGCCACAGTTGTTGAATGAATTACTGAAATTGATAAGTTAGTAACCGGGTTGTTAAGTGAATCTGGCTTCCCCGTTGACTTTGCTTGTCAGACTTTGCAAAAAGTGATCACATGATCTTGGGACACAGCAACAGTCATAAGTATGGACCAATTGCCAAGCACCTGAATTTTCATCACATGATCATGGGGATGGTGCAAAAGTCATAAGTGTGAAAATCGGTCACAAGTCACTTTTTCGGTCCTGTTGTAACTTTGAACAGTCACTAAATGAACTGTCGTAAGTCAAAGACTACCTGCATTATCATAAGAAATAAAAGCACTTTCTAATGAAACTGAAAGAATACAATTGCACCATGCAAAAGCCAAATCCCCTCTTTCAAAATGAATACCCATTTCTTTACAATGTGCCCTTCTTTGCTCTTACCTTCATTAGCCAGGTAGTGTTGGAGGTATAATATAAATGCCCTGAAGGTAGAATAAAAATTGTAGCCCTCACTGTAGACAAGGTGGGGAGTGGGGAAAATTAACTTGCAGCTACTGTACACAGAATAAGGTTGATGAACCAAAATATAGGGATAATAAACAATGTCAGCTGGATTTCGTTAACATTCTGACTAGTAACAAGTATTGTTTTCCAATACTAAATATGGGATTTCAGCAATAGAACTCCAGTGTGTGCTTCAGAAACATTTTATGCAATCATCTCTTATTTTTCTACTGTTGATGCTTCTGGAATTTTGTACTACTGTTTTTTTTTCTTCAAGACAAAGGGGGAAAAGAAAGCATAACTCCCAGCCTGCACCAAGTTTTGAAGTATTTTAATAATATGCATAGATATCAAACAAAGTTTACAGAATGATAAAGTAGCAACAGCAATAGCACTTAGACTTATGTATCACTCCATAGTGCTTTACATCACTCTCTAAGTGCTTTACAGAGTCAGCATACTTGCCCCCAACAGTCTAGGTCCTCATTTTACTGACCTTGAAACGATGGAAGGCTCAGTTAACCTCAAGCCAGTCAGGATCGAACTGCTGACAGTCTGCAGAATTAGCCTGCAATACTGCTTTCTAACCATTGTGCCACCACAATAAAGTAATTAAAAGTAGAGATTTTAAGTAGGATCAATGGACTGTTATTGTCTGTCAATTGACTGTTATTGTTTGCCATTTACAGTGCCAAAATTGCACAATGTATGTAATTATTTTGGCAATTAATACATTACTTAAAGTGGTAAACTTATGTTACCGTATTTTCCGGCGTATAAGACGACCGGCGTATAAGACGACCCCCTAATTTTATAGTTAAAACATAGGTTTAGGCCTATATTCGCTGTATAAGACTACCCCACCACTTCCGAGGCAACACCAGTTCTTTTTTAATTAAAAAGCCTGCTTGGATTGGCTGAGTTAGAGAGGCGGTCCGAGCAGCCTTGCAGTGATTGGTGCAGGATCGAGTTGGAAAATTATACTCGGCGTATAAGACGACCCCCGATTTTTGGTTGACTTTTTTTCGTTTCAAAAGTAGTCTTATACGCCAGAAAATACAGTAATTCAACAAAATAACTTCCTTAATACAAAGCAAACTGGGACAAAGTATGAAAAAGCTACATCCCTTCAAGCTTTGCACATATTGTTTACCTCTAACCAGCAAATTTCATTTATCTGGAAAAGAAGAATGGCTTTTAAGTCCTCTCTGAGTTTTTGTTAGCTGGCAATTTTGCAAATCATACTGGCCAGCCATTCTGGAAATTGCAATCCATCATATTTGAAAGATCTCATCTTTCTTGTCTCAAAAAGCAAGCCTATTTCTTTTTAGCATGTCTCAGTGGAATCAAGTGCAGCAGTTGGAACCCTGTTTTTTAGAGCAAATAGACCAGATTTATGATGACATCTTTCCCATGGAAATTCGACATCTTTTAGCACAGTGGATCGAAAGCCAGGACTGGTAAGTTTGGATGATTTTTCTTTTTCTTCTGCCTTGAATATTAGGGGACTGCTGAATAAGCAGATATAGATTGCATTATACTTATTGTTGTGCACCAGTGATTATTTGGCAACTTCAAGATGTGTGGACTTCAACTCCCAGAATTCCTTAGTCAGAATTTTACAAATTGCTGTTTGGGAATTCTGGGACTTGAAGTCCACACATCTTGAAATTGCCAAAGTTTAGAACAATGTTGTATACAGATATAGCTTCCTGGGCAGGAACAAAAAACCCTCTTCTTGGGAATATGGTTATTTTTTATCCAAGTAAAAATAAAATATTGTTTTGTATCACAATCTGTTGCTTAATGTTTAACGGCATTAAACCAGTAAACATTCAATAAACATAACAAATAATTCAAAACTACAGAATTAATAATACTATAATTTTACACAATTTCATATTCAATAAACCTATTCCATCAAGAATAATTTGGAAAGTATATAGTAAAATATGAATTATTTATGAATTAATGTTCCTTTTCTTTCTTTGTTTTTGTTATTGTTATAGCCATTTTGTTACCTATAAACAAAGTTCAGGGAATATATTAATCCATTTAATCATTGGAATAATGCCATTCTTTTATGATTATGGTCTTTGATACTGAAAAATACATGGAAATAAACATGTCAAACTGTAAAATATTTTGTTTTATAAAATGCACCATAAGGATTCTTTTTAGAGGATTCTATGTATGGTAATTATTTTTGTAAACACATTTGTATCCAGATTCAAAACTCTAGATCAGGAGTATCAAACTTGCGGCCTGCAGGCTGGATGCGTCATGTGCAGGTCATGCCTGCAGCTCTGTGAAGGGGAAAAACATCTCAAAAAGTCATGTGACGGCAACATGACAGCATCAGTTTGACACCCATGTTATAGACAGTACATATCAGCAATTGTTAATTAATTCCAGTGATTAATTTGAAATTGATTCTCTGTCCATTCTTCACTCTTACACGGACAGAAGATAATATTGATAATATTCTCACATTTATGGTCAGATGTTAATTTACATAAGCAGTTTATCAGTTTTCCATTTTAATTTTAGGACTATATACAATAATATTTAATTAAAAAGGTAAAAGGGGCTTACTTACATAAATATATGTACAAATATATAAATATTACATCTTTAAATACATATGTGCTGTTTTAAAGCTGAAGAGAGCTTTTAAAAACTAAACTGATAATTTTATTAGCTCTTTCAATCCTATATTTGCCTATATAATTTTATTTTAATTTAACTTTATAATATTATTGTTATAATAATATTCTGTATATAATTTATATTATATACAGAATATTTTCTTGAGATAAAACAGAATCTGTATAACCAATTTGTAGGCCTCCCATTTAGAGCCTAATATTTCTCTTGAACAAATGATTTTGAAAACATTACTATTTTTGATATATGTACTTTGTTCTTATCTATTTCCTGTTGCAAAGGGAGTCTGCATATAGCAATGAGTCTACAGCAGCTATGCTGTTGCATAACTTATTCATAAAACTGGATGAACATTTAGAGCGTGTTTCTCAGGAGAAGAATCTCCTTTTGATACATAACCTAAAGAAAGTCAGGAAAATTCTTCAGGTGAGTTTAAGAAAGAATTGCAAAGAAATCTCCTGCACCAACTATGGTGTCAGTTCTGTTATATAAGGTTTTGTGTAAGGATATACCAACCAGAGCACTGGAATTATTGGATGCATTAATTTTAAACATTTGATCAAACAACACACTGAATTTAAACTCTTCATTTTCAGCATGATGTTTATAATGAAACGTGAATAGAAAAAGAAAGCAGATAAATGGCAAAAAAGTACTCCAAAATATAGAAAAGATAGCAAGACAGATATGTAGAAAAGCTATAATAAAGTCATTTTGGGGGAGAGAAAGTGAGATTAACTCCTTGTAAAGCAAATTATGGAAAATGTTTGTATTATTATGCAATAAAGTCATTATGTGTGTGACATTATCACAACATCTGCTGAATGCTATGGGGGCAAAGCAATATTTAATAATAAGGCAACCTGTGTGTTTCAGTTTCAAAATAAGATTTACATTTTGAAATCTGAAGGAAGCTGCACACATACATACTTTCTGAAACAAATTATGCAGTCTTCATTATTAATAGGGTATATATTGTACATATCCATTATATAAACACTATAATGTGGTGCGTTGCAGTGTGAAATTGGAATGAATGCTAGGCTCTAAGTGTCAGTGACCAAGTCAAACCCTGATAAAAAGGAAGTAATAAATGATAATGATAGAATATTGAAAAAAGGGTGAGTTGTAGTATAGCCACAGAAATGTTACAATATGGATGTGGTTTGTTTATGGAGTGGATATGAAACTTTTTTTAAATGTGTGTGAAGATTAACTTTGCCTGACAATTGGAAAAAGGCCATTATTGTTCCCCTATACAAAGGTTGCAGAAGATTTCAGAAAGATTGCATTAAAACAGGAATTTGTTCATTAACTGAGGTGTTTGTTAGAATTCTGATCAAAAGGGTATGAAGTGACAATGAGCAAAATTTTGGAACAGCAGCAGGGCTTTGTTACAGACAAAGGGTTGCAGAGATAAGATTTTTACTCAAATTATATATTCAGTTATG
The DNA here is from genome assembly GCA_023653725.1 of Bungarus multicinctus. Classification (NCBI taxonomy): domain Eukaryota; kingdom Metazoa; phylum Chordata; class Lepidosauria; order Squamata; family Elapidae; genus Bungarus; species Bungarus multicinctus. Next base: position 8,045,788 of record CM042838.1, read on the forward strand.
TGTGTATTTACCATGATGTGCAAAATCAATTTATCTCTGGTGTGTCTGAATCTTTTTCAGCATTATACTTCTCCCCCATAAGTTAGAGACGTAACTAAACTAAAAGCCATAATCTTAAATACTGTATACAAGTGGGGCAAAAAAGTATTTAGTCAGCCACCAATTGTGCAAGTTCTCCCACTTAAAGAGATGAGAGAGGCCTGTAATTGTCATCATAGGTATACCTCACCTATGAGAGACAAAATGTGAAAACAAATCCAGACAATCACATTGTCTGATTTGGAAAGAATTTATTTGCAAATTATGGTGGAAAATAAGTATTTGGTCAATATCAAAAGTTCATCTCAATACTTTGTTATATATCCTTTGTTGGCAATGACAGAGGTTTTCTGTAAGTTTTCACAAGTTTGTCACACATTGTTGCTGGTATGTTGACCCATTCCTCCATGCAGATCTCCTCTAGAGCAGTGATGTGGGGCTGTCACTGGGCAACACAGACTTTCAACTCCCTCCAAAGGTTTTCTATGGGGTTGAGATCTGGAGACTGGCTAGGCCACTCCAGGACCTTGAAATGCTTCTTACGAAGCCACTCTTTGCCCCGGCGGTGTGTTTGGGATCATTGTCATGCTGAAAGACCCAGCCACGTTTCATCTTCAATGCCCTTGCTGATGGAAGGAGGTTTGCCCTCAAAATCTCACGATATATGGCCCCATTCATTCTTTCCTGTACACGGATCAGTCGTCCTGTTCCCTTTGCAGAGAAACAGCCCCAAAGCATGATGTTGCCACCCCCATGCTTCACAGTAGGTATGGTGTTCTTTGGTTGCAACTCAGCATTCTCTCTCCTCCAAACACGACGAGTTGTGTTTCTACCAAACAGTTCTACTTTGGTTTCATCTGACCATATAACATTCTCCCAATCCTCTTCTGGATCATCCAAATGCTCTCTAGCAAACTTCAGACGGGCCCGGACATGTACTGGCTTAAGCAGGGGGACACGTCTGGCATTGCAGGATCTGAGTCCCTGGCGGCGTAGTGTGTTACTGATGTTTGTTACGTTAGTCCCAGCTCTCTGCAGGTCACTCACTAGGTCCCCCTGTGTAGTTCTGGGATTTTTCTCACCGTTCTTGTGATCATTTTGACCCCACGGGGTGAGATCTTGCGTGGAGCCCCAGATCAAGGGAGATTATTGGTGGTCTTGTATGTCTTCCATTTTCTAATTATTGCTCCCACAGTTGATTTCTTTACACCAAGCTGCTTGCCTATTGCAGATTCAGTCTTCCCAGCCTGGTGCAGGTCTACAATTTTGTTTCTGGTATCCTTCGACAGCTGTTTGGTCTTCACCATAGTGGAATTTGGAGTGTGACTGTTTGAGGTTGTGGACAGGTGTCTTTTATACTGATAACAAGTTCAAACAGGTGCCATTAATATAGGTAATGAGTGGAGGACAGAGGAGCCTCTTAAAGAAGAAGTTACAGGTCTATGAGAGCCAGCAATCTTGCTTGTTTGTAGGTGACCAAATACTTATTTTCCACCATAATTTGCAAATAAATTCTTTCCAAATCAGTGATTGTCTGGATTTGTTTTCACATTTTGTCTCTCATAGACAATTACAATTGCTACAATGACAATTACAAGCCCCTCTCATCTTTTTAAGTGGGAGAACTTGCACAATTGGTGGCTGACTAAATACTTCTTTGCCCCACTGTATGAGGATAATTCATTCTGTTCTGCTAAGGATCAATAGCTGTTAGCCTTGATGGCAGCAGGTGTCAAGCTCAAAACCAAGAATGATACATGGTAAATCTTCCAAGCTGAGTTCTTTATTGTTTAACACTTATAGACAAAATTTTGCTTGACAGATTTCATATACTATCTCATTTACAGTATATCAACTATTAGAAAGGGGTTTCTTCATTCTCTCACACCTGATTTGCTTCTTACTCCTCTGGAAGGTAACCCCCCCCCTCGTGGGAATAAGTCTCCTTACTACATTCCATAGGAGCTGGACTGCAATTGGACACTATTTGCTGGGGGATTAGAGGGCTTCCTTGTATGATTGGTTGGTCACTATGAGAACAAACTGACTGACTATATGGATCAAGGGTCCGATCCAACAGGGCACCATCTATGTTCTTATATTAAGATACTATGAGCTGTGGTGGCACAGTGGTTAGAATGCAGTACTGCAGACTACTTCTGCTGATTGCTTGCTGCCAGCAGTTTGGCAATTCAATTCTCATAGGCTCAGGGTTGTCTCAACCTTCCATCTTTTTGAGGTCAGTAAAATGAGGACCCAGATTGTTGGCGGCAACATGCTGACTCTGTAAAACGCTTAGAGGGAGCTGTAAAGCACTGTGAAGCAGTATGTAAGTCTAAGTGCTATTGCTATGTTTTGTGCCTGTCAAAGACCTTTCTGTTAGTCCGATTCTGATATGGGAGAAATGGTAGAGTGGAAGGTTAAGAAAAGGGAGGATAAAAGAAAACATATGTAAAGATTTAAAGGAAAGCCAGAAATTAACATCTCAATGATGCACACAACAATTACTCAAATTCATTGGTTAAATGTCCCAGCTGTACTCCCTTAAAGGATTTAATATCTTGTGAGCATCATGTAAGCATTTTTTTAATGAAAGACTACGCGGGTAAGAAAATTACTGTAGCATGCAGATGTAATGATGGTGAAAACTTCAAATATTGAATGTCTATCTACCTTTTGTTACGAACCAAATACAAGTTTGAGAGAAACAACACAGATGAAATGGGGAAAATAAAGAAATGACAGAAAAGAGTCTGGATATGCAGAGAGATATTATGATTCATATAATTGATAGATTACATAGTTCTATCACATAGATTACATACATATTAAGAATGGATATGAATTTTCTGCAATGAATCCATGGCTGTTCTACCAACTATGGCTGACTTTTGCTATTAGGATATGAATTAGATGTTTCTTATGTTTCTTTGTTTTTCAGGCAAAATATCAAAGTAATCCTCTACATATAGCACTAATTATTTCAAACTGTTTAAGAGAAGAAAGAAGAGTATTGGCTTCAGCAAGTATGCCAGTTCAGGTAATTTTATGATTATGATGAGGAGATAGAAGGAATGTCCCATCAAATTTTCAAAGCTTCAGTATACTAGTACTTCAGAAGACTGGTACAAGGTTAAGAGGAACATTGGTCCTAAATTCATTAAAATACTGTTCAGTAGTGAGAAATATAAGATTTCAGCTCAGCGATAGTATTTATGAAAAAGATCTACAAGAATCTCTGATTGAGCCTGAGACAGCAGTGTGTTACAGTTGCCAAAAAAAAAAGTCATTGCAATCTCACCTGCAGCCTTGTGATGTTTTGATAGAGTACTGATCAAACTGCACCTGAAAAGTTGTGTCCAATTTTGGTTACCACAATAAAACAGGGATGCTGAGGAGCTAAAAATAAAAAACCTGGGCAAATAATGAGAGGTATAGATCAATTGAAGTTTCATGGAGTATTTGTATTTCCCTCCTGTCCTTTTTTTAAAATTGAAAGACGAGAAGATACATTGCTGTTCTTCATTTTAAGTTTTTCCTTTGAAGTAAATTCTGTACCATGCAGAGGTCTTGGGTTCCTAAACATACCTTGATTTGCCATTGAACACTCATCATTTTTAAAACTTCCTTTGTGCTGTTTTTAGATAAACATTTAATGTACCTCTGGCAGCCCAATTATCTCCATTTATTAGGAATACTTTTTGTGAGTCCCACATCTGTGTTTTGCCTTTGAAAAAGCTAACAAATGGGAACTATTACCAAAAGTCAATTGGCCTTATTGAATTTAGTCTGCTCTCTCTCACAAAAAAATTGCCGTTAAATAATCTTTGCTAAATGGGATAGTATTAATGAACTGACCTGTCAATATTCTTTTTCTAGGGACCTCTAGAAAAGTCACTACAAAACTACTTGGGTTCAGAAAGGCAAAGAAAAATTGAGCTCAAGGGTTCTGAAATTAAGAACAGTACACAGGCAAGTTGTTACAGTTTGTACATCTAATATCTGATACATCAAAAATCTAACATATAAGTATTCCTCCTTTAACAACTATTCAAAGTTACAATGGACACCCACCTCAAAAGGTACTTACAGCCCAATTCTGGAGTTCTGACAGTGGAACACACACCCTGCGGTCACCCAGTTTCCAGCAAAAAATAACCATAGGAATGCATTGACTCAACAAACGAACACTTCATTTGCTTAACAACCATCGCAAAAAAAGTTGTAAAATCAAGTTGGTCATATGGGTGCCTCAATGTATGACCATCATGACTTGGGACTGAAATTTGGGTTCCATTACAGTTGTAAATTGAGGATTAACTATAGCGTTACCAAAAAATTTTATATGGATTAAGTATGATGATAACTTGAAACTAGATCCATGGGTACAGAAGAATGAGATGATAATATAATGGAAAGTGGACTGTTGTCCTTTTTAAGGTACAGTACAAGTGACACATACCTCATTTGAATGTTCCCATTCAAAGCTTTGAGCTGAAAATATTGTTATTAATTTACCAGGGATAGGTTTCTCCACAACTAAATTGCAGTATCTGAGAATGCTGTCCCACTAGTTCTGTTTCACCAATACTCTTGGGAGCTGGCAAATTAAGCAAGGCTGGGAAAGCTTCTTTGGAATTATGAACACCTGCAAAATTCTTTTAAATGCACAATACTGTATTGCCCTCTTGGATTCAGCTGGTCTCCTCTTATTGAAGCCAGGTTTTTCCTGTGAGCTGAACTTTTTGATTAAAAGCAAAAGAGAAATTTAAGGTTGCAGTTCTGTGCATGCTTACCTAAGCATAAGCACCAATGAACAAATTGGGGCTTGCTTCTGAATAGACATGCATAGAAGCACTATATATCTACCGATGCGATACAACATGATACACAGTGTAATAGGGTACCATTAGAATGTTTTGCTGAATATACTAAAATTGGTTGGCTGGGTAAAAATCAATCCACTTTTTTGGTTTAGTATGATTTGTAATCCCAGCTACTTTTCCCACTATGGAAGCAGATAGCAATTTTACCATTTCCATTTCATTTCAGAGAAACTAAAGTTTCTTAGGGAATGTCATTATTGTTTGCTATATGCTATGAATTATGTTAGATCCACTTACTACTCAATGCATTTAATCTGAAAACAGCTGACAGAACAAGACGTCAAATATTTAGAAGATTTGCAAGAGGAGTTTGACTTCAGATTTAAAACTATATGCAACATAGGTAAGCTTTCCCACACAATGCATATGAAGAAAAATATGGTGGTTGTCAATCTTGCATATTTGTAAAAATTGGCTGTTAGTTCTATAGGCTATAGGTTTTCATTGAACATCCAGAATCTTCATTTTGGAGTGAAGGGCAGGATTTCATTAAGACTCAGACTGCTATTGACACATATTCCATGCAAAATAAATTCCAAGTAAAATATGCCTAACATTTTAGCCTAATGTATTCTTTAGGGCGCATGGCTACATCCAATAAAATATTAGTCCAGCTAAGATTGTGCCCCTCTGCATTTTAACGTGGAGATAAGTATCCCTGAAGTTAGAGGTATGTATTTATGTATGAAGATACTCCTTCATGTTCTATCAGTTTAATCTTTAAGTCACACTGTGGCTGTAATATTTTGCATGAGTAATTCCTTTTTTTAAAAGAATTTTTTTTAAGGATGTAGTCATTAATTAGTTTTTAATGGAATTCTTTATTTAAGTATTTCACAGTAGTTATCTACTGCCCAAATATAAAAGATTCCAGGTTGTGGCTAGAAAAGAAAATGTGAATTTGCATCTATAATAATCCTAGGCTTTTTAAAAAAATGAAATAAAATGGCAAGAAAATACAGGCTTATTTAAGGTTATTTATGTAGTTTGTCTTTTACAATGGATGGTTCAATCCAAATAATGTTAATGAATTGTTAATGATAAAACAGTAATGGGTTCATTTCTCTAAATCAACCCATTTAGAAGTAGAGATAAATTTTCCATATTTGCATACTCCAAAATGCATTACAGCTTAGGAGAATCATAATATATTTTGTTCCTTCAGAAATTCAGCTATTGAGAGAAAAAGGACTTTGGGCAAGAAGAAGCCCTTAACAATTTTCTTTTCTTTTTTGTGTTCAGAAATGTCCTCTCCAACCTGGACTTATTCATCACTGAGGAAAAGAGGCAGAGCTTTCAGACCAAATAACAGTTATTGGCTAGTTTTTATTGGGGGGAAAAGGCATATAGTTTTAAAATCCAAAAAACTAGACTAAATATTCAGAATATTGACAGGGTACTGATTTTGGTTAATGCTCACTCCTTTTTTAAAACAAACCTGGACAAAGTGAGACATAATACTTTAGATAGCACACCGAAATATATTTATAAACTTACTGAGATACATGTTTATATTTATCTAACATTGGTTGCAAGCAAAGTAAAAGTGTGATAGGAAAAAAATGAAAACACGCTGCCTTAAAACTACTTGCATATGCTATTTTGATGGGTTTCCCCTCTCTTATGCTTTGTACATATTTTACATATCTCCTTTTAGAACAGAATGACAAAAACAGTCCTGTCATGAAGCAAGAGATGCTGATGTTACAGGAAATGCTCAATACCATAGACTACAAGAGAAAGGTTGATTCATTTATATACTTTGTTGACTTAAAGGCATCATGGAAAGTCATTTTTCTACTTGCAAATTAAGAACTAATTCCAAATTAATAACTAATTCCAGATTAACAACAACAACAATAAAAAGCTAATACAACTAGTTCTTAAAACTGGGCATGATTTTAAGAACTTCTTGTTGGTTTTTTTATTAATTTATATCTGGGCAACTCCCATTAAGAACTGAGAATGTTCAAATTCTCTCATAGAGGAACAGGGAGGGAGGAAGGACATAGCAGAAATCTCCACACAACACTGAAGCAAGGCTTAATTTCTTTCCATCTAATAGCCGCTATGGTCATGTCAATATTTAGGCCAGTGTTTCTCTATCTTGGCAAGTTTAAGATGGATAGAGTTAAGATGGGTGGGCTTTCCCAGAATTTCCCAGTCAGTCTTGGGAGTTGAAGTCCGCCTGTATTAAACTTGCCAAAATTGAGAAACACGGATTTAGATATATACGTACTGCAATATACTGTATTGCTATTTGATAGCTATAATACAGCAAATCTTAGACAAGGACACATACATTAAACGTTGAATTGCTACACAGAGAAATTGCTACACAGAGAAACTCAAAAAATAAGTTGTATGCAATACATTTTGGCAAGTTAAAACCTCAAAATAAAATTTGAGAAGATGATGTTATCTGGAGAGAGAAAGAAAACAGCCAACTCTCTTCTTCCCCACCCAAAGGAGCAAAACAGACAAGACCCCCCTCCCCCATCACCCTAAACCAAGGTTGGAGTTTTTGAAAGCCAGTAAGGTGAAATCCAATGTACATCTCTGGATTCAGTTAGTCTCTCGGCAATGGTTGTGGTGAATGGTCTGACTGGGCAGCACTTTCTGACTGTGGTTTTTTTATGTAATAATAAAAAGGCCCTCCATGTTCCTACTTGGGATGGGGGCATCACATACACATTTGTGGAAGGCTGAGTGGTATGTCTTTCCCCATGTGTGTCTCCTTTCAAAGCATTAGTAGTTAAAATTTAAAATAAAGTTAAAGAAGCAGAAGCAATACTTATAGAAGCAGCTTTGGTTTGTGCCTGCTCCTGTACTCAGGTTGCTTTCTTGGAAGACGAATGGTTTCTTAAACTAACCACTGCTTTGATGCTGGATGGTGATAATTTAACCAACAGCAAACCATGGATATAAATTAAGCTAAAGAATATCACAGCTTAGGTTGTTATCCAAATCGGATCATTGTTTCTCCATTTATGAATTCTCACTTAACTGTTTCTAATTACATTATCTATCCTGTTCTTTATAGGAAGTTCTCAGTAAAATGGCACAAATAGTAAGGGAGGTTGATGCCTTGGTGAATAACGTATTAATAGAAGAGTTATTGGACTGGAAGAGACGGCAACAAATCGCTTGCATTGGAGGCCCTCTACACAGTGGGCTTGATCAGCTGCAAAACTGGTAAAGTGTTATCGCTAGTTTCTCTGTGGAGTGCAACAGGAAGTGTGATGCTGTGTGGTTTTTCCATCTCAGTTTAGTCAATAAAAAAAATTCTTCTGAGAGATTAACAGAAATTATTGTTAAGCAATTTCTAAGAATCCAAAGAGTCAAAAACAGATATCATTTAAAGAGGCATTCGTTGGCAACAAATAAAGCTTCTTTAAATGATCTCTGTTTCTGGCTCTTCCGATTCTTAGAAATTGTTTAGCAGTAAAATAAAAGTAAAAGGCCCGAAGATGAATCATATAGAAAATGTTTTCGTACCAAATTGTGAAGCCATGGTGAGGCTATTAGCCAACTGTGAAATCTCTCTGCTATCTTGATTTGGTAGCCCATCAAGCAGTGTATTTTCTAATGGGAAGGGCGGAGGGAACTGAATTTATAGCTCATGTTTGTATGGAAGGTTCTCCCAACATATGACAAAATGACTTTTCGGTGGCAAACAGCAATTATATAAAATTGTGGTGATACAAAATAATAATCTAGTTGATTCTGCAAATAACAACAACAACAACAACAATATTGCCATATCTGGTGACAGCAGAATCGATGAGAAACAATTTGAAAAAATCACCAGATATCAAGACTTGAAAATCGAACTGCAGAGACTCTGGCATAAAACAGTACAGGTGGTTCCAGTGGTACTCGGCACACTGGGTGCTGTGCCCAAAGATTTAGGCAAGCACTTAAAAACAATTGGCATTGACAAAATCACTATTGGTCGGCTGCAGAAGGCCACCTTACTGGGATCTGCTCACATAATCCGCCAATACATCATGCAGTCCTAAACACTCAGGAAATGTTTGACTAGTGATTTGTGATACGAAATCCAGCATAGTTATCTTGTTTCTGTGTACACTGTTGTTTTTTGTGTATAATAATAATAATTGATCACATACTGAGCTGTTGCAAGACAATCGCTCAGACTGACTATAAACAACGTCACAACACAGTCGCTCAGATGGTCCACTGGAACTTCTGTCATAACTACCATCTGCCTATAGCAAAGAAGTGGTGGAATCATAAGCCTGAAAAAATGGTCGAAATGAGCATGCAAAACTACTGTGGGACTTCAGAATACAGATTGACCAAGTCTTGGAACACAATACCCCAGATATCACGATTGTGGAGAAGAAAAAAGTGTGGATCGTCGACATTGCCATACCTGGTGAAAGCAGAATCGACGAGAAACAACTTGAAAAGTCATCAGATATCAGGACTTGAGAATCAAACTGCAGGGACTCTGGCATAAACCAGTGCAGGTGGTTCCAGTGGTACTCGGCACACTGGATGCTGTGCCTAAATATCTAGGCAAGCACTTAAAAACAGTTGGCGCTGACAAGATCACCATTGGTCAGCTGCAGAAGGCCACCTTACTGGGATCTGCTGACATAATCCGTCGATACATCACGCAGTCCTAAACACTTGGGAAGTTTAGACTAGAGATTTGTGATATGAAACCCAGCATGGTTATCTCATTTACTGTGTATACTGTCATTTTTGTGTAGAATAATAATGATGGTGATGATGATGATGATGATGATGATAGATGGAATACCAAAGCTTTGAATGGATAGCACTTGAAAAACATTGAAGGAAAATGTGATGACAACTTGACATGGACATGGCTTAAGATGGGAACCATCAAAAAGAAATGGAAGGTTTAATACTTGCTGCTGAAGAACAAGCACTACAAACTAATGCCATGAAAGTGAAGATACAAAAATCCATTGACAATCCTAACTGCCAACTTTGCAATGACAAATTTGAAACTATTTCACACTTAATATTTGAATGCAGCAAACTGCGCAAACTGACTACGAAGCTAGTAATGATCGAATTGTTAAATTAATCCACTGGTCATTATGTAAAAAATACGCCCTACCAGTATCCGAAAAGTCATGGGAACATAAACCGGAAAAAGTTGTCAAAAATGAGTCGGTGAAGATCTTGTGGGACTTTTGAATACAGATTGCTATTTGGAACACAACACACCAGATGTTATGGTTGTTGAGGGGCGAAGCATACAATTTATTAATATTGTTGTACCAGGAGATGCCAGAGTCAAAAAGAACTGGAAAAAATCATGAAATATCATGACCTGGCCATCACAACTACACAATTATGGATGAAACATTTAACAGTGATACCCATTGTCATTGGGGCACTTGGTACCATGTCCAAGAATTTTATAAAATACATTAAGAAATTGTAGCCTCCTGCAATAACACCAGCGGAACTGCAAAAAACTGTGCTACTTGGAACATCGTATATTTTAAGAAGGTACTTGGTTGATACCTAGGACGCTGGCAGCAACCCATATCAACCATTAGCACCAGTCACTGGTATTTGTGATATGTTTTTAAATGTTCAGTTGGCTGAGTTTCATGTTTAATGAATAAAAGAGATAATAATAATGCCAAATCCCATCTAATCATCTGGCTGATTGTGTGATTAACTATAATAATAATTGTGCATAGGCAAGTGAGGCTTATCGACCCCACTATCTAAGACCTGGGAGAAAAATTCAGAGGCTCCAGAGTGCAGGAGCAGCAACAGAAAAAGCATGTTTTTTGGGTCCCATCAGATGACATGTTTTAACCATGAACCCAGAGAGTACTGTTTAAGGAACAATCATGCTCTTTGTCACTTGTTCTCTTTGGAACTGTATTGCAGAACAAATGCAATTCAGCTTTTTATTTCTAGGCTACATTTATAGTTCCGACAGAAGAGAGTAGTTGTAGTTTGTATTTCCACACTGCAGTTTCAGTGCAAGCTAGATAGACAACACTTTTGTGATGGATTCTTCTAACTAAATTATACAGTATTGGCATTGCCTTGGGAAATACACCTGGCTGGCAGAAATAGACATTTCTGGATTTTTAACAACGCACTAAGAAAGAATGCCTACCTCTTACATTTTTGTTATCATCTTAAACATTAAGTGTTTCAAAACGTTAATACTATACAATTAAAGCACATATGCACATATAAATTAATAGCTTCCTATAACTGTAAATTGGCATTCATAATTTCAGTAGGTCTTCAGAATAAAAGCAGATCGCTCATTGAAGGGTCTGTTCAGGAAAGACTGCTGTAGAAGAACTTGAGTTAGGAATTGAGCAAATTTTACTTGCTTTCAGAATTGTGCCTATGATAAAACAGAATTAAGGCTGTTTTCATCTGAAGCAGAGAATTGCTGGACATAAGTTGCTGTGAATACTTTTCTAAGCATAAATGGGACAGCAAGTCTGGTTTTATTATTAGCCATAAGAAGAGTTCTAACTCAGTAGCTGATTTTCTATGACACCTGCTAAAAAGCGGGTGTTTTTTTTTTTGTCCATACCAAGAAGGAAAACCATACTTGTGGTATTCTCTGTGGCAGGTGTCAAAATAACATTGTTGACCTTGAACATCATATAGCTTTTCATTAGGGGAGGGGAGGTACCGTTAAAGTAAAATATGTTCTGGGTTAGTCCCAGTCAAAAGTTTAATGACTTGAAACTTTTTTTGTGTTTATTTAGTTTTACACTGTTGGCTGAGAGTCTTTTTCAAATACGAAGGCAGCTGGAGAAGCTGAATGAACTTTTGATAAAACTCACTTACGAAGGAGACCCTATTCCATTACAAAGACCTCATTTGTCGGAAAGAATAAATGCTTTACTTTACACTCTTTTCCAAAGGTATATAAGTTAATTTTCATTTTCAACTGAAGCTGTACTGGAAACTATTATTTAACACTCTTTCATCTCAGCATATGGAGATACATAATTGTACAAGAAATTTTCTGAAAATTGGGTTGGATAAAGTAAACAATTTTTTCATGCTATCTTGAAGAAATGAAGCTGCTAGTCTTGCAATGTTTCACCAGGATTGTTTGTGGACTGCAGACACTTATCTCTTTTCTCCTTAGTTCATTTATAGTGGAGAGACAGCCTTCCATGCCAACTCATCCTCAGAGGTCTTTGGTTCTTAAAACAATGATACAGTTTACTGTAAAACTTCGGTGAGTAAAGGTTGTTGCTTGCCACTTATTGGATTGGTTTAACGTTTTGGCATATTTTTAAAAACTTGTCATGTGCTCTAGACCAAATTCCTAGACAGGTACACGGACCTTCCATTGGCTTTTGTGCAACAGTTTGCTCTTGGGAGGAAAAGTTTTTTTGATAACTCTTAAGCCTCCAAAAGATTTGGGAAGTTAAAGTTACAATTTGAGCTTTTCAAGCAAGTCAAATCATTTCACCCCTTGCTTTAACTAATATCATTGTCTCTATTATATTCCATTTCCATTTCTATACTTTTCCACTTGTTGGCAACATTTGTATTTTCCTCAGCATCTACCCAATGGCACCAATTGTTAAGATTAGTAATATTTATATTATTTCTGTTGAAAACCAGAGTGGAATGGGGAGAGAAGAAAGAAAATTTTCAGGTGGCATTTTTGGCTATAATAATTAGCTACTGCCTCCATGGATACCTCCTACTTTAATTCAGCAATTGTTCTGGATTTAGGGGAACTAGCAGGATCCCTTCTAGCTCCTATATAATTTACTTGAAACAAGCCTACTAACTCAGAGGCTTTATTTCCTCTCTATTCCCTGGGAGCAGAGATGGGACTACCTTCCCATCTACAGACCCCCAATAATTATTTCCTTACTGATTTCACATTGTCAACCAGCAGCCACCACATGTTTTCCCTCATCTCTATCTATTTATCTTAGATCCTCTGAGAATTCTGTTTCCTTTGCTTTGATGTCTTTTACTTACAGATATATGCAACTAGAATCCTAGCATCCAAATTAATTTCCTTATTTTCTTGACAACCTCAACATTAACATTAACACCAACATTAACTTCTTTCTTTATTCTCCAATTCTGCCACTAGCTGCTAAGTTGCATATACTTGGTGGCAAATCCACTAGGAACATTGTGAATTTGGTTGGCATTATCTACACAGACTGCCTAATTTGCTTTCAGTGTTAGAAGATTGTCATGTTGTCTGAGCAATGCCTGAGGCGTTGTTTATGGAGAGCTGTATTTTCTCATATTAAATTTCACACTTTTAACTTTCTAGGCTACTTATTAAACTGCCAGAGCTGAACTACCAGATTAAAGTGAAAGCTACTATTGACAAGTATGTACGTTTTTTTAAAAATTAAATCATTGTAATATTTAGTAAAAATTCTCAAGATATTTTTGAAAATGTTTGACATTAATTGAATCCAACTAAATTTGCTTCAGATTTTTAAATGATCAGTTATTTCAATTTACATTAGCAAAACATATTTGAAACAAATGATGGTTTAACTTTGCATGCAAATCCCAATATTATTGTATTTCTCTTCTAAGTATTGCTCAGACTTCTAATGTTGATTTGTGCCTGAAATATTTTCTTCAGAGCCCATTGAAGTCTTTTCTTGCCAAAATGAAAGATGAATGTAACTTATTTATTAACTTAATCAAATTTGGAAACCATCCATCTCCCTCCTTATCATGCATCTACAAATATTTAGATATTTTCTGCTGCGGTACAAAAATGGATTTGTAGAGATTTAAGAAAATAAGACAAGGGAATGATAGAAATATAATAGGAAGGCATTGTTTATTTATTTGTTTATCATTACAATCCAACATTTCTTGGGGGTTTAACACAATAGAGAAAGAAGTTTAAAACATTCATAGTAAGAAGAAAATCAGCATAAAATCAAAACATGATAAAGAACATGATTAATAAAAGAACAAGTCAACACATAAGTGTAGTTGGCAACTGAATCATCAGACTCAGACTCATGAAAGTCTTTCCACTGCTTTGAACCATTGTTGTTGCTCCACAACAAAACTAGACAGTTTTGATTGAAGTTCTCTTTATGTTGTTTGCGGTGTGAACCTGAAACTCAGAGACATCAGCATTCTAAAGCATAAAGTTGAAAAGCCAAAGAATGCTCTTCATCCCAATAAGTTGTTAGATTTCAAACAAGAAGGTGATGACAGGTTTTAGTCAGACTTATGATACTATAATAACTATAGTATGGTGCAATAAAATGGTGTTTTTAGAAGACTTAAAGATGCAATGTTTGAATAAACTTCCACAGCTTATTTTTGATATTGGATCTCAGACAACTAGCTAAGAATTCAACAGTGGTAATGGCATGGGTACTGCTAGACAAACTCCTTAGAGTTCTATTGTAAATGTGATATTTTCAGATAGATTCTGCCTTCAGTGTTTTTGAGTATTTGAACTGAAAAGGAAAGATCATTCTGGGAAATGGGAAAGATCATTATATGATTCAGAGCTCTTGGTTGACAAAATGCTGATGACCCATTAACATGTTGAATTTGGACAGCAGATGCTCTTTATGAGGGGACACAGTTCCAAGGTTTTATTTTGAATAGAACAGATGTCCAACATTGTCAACTTTAAGACTTGTGGACCAAATCCCAGAATCCCCCAGCCATCATGGGTTGAAGTCCACAAGTCTTAAAGTTGCCAAGATTAGATAGCCCTAGCATAGAGTTACATTCTCCCAGAAGGAACTGGGAACTTGGGAAGGCTTCTAGACTGAGATTTCCCTCTTTGGTTCCCTGCATTGAGGAATTGATCCAGAGTATCTTTTATCCATGTCAGTTTATGTCCCAGGATTTTCCCCTTCTAGAAATACAGAGTTCTGGTATTATCTTTAAAACCTTAAATACTCAGGAGAATGTCTTTTTCTATCTCAGTCTGGCCCACCTCCAGTGATCCCTTAAAGAGGCATATCTTAAAACTTGCCGTAGGCTCATCTCTTAGTAACTCAAGTCTTTTCTGAAGCCATCACAACCATACATTCCATTGAGATGACTGACACCTCTATTGGCTTTTTTTAAAAAAGCTGTAAAAACACAGTTTCTGTAATGGGATTGATTTGATTATTTTAAAAGGCTTTAACACATGATTTTTTTCAATTGGTGAAGATTTATTTTCTTAATCAATTTGTTTTAATTTACATTGTATGTTTTATTGTAACTCCCCATGAGATTTCAGTAGCTGGCATACATCAAGTTTAGGAAATCATTCAGTTGATTAAGAAAAGACATTTTGTATGTTTGAAGACTTGCCCAAGATTAATTTGCTTTGTTTGTTTCTTTAAAACCCAGGAATGCCTCTACTATAAGGTAAGAAAATATAAATGGAGTTTTAAGTATAAACACACTTTTCTTCTTATTATTTTACCTGTGGTTCTCAACCTTACCGGGATATGTTTTCTAGCAACCGCAGATTTGTTCTGTGTGGAACTCATATAAAAGCAATGAACATGGATGAGTCTGCAAACGGGAACCTTTCAGTAGAATTTCGACATTTGGTAAATCATTTTTTTTTCCTTTTGGCACAGGAGTTGGAAATCCTTGCTTCTCAGCATTTATGGATATGGCATTTTTGTTAATTGTGTACTGAGATTTTCCTTTGAACTTGGTATAGCTTAATTAGAAGCTGTGTACTGATCCTAATCCCTGCCACTGTCAGCTAGGTTCAAACTATACCTGACAACTAGATATATGTTTGCATCTAACTTTTATAGGCCTCTAGCATTAAGTGGGGGATGGGTGTGGATAATTCATAAGATCAGAGCAAATATGGCAATGGACCTGCATTCTTTTCTCAGTATCAGCACAATTGGAAATATCCCCTCAGAAGAAAACCTCTCTTTAGGAAGAGAAAAACGGCAGCCTAGATTCCTTTAATTATCACCTCCTGCCATTTGGATAGTCTTATTAATATTATTATTAAAGTATATTAAATAGAAATATGAATTTAATTGTCAAGTGTAGCTTGGGCCTTACTAATCAGAGAGGAACAAATATTTCTCTAAAAATGCATTTCTCTGTGAATGAGGAAAAATTGGTTGTTTTTTGTGAAAAAATACAAAAAGTGGAAGTAAAATATTTTTTACTTATACTTTAATATCCTTTGTAGGTATAAATGCATAAATAGATGTTGCTGCTAATTATCTTACCTCTGAGAGCTCAGAGACAGGAGCAAATCCACCTACTTTTAAATTAAAAGTAAACAAGAAAAACCAATTTATGAACAGGGGCCATATCCTTCTTTCCTTGGGAAAATGTTACTGCCTCTCAAAGGTGAAAATGCATCCTTAAATATAAAGACAAAATTGCATTTCCTCCTTTGAAGGGTAAACATTTATTCTCTCAAATACAGAGATTCACTGAGTTGCATAGAACGTACCCTGTCTGTATGCAGGAATTGTTATCTTCTGAGACTATAATTAGCCTTCTGTAGAAATCATAATACATAGCTTTTAGTTTTCGGGACAAAAAATTCACAGCAATATAGAAACACTTTTCTTTATTATTTAAAAAAGTATCTCTGAATCACTGTAACAAAACCAAAACTGTATGTAACAGAAGTATAATTTGTTTCAAATTTATGTACAGAGTACAGATTTTTTTTTAAAAAAGGTTTTGTTGTCACTAGCTGAACATGCTTTATGTAGACCACATATGTTGAACTATGAAACTAGTAATGTAGTTTGTTGGAATATAATAAATCTACTATATATACACTCTTATATAATGTTCACTCAAAGGATTAGTTGATATGAACAAATAAAATATTACTTAGCAATAATATTATATGATGGGAAAGTCCAGGATATGATGAGTTGGGTTTTTTTAAAAAGAAAAGTAGGTTGACAAAACTGCTGCTCTGTACTTAATAACAGAATTACTATTTAGCTTGTCACAAGGAGTTTCAAGACTTTCTCTTCAGTTTTATTTTAGCTGTATGTCCTATATACTTTTTCTCTTTTTCTCTTTATTCTATCCAAGTGTCAACTGCCTCTCCCTCTCTCCACCCCCACACTACCCATATCTTTTTAGTTACCTTCTTCAAAAGGAAGTGGTCAATTTATTCTTTGCATACGTTATATAGAAAAAATAATAACCTTTTCACCTTGCCACTTATCCATTTATTTCCCGTACTTTCGAAGTATGAGGCATGTTCCTTTAAACTGCTGCTTTTCTTGCTACGGATTTTTGTTAAGTTGTTCCAAATATTGAGCAAAGATAATATCTATGGATAATTATTTATGCCCTTAAAAAGCACAGCTATTAACTATAAAATTACTGGTATTCCTCAGCTTAAAACAATTCATTTAGTGACCATTTGAAAAAGTGACTTATGACCATTTTTCACATTTACGGTCAATGTGATCAAACTTCAGATGCTTGGGAACTGGTTCACATTTATGACGGTTGCCGTGTCCTAGAATCAAGTGATCCCCTTTTGCAACCTTCTGATAAGCAAAGTCAATGGGGAAGCCGGATTCATTTAATAACTGTGTTACTAACTTAACTGCAGTGATTCATTTAACAACGTTGATAAGAAAAATCATAAAATGGGGCTAAATTCACTTAACAACTGTCTTGCTTAGCAACAGAAATTTTGGGCATTTTGGATTGTAAGCCAAGGACTACCTGTAGATACAGAATACTTCAGCACAGAGATTCCTGGTATTATCTTGTTAGTAATAGGTTTTTATTTGTTATTAAGAACAAAACATTATACATGGGAAGGGAGTGTATGTAAACATTATAAAGCAGCTGAATAAAAGGAGACAGATTAATAATCATAGCAAAATATAGTCTGAGAGTTGTTAATTGAATTAAGATGAATTAACTCACTTGAAAACAATGAAATCCATTTCAGAGAAGTCAAACAATAGCCATCATATCATGTTACTTTAATATTTATTGATAAATATTGAATCTCATCATTAAACATTTCTGTGAATAAATGTTTTGCATATTGATGTTGGTCTTATATTTTAATTCTTTTAGCAGCCCAAAGAAATAAAAGCAAGTGGTGCAAACAAAGGAAACGAGGTAAGGAAGAAATAATGGTCTGTAGCATAATTCCATTAACTTTTGTTAGATCGATGAAAAGAATACTATATAGCATTTGAGACATAAATGTTAATGTTCCCTAAGGCCTACTATCTAAGGAACAAAATAATACTGCAATTTTGAAACATAAATGCTAATCTTTCCTAATGCCTATTATCTAAGAGGGAACTACCTAAAATGGATCAATTGATTCCAGACACATATAATGGTAAAATGTTTTATTATTTGTTATAATTTATTACTTGTTGAAAGACAGGTAAATCTGTCTTAATGATGAACACTCTGAATCGTAAACTCAAACAAAAGACTATTTTGAAGAGAAAAATTGTACAAATGAAAAATCTGAAGAATCTGAATAACCAGTTTTTAAATAATAAAGTCATACTAAAACATTATTGCTGAAATGTTTATCTCAATTCATTTTTCCCTATTTAAAGTTTAATTACAGAAAATAGCCTTGTGGCTCCCTCTTCTGGTCATTTTTGTCACTTGAGATTTACCAAATGAAAATACAAAATAATATCTGTAATATGCAAATTTGACTTTGAAATTAATATATAATAATATGCAAAGACATACAGTCCCTTTGTCGAGTGAGGTGGGTGGCATATAAATTTAATAAATATATAAATAAATAAATGTACTGTTGTGCTCAGCTTCAGTTCCACTTCTGTTAAATTGAGGATATGAACAAGATTTTTGTAATGGTGCAGCCTTTGAATTTCCCCTGATTATGCTTTAGCAAAATATTTAAATATTTGTAAATGTTATGAAGCAGGGCATACTCTCAACTTTAACATTTCTAATCCATGTCATTTTAAAACTATTATTCCTCTTTTCAGATTCCTCAAGTGGTAACTGAAGAACTACATTCAATCACTTTTGAAACACAGATCTGCTTATATGGGCTAACTATAGATTTGGAAGTAAGTGCTTTTGAACCAGGTTGAATGAACCGAAAAACATTTGAATTACAGATAATGCATGTCACTCACTAGCAGTTTGTGCTAATGGATTATATTCAGTCGATCAAATAAGACTATTATGCTCCATCTCTCTGGAACATTATTCCCCCAGAGATTAGAATGGCCCCCTCGTTAATACTATTCCAAAAGGCACTGAAGACCTGGTTTTGCCAGCGGGCCTGGGGAACCCAGAGAGGGATGGAACCCATCAGATGGCTAGTGTGATCCACTGTCGTCGGGGTGAGGGGGGTGGGAGTTGGTTTTTGTTTTTGTTTGGTTTGGGTTTTTTGTTTTCCCAAATTTTGTTCTTTACTAATTTATTTGATTCTTTTTGTTAGTTTTTGTTTTTATTTTTTGTTTTAAATATGATTTTACATTGTGTAAGCCGCCTTGAGTCGCCATGGGCAAATAGGAGGCAATATAAATCAAATAAATAAATAAATAAATTTTGAAGACATCCGTGCCTCTCTCAGGTAACTAAAAATGTAATCTGAACCTTCAGTTGAATAGGTAGAAAGAGAGGCTAATCAAATTGCAAATAATTGCTGTTTTTTTAAAAAATGAATTCTACATAATTATTTGCTGAAGCCTGATTCTTAATTGTTGCTCAATAAACCAATGTGCTTAATTTTGTCCTATCAACGGGCAACTCTGCCTGCCTGAGCTAAGTCAGCTAAGCAAAAATGTATTCATAATTAGTTATACTCTTGGCAGGTAAATTATACCTGTGACACTTTTTTTTTCTGATTGGAGATGAAACATGCAAACCATTATTTGGAAAACTTTAGCTGTTATCATTGTCAAGAAAGAATAAGATTAGATAAGTCATTGAACTGATTCAATGAAGTTCTTTGTAATGTAGATAAGGTGCTATAATACTGTCATAATAGTTAATATTTCATTACAATAAAATCCCTGACTCTGTTACAATTTTATTACAAAATAATGAATCGTATTTGGCAACAGTGTGGCAGTCGAACAAGTAAGTACCTGTTTTAGGTCCTGGAAAGTAAATATAATAAAAATATTTCTTTTTTAGGAGCCAATATAGGAGGGATTATAAAACAGCATGAATAGATCTTAGATGGTTTTCATTTCTTTTTTTTTTTGCAAGTGTAACTTCTAATATAAAGCGACCTAGATTCTCTGCTAGGAACTGATGGGTTGAAGAGTTCAGTAAGAATGCTTATGCTCTGTGAAGCCTTGCTCCTTCAGCTAAATTAGCCCTTTACTTCTTCTTTCTCATCATTTAAAACAAAAACTGAAAATGAAATAGCTGACAAAATTAACTACATTAGTTGTAAGTTCATAGCACAAAAACAACCCATTTGCATACGATACTTTTAACAGTTATCTAATTTTTTTAGAATGTAAAATTTGCTTACAAGGTAAATCAGGTTACATTATGCATAACCTCTTCAGTATAACCCAGTAGGAAAAAAACTGGGTTCTAAGAATATTCAATCCTTGCAAAAATTTTAGCCTGACTCCTTTCTAACATTATAATACTTCTTGAAATGCAGTTGTTGTAGAACTGCAACCTACTCCCCGGGTTATTAGATTTTGTTCTATTCTGTATCTACATTGATTTCTTCATCTGTTTTTCTTATCAGACGAGCTGTTTACCAGTGGTGATGATTTCTAATGTCAGCCAATTGCCTAATGCTTGGGCTTCCGTCATGTGGTACAACTTGTCCACAAGTGAACTCCAGGTACATTTTGAATAGCCAATTATCTTTTTCACAAGCTGAGTATAAAAGTAAGTAAGTAAGCAAGCCTCCTTAAGCCTCTTTCCTGTGATGTATAGGACTTACAACAGTTCATTTAGTAACTGTTCAAAGTTACAATGGCATTGAAAAAAAGTAACGTATGACCATTTTTCACACTTATGACCTTTGTAGCATCCCCATGGTCATGTGATCAAAATCCAGATGCGTGGCACCTGACTAATACAACCATTGCTGTGTCTCAAGGTCACGTGATCATCTTTTGCAACCTTTTGACAAGCAAAATCAATGGGGAAGCCAGATTCACTTAACAAGTGTGTTCCTAGTTTATCAGCTGTGGTGATTTAGTTAACAATTATGGCAAGAAAGGTCAGAAAAGGGGGCAAAACTCACTTAATAGATCTCTCTCTTAACAACAGAAAATTTGGGTTCAATTGTGGTCATAAGTCGAGGACTACCTGTAGTTCATTGATCAGCAGAAAAGATTAATAGATATATATATGTTCCATTGCTAATTTTTTCCTGAGGAGATTTCCCTCGGTCAAAGTCTTTTTTGCAAATGAAAATAACCATTGCATTTACAAAATCTGTATGCATGTTTATGCTCATTTTTAAAATAGGTGTGTTTTAATAGATAGTTTCCTTCATATCTTTTTATGTTCTTGTTCATTTCTCTTCATGTTACTGCATGCCTTTAATATAGTATTTTTCTAGGCTATTTTTCAACCCTTTGGAGAAGTGCAAATGTTCTAATGGACTTTTGATTTTTCTTGTTTGTAAAATGAAAATATGAATTTATAGGTCTTTATAAAAGTGCATGTTCTTTTGTAGGGCTGCAAAATAGCCAGTAAAGCAATTGGCTTACTATTGTATACTTTATAGCTGAAATTAGTAAAGCAAAATAAAAATTAGTACACCAGTACAAAAAGAATTATGGACTTAAAAGCATCATGGAACTACAGCAAGCCATTTGCATACAGACAAAAATGTTTAGCATTTTACAGTAAAACTGAATTATAATGGCATGTTTTGCCTCTAAAAAGACTCTTTTTTTATTTCTGAAGTGCAAAACATCACCATATTCTTTGGGACCTACTAATATCCTTATTTTAATGATGCTACTATATATGTTCTTGTCAGTGTCTAAAAATGAACTACTTAGGGCTTTTGACTTTATTTAAAAGCCTTGAATTTTCACAATATTTAAATATAATTATTATTATTTCCATTTCTACCCCTATCTTTGGGCCCTCAGAGTCACCTAGCAGTTTATAGTAATACACGAAAACTGGAAATGGAGCTAATCAAATTAATTTTCATTTGGCTGCAGAATTTGGCTTTCTTTAATAATCCAATCCCTGTCACTTTGAGTCAAGTCTTAGAGGTACTGAGCTGGCAGTTTTCATCATATGTTGGTCGTGGACTGAATTCGGATCAACTTGGCATGCTGGCAGAAAAGCTAACAGGTAAGAACCGAGAATGTGTTTTGCCATATCAAATTAAAGAAGTATGTATACAATTTCCCATCCATTGTTTGACATTGACATGAGAGTTTCAGTTAGGGTAGTAGAAAAGAGTCTTTGCTTTGAAGTTCCAGTTAAGAAAACAGGTTTGTTTTTTTAAACTATCATGACTTCTTTTGAAAACAAGTGATTTTTTTGGAAGGACATCACTCCCATTTTTTCTTTTTATATTTTAGGGCAACAGATTATTTCCGGTGATTATCAGCTTTCATGGTCAAAGTTTTGTAAGGTACTGTATGTCATTAATATATCTCATTTTCAAAATGTTACTTTCCTACTTGTTTATTACATAAGCTTGATCCTTCAGTATCACAGAATCTTTCTGTAAGGGTTTATTTTTTTTCTTTAGAACTTTCTGTAAGATTGTGTCCTTTTCTTTCCATAAGATTCTCTTGTTTCAGGTAAAGGTATCCTTCATGTGAAATTTCTACCTTACTGTTAAAATGCACTCTCCCTATTGCAAATACAGTGGTTAGTGGGTCTATCTTGCTTCATTAATAAATGGGTGGCTGTACTATTTGGAAAAAAACCCACTTGTTATATTGTACTAAGCAAGGGAAACATTTTAAATGCATTGATAATGTTTTAAAAAGGGAACAGTGGAAAAGTTAAATCTGACACTGTTTACATCTTTTCTCTTAAAAAATACTGGAAATGCCCATAGAAGACACATTCATAAATTCTTGAGCAAAACTAGCTTCTGTTTAGATTTTTTTTTTTACTCAAAAGACAATTATGAGATAATTGTAGAAATGATTTGATATTTTGGAATACATGATACAACATAATGAAAAACAATACTGTAAGATGGAGAAAAGACCTTTGGCAATTTGAATTGGACTTTTTTGTTTGGAGTTCTGGAATATATGAACCTTGAAGATAATTTAATTAAATGGGTAACATGAATTTCATTTCTCAGAAAGTACAAATAATCGTTAATCAAGAACTACCAAAATCTTGTGAGATTCAAAAGGGACAAGACAAGGACTGGTAAAAATATGTTTTGCTAAAGCATGAATTGGTTCTTTCTATGGGGAAAGGAAACTGAAATTCTGAAGAAAGAGCCTGAGATAAATTATGCCTTGCAAAAAACTCAAAGTATTGCTTAAACTACTTAGTGAAAAACTGGAAAAAATATTGACTTGTAAAATCCATTGCCCTCATTGACTATATACTAATACTTAGAGTATTCAACCAGTAAGTTTGATTTCTTACTAGTAAAAGGTGTTTGTATTTTAAAAGGCTTAATGGAGACCTCTTAGAATGATATTCAAGACTGGAATACAGCTATTAAAGATTACAATTATTAAAGAATACAACTATTAAGGGACACTTGAACAGAACTAATGACACTGTTTTTAAAAAGGGGAAAATTCTGATCATTTTGTCTGACTCAGTTACTGAAGATGCTAGTTGGGATAGACAAAACTGATCTGTAAGCACCTTGAAGACAATTCGTTAAATACCAGTTTGAGAACTGTGCCAGAGCAGTTTATCTCATTTTTAATAAATCCCTTAATAGATTTAGGATGACAAGTAGTCCTTGTAATTCAACCTTACAACAACTGAGCCCAACGTTTCTGTTACTAAGCAAGACAATTGACAATTGTTAAGTGATATTTTGCTCCATTTTATGGCCTTTTTTTCCACAGAAGTTAATGGAATCACTGCAGTCATTAAGTTGTTAAGTGAATCACCACAGTTAATAAATTAGTAACACAGTTGTTAAATTAATTTAGCTTCCCATTTGACTTTGCTTGTCAGAAGGTTGCAAAAGGTGATCACATGACTCCAAGACACTACAACTGTCATAAATACATGCCAGTTGCCAAGCAATTGAATTTTGATCACATGACCATTAGGATGCTGCAATGGTCATATGTGTAAAAAACAGTCATAAGTCATTTTTTTGCAGTGCCATTGTAACTTTGAATCACTAAATGAATTGTTGTAAGTCAAGGACTACCTATATGTAGATATAATATATCTTGAATTCAGGAAGGCTTCTTTCATGGTAATAAATGAATATACAGCTCCCTCAAAAATCATTCTGAAAGAATACAGTTTTTGCTTATTGGCAGCTTGCTTAGCAACTGTTCAAAGTTATAAATGGTGCTGAAAAAGGAGTCTTACAACAGATCTTCGAAGTTGTGGCTTTGCAGCATCCGTGCAGTCAATGTGATTTCAGTGCAAGTGCTTTGCAACTGATGACCATTTACGATTCATTGCTGACTTGTAACAAGCAAAATCAGTGGGAAAGCTGGCAGGAAGTCGCAAGTGGCAGTCCTGTGATGTCGCACTTAATAACCCACAATGATTTGCTTAACAAGTTCAGGCAGAACTAATGTCATAAATCAGCAAGGTCACATGATGTTTCACTTTACGGCTGGGTCACTTAGCAATAGATTTGTCAATCCCAATTGCAGTTGGTAAGTGAGGACTACCTTTACTCAGCAATAGTTCCTCTTTAGATGGAAAATGGCAGTAGAGTACCAGTGCTGGGTGCTTTATTCTTCAATGTTTTTATAAATGACTTGAATGATGTGCGCTTATTGATATGTTAATTAAAATATATTGCTTCATTTATACTATACCCAATTCATTTTATAAACAGGAACACTTGCCTGGTAAATCATTTACATTTTGGGCGTGGCTTGAAGCAATCTTGGATCTGATTAAAAAACACATTCTTCCACTTTGGATTGACGGGTAAGCCACATTTTTGCAAAAGTAAAGCCCTGGGGAAAGCTTTGCTTGTGAAAAAAAAAGGTAAGTATAATTGATATTCAGCAAATCTATAGGGAGAAATTAGTTGGCCGAGTTCTGGTTTATCCAGTTTGCACTTAGCATTTGTGGTACTGTGATCAGAATCCGAAATGTACTATTCTTGATATTTTGCTGCAGAAATAATTCAGTGATACATGAACTCTGTTCCATTACATCGGGATTGTCAAACTTGATTTCCTTGATTGTCAAACTCAATTTCATTCACATCAGTGTTGTGTTTTACCTCGGGGGATGGAATGGGCATGGCCAGGGTGGGTGTGGCCAGTTTGACATCACTCGTGTCGGGGGTACCTGTGGTTGCCCAAGTGCTCTGCCAGCGAAAATGGGCTCCCGAGCTCCGTTTTCAGCTGCAATGGCCTCCTGCAGCCCTCTGCCAGTGAAAGCAGAGCTGGAGTGGGCTGGCCCCCTGGCCCCCGTTTTCAGCTGCAACGGCCACCTACAGCCCTCTGGGAGCTCCGTTTTCACTGGCAGAGGGCTAGAGGCCGTCACGGCTGAAAATGGAGCCTGGGAGGGCCATGCGCAGCTCACCCCAACTCTGTTTTCACTGGTAGAGGCACTGCAAGCCAATCTTTCGCTGTTTCCAGGGCAGTCCTGTGGGCCAGATCTAAGCACCCCATGGGCCAGATTCAGGGTGTCAAACTGGCCTTGGGTTTGACACCCCTGCACTACACGTTGCTTGCAGTCAAAGTAGACAATGAAGATTGACCATACTAAATCATTAGATGCCTATATGTTATTTTCAAATGTTTTTTAACTGATGCATTGTGGAAGGTGTGAGCAAAATGTTTAACTGAATAATTGAATTCAGTTAATTATATAACTGAGTAATTAATCAATAATTAATCATTGTTATAATAATAACAATGATTCCAAGTAGCATATGACTTGAAATAATTGTTGTCATTAATCCTCCAATAGTATTTATTTTTTTAAGAGGTTCGGGAGATATTAATGATGGTGGGAAATACAATGACAGACGGATATTGGGGAAGAGGTTTGTAACTTCCTGACTATATATTGCTTCTTTGAAGCTTTTATTCTAACTGCAGAAAGCAGCAGATTCTCCTTCAAGTTCAAACACAAGTTGAACCTTGTGACTGCCCGTATCAATGCAGTTTCCTTGGCAGCAGTATAGAAGTGGTTTCTTGCTGCTTCTTCCAGGATGTGTTGTTGTTAACCTCCCAATATAGCCTGCAAACTGAGAAGTTCTAGATGGTTTCTCATCTGAGTAATAATCCAATACAATCCTGTTTAGGTGTTGTTGTTTTTTTCAGATCAACCAAAAATAGTTAAATGTTGTCACCTGCTCGGTCACCAGGCGAAATACCATTCCTGTATTTGTGTCAGAGTGGCAATTGAAAAACAAATTTATTTATTTGATTTGTCAATCGCTTACAAGATAATAGGTATAAGTATATACATAGTTATACATGAAATGGGTACGTATAAGAAAAATAAAAGAAACAATAGGACAGGGATGGTAGGCACATTGGAGCCACTTCTCTAATCATATGTGGTCTTTTGTTATACTACAAGGCTGATTAATCCTGTAAAAACTTTTGTTTTGGTCTGCTAACCAGAAATTATCTGGGATTATCATGTAACCTTTTCCCAGGTGAATTCCACAGTCTTTTTTACAGGTATGCATCCACATAAAGTTGTACTTTCTCATCCTGTTTGTAGGTGTATAATGGGTTTTGTGAACAAAGAGAAGGAGCGAGCTTTGTTGAAAGACAAAAAACCCGGGACGTTTTTGCTCAGGTTTAGTGAAAGCAATTTAGGGGGGATTACGTTTACCTGGGCATCCCAGTCTGAAAATGGTAAGTACTGTACTGTTAAAATACATAACACTTCACTTTATTTTCGCCTTTCCTTTATGATCCCTTAAACCCTTTGTGGATAGGTACAAAAGAATTCTACTCCTTTGATCTGACATGCTGAACTACTGATGCAAATCCATTTGTGGATTTGGCATTTTATTTTCCAAGTTGTGCTTTGTCCTTTTTGTTTGTTTACAAAATCTGCAAACCTATCCTATTATTAATTTGATTACCATATATTATAGTACTCCTTATAACTCTATCCTTTTATTAACAACTCTGTTTTCTTTGCAGGGGAAATGAAGTTTCACTCTGTTGAACCATATAACAAAGGCCGCTTAACTGCCCTGCCATTTGCAGACATATTACGAGATTACAAAGTTATTTCAACAGATAACATTCCTGAAAACCCACTGCAGTACCTTTATCCCAATATCCCCAAAGACAAAGCTTTTGGAAAGCACTACAGCTCTCAGCCTAATGAAGGTCAGAAATTGTTTTGAATGTTTTCCCTCCCCTTAACTGAACTAAATGTCTGAAGTGTCATCCTCCTACATACCCAGAATCTCCTACTTCTTGATTGAAAATTAACGGGCAACATATTTTACATTTAGTATCAAGACCTACAGAAGGAGGAACCAAAGGTTATGTCCCTTCTGTCTTCATTCCAGTCTCCAAAATGTGAGTAATCATTCTATTTGTTTCAGTTGTTATTTCCTAAAGTAATTAATATAGGAAACTTAGCAAACTCTGCTGCAGGATGTTGTTCTTTAACTGAGATGTTAAAACATAGAGTGATAAATCTAAACTTTTTTAAAAAACATAATTTGATTGAGAGAAAGGGGGTGATGGGATGAAAGGAAAGGCATTGCAAACACGTGAGAACAATAAAAGTAAGGTGTTACAAAATATATCATGTTTCACTTACTAAACGTGATTGTCTTTTTTTTAAGTCTGAATAATTCCACAGATCCACCTTCTCCATCAGATCTTCTTCCCATGTCACCAAGTGTTTACGCTGTTTTGAGAGAACACTTGAGCCCTTCTGTAATGGAAACTGCTGTACGTTACACAGGTTTTGTTTATTTTATTTTATTTTTAGAACAGGATAGGATAGGATAGAATATAAAAGAATACAATTCTTTATTGGCCAAATGTGATTGGACACACAAGGAATGTGTCTTTGGTGCATATGATCTCAATGTACATAAAAATGCATTCATCATAAGATGTACTGAACATGTACTGATAGTCATAGGATACTAAATGAGCATTCAAATCATACTAGGAAACTAAATAAAACAATATAAATCATAAAGATACAAGCAACTAGGTGATAGGTTTTATCAAGCCGGTCTGACCTAGGGTTTTATGGGGTTTTAAATTCAGTTTTAATTGGTTTTAGTCCTTATTTTTAAACCCTTGTCTCGTTTTTATTATTCAGCCACGATATTTTATCTTTTTAATTGTTTTTAATTATTGTGTTATTACTGTATTTTTTAATGGCTGTACACCACCCCGAGTCCCGCTGGGAGAGGGGGGGTGGTATATAAAACTTGTAAATAAATAAATAGTCATAAGTGGGAGGAGATAGGTAATAAGGATGAGAAGAATAATAGTAATAATCTTCATAAATAGTTTGACAGTGTTGTGGGAAGTAGTTGTTTAGCAGAGTGATGGCATTCGGGAAAAAACTGTCCTTGAGTCTAGTTGTTCTGGTATGCAGTGCCCTATAGTATCATTTTGAGGGTAGAAGTTGAAACAATTTATGTCCAGGATATAAGGGGTCTGTAGATATTTTCACAGCCTTCTTTTTGACTCATGCAGTATACAGGTCCTCAATTGAAAGCAGGTGGGTAGTAATTGTTTTTTCTACAATCCTAATTATCCTCTGAAGTCTGTGTTTGTCCTGCTGGGTTGCAGAACCAAACCAGACAGTTATAGAGGTGCAGATGATAGACTCAATAATTCCTCTGTAGAACTGTATCAGCAGCTCCTTGGGCAGTTTGAACTTTCTGAGTTGGTGCAAAAATAACATTCTTTGTTGTGCTTTTTTGATGACATTTTGATGTTAGGTGTCCATTTTAGGTCTTGCGATATGATAGAACCTAGAAAGTTGAAGGTCTCTACTGTTGATACTCTGTTGTCTAGTATTGTAAGAGGTGGTAGTTAGGGTTTTTCCTAAAATTTACCACCATTTCTACAGTTTTAAGCAGGTACTGAAAAAATGACTTTTTGATTCATGAGAAATAAGCTATCTGAATTATCAGACCTTATTGTTATAACTATTTAATAGCAGTAGCATTTAGACTTATATACCACTTCACAGTGCTCTACAGCCCTCTCTAAGAGGTTTACAGAGCCAGCAGATTGCCCCAACAATCTGGGTCCTCATTTTACCCACCTTGAAAGGACAGAAAACTGAGTCACCTAATAAAAGAATGTCGATTTGCAAATGCTGCTATTTCTTTAGTTTGATTCTTCATACATCACTACACTTTTGCTGCTGAGAATATCTTTATTGGGGAAGTGATAGCAACTTGAATATACAGAACTTAAAAATAGTTCAGGAAGTTGAAAACCATTTTATAAACAAATAAATGCAATTGAAAATGGAAATATAGCAGAAGGTACATTTGCAAAGGCAGGCACTTAGATTATATCAGTCATTTTGCGCCGTTGCAATTCAAATTATGTCAAACCAATTTAAAGACATTAGTGGTTCAGTACAATTATGGAAGCTCTCCCCAGATTAACAGTGTTAGATTAATATTTCATTTTCCTTAAAAATGAAGTGCTGAAATTATTCAAGCTTAGTAGCTTAGAACCTGGGCTAAAACAAAGATAAAATAGATAGATAATAGATGAAATTAAAAATAGATAAAACTGGATAAATATATATTGGTTAAAAATTGGAATGTATTATTTTAAAAAAAAACAACCCAATTCTTCAGAGAGAATGACAAAAATTGCTTTTATTTCTAAAATTCATTTTCTTTATTTTTTTATCCTATTATTTTATTAATGACTCAAAATTTAAAAACAATGTCATTTGTAATTGTTGCCAGACCTTTACTTCTTACAGATTTTAAATACTTTTTCATTAAGTTCATTTTCCTTCTCTGGAAGCTAATGAGATGGGCATGCACAATATAATTCTGAATGCAGTAATAGCAACTTGAAATGTTTATGGAAGTTGTTTATTCAAAATATATTTTAGCCCAAATGCTTAGCTACCTACCTTTTAAGACAACCTGTCTGCCAGAGCTATTTTATTTTGCACATCTGGTTCCATCCTTTACATCCTTCTTTGTTTTCTGCTTTTTGGTACCCTTCCACTTTTTTCACAAAAAAATCCCAATTTGCTGTGAAATAAATTGAAACTGACATAAGTAAATGGCATTCACCAATGTTATTTTATAGCCCATGGAGTAGACACTTCAGTTTTGATGTGCAAGTTAACATATTCTTGCAAGTATTGGTAGTCCTGTGGTCACACCATTCAATTTAGTAACTATTCGAAGTTATGAAGGGTCTGAACTAGGGAAACTTACTCTTGTCCTTGAAGTTTGGTTATGGTAGCATCACTAGTCACCTGACCATGATTCGAACACTTGGCCACCAGCTCTCAATTATGATGATTGCTGCTTCCTGCAGTCACGTGACCACCATTTATAACCTTTCCTTCCAGCTTTCCACAAAGTCAGTGGGGAAGTTGGCAGGAAGTTGCAAATCATTCCTGCTCCTACCACTTTTTCTCCCAAGGAGCTCCTATGGCACTTGCTGATCCTCCATAACATTCACCCATAACAACTACTGGCCCACTCACACTCTGTAGTACCCATTTGGCCGTAGTTCTTGCCTATCAGCCTACTTATCTGAGACTCCTAGGTCTTCCCACATTGCGGAAACATGAGGTTCTCATTTAATGACTTATGTGGTCTGTGGGATTGCTATTACTAAGTGATGCACTCATGTGATATCGACTTTTATAACTGCACTGCTTAGCAATGGAAATTCCAGTCCGATCTGTCATCACAACCCAAAGTTATTTAATAAAACAAATGAAAATAGCATGGACATAATTACTGGTACCCTAATCTATTCCGTAGATCCTTTGCAGCACACTATTTTGGAGCAATAACTGCAATCAAGTACTTTCTGTAACTCTGAATAAAATTTCCATACTTCTCAACTGGCAATTTGTCCCATTCTTGAACAAACTGTTCCAGTTAGGTTTTAGATTCTTTCTCCCAAATGTGAGTTTCAGCACTTTCTATGGATGCTCTGTTGGATTGTTCTGACCTAGGCTTCCCCAACAGCATGAAACCGACTCCTTGTCCCAACAAATCCCTTATTTAGTTTACAGTGAATTCCTCTCCAGCAAAGTCCCGGTCAACAGTCTTTCAAGGTATTTCACAATTACAGACCTTTATCAGGCTTGGAGAGTTGCCAGGCTATTATCTTTCAGATGCTACACTGTAACAGACACTACTTGGCAAGAGTGTAGGAACAGGTCTTCACCCAAATGAACTAATTGTCTCCTGCAAAATCCCACTCCCCTTTTGCTCCTCTTTTACTCCCTCTTGGAGGAGCCATTCACCGTCCACCTATTCTCAAGTCAATCCTTGTTCTTTAGCTGTTCCCTTCTTCTGGCAGCTCTGCGCATGTGCACATTGGGAACAGGCTCCAGCTGTTCTTATGCCTCACTGATGTCCGACTCCAAAGGCAGCTGATAACTGTCAGACTGCCCTGCCCCATTTCTGCTTCCGACGCAGGGCACTCGTCAGAGCCTTCCCCAGACTCCAGGACTGGCGCATGTTCCTCCCCATCCTCCTCACTGTCCGAATCTGCTGCCAGCTCTGCTGGATACTGGCAGGCCACGACATGGATTCAGATCCAAATTCATAGCAGGCCACTTCAGGACAGACAAATGTTTGCTTTTTAACCATTTTTGGTTTTCTTGGATATATGGTTTAGATCAGCGGTCGCCAACCGGTAGGCTGGTGGGCCGTGAGAAGATTTAGGTGGGCTGCAGAGAAATCTCACCCCCAGAGCACCCCCCCCAAAGCAATTAATCCAGGCTGCGCAGAAACACAAGGCTGCTCAGCCCACATGGCCTGCTGGAACCCTCCCCGCCCACTCACTCCTTACCCGGCAAACTTGTCTGCTAAGTTGCTATTTTTCCTTTTTCCGACCATCATCTGTTCTGCTGCACCGGGAAATTTAGATTAGCTAGGAAGCAGGAAATGGTTGGATTTCTTGCTTTTTAGCTAAGCACAGCCTAACCTCCCTTATGACTGAAGGTTTGTTTGCAAGCAAATTCAGTGCAGACTCACTGAAAGCAAATTTGAGAGACTGAGCTAGCCGATGGTAGATAGATAGATCACTGAATGATTCTGTGAGCAACTCAATCTGCCTGCTTTGCCTGATTTTTGATAAAAATTGCTTTTTTTATAAAAAATGCAATATTTACATACATGATGTGTTGTGAGTTAATTTTGTGAGTTTGCTTGCAAGCAAATTTTATGTGGCAGACTGAGCTAGCCAATGGCAGATAGATATATTTCTGAATGAATCTGTGATTCTGTGAGCAACTCAATCTGCCTGCTTGCTTTGCCTGATTTTGGGTAAAAGTTGCTCTTTTTTTAAGTAAAAAATTCAATATTTACATGCATGGTGTGTTGTGAGTTAATTTTGTGAGTTTGCTTGCTAGAAAATTTTATGAGTTTGCTTGCAAGCAAATTTTATGTGACAGGCTGAGCTAGCCAATGGCAGATAGATAGATTTCTGAATGAATCTGTGATTCTGTGCGCAATTCAATCTGCCTTTCTGCTTTGCCTGATTTTGGGTAAAAGTTGCTCTTTTTTTTATAAAGAATTCAATATTTATATATTTATAATATTTACATACAAGCCATGCCCAGCCAGTCACATGACCACCAAGCCACAACCACAAATTAGGCCATGCTCACAGAACCAGTTAGAGGTCCCTGGGCTCTAAAATTATGAGTTTGGTGGTCCCTGAAGTCCAAAAGGTTGGCAGCCCCTGGTTTAGATCATTATCCTGCCTAAGGACCTATGGCCTGCAACTGACACAGAGTTTTTTAACACTGGGAGCATATTTTTCTCCAGAATGCCTTGATATTTCTGGTTTTCTTGTGCCGTGCTCAGATTCAAGGCATTCAATACTGGAGTCAGTAAAGCAACTCCGTAACATTAGGGAGCCTCCTCCATTTTGTCCTTAAAGGCATTATTTTTTCTTCTGTAAACATAGAGCTGCTGTGACCTGCCTAAAAACTCCACCTTTGTTTCATCTGTCCAAAGTCTGTGGAAGGACTGTGGCTTGTCAATATGCATTTTATCAAACTCCAGCCTGGGCTTTTTGTGTTTTGTCTTTCAGAAGTGAGGTTTTTCTGGATCTTCTATCATGAAGGCCATTTTCACTCAGACACTGTTGGATGATACAACTCAATATTTATTTATTTGATTTATATTGCCGCCTATTTGCCCATAGCCATTCAAGGTGGCTTACACAATGTAAAATCATATTTAAAACAAAAAATAGAAATAGAAACAATAAGAACTAACAAAAAGAATCAAATAAATTAGTAAAGTACAATAGAAGAAAATTTGGGAAAACAAAAAAAACAAAACAAAAACCAACTCCCATCCCCCCACCTCGACGACTGCGGGTCACACTAGCTATTTGATGGGTTCCATCCCTCTCTGGGTTCCCCAGGCCTGCTGGCAAAACCAGGTCTTCAGTGCCTTTTGGAATAGCATTAATGAGGGGGCCATTCTAATCTCTGGGGGAATGATGTTCCAGAGAGACGGAGCCACTACAGAGAAGGCCCTTCTTCTAGGTCCCATCAGGTGTATCTCCCTCAAGGGTGGGACCCGCAGCATTCCCTGCCTCCTCACTCTAATGGGTTGGGTAGATGTCACTGGCAAGAGATGTTTCCTCACCCGGACCCAAGCCATGAAGGGCTTTAAAGGTGACAACCAGCACCTTGAATTGTACCCGGAAGCAAATTGGCAGCCAATGCAGCTCCTGCAGGAGAGGTGACACATGTGCACACCTGGGTCTGCATAAAACCATGCGAGCCACTGCATTTTGCACCAACTGGAGTTTCCGGATGCTCTTCAAGGGTAATCACATGTAGAGCACGTTGCAATATATTGTTGTGCAGGTAGTCCTCAACTTACAACAGTTCATTTAATGACCATTCAAAGTTACAACGGCACTGAAAAAGGTGACTTGCGACTGTTTTTCATAGTTACAACCTTTGCAGCATCCTCGTGATCATGTGATCAGAATTCAGATGCTTGACAACTGGTTCGTACCTATGACGGTTGCTGTGTCCCAGTATCATATGACCCCCTTTTTCGATCTCTTGACAAAGTCAATGGGGAAGCCAGATTCACTTAACAACAGAGTTACTAATTTATCAACTGCAGTGATTCACTTTTACAGTTGAGACAAGAAAGTTCGTAAAATGGGACAAAACTCATTTAACAAATGTCTCACTTAGCAACAGAAATTTTAGACACAGTTGAGGTCATCAACTTTGAACTTGGTGGCCAGCCAGGATCTGTTCTGAAGTTTTCCTTGGTTCTTTCACCCACTATTCAAACGATCTTTCTGTTCATATCAGGGTCAATTTTCCTCTTGCAGCCACATCCAGGGAGGCTAACTATCATCGCATAGACCTTAAACTTATTGATAATATTCACATCCAAGAACACAGGAATATAAGACTGTTTGGAGATGGTTTTGTAGCCTTTCCCTTTACTATGTTTGGCTATTATATTCCTCCTCGGATATCTCCCTACTTTTATTTTCCTGTCCATGTTCACTATGCTGTACACAATGACACAGAATGCCTAGTATTTTTCTCCATTCAGATAAGTTGAATGATCGATATGAGATTGAAGACATCTGTGATACTAATTAAAATAGCTTGCTTGAGAAATCACTAAAACCCAATGTCTTTTTAACTTCTAAGCAGTACCAATCATTATGTCCATGGCATTTTCATTTTTTTTAATTACTTACGAGAATAAGTTGAGTCGTATTGGCATTTTAATTATTTTCAAGAAGCTGCCGTTCATATTGCATTTAAGCAAAAAAATCTATTAATTCCGACAAACTTACATTTTTGCTCTCTTGCAGTTGAATTCTCCGTATGCAGCTGAGTGACATTAAGATACTGAAGATTTTACAACGCAGATGAACAAGTTTGTGTGTATTAATACGTGTTTATAAGAGAATGTTTTTAATTTCCCTGTACTATAAATATATTTTTCCAAGTCTGTAGAGATTCTCAGTCATGGTTGTCCCAAAGGTGCTTTTTCAACAGACAACTGGACTTCGTTTTTTGAAGATGTTTTGCTTCTCATCCAAGAAGTTTCTTCAGCTCTAACAGGATAGTGGGGAATGGAAGGATTTATATTCCTTGCAGACAGCTGGTATTTTTCCAAGAAATATACAGAATTCTCATCTTGACTGTAACTCTTAATTTGCTTAAACAAATACTTGATCTGGTTCAGATAATGGTTTGACATGGCTAGAATGAACCTCATATGCTGTATTATTCAAATACATTATATTGTAGATTTTTATTTAAAGCCAGAGCTGAAATCCAGAGTGGCCCCTGGATTATTTAGTTTCCAAAGAGAGTGATGTTCCCAATCAGAAAATGAAATACTTTCCAGTATTCTAAATTTGTATAGCATGCTACGTGATTATGCTATATTTTTCCAATGCTGTTGCACAAAACTCTGATTTTTTATAAACACTTTCTAACTTTATTTATTGTTAGCTTGCTTATGGTGTTTATAAGGTCTCTCAAATCCACCCATTCTTAAAATTCTCCAATATCTAAAAATGTATTAAATTGTATTGAAAACCATAACCAATATGAAAAAATTACAATTACATAATGCTTTTGTAGAACCAGGAATGGCAGGAATAACTGAGATCATCGTATACTTCCTATAGTATTCTTCAACACGTGATCCCTGAACTACTTACCTGTACCGCCAAGAACACTCTCTAATTATGGGTGAACTTGGGTTTCTTAACATTTTAAGAAACAATCAAACCTAGTGCAAACTCTTTAATTTTTACAAAAGAAAAAAATCCCAATTATCTCTCTTCTCCCCCAAGCAGCTTATCCTTTGGAGCCTTTTTCCTTCTCACTGTGCTACCCTAACTCTCAAGGTTAGCTTACCATCTTTAAGAGAAAAACTACTCTAACAAAGAAACTTGATTTCATCACAGGCCATTTTATTAGTCTTTGCAGAGGCTACCTTTATGAGATAGCAGAGATGGGTTTGAGGGATGAAGTAGAGAAGGGAGGCAACCATCTAATCTATGGCACTCGTCAAGCTTTTTGCCATGGGAATCTTCATCTAAATTTTGCCACTGCTAGGATAAAAGCCATCGACTTTGACACAAGGGGTTTCTACATCAGAACATTCAGTTTAGTGCAATTCTGTGTTAGCAGTTATAACTTCTTTACAAAAGCAGTAGCAATATCGTAGTAAGAAAGACAAATTTGCTATGAAAAGTCTTTATGGAATCTAAAGTGAAGAAGGATGCATAAAGGGGAAGGTAGTTGGTCTTTTTGGCATAATTTATGAAAACCCCTAAAGTTTAGAGCTGTGAAGATTCAAGTTTATAGTTTATACCTAAACGCAAAGTGAAGCTGGTTTATTGTGATTTTCAAACAGGCCTGAAACTAGCACGTTGCAATGTATCTAGTATTGAGCCCTTCAGGCAGGAAGAAAAAGGATCTGACATCTCTTTATGATCAGTTTGCCTCCTGGAAAATGTTGAGATGAACTATGTTTTGAGATGGAAATGCTACAGTAAATTGTATTGTTTTGGCTCTCAACTTTATTATTATAAAAACAGCTAGGTATGGTGCAGCAAAACCAACCGCATTCTAAGACCTCATTCTAATAGAAATAAAAATGTCCTCTTTCATGATGCCCACAAAGCTTTAAATGCTGAGAAAGCAAAGTTGGCTGACTTTAAGCATGACTGTTTTGTCTCAAGTAGGTCAGATTCTTACGCTGTCCTGATTTTTTTCATTACTGTAAACTTTTTTGTGCTTCTGGAAAATCCCTCTCCTTTTGCTGTGTTCAGCCAGATGGGAGGAGCCCTTCACAGATCTTATCAAGACCAACTGACTATAAGAAGCAACTGTCTGCAGGAAAGTGCTGTCTCCTTTGCTTTGGTTGCCAAGGTTATCACCATTAAAGGGATCCCCACTTGCAGAGATTCCCATAAAGGCTTCATAGACTGCAATTACAAAGAAAAGTTATTTCAATGTTTGCACCAATATGTTTTTAGAAATATTGGTCTGCTACGTTCAGAACACTGAGGCAGCACAATCGGTAATAATGAAAGTAGTGAACTAGGAAAGTCCCAAATGCTAATTGCTTCTCAGCCATAAATTTAAACTTTAATGCCAGGTAAGCCATTTTCTCACAGGCTGTGACAGGTGGAGTTGCAAACCTGCTTGCGTAAGTGTGCTTTCTCTCCATGAAATAACCAAGGGCAAGTCCCATCTTTTTCCTACTGCCCATTCCAAGTAGCAACTAAATAGCTAAAATTTATTACTCTGCATAGCTGTACATTAACATTATGCTATTGAATATGTGGTTCACCTGGTCTCTCAGCTCTGGAAGATATAGATACAGATACAGATTAAGAGTTGGAAGGAACCAATTTAAATTGGCAACTTTTTATTGAACAATTATCTAGGATGAAATTTGGCAAAAAATTTATATGATTAATTAAAACAATATACACCACACAAAATGCAAAAGTAGTGATTAATGGAGAAACCACAGACAATTTAAAAACAAACAAAGGAATGAGACAGAGATGTCCTCTTGCTCCACTACTATATATATAATCAACGGAAGTGTTGTTGACTCAAATAAGGAAAAATCAAGACATTCAAGGTCTGACCATTAAAAAAGAAACATACAAACTACAAGCTTTCGCTGACTGTATGGTCTTCATAATGGAAGACCCAAAAGAGTCAAGTAAAAATTTAATATAGGAAATAGAGGCATTTGGAAAGGTGGTAGGGCTCAAAATTAAGAAAGAAAAGACT
The DNA here is from genome assembly GCA_023653725.1 of Bungarus multicinctus. NCBI lineage: Eukaryota > Metazoa > Chordata > Lepidosauria > Squamata > Elapidae > Bungarus > Bungarus multicinctus. The sequence continues at coordinate 8,083,803 of CM042838.1, forward strand.
AAAATAACCAAAAATTGTACTAAAAGGCAAAATGAGGAATTGACGGATGAATTAGGGATTCAGATAACAAAAACAGTAAAATATTTGGGGATCTGACTTACAGCGAAATGTTCCACAATCAAGACAGACAACTATGATAAATTGATTGCTCAGATACAGAAAGACTTAGATAGATGGATAAATATACAATTATCATTGATGGGAAGGATAGCGACTAAATGTGCTACCAAAGCTATTATACCTATTCCAAACCATGCCAATCAAACTAGGAAAGAAATTATTCGAAGACCTTAATAAAAGAATTGCCAAATTTATCTGGCAAAAGAAAAAAGCCAGAATAAAATATAAATTAATGCAGAATAATAGAAGTAAGGGGGGGGGGTTGCCCTCTCTGACTTTGAATTATACTACCAGGCTGGAGTCAGTACCTGGATTAAGGATTGAGTCAATTTGGCAGACAAAGAGAATTCTGACGATAGAAGGCTTTGATCTACAGATTGGCTGGCACGCGTTCCTTTGGGATGGGAAAAACAGATTTCATAACTATTTTCAAAGACGTAAGAAATGTCTAGTTATATGTATGGGAAAATATCAAAAGGAACCCCTATGTGAAAATACCTCTCTGGCTATCTCCAATGGAGGCACTAATATATCCCAATGCTATGGATTTGAACAAAACAATAAAATATAAAGAATTTATAACTGATGAAGGTGAACTTAAAACAGACCCAATTAAAAATACAAGGAATTGAAATAGGATCATGGCCCTATATTCAAATTCAAACAAGACACAAAAAAGATACGGAACAATTTGGATTTTATACAACACTTCAGGAACTAGACAAAATACTACAAAGAGGTGAAAAAAAAATGATCACTAAAATATATAATTATCTATTGGAATTCAAAATTGAAGAGGAGACAGTCAAAAAGAATATGATAACGTGGGCCAAAAACTTTGGCCACAGTATTGATTTGGACCAATGGAAACGAATATGGCAAATAAATTACAAACTAATGCTATCCGTCTCCTATAAGGAGAATATTTATAAAATGTTTTATCGGTGGCACCTCCCACCAGCGAGGTTAGCCAGAATGTTTCCCAATTTGCCAGCCAAATGCTGGAAATGCAATCATAGCCAGGGAACGTATTTTCACATGTGGACGTGTCCCCAAATACGAAAGTTCTAGCTCAAAATTCAAGCATGGCTAGAGGAGTTAACAAAAGATCAAGTTTAAACCAGAGATCTTTCTGCTAGGTATGTTAGAACCGACATGGGATAAGAAACACCAACACTTAATATTACATATTATAACCGCTGCAAGAATTTCTCTTGCTCAAAACTGGAAACTGACCACTACACCCTCAGATCTAGCAGTAATTAACAAGATACATCAATGCGCAGAAATGATTAGACTGACTATGTTATTAAAAAACAGGAAAGAAGAATATTTTACGATATGGAACATATGGTATAAATGGTTAAAAAAAGGGAGTAAAGATGTGCTTTGTGAAAATGACTAAAGAAATTTCAAATAAGAATATGAAACATGATTTATGTGTATATATAAAAAGTAATATATATAAATAAGCATTGTACTTTAATAGTAGTATAGTAAGTAAGGAATTTGCACATAAGCTATAGATATACTTATGGTAAATGAACTCAATTATTAAAGGACATGTACATTGCTATTAAAAAAAGAGTTGGAAGGAACCTTGTAGGTCATCTAGTCCAACCCCCACCCCCCGCCCAAGAGGAGACCCTGCACCATTTCTGACAAATGCCAGTTCAGTCTCTTCTTGAAAGCTTCCAGTGATGAAGCTTCCACAACTTCCGAATGCAATCTGTTCCATTGGTTGATTGCTCTCACTGTCAGAATATTTCTCCTTGTTTCTAGGTTGAATCTCTCCTTGTTCAGTTCCCATCCATTATTCCTTGTCTGGCCTTCAGGTGCTTTGGAAAACAGCTCCCATTATTCTGATGGAATGGTTGAATTGGTCAAGGGTCCCCACATATGTAAAACTGCAAGGAGTTTGGGGGTCTCCACCATACAAGGCCAGCAGCGGTGCTATGTTCTTACAGAGAAGAAAGAAATCTCCCCTTCCCCATATGAAATGAGGGGTTATGTTGAGGCACATATTAGACAAGCACTGACATGTCCGCTCTTCTGTTAGCTAAGAAGGGGGTGTACTAAGGGGTAGATGGTTCATTATGAGCACTGTGGCATCCTGGCATCTCTCCTGTCCTGGACTCCAGCATGAATCCAAAAGCTTGGAAGACTAAACCTCTGGTCCCAGTGACCGACCCAGATCGGATCCTGCAACACTGTCCTGGGACACATATATTTGCCTTCATTTGTGAGAGTCAAAACAGCCCAATCAATTCCAGTTTAATTGTGGAACTTGGAAGTGTTGGATACATAAAAGCTGGCCCTCTTAGCTTCATCCTTCCACCATTTGGTATAACAGCCTTGGATTGACATAGCTATGTGCTCCCAAGCTGTAGGGCCAATGGCCACACTGAGAATTATGAGAACTAGAATACAATATAGCTGGAAGGGCTAGTTGGAGGAAACATTGCAAGGTAGGATGCGGTGCCCCATTTTCCTTTACTGTAAGTTGAAGATCAGCAAATGGAACCTATTTGAGTTCCTGGGACTACAAGTAAAGGAAGAAGGCAAATAGCTAGAAAGGAAATAGTTGGGGTTTGGGTATTTTGCAGAACTCTTCCCATTCCCACAAGCATTCTCTTACAGCATTTGGGGGTAAGAAACAGATACATGTTTCTCACCAGGAGTTTTGAGAGACTGGATCCTTATATCTATAAACTAGGTTTTTTTCATCCAAAGGTCTTACTGAACCATACATTTGGTATTACGTTATTGTACTTTTATTACTTTCCCTTGAAAAAGAAGATAGAAAACCTGGGTAAAAGTGTATATATACTGTAAATAAATGCTGATCTGTTGGTTCTGATTAAGAGGATAACTGAACTTTAGCCTTGCACCCCTTTTAAAGCTGCTGGTATGGAAACCTGATCAAGCACCAAAAAGAATCTGATAATTTACATACAACATCCTTTTAGGGGCCTTCATGCAGGTGTATTTTACTTTAAAACACTTATTGGCAAAAAGTATACAGAATACCAAACAGTAGGGTTGGAAGGGAACTGGAGGTCTTTTAGTCCAAACCCCTGCCCAAGCAGGAGATCCTATACTATTCCGGACAAATGGTTGACCAATCTCTTCTTTAAAATCTCCAGTGATTGAGCACCTGCTTCATCAGCTACTGGAAGCAAGCCATTTTGCTGGTTCATTGTTCTCATCAGGAAAATTTTCCTTAGTTCTAGATTGAATGTTTTTTCTATATGTAACAGGAAATATAAGGTGCCCATTATATACAGGTGAAACTCGAAAAATTAGAATATCATGAAAAAGTTCATTTATTTCAGTAATGCAACTTAAAAGGTGAAACTAATCTATGAGATAGACTCATTACATGCAAAGCAAGATAGGTCAAGCCGTGATGTGTCATACTTGAGATGATTATGGCTTACAGCTCATGAAAACTCCAAATCCACAATCTCAGAAAATTAGAATATTACATGCAATCAATAAACAAGGATTGTACACAGAACAATATTGGACCTCTGAAATGTATAAGCATGCATATGTACTCAGTATTTGGTTTGGGCCCCTTTTGCAGCAATTACTGTCTCAATGCGGCATGGAATGGAAGCTATCATCCTGTGGCACTGCTGAGGCGTTATGGAAGACCGGGATGCTTCAATAGTGGCCTTCAGCTCTTCTGCATTGTTCGGTCTCATGTCTCTCATCTTTCTCTTGACAATGCTCCATAGATTCTCTATGGGGTTCAGGTCAGGTGAGTTTGCTGGCCAATCAAGCACAGTAATCCCACGGTCATTGAACCAGGTTTTGGTGTTTTTGGCAGTGTGGGCAGGTGCCAAGTCCTGCTGGAAAATGAAGTCAGCATCCCCATGAAGCTCATCTGCGGAAGGAAGCATGAAGTGCTCCAAAATCTCCTGGTAGACGGCTGCGTTGACCCTGGATGTAATGAAGCACAGTGGACCAATACCAGCAGATGACATGGCTCCCCAAATCAACAGAGACTGTGGAAACTTCACACTGCACTTCAAGCATCTTGCAATCTGTGCCTCTATTCTTCCTCCAGACTCTGAGTCCTTGGATTCCAAATGAGATGCAAAAGTTGCTCTCATCAGAAAAGAGGACTTTGGGCCACTGAGCAACAGACCAGGTCTGTTTCTTTAGCCCAGATAAGATGCTTCTCACATTTGTTGTTCAGGAGCAGTTTGACAAGAGGAATATGACATTTGAAGCCCATGTCCGGGATCCGTCTGTGTGTGGTGGCTCTTGATGCACTGATTCCAGCCTCAGTCCACTCCTTGTGAAAGTCCCCAACACTTTTGAACGGCCTTTTCCTGACAATCCTCTCCAGGCTGCGGTCATCCCTGCTGCTTGTGCACCGTTTTCTTCCACTCTTTTCCCTTCCACATAACTTTCCATTAATGTGCTTTGATACAGCACTTTGGGAACATCCAACTTCTTTAGCAATTACCTTTTGAGGCTTTCCCTCCTTCTGGAGGGTGTCAATGACGGTTTTCTGCACAACTGTCAAGTCAGCAATCTTTCCCATGATTGTGCTTCCTACTGAACCAGACTGAGACACCATTTAAAGGCTCAGGAACCCTTTGCAAGTGTTATGGCTTAATTAGCTGATTAGAGTGGGACACTTTTGAGCCTAGAATATTGAACCTTTTCACAATATTCTAATTTTCTGAGATTGTGGATTTGAGGTTTTCATGAGCTGTAAGCCATCATCATCTCAATAATGACAAATCACGACTTGAACTATCTTGCTTTGCATGTAATGAGTCTATCTCATATATTAAGTTCACCTTTTAAGTTGCAGTACTGAAATAAATGAACTTTTGCACGATATTCTAATTTTTCGAGTTTCACCTCTACACTCCTAAACAAATGATCTGTGGAATACATGATGCTGATACTTTAAAATTTTGCTCAAATTGGTGAGCAAAAAAAAAAATCAACGTGCTCAAGCTCTCACGCAGACAAGGCAAATGAAAATGCACCATGTCATTTACCAATTTCCTGATTCGCCGTCTTTAAGAATGTTATAAGGGACTCGCCGAATATTAACGCGCCCGTGTAGAGAAGAGTTGTGGTAAAGATTGGAAACATTTGCAAAGCAGCATATTTTTTCCTGTTCCCAACCCCCCCAAAAGCAAACTCCACCCCCCGCCCTTCCCTCCAGATCCTTTTTAACTTTCAGTTTCGTTCTATCAGAGGGGTTTCCGAGACCCGGCGCTGTTTCCTAGAAAACACGTGCTTAGGCTGTTCTAGGTATAGCTCTCCCCTCCCGCCAGCGCGACGAAAAAAGCCTTGTGAAACCCGACCGCGGATCCGCCTTATTCACTGGGGAAAGAATAAAAGTTGAAAAAAAACCAAACAAAAGATGAACAAAAAATGTTTATCTTGGCATGAACATATCTGTTTGGGGGGGGGGGGGGGGGAAGGAAGGGAAGCAAAGCTTCCCGGCATCGCCATATTGTGCTTATTTTCCTCGGAAAAAGTCGGTGCAGGGAAGAAATGAAACTGACCACACTACAGTAGATGTCTATGGAGATTCTTAGTCATCCAGGTCATGGCTGTGCTTTTTTTCAAGAGGCAACTGGACTTTGTAGCTTTTTTTTTTTTTTGAAGACGTTTTGCTTCTCATCTAAGAAGCTTCTTCAATTCAGCTCGAGCTGAAGCAGTTTCTTGGATGAGAAGCGAAAGTCTTCAAAGAAAAACCCAAAAAGTCCAATTGCCTCTTGAGAAAAAAGCACCTTTGGAGCTACAGTAGATGCTGATAATCTTCCCACAGCAGCCAAGGAGACTGGGGCAACCTTTCCATTAGCCTGGCCATGGGAGTTGCGACTGCAGCTGATAAGTCTTTTGGATCGCCTAGTGAAAATTAAATTGCACCCCCAAAAAGTCTACAGGGATCTGTAGAAAGTTAGCACCCACCCCTCAGGTGGACATTTCTTCCATCCAACGAATCATCTTTCCTGTTTCTGCACTGCGATTAGATTCAAAGTTCCAGTTGGATTCAATGCATGTTTGCTATTAAGGATGTGTGGGAGAATTTAAGCCACTTGCTAGTCAAAGTGAGAATTAGGATTTTTTGCACGGGCTTTGGCTTTGTTTTGGTTTAGTAAGGAGCCGACTTCGGTTGGTTAAAGAAACCACAGGGTAACATGACAGCTTGTGGCTGGAGATGTTTTTCTTCTGTGACCTAGATGACACCTTCTTCCTCAACTGAGTACTGTTATCATTATTATTATTAAAACTTATTAAATCAGGCTTAAAAATTGCCTTACAGCTATGTGTTCTCCAAAGGTTGAAACTAAGGTGAACCATTACATCCAGTTGTTTGAAAACAAGACTTTTTAAAGTAATTTTATTACATTTTTGAACTACTAGACAGATAAAAAACAAGCATAAGAGAAACGAAAAGAGTAAAGAAAGTTTTTCATCAGTTTACTTTAAAATGTAATAAAAATATTTTTTAAAAAATACGAAGGCTTCCGAGCATAACGTAAATATCCCACCTCAGACCCAAAAGTCGGAGAGGAAACTCCACTCTGTTCAGAATTGAAACCAAACCTTTAAAAACCTGATTGATTTTAACAACTCCTTAGAGGCACCACTGTGTTGATAAAGTGGGCATTCATTTCGGAAGACTTAGTGCCTCTGAAAATATTCCAGATACTATTTACCATCCAAGTTCGTGCCTGCTTGGAATTGGTCTTGCACCTGTGCCCGTTTCCTGCAAGCATCTTTCATTCATGAAGTCAGTCGTAGGAGGGAATTGCCACAGAATTCAATAGGATTTTACGCCCAGCTAATGATATGTATAAAACAATGCAGGCCGAGGACCTTTTCAAATCGAATAAACACAGCTTACTTCTCTAACGAAAACGACCGTCACTGTCAAAAGTCATAATCCGCGCAATCTTATTTTTCTTCTGCCTAAGTATAGAGACGGGGAGGAAAGACACTTCCCCGTAACAGCCATTTTTCCTTCGGAGCCAATGCTTCTGATTGGCTACTCCTTCAAGTAGCTTGTCGCGGATTGGTCTGCACCCTCCTGTTTGAGCTTTGCTACTTCCCTTTTTAAAGCTGCTTTCGCTTTAACAGAAAGCAGGCAGGAGAGAGTTCGGGATCTCCGGTTCTTTTGAAGGTTCTGGGCTCGCCAGGTAGGTCTGCGTTAAGTTGGGGTTCTTCCTGCAAGGGGGTTTTGCACGCCTCCCTCCAAGATCTTTCACGGGTTGCATCTTATAGGACCTGGAATCTCAAGAGCTCGAAATCCCGCTAATCGATCGCCAGGTGATCGTTTCTTTTCCTGCTAGGATCGCTAAGCTCCTTGCTTGTCAGATGGGCTGTTGCATGTGAGGGCCGGGGTGCAGACGGTTGTGCGGTGGTCGACACTGCGGGTGTTTTGCCCTGGATCTGCAGCCTGGTCTGAAAAAAATGCTGGCTGTGGAGAAGAACTCTCTTCTCCACGCCCGAGTTGAGACGCCTCCCTGCCAAAAGCAGGACAGAAGGGGATCCCTTTGAGAAGTCGCCAAATTGTGTCCGATTCTTCTTGCGTGGATCATACCCCGCCCTCCTCCACTGTCTCCTGGAGTTTGCCCAAATGTATGTCCATTGCTTTGATGAGATCTAACGCATTCTTTATACCAGCCCCTTCTCCTTTTGCCTTCAGTCTTTCCCAACCTCAGAGTCTTTTCCAGTGAACCGCTCCTGTATTTGAGCTTCAGCTTCAAGTATTTTATTCTTCCAAAGAATAGCGAAGGTTGATTTCCTTTAGGATTGACTGATTTGATCTTCTTGGAGTCCAAAGGAGTCTCGAGACTCTTCTCCAATCCCATAATTTAGTTCTTTGGCGTTCATCCTCCTTTTTGGTCCAAATCTCATAGCGGGACATTACTACTGGGAAAAACCATAGCTTTGATTATAGGTACCTTTGTCAACAAAGTGATATCTCTGCTTTTAATAGGCTATTCTCCTTGGGAGAAAAGGAGCAAGCTATTTTTTTAACTTCATGGCTGTAGTCGTAGTCCGAATGATCTTGGAGCCCAAGGAAATAAAACAATTTTTACTTGCCTATCTGAAATAACTGGGTCACTCCTGGTGAACTGTTAAATCCCAAGCTTAGTGGAGACATTTTCATCAGGCCATCCTGCAGCTGAATTTTGCAGGTTATTTTTGAAAGTGGCATTTTGGAAAAAATAATGGCCTTTTAATATAATTTGGGAGAAAGCATGGTAATATTTGTGCTCTTTAGGAGTAGCTACTAAAGGGAATCCAAAACCTGATATTTGACTACAGCCTTTACACATAATGACTGTTGGACCAACTGGTTTCCCTTTGGTAGCTGTAATGATGGCTTGCAGTTTGTGGAGTAGATGGGTTTCTTGATTGTAGGAGGAAAAATCAGTACTTGAATCCTGATAAAATGTTGTAGTTTACCGTTGACTTACATATCGGTAACTCCTGAATACAGGTACTCCTCAACTAGCAACCATTTGATGCTACAACTAAAAAAAGTGACTTATGACTGGTCCTTATACTTATAACCATTGCAGCATCCCCAGGGTCACATAATCAAAATGTGGGTGGTGATTATGGTTGCAGCATCCTGGGGTCATGTGATCATTTGTGACCTTTCTAGCCAGCAGTGTCAATAGAGGAAGCCGGATTTGCTTAAGGAATGCATGGTTCACTTAACAACCATGACAGAAAAATTCATAAAATTGAGCTGAACTCACTGCCACTGCCTTGCTTAGCAATTGTCCCACTTACGGTCATAAGAAGAAAGTCTGTAACTTGGTCTTTATAGCAGAGACTAATCATATATGGTATTCATTGCAGGAACAAGCCTTATGTCAACATCCAAGACAATGCGCTGTTCAAAGTGGCCACACTGTTTTGGAGTTGCTGCACATATACAGGGGGAAGGGGTGATGGGGCCATAGATGGGTGTTGGGTGATGGGACTCATGCTAGGAGAGGAGCCAGAAGGGCAAGCCAGCTGTGGTCAGTTCAAAAGCCATCGTGGCCTGAAGAGTACTTGCTGGAGCCAGCCAGGAGCAACCAGGAACAGGAGGGGTATGTGTGCTGAGTCTGTATAGCCAGCTGGCTAGCAGAAGCCAGTAATGCTGGCTAGAAACCGTTTAACTTGTATTGTTCACCACGGGCCAAGTTGAGATCAGTACAACAGACTGACCAATTCTGCTCACAGTGTGGCCTCTTCTTTTGCTGGCTTGGTTTGGAACCGTGACATCTATATACAAGCAACAGTGCATTCCACTGTTTAAATGTGTAGTATATTATATTAAATTAATTTAAATTAAAAATTGAAAAGATTTATATAGTACATGAAACAAACTTCCTGGCTGGATCAATATGACATAAGTATAACTAATTGCTTCTGTATGATTGTTGAGAAGCCAACCTTCTTGAATCCTTTCCTCTGGTACTGATGTGTAAAATCAAACGTTTTGATGAACTACAGTTTATATAAACTCTGAATCAAGCATAGTCTGGGCTGCAGTATGTGTTCTTGGGATGTATCCGAAGTTGCATATAAACCTGAAACTCACAGGGCATGCTTTAATTTATTCGACTTTCATTAACACGGTATGTGGCTTACAACCATGTTCTTATAACTTTGATTTGGACACATCTTTACCTCATGTGAAGTAAGGTTTGCCCTTGGTCCGCTGAGAATAATATTAAATTGATTGGATTTTTAATAGTTATTTTTCCTGTATCTTATACTTCTCTTATATTAATAAGAATTTTCAGGGTTGATTTGATACCCTGAGTCCTTCGTCTTATTTCCAAATAGGCCAATTCTGGGAACAAATGGTAAGTAGTGGTGACTATACTGATCCACGCACACAACAATGGTTAACATTAATGAAAGAGAAAGAGGATTTTTATAAGGATTTGTAATAGTGTGGCGTGGCATTATGTAAATAGGAAAGGAGGAAATGTGCTTTCAGATAATCTTGCATTTAGATAATGCAGTATCTTAACTAATTGAAAATTTTACCGATTGCATAGAAGAATAAGGCCTGCAGTTAATACATAATTGGGCATTTGATTCCACAGGATGAGTCAGTGGTGCAAACTGCAACAGCTGGATTCTAAATTCTTGGAACATGTGCATCAGCTCTATGATGATAACTTTCCTATGGAGATCAGGCAATACTTGGCACAGTGGCTAGAAAGCCAAGATTGGTAAGAGGCTTAATTTGTGTGAGCTATCAAAAAAATATAGGCTTTGATTCTAAGCAGGAGTAGGATGCAGTCAGCAATCATGAGAAGTTAAATTATTTCTCTCAAAACTAATGGAACTTTGGCTAAACTATTTGCTGGGGAAGTAAATTCCATTGGATTATGTAGCCTCATATTGTATTTTCTATTCTTAAACCAAGTATTGTGAATGAAGAACTGGGAAGCTACGTCCTCAGTCTCATAACAACACATAACAAAAATTCTGAACCATGTACATGTTGAGGAAAGTGCTTAGCATAAGCAACTGGTATAATGTTTCATTCGAGAACTCTTAATATATAGAGCAGCATATTTAAAATGAATCATATTTAATCACATTGCAATTCCACCTTAACCCTTGGACTCTTTTGTGGCTTGTCAGGTACTTTAGAGTTTGTCTTGAGTTACAGTTTGTGCATGTAATTCCTATTCAGAGGCAAATCTCCAAATTCATAACTTGACAATGCATATACAATGCAATACAATATGCAATATAGCCATAATAATAGCAAAAAAGGACATGCAACTGAATTGGAAATACTGCCCTTGTCCATCATGCTACTTACTCGATTGCTGCTCAATCAGCTGGGTTCTATTATTGGCCTGTATTGTTCATGTGTATTCGCTATGGGTTCCCCTGCCAGATGTAGAGTACTTTGGGGACTATTGGACTATTGGAAAGTTGGGTTGGTTTTTGACTGCTAAGCTAAGCAGAAGGCAAAGAAAAATAAATTGGGGTTTGTGCAATATAGAGAGATGGAAGATATGTTAATGTTATTCGCATGCTTCATCTTCTAGGGACCATGCTGCTGAAGATTTTTCAATGGCTACGTTGCTTTTCCAGAATCTTCTGTCACAGCTGGATGATCAATATAGCCGTTTTACCCAGGAGAACAATTTTTTATTGCAACACAACATTAGAAGGAGTAAACGAAACCTCCATGTCAGTGTACAACAGCATTTTCTAATTTGCCTTTGTGAAAACATCTTAGAATAATTATGTTGATAATGTGTGGATTATTTCTATAGTGTAATGAAAGGAACCTTTAAAAAAAATTGCTGTGCCATCCTAAGCAGAATATAACGATGAGCCCATGAATGAGTCCTTCCCTTCCCTTCCCACACTTAGTTCTTGTTAGCTTTGTTCCCGTTGTAGCTACTATCTTTTATTTTCTATCATTTTTTCCTGGAAGAAGAAAGGGAACATGTGTAGCTTATAACTTTCGTTGTAGTTGTAAGCTTCAGAGTCTTCAGTATTTTGTTTTTTATGTCATTTTTGTTTGACATCTTTTGCAGTGTAGCTTCTAATAACCATACCTACATATGTTATACATGTATACATTATTATTATGAAGAAGAAAATTCCAGCTGGATTGGCTGGATGGTGGGAAATTTACACAGGGCTTTTGTCTTTATTTTTTTTCCTGGTGTGATGGACACATTCCTTTTTCAGCCTTAAATTTGAGGAGCTCCTTTTTAATCAATTAGTAACAGAAAGCATTTCTTAGTATACAGCAGTTGTATATCAAGAATCATTTCTGAGATTGAAGGATGTCTTAACTTAGAAGTGAAAAAACTAGGATACTACCGTTGGATTTACAAATATATGATTTGTAATAGAATTCTGACTCCCATTTCTTTAATGGAAATAAATAACGGAGAGTGTAGGATGGACTTGCTTTCACAGTAGACTATGGTAGTGAGCATATTGACAAAAATATTGGAAGTCCCTCACTTACATTTCATGCTATAATCCAGAATACTTTTGTGGAAGAACCCATGTATATGGCCGTGATGATCTCCAAATGTCTCCAAGAAGAAAGGAACATCCTTAAAATTGCAGAGTCCACAAATCAGGTAAGTTATCCTCTGTGTGCTTGGAAAACAGCATCCTATATTGATCATTGTGCAGCCTCATAGACTTCAGTTTCAAATTTTAACATGTCTACTAAACTTAGCATTTTCTCAGAATGGAAAGCGAAGAACTAACCCAAGAAATATTCATGAAATATTCCTGCTGTGGAGAATGATTTTCCTTATTAGGGAGGGGGGATTCTACATCATGATACATTTAATTCTTGATTTTTTTTTCTCATTTCAAATTCCAGATGCAAACGGACAGTGTGCAAAATACGGCGACGCTGGGCAAAGTGAAAGAGTTGGATGCAAAAGTCACAAATGTGAAGAATCGTGTCATAGTACGTTAAAAGAGTTGGCACTTCTTATTTTTTTGCCATATCATAACCCGAAGGGGAGCACATTATTGTTTCAGATGCACAGATTAGGGAATGTGCAAGGAGAAGCTACATTGGAGAAGGATTGAATGGTTGTCTGGGAACAATGGATAGTGTTAATAATCTCCCAGCACTATTATCAAAATCTTGCTATTGTTACATGACAAAACTTGTTGAATAGTCATATTTTTTAGCACCAGTTGATTGTGGGACATGCATAGAGGTAGGACAGGGACACATGTAACATAGCCTTCTCCAGCCTGATGAACTTAGTTGATGTCTATTACAAGGTAGCATTTGCCAGAGATCTTGATTTAAATCTATTCAATGAATATTCAATTCAGTGTGATCAGTGGTTGATATTTAAACAGCAGCAGGTTTCTATTCTTGACTATTCCAGTGAATATTCTGATTTAACTGGAACAAAGCACCCTTTGGTTTATATTATTACTCTGCTAAGCCTGAAGATTCACTGGTCCCTTGCTTTGGTCATATTTTTGGAGTGAACCTATTTTAAGACTTTGTCATTCATACAGATAAAACGGGAGCAAAGGCCTATTTTGATAACTGTAGTGAAATGAATCATTGAAGTCATTACATTTTTTTTCATAAATACCACCATTTTTCATTAAGTGATTCTAAAATGTCTGATGAGATTATTTGTTTTGTAGGAAATCGAGCAAATGATAAAAAATCTCGAGGATGTTCAAGATGAATATGATTTCAAATTTAAAACCTTTCAGGTCAGAGGTGAGAGAGGAATCAGTTTCTAGCGTTTTTAATGAAATCTGTTGTTTCCTATGTTAGACATTGTTCCCTGACAATGAAATCATGTCCGGTTGAAGCTCAGTTGAAGTCTTAATCTGTTGAACATTTGTTACGTTTTGATTTCCATTTTGTGAATGTCCAGATCTTACATCAAGATCTGCTGCTTGTGCTCATATTATTCCAAATCTTCAAACCCTCACTTGATTTCCCTCCACATCCACTTGTGTTGGATTGCAACTCCCATCCTCTCCCAGCTGTATGTTACGTGGGGATAGATTGACCAAAGTAGACTTGAAATGAACTCCCAACATTGAGCTTAGAACAAAACCACTCAAAACAATCCAGTTTTGAGTGTTCTACCTTCAACTGGAATGAAACTTGAATTGTTCTTAATATTCTTTCATAGAGAATTCCAAACAAGCTTTTCATTTATTTTCCATCCTGCAAAATCTCGGCTCACATCGTTACCAGAATGGGAGACATTCTATCTAATCCTTGTCAGAATCCATGGGACCTTGCCTTTTGCTGCAAATTTTAGGCCTTGGCTCTTTATTGATTGGAATACCATATTCTAGATCATGGGTGTCAAACATAATTATGTGGTCAGATTCGGCCTGCCTCGCCATCCTGGAAACAATAAGAGGCTGGCCTGCGAAGCTTTGGTCCATTCCAGCGAGCAGCAGCGGAGTTGTTACCCAGGAGCTGCCAGGGGTAGAGACTCCTGATGTTGTACATCCTTCACCAGGGCTGCTCGGCAGGGAAACCTGAGACCCCCTCTGAGGCAGAAGCTCCAGAGCACTTTTGGGGTGCCTGACCAACACATCTCCTTCAGACAGAGCCCTTGAGGCTGCGGTCCCTTCACTGGACTGAAGGCAGCCTTCGGTCTTGCAGCTCCGCTGCCGCACCTCCGTTCCGAGCTGAGGATTGCAATCAAATTCCCCGCTCGGCTGATGTTCCCGGAAGCTTGGGGATGGCGGGGCTTCCCTCTGCAAGAGTGGGCGAGTCGTCGGTGCTGCCCAAACTAGTGCCCAGGACTCAAAGGCCCTCTTCCTAGGGATAGGCGCCACTTCCTACCCCGCCACCTGCCACACTTTGGGGATGCCCAGCCTGGTGCACGTGTTGGGTCTGGTACTGGGTGGGGAAGCACTCTGCCCTCCCGCTTTTTTCTGGGCCTGCTGTTGAAGCACCCCTCTCATGTACTCAGTGCACCTTGGCACCACTGTGGGCCACTGCAGTTGGGTGCAGGAGTGGAATATGCTCCACATGCAGGATAAGGGCAAGACCCGCAAGGGGACCGAGGTGATGACCAGTGACGACCTGCTCTGGGGGTTGGCAGGCTGCATTTACACCCGGAAACCGTCGCCTTGCACACAAAGGGCAGTGAACACATGATGCCTAACAGGTTTCTGGCTGTAGCTTCCTTGCCCCCAGCCTTCCTGCGGGATGACCCCATCCCCTACCCATCAGACACCCCTGGATTCCCTCCCCAACCCTGCCCAGCACCACCCCCATGAGTGATGTCAAGCGGGCCATGCCCCTTTCCCCAGCCCCCATTGGACAACCACAATACTGATCCAGCCCTCAGTTTGACACCCCTGTTTTAGATCCTCTTGTGAAGAAGATCACATGTCTGGGAATTGCAAATCATCAGTATCTGAAGTGCTGCAAATTGCCTATCCTTGGGCTAGATTTAAATATATTTCTCCCCTAATGCTTTGCTTTTGTACATTCCTAGTGTCTTGTCCTTTGGCCTGGTAGCCTTCTAAGTAGGCCTTGACTTTCAACCATTTATTTAGTGACCGTTAAAAGTTACAATGATGCCAAAAAAAGTGACTTACAACCAGTCCTTGCAGTTACCCATCACAGCATCCCTGCAGTCACATGGTTGTGATCTGGGTGCTTGGCAACCAGCACACATGACAATTGCAGCATCCTGTGATCACATGATCATCATTTGCGACCTTGCCCCGCCAGCTTCCAACAAGTAAAGGCGAACAACAGGCGAAGCTGGCAGGGAAGGTTACAAGCTGCGATTACACCTTGTCTTGCCTAACAATGGTGGCAAAAAAAAGGTAAAAAATGTGTGCGGTCATGTAACACCTCACTCCCTTTATACCAGAGAGGATATTGTTTGATAAATTGTTTATTGTTTATGCTTTCTTTTTACTTTTACTTTTTGCAATTTTAAATATGAAAGACATATAAAGTTCTGGCATGATCTCTTTTGCAGAAGGTGAGCCCAACAACATGACCCAGGACGACTATAAAAAGGAAAAAGTACAGCTCCACACCATGTATTTGCAGCTTCACAGTAAAAGACAGGTGATGCAGCTAGTTGTTTCTGTGGAGAGCTGTGATTGTTCATTGGTGTAAATATCAGGCACTTCGTTTGTTTGTTTGTTTCCCCTCCCTTTAAAGGCTTCGAAGAACCGATGGTTGGAGTCCAAAGTACTTGTGAGACAGAGTTGTGTAATAGTTGGAGGATAAGACCAGGGAAATTCTAATTTATCATGAGCTTTGGAAGTTACCTTTAAAACACTCACTGCCTCTCAGTTCAACCTAAGCATTATTGGGAAAATATGATCTTAGAGGATGTAGTGCTATGATTGTCACCTTCAACTCAAGGGAAAAGAAAACATACGCACAACAAAATTCACTTAGAAGTGGATGCCACAGTATAACAGAGTTCTTTTTGAACGGTAGATTAGCTTTACAAGGCTGGCAATTGGCACAGATAAACAAGCCAGTGGAGGCCTTTTATATTATTACAGTGAGGGCTTTTATCACAAGTTTTTACAATATAGTTTTGGTGTTCACCTGATATCAGCTTTTCTCCTAGGTTTCACTCCCAGAGACTCCCTGTAGTTCTGCTAGCTATTTGGTTTTCGTCCCCAACTCTCTCCCCCTCTTCTGTGCTTTAACAAAAGAGCAGGTAAAAAGGATGGGCTGGAATTTTGCTGTCATGTACTTGCATTGGTTTGACCTTCTCCTGCTCAGTAGTACATCTACTGGTTCTCCATGGAGGAAAAATTCTGAGTCTTCTGCCCAATCCTTCCCCAGAGACAGCCAGGTCTCCTTCCCTTCTTGGATGGTCTTCACTTTCCTTTTTGAAGCCACCTGTGAATCTTTTTCTCCTTTCCCAACCAGGAATCAAAAACTGCTCCTCACACTTAATTTCTCTCTCCATCTTAATTCTGTAGCCACTTGATTCACTCCATGCAATCCTCTTGTCTCATTCCAGTTTTTAGTCAGGCCTGCAGCATGCCCCCCCAGAGGAGGCAGGTGTCCCCCTAGGGATCTAGTCCCCAAGACTTACAGAGAAGGTTGACTACTGGAACTGCTGTCTTAGCATCTCACCACAACAGCCCTGGCTAGCCGCAAAGTTGGTTTATCAGCCCTTATGATAGCACAGCTGCCATTCAAAGCCAGCATTGAGCAGCTTCTCCCCTTGTACTCACATCAGCAAAACAACAGCTACATCAGGCCACTAAAATCCATATGCCACAGTAGTGCAATATGCCTTCATTGCTGTTCTCCAGTTTAGTGTAGGGCAGTGGTTGTCAACCTTTTCTTCACCATGGACCCCCTGTAAATACCTTTTGTGGCCATGGACTGCAGCCAAGGACCCCCAAGACTTAACTCAAGATTTAAATCATAGCATTTCTTCAAACCTTCGCAGATATCCCCTGTGATGACAGTGCGCACGCACATACACAGGGTTAGTAGACCAGAGGTTGAGAACTACTGGTGTAGAGGGTAAGTTGTCCTTGACTGAGATACGCCAGATCAAAGCAACACATGGAAAAACAGGGCTTAAGTCCAAAACAAGCAGAAGGTAATATGAAAGCAGTTCAGACTTTTCAGCTCCCTAATTCATTTGCACATAGGGACAGGGGCAATAAAGCTCAGTCAGACTTACAGTATTCTATTAGCTATAGCTAGTATTTTAAAAAGTAGTTTAGCCTTCTTGTAGCATTGATTTCTTGCTTTGCTCCCTGTGGTAGGGTTGACAAATAGAAATTTAACAGTCATTCATTTAGGCTTCCCTCTGACTTCCATTCCTGCCTTGTTTATTGATGTCACTGTGCTATCCACTGATGCTTTTGGCTTCCACAGCTTTTTAAAAAATTGAAAGGTACCTTACTTTGTAGGTTGACCTCTGTTTCTTCTTATTTATTTGTTAGCTATGTATTCCACAATTCAGTCAAGAACTTAGAAGATATATTGTACATGGGGCTTCTTCCTTGTGTTATTTCTACCCAACAGTCCTATCAAGTAGGGTGTGGAGTGTTGAATCTGCATCCTGCCCTTTGGATGCAGTTATTGCAACATAAGTATGTCCCTTGGCTAAAGACTAGAACATCTTACTATATTCCAGGAAATTTTCACTGTGCATCATGTGAATGTTAGAGCTCTTTTTTAAAATTGAATTTTCAAATGGATCTTGCCAAGATTGATCTAAAAGTAGAGTAGGAGCTTGAATGTATTTCTTACTGGATTCTTTCTAGGATGTGCTACACTTGATATCCTCTTCGTTGCCTGTGATTGAAAATACCCAAAATGCTCTGATAACAGAAGAGCTGGTTGAATGGAAGCATCGACAACAGATGGCTTGTATTGGCGGCCCACCCAACGCCTGTCTAGATCAGCTTCAAAACTGGTAGGTCTCTGAAGCATGGCAAGTACAATCAGGAATTTTTGGAATTAATTCATCCAGAAGGGAAAATGTACCTGAAAATTTTCACAGAAAACTATCTGTTCTGAAAACTAATACCTTCCTGAAGGGTTGGAATTCTGCTATTCCTCTCTTCTTGTCATGTTTGTGAGTTTTCCACATTTTTAAAATATTTAAAATATTTTAAAAATATGTGGGTTACATTCTTCTGTTGATAAAATGCACTGTGTCGACTGTGCCATTTGAGAATTATGACACTTGGATTCCAGCACACCTCCAATGCTACCAGGTCTAATCACTTCTCAGCAAATGTTCCAACAGTTGCATTTCTGCAGGTGGGCAAATTTCTTAAGTGACTCATGTCCCTAAAAAGTGGACATTACTAATGGTTGGAAGACTTGGGAAATACTACTAATTTAGAAGTGGAATCCAGGGTCCAAACAGTTGTATATAGATTCAAGCATACCATGAATGCTCTGAGATACATGTCTTAAGAGCCTTGTAAAGTTACTTGTTGGCCCTAAACAGTTAAAGACTGCTGGTTCCTGTGCTTGTTACTCCAAGGAGAAATGTAGCAATCTTCACATACAATCATTGTAATGATAGGTTTACCTCAGTGGCTGAAAGTCTTCAGCAGATTCTTCAACAGCTTAAAAAATTGGAGGAGCTGGAACAGAAATTCACCTATGATGGTGATCCCATCACCCAACAGAAGAAAGGGCTGTATGAGCGGACATGGAGTCTCTTTAAGCAACTCATTCAAAGGTATTTTTTTTTCTTGTGTTAGGTGGGTCAGAATGAGCATTTCCTTGCTTAGAAAAGCATATTTCATCTTCCCATTCAAGCTGAAGAATCTGTCCCTTTTCTCTTATCTATCTGGTTAAATTATTTGGTTGAAATATGAGCAGTCACATTATTTCCAGAAGGTCTGAACTCTTCAGTGAAATAATTTTTATTTGAAATTGCACAGTTTTGTTTAAATGAGATTAGTTTATATTTGGATCTAATTTAAAAGAAATTGAAAGGTGTCTCCTCCTGACTGATTTCATTTCAAACTGCAGAGAGTCTTCAAAATCTTAGAAAGCTAGAAGAAAAATGTCAAAGAGTTGTGATGGGATGGACCAGGCTTCCCCAACTTAGACAAAAATTCGTGGATCCGGAAGATTTGTTTATAGCAGGGGTACTCAACACCCCCAGGCCGCAGCCCACTATCAGGCCGTGACCTATTCGCAAATGGGCCTCAGGCCTGCACACATGCCCAGCCCACCTCATGCGAGTGGTGGACTGGCACACATGCGCACGCAGTTCAACTTGCAGTTGAGCTGCTTGTGCATGTGTGCCAATACCATTCATGAGAGTCTAGCTGTGTGCAGCTGCAGGTTAGCCCCTGCTTGTCTGGCCCAGTTCCCCTCTCCCCCATCCCAAAGCTGGGTCACCAGGCTGCAAAAGGTTGAGGTCAGCTGGTTTAGAGAACCATGGAAATGTATCAGTACAACCATTTTAAATTATATTTTTATTTTTAACTATTTAGAGATTGTGCTTTATAAATTTTGTTCCTAGCATGCTGTTTGTTCCATATAAATAACTTGAAAACCTAAACCTCTTTTTTTAATGTTCACATTTGCATTATAGAAGATTAAGGATCTGTTCATTTTTGGCATAATATTCTATTCCCCTTTTGAAACAATTCAGCGGTACTTTTTTTTCTGTCCAGCTCCTTTGTTGTAGAAAGACAGCCTTGCATGCCTACGCATCCTCAGAGACCATTGGTTCTGAAGACTGGAGTACAATTTACAGTAAAGTTGAGGTAATTCATTTTATACCTGATGTGATTCATGTATGGTAGTTTTTTAAAGAACTTTAAAGGAAGCGATTAATTCCAAACTAAAGTAAAAGACTCTCTCAAGTCAAGTTTGATCTGTGCAAGTTTACCAAAATGGTTTGTTACTGCTTTCTTTCAGAATATTTTATGATTTCCTAGTTTAGCCAATTAGGAAGAAAAAATATGCTGCATCTTAACATTCTGAAGAAAAAGTGTTTCTTAGCAGAATATCATTTTAAATCAAATTGTCAATATTTTAGGGCATGTTAACATTTACTTAGATGTAGATTTTGCTGCAGACCTGATTCTGCATTCAGATGTTTCTTCTATTGAAGATAGTGAAGTACTCAAGTTCTGGTTCTTAGACTCATTTCATGATTGGCTCCACACCTCAAGTAGAAATAGGTCATAGATCTTAACTTGGTATCACAAAGGCTGGATTTTACAAAACACATGAAGGCAAAATGAAACAGATTGTGCTTAATACAATATGTGAACCTTATCCATGTCACAGGATACAATTCTTTATTTGTATAGGAACAAGACTGAATTGTCTTCCATATGTTTTTAGTTAGATGCATGTAGGATTGCATTGAATGAATTTGCATGTAGAGCTCTTACCCAGGCTAGCTCAAAGTAGGATTGGCTCCTGCAAGGATCTCATAAGTAAAATATTAGGCTGGTGTGCACATTATGGCTTTTCAACTCAGTGGTGCCTTCTCTGATGACAGATGTTTCTTTTAATCTTGAGGGGTTCTGGGTGCTCTCTGAGCTTGCTTGTTACTTGCAGATGTATCAGTGTTAGTTGATGTTACCTAGTTTGGATAATGAAACATCTGCAAGAAAACAAGCAAGCTCAGAAAGCATCAAGGGTCCCTCATGTCAACCCTGAGCTACAAATATTCTCCTTTATTAAGTTTTTTAGTCTTGTAAAAAATTGAGCAGAAGAGGAGGGATAGCCCTCCTCATAATCTTCACCACCCGTTAACAAACAAACAAAAAAGAATAATTTTGCTTGCTCCCATTTCTGTTTACTGTGATCTTCCAAAAATCAAAGAATCTTCTGTTACAAAGATACAAATTAGACCTTGGGCTGATACTTAAGGAAAATGCTTTTCTTGAAGGGCTTAAGGAAGATCATCAAGACCAAAAAAAATCATTTTCTTCTTTATTCTTACCTTTGTGTTGCTTGAACTTCCAGATTGCTGGTGAAGCTCCAAGAGCTGAATTACAAATTGAAAGTGCAAGTACAGTTTGATAAGTAAGTGATCTGTTACCACCATTCAGATGAATGATTCTTGATCTTGATTTCCACACTTTCCAAACTTAGACAACTTTTACTTTTGCCCTATTCTACACTCTCTTGCAACCTCTGTCTGGCATGATTTATATTTCTTACAATTGTACAGTTTTTATGTATTTTGCTATAGTATCTAAAATTTCTGATTAGCTGCTTTCCTTGATTGCTCATCAAAGTTAATTACTGTTAATTTATTTTTAAACAAGAGAATCTGAGAAAAAAACTTGAATATAAGGATTTGTAATGTGCTTTGAGTTCATCTACTAGAGTTCTCCAAGCTTTCTGGGTTGGTGACCTGGAGGGGGGAAAGGGGAGGCGCATGTGCGGGCAGGCGCATGTGGGGACGTGCAAGTGTTGGCAACATTCGTAATGAGGCTCATGCCAGTGGGGCCACAAGTGCACGTGACAAGGTTTGTGCAAGTGGGGCTGTGAACACCAGCAATGAGGCTCATGTGAATGGGGCCACAAATACCCGCAACTCTCATAGTGACGCTTGAACAAGTGGGGCCATGCACACACACAGACATGCGTGCATTGGCCGGCTGCTCACGTGGCCTAGTGGACATTAGGACGCGGCCCACAGGTTGGTGACCCTTGATCTAGTACTTTCCCTACTCATTTAAGAAATTCAGTACTATAGCATTCTTGACAGATGGCTCTCCAGCCTCTGTTTAAACACATCCATTTAGAAAGGATCTATTTATCTATTAACTCTCAAGGCATTGCTGAACAGCTCTTAACCTTTTTCCTGATGTCCCATAAAAATGTTATTTCCTATTATTTAAACGAAAATAAAATACTTTGCTGCTGACAGCTACAGTGCCATGATGACTCCATTACTTTGAAGAAAAATTTTATATATGCTGTGTGACTTGGAAACTACAACAGGAATTAGCATTTCACCCATCAATGTAACAATTATAGCTACTGACCCTGTGACTCTCATTCTGATTGTAGTGAGCTAAGGAATAAAAAATGCAACTCAGAATAAGTAGAAGGTCAGTCAAATGTCCTAGCCTTTACTTCATCTGTCAAAGTATACTTGTTCACAGACTACAAGTAATTCTTGTTAACAACTACTTGTTCAGCAATTGTTCAAAGTTATATGAAAGGGGTACTTTATGTCCAGTCCTCATAGTTGCATCCGTTATAGCGTCCTGCAATCACACAATGACCATTTGCAACCTTCCCTGTCAACCTTTGGTAAGCAGAGTCAATGCAGAAGGAGGCAGGAGGTCACAAATGACCATCTCATGACAAGAGATGCTGCTACTGGGCAGGATTTGCCTCATTGCACAACTGCACAGCAACCTGAACTTCTATTACAAATTGGTCAGGTCATGTAACATTGCAGCTTACAAATGCTTTGCTTAACAATCCTGGCCACAATTACCATTGGTAAACGGGACAACTTGTGCTCCATGTGTAAGTTTTATTTTGAAAATAAATAATAAGATAATTGATTTTTAGTGCTTAACAGAGAGGCAATCTCTAAATGAAAACTCCACCCACTCAAACCAGCATATCATAACGAAAAATGGCTACCCTGTCACCTCAAATTTAAAACTCTCTTGAAAAAGATTTTCTGGGTCATCAAGTACTGTACTTGGGGCAACAAGTGCCGTAATGTTGAGGAACCCATAGAAAACCCTGTTCTCTGTCCCATTTCCACTCCACCTTGCAATGCTAGGGTCTTAAGGATGGGCAAAATCCTTTGGCATAAGTCCTAGGTTGGAGAATATATAAATACTTGGGCCATAAATACCGGGCCAGTTTATTATTTGCATTAATAGCAATTCATGAATTTATTTAAAAGTAACCACACTCAGAACTGGATGCCGAATGTTTCAAAAATGACCCTTGTAGAAGTGAAAGAGGCTCTAACTTCACAATAGGCTTTTAAGTGAAAATGATGTGAGAATAGGCTTACAGAAAACACTTACCAATTGCAGATTTCTCAGTGTCCTTAATCTGAGCAGTTGATTGTGACAGGAAAAGGGGGAAGATTTTTCCAGGTTACATAGAGATAACTTGATAAAAAGTTTAATGGAATTATTTTTGGAGAATGCTGAATTATAATTGTGAAATCTATAGAACAATGGCTGCCTTGTCACTTCATAAGCTGACCTTTTTAAAATTTATTTTGCAGAGACGTCAGTGAGAGAGTCACAGTGAAAGGGTACGTTCAATCAAGTTTGTGCCTGTTCTGGCATTTTTTAGTTAAATAACAAATAGGATTATGTCATTTGTTTTCACTTGTCTCATTTATAGATTTAGAAAATTCAACATCTTGGGGACAAATACCAAAGTATTGAACCTGGAAGAGTCAAACGGGAGCCTATCAGCAGAATTTAGACACCTGGTGAGGTGTTTGTGGTATCTCTGGGTGATTTGATATGCTGAAGTTGCTTTGTCTCCTTGCTAGTTACCTTTTTGCACTTGATGTTGATTTTTTTTATAGAGCTTTTTATACTTTTTGAAGCCTATCCCAATCTTGTAGACTCTGGATAGCACTGAGCAGAGTAATAATACAAATAGAGAGAGAAACCGCAACAAGAAATAAAAACGGTAATAAAAAAGCATATCCTACCATGAACTCAACTAAATAGTCAACTCCAGCTGAAAGTACTTTATCCTAGTGATCTCTGACTGAGACAAGGATGTCAGTTGATGCTACAAATGGTTCTCTGACTATGCTTCCCATTCATGAGGACATGGGGGAGAAGTTTATGATTTAAGATTTTGGCTGTCCAGTAAGAACTATTTCATGCAGTCTCATATAACTTTGAATAGGGTTGACAGTTCATCCTCCTTTGAATGGACTCCAAGGTTCTTTCAAGTTCTCTCTGCACTTTTGTCATTCTTCCTTTTGTCTTGCTTTAGTTTTAGTACTTTTTACCGCTTTGTCGAATTGGACCCTGAGTGTGATGATGCCGAGTGTAACACAAATGTAACAAAATCCGAAATGTGAATAAATGTCCTTTAATGCCTCCAACTTGGCCCCATTGTTCAATAATACTCAATTGGAGATAAAACATACTCAAAAATAGTCTTCAAAAGAAAGCAATGCAGTCCGAATTTAATGAGCAGATAGAGGTGAAAATAAAAAATCAAACAAACTACAATGACGAAATGTCCACAACGGAACAGGAGAAGTATTTACCAAATTCAAGGAAATAGCAAGGCCAGTCTGTTGGAAGGACGCCAACCAAGATAACTTCAGACCAAAATAAAACACGTTTGCTTCTGGCAACGCTGTGTTTTAACCGTTTCTCTTACATACTATTCTCCCCAGCTATAACCAAGGAGGAGGATCATTGCCACTTCCTCTCTCACAAGCCAAGTTGTTGCCGTCTCCATTCCTCCCTGCGTGTCCTAGGATGCAGAGGGGATGGGCCTGGTTCTTCCTCTGACTGCCCAGCTGGCCTCAGCCCTTCTCCAGCCGCCTTCACAACCTCCCGGTTTATAGAAGAATTGTTAAAAGTTGCCTATATAGTTAGGGAATGGTTTTGTGTGGGATACTCCTATATGAAGAAATGGAGCCATAACATATGGAAAATAGTGAAAGGGACTACACTGAGCAAGAAGCTTTTAAACCATACATCAAAAAATGTTGGTGTGTATGTGGTTTAATCCAATTTTCTTCTTTTATAGCAATTAAAAGAGCAAAAGAACGTTTCAAGATCTAATGAGGTAAGGAAAATATGCCTTAGCACTTTAGTTTTATTTATTTTATTTTATTTTGACAAGCGATTATTAGACAACAGGTATAAGTATAATAAGGTATAAGTATAATATATAAGTATAATAAATGAATCTGTATAGCTTATTTAAAAACTCCTAAATCAGAATGCTGTAAAGTTGCCAAGTTTAGACTTCCACACTGCAGAAACAAACACCATTAACCTCATCACTAATTGTGTAATAGCAACAGATTCACCAGTTCTTGCCTTTCAACTTTTCACATAGAACAGGGGTCTCCAAATTGGCAACTCTTAAGACTTGTGGACATCAACTCCCAATTTCTCAGCCACCATAATGGCTGGAGAATTCTGAGAGATTTGAAGTGCAGAATAAGGATTTACTCTTACCTGTTTTGAACCTCAAGTAGGTTAGAACAGGAGCGATCAGCGATGTGGTTTGCAGGAATTCTGAGGTCCATCTCAGGAAGGAAACACAAAATGTTAGTACTCCAGATGGCAGAGGGTGAAATTGATAGGTGGAATTCTCATCTGAATTAAGGCAAACCCAAAATTTAATGTAGATATAAATTCTTAGCCAATTTGGAATTGGGATTCCTTTTTATCCCATTTTAAAAGTCATTCACGTTTCTTTAAGGGCACCTTGCATTAGTATCAAACTGCTCACACTTTTAAAATCAATTTGGTTCTTTCTCACTTTCTTTGGTACCTAATACATCAAATGAAAGGGATTTTCCTCTAATGACACCCACATGCAATAAATTTTAACAAAGTAACTAATTAATGACCTCCCCCCCCATAGGTGATAGAATGTCTTGTTATTTGAAATTGATTTGGTGCTATCAGAGCTAGCACTTAAAGAAAGCCCTAAAAGTCTATTTATTGGCCCTGGTTCCCTCTTAATAAGTCTCATCCTACTTTCTAAGTTCCAGATTATAACTGCTGCTTTAATAGTTTAGAAGGGGTTGTTTAATTTCTGTAATTAATTTCAATTGGGATTGCATTTTTTTCTCTTTTTATAGATATTTATAGAAGATATGCTGCAATATTTGAAAGAATAAAATATGAGGCTGTCAGATAGCTAAAGTTAGTTAAGTACAT
Organism: Bungarus multicinctus; assembly: GCA_023653725.1. Taxonomy (NCBI): domain Eukaryota; kingdom Metazoa; phylum Chordata; class Lepidosauria; order Squamata; family Elapidae; genus Bungarus; species Bungarus multicinctus. The sequence continues at coordinate 8,109,795 of CM042838.1, forward strand.
TAACCTAAAGTTCCTCTCTTATTTTTTAAGGGTCCTCTCATTGTAACTGAAGAACTCCATTCCCTCTGTTTTGAGACAAAATTGGAACAGAACGGCCTTATAATTGAACTGGAAGTAAGTAGATTAAAAAAATAAAGGCAGCATATCGTTAACTTCATTTCAGAAGAAGTTGATAATCTTTTGGTGGCTAAGGGCCACATTTAACATTTGAAGAAAGATCGAAGATCACAAAGTAAGGATGGTCATTTCACTTGTAGGTGACACATCTCTAATATAATTGTATTAGGATTATTATAGCGTTTATTAGTTTCTAAACTCAAAATACCTGGAAAACTACCAATTTTCAACTGTTTTAGTCAAAAGAGTTTCCAAGGGCTGAAAAATGCAATGTGCAGGCTTTAGGGCCACAGGTTTGTTCATTTGTTCAATTTGTATAAGTTGCTCATTGACATTTTTGTCTGCGGGTGGCTCATACAGTAAAAATGCAAATGAACACGATTAAAACAATTTTTAATTTAAAAATGTAATTAAAACTGTCGTATTTCTCACCTCTCATCTTTTCTACCACCATCTCCTACTGGTATATTATGATTTTTCAATTGTTGTTTTGTATCTTAAGATTGGATCTTACGATTTATGATCCATGACTTATCACCCGATTGTTTGTATGGATCAGAGACGAAGTCTTTGTGTATCCAATCACACTAGGCCAATAATTCTATTCTAAAAACCATTAAAGCATAACATAATCTGCAGGAGAGGGCAGTCCATCTTTAAAAACAGTGTTTTATCCATTTCATGGGCTGCATTCCACTGTCAGATCCCCAGGCATCATTGCAAACCCATCATCAGACCCTTCCAAAAACCAATAGGATGTAGCTCAGAGGGCGAGTGTCACAGCAGGAAAAGTGCAGTGTCTCAATAACATTCCTTATCAGACAGCACCCCAATAACATGCCTCTTCTGTTGGACTCGATGGGAGAGGTAAATGTACCTCTGAGGAGACGTGGTCCTCATCTGACCCAGCCCCGTGCCAGGTAGAGTTTTATAGATCATTTCCAAACAATCCTTTCCACAAAGATAGCCTAAAAACTTTTATTCCTTTAATGTTGCCCGCAAACATTGGCAATTATCCAGTGAATATTCATGGATAAAAAGCACCAAAATATTTGCTGCAGTGTACCATTTGGATGCAATATTTTGGAGGCTGTTTTATTACCGGAAGTGATGGTGTGCATGTCAGTATCACCATACAAATGACAGGAGAAGTTATTGTGTCAAATATCCTAATGTAAATGGTGCCAATTAATGATCATGTTTGTGAGATGGTGTCATCATACCTCAAAAGCAATTGGAGGATTACTCATCGTTCCCTTAGCTGCTTGCATTCATAGTCCTCTGAATTGATAAATGGAAACTGAAGTGATAAGGGCCACAATCACTGCTTCTCCAATGCAGTTGGTGCGTTCTATGATGCTGATACAAGTCTTAAGTAAAATTAAGAAAAATCAGGCATGTGGTGATTTAGGAAAAATGGTCCTCAGTGATTAAAGCAGCCTTACAACTAAAGCCAGATTGTCCTTGCCTGGCTTACTGTATCGATTGGTGTAGGATGTTTTGGAGCTAAAGCCCAAAGCTCTTCTTTTAATTTTCTTCTTTGGGGCTAGACCACAGGTGTTTAATGTGACCTTCTAATTAGTTTTCATGATTTCATTACCCTATTCTTTGTAGCTGTTGTTCAGATCTGTGGATGATCCAAAGATCTGTGTTTTGCTTAAATCCTGAATCTAATGATTAAATCACACGGTTGTATATTGTTAAATTAATAATCTGATGTCAAACTTATGCCATTCAGTTCTGTTGGTTTAGGGTAGGGGTGTCAAACTCAAGGCTCATGGGCTGGATTCAGGCTGCAAGGTGCTTAGATCTGGCCCGTGGGGCCACCCTGGAAACAACGAAGGACTGGCTCTGCCAGGGAAAACAGAATTTGGGTGAGCCACCTGTGGTTCCCCCGGGCTCTGTTTTCAGCTGCGATGGCTTCCTGCAGCCCTCTGCCAACAAAAATGGAGCTCAGGGCCACCACTGGCAGAGGATTTCAGGAGGCCATTGCACCAAAAACCAAGGCCGGATGCCCATCCTGGCCATGGCCACCCCGGCCACCCGATCCCGCTCCCCTGAGGTCAAACAGAATCCTGATGCAGCCCTCAATGAAATTGAGTTTGACACCACTGATTTAGACCCATAACTCTTTTTTTTTTTTTAATTACATTTTATATGCCGCCCTTCTCTGGAGACTCAGGGCGGCTTACAGTCTATGGAGCACCATGCTAGGTGCTCAGCAATAGCCTTCATTCCATTGTATATGCCTGCTTATTACTAGGGCTTTTTGGCCCCCTCAAGCGGCATTTTTACAAAGTCAGCTTATTGCCCCCAACAATCTTAGGTCCTCAATTTACCTACGCCGAGAGGATGGAAGGCTGAGTCAACCTTGAGCCTGGTGGGATTCGAACCTGCACTAATTGCAGGCAGCTTGCACTAAGTGCTAGATGATTAACAGCCTGCACCACCAAGGCCCTTTCTCATCTCTGCATGGCAGAGGAGGATGAAATTAAAAGGCTAATACTTGGAGAAGGCTGGATTGAAGCTTTGCTGGATTCACAGTTTACATACACGGATTATAAAATGGTTTTGCATTCCTAGCTTATTTAAAACAATTTAAAAAGCCATGACCATGTGATATATGAACCTAGCTTCATTTTTTTCTGCCTTGAACTAAAATTCACCATTGATGAATATTTGCTTAACTTGTCTCTACATTTTTTTCTTTCCAGACCACTTCCCTTCCAATTGTTGTGATCTCAAACGTCAGCCAATTACCAAGTGGATGGGCTTCCATTTTATGGTACAATATGCTGATGGATGAACCCAAGGTAACTTAAGAAGCACCTTTTCTAAGATTGAAATTGCTAAGAATCACTGCATTTAGACTGGCTCCCTTTAAAGTCTCCATCATAAATGCTTTTACAAAGAATTTAGTCTTGTTGAACATAACGAAATTTATGACATTGTACTAGAAGCATTTTATATCATAAAAATGCTTTAATCTTTGGTAGAAAAAGATGCATTCTCTAATCAGATCAAATAGGTGCACTATTGCTGTGGTTGCTTTTTTTCTGTTCACTCAAAAAAATCCAGCTTATTACATTCATCTGTTAATTACAAAATTGATGTTTATATGGCTTTTGGAGGAGATATTGAAAAATGTCTTGATTTATAATTATATAGGTAAAAATGGTTGTTTTCTGGAAGATGGGAGATAGCTTATCTATTCCTACCAAATCATTTATATTTCCAAAATTTGGAATATTCCAAAATATTCCAGTTTTTGGAAAAAGCCAACAAAAATATTCTGGTTTCTGTTTGAGGGGAAGAAAAGAAAATTAATACGATAACCTTCAAATCTTTGATACTGTTTAATAAGAATGAAGTTTTCTGATTTTGCTATTGAGTACAAGGAATTATAGATATTTCTATTGATTTTCTCCCTCCCCCCACAAGTAAAATACAACTGCCTGATTACTGAGTGTTAGTATCTGGTTTTAGGCTTGTTAACACTGCTTGCTTTGGCATCATGGATTGGTTTAGACTAGCAGTCCACATCTGACCTTTCCAACTTTGCGGGCCCATGGAGGGAAGGGGATGGTTCTGCACAAATGGCATGCATACTCACAGCTTTCATAAATTGAGTTTTGTGCACTTGCCACCTTGCCCATCGATTACATGGCCCAGTTCCGGGCCATGACTCAGGGGTTGGGGACCCCTGGTTTAAGCTTGAGTGGCCAACATACTCCTTAGTTTTTTTTATGCAATCCTAGATTGCTTTTTTTGCCAAGTTAAACAGTGCTCCTTGTAGCATCTGAGTGCCAACATTTTGTTGTTTTTTCAAATGATGGAAGTTAAAAACCAGAGATATTGGAGATTGTCAGTTGGGAGTGCCTCACAGAATTTCAGAGCAGGATGATGCTGATGTAGATTCAGATCCCATCTCATTCTTGAAGCTCATTGAGTGTCTTTCAAGTGTCCCTATTTATTTGTTATTCCCTTAAAGTCTTATGTATCTAGCTTACTCTTCATTCAGATCTGGTCAGTTCAAAGCATTTTGCTTTAAAACATATTACAAATATAAAACCTATTGGCATTTGTTAAAGGCACCACATTTAAGCAAGTAACTATCTTTTCAAAAGACATTCCTAAAAAGTAGCTTCTGGAGGGTTATGGATAAACAGGTGGAATAGATCTTTCTTGGGTCCAGACACAGCTACCAAAATAGGCCTTCTTTTTGCCCTGCTATGAAGCATAAGCTCAGTAGACAATCTGTCAACTGCCCCCTCACAGAAGTGCAGGAAAGTGGAGATGTCACCTGAGCTCCTTAAAAGAAAGGTTGGGGATATTTGCTTTACATATCCTAATCTGCTTCCGTTTTAGAATTTATCCTTCTTCCTTAATCCGCCATGTGCAAGATGGTCACAACTTTCTGAAGTGCTGAGCTGGCAGTTTTCTTCTGTCACAAAGAGGGGACTCAGTTCAGATCAGCTGGACATGATCGGGGAGAAGTTGCTTTGTAAGTGGCATAATAAATTCTCTGTAGGGTGAAAACTGGAAGGTCTCAAATCATCATTTCCAGAAGTCCTCTGAATCCTCACACTGCCTCTGGTTTTAGAGTTAGTGCTTGATTGTTCCTGCTGCCACCACCTATCTTTCAGTTAACCTCTCATCTTTTGTCCATTGTTGTGTAATTAAAAGTGCAAAATGCAAAAGACAAAAATAATTTCAGTAGTGGAACCTCTTGGCTATATAGCATAGAGCAGGGGGCGTCAAACTCAAGACCCATGGGCCGAATCCAGCCCACGAGGTGTTTAAATCTGGTCCATGGAGCTGCCCTGGAAACAGCGAAGGACCAGCCCGTGGTGTGTCTGCCAGCAAAAACTGAGCTCGGGAGGGCCACACACGGCCCTCCTGAGCTCTGTTTTCAGCTGTGATGGCCTCCTACAACCCTCTGCCAGTGAAAACAGATCTTGGGAAGGTTGCACACTCGGGCCACCACAGGTGCCCCCAACATGAGTGACATTGAGCTGGCCACGTCTACCCTGACACCCCACCCCCTGAAATCAAACAACACTAATGTAGCCCTCAATAGAATTGAGTTTGACACCCCTGAATAGAGGTATGGTAATGAGAGATTTTAGCTCTGCCTGATTTCTAAAAATGTGTTTTTAATTTTATTTAATTTTTTTGGATGGAATGTGTAGATCTCCTCTCAGGATAATAACAAAACAAAACACATAAGCCAAAGAAATGCTGAAATGGAGATTCCAAATTTATGAAACATACATTTTAAAATCCAATTCCATACCTCCTTTAAAATCAATCATGAACGTGTTTTGGGTATTGGATAGTCCAACACATTTAAGCTGCATGTTCTTCAGACTTTCTAGGCTGTGATACTTAAAATTCAAAATACAATTTCTGCATATGATTTAATCACAGCATTGCATTCTATGTTGGTTCAGTATAAATGCATAAATGTAAATAACCTGATGCAAATGTCTTGGTTTTTTTTTTTTTTAATTTTAGCAAATGGATGTACTCCAGATGGCCTTATTTCATGGGCAAGATTCTGCAAGGTACAAATTGTTGTTCCTCAGCTAATGCTATGGAGATCAATGTAACTTAATATACAGCATTGCTCGTTGGATTTTCTTCCTACTATGAAAGAGTGCATCTGAATTATTCTTGGTTCTGGCTGAATCATGATTGGGATAAGACTAAAAATGTTCTGAAATAGTTTGGAGCGGTTACGCTCATCAATGTAGACATGATCATAGGTTGCTCCAGTTTATGTACAGTGCAGTAGTCTCTACGATGAACTTTCCTTTAGGCATCATGTGATGTATAGATCCACCCATTATGGTTTAATGTCAACAGTAAGAAATGGGACTCTGACTCTGGAACAACTTAATGGATGGCAAAAGAACAAAGCTGAAATTGGGAGGAACACCCACCATAATTCACAGTCCTTACAAGCATCCATACCACCTTGAGCTGATCGGAGATGGGAATCTAATACTATCTGGAGGAGCACTGGTTTTCCAGCTCTTCCATTGGGACTACTAAACTGTCTTCCATACTAGTGGTTGCTTGCCATAGAAGACGATACCTAGAACAGAAGTTGACCTCCAATGTGGCAAATAGATGTTTCCCATGATAAGTTAATAAAGCCTTTACTGTTTGAGGGATTTCTCAGGAGAAAGAAACCTTGCACAGGAGGTATCTCTTGCAAACAGTAAACAAAGGATATGAAAACCTTTAGCTCCTAGATGCACTGTTTTTTTGTGGGGCAGGGGGCAGTTTGATGATGTTATCTGAGTAATAAAAAGTCTACAAAAAAACAACCAAATTCAGAGACCACCAAGGACTCCACAGTCTAACTTTAAGAAGCATGGTTTGAAAAATAGAAGGTCAGGAACTATGGAATAATGGAGGCCTTGAAGTTGCAACTTATCTACTCTAATCATTTAGACACCCCTATTTTAAATATTCAGAAAAATGAGTACAGGAAACATGTGAAAACACCAAGCAAGTGACAAAAAGTGAAACTTAAATTAAAACCTAACACCCTTGAGATGATGCTAGATCAGTTGGCAGTTTTTAACCACCTCAGCTTTTTGTCTATCTTGATTTCAGGAAAATCTGAATGATAAAAATTTTGCCTTTTGGCTGTGGATTGAAGGGATCCTTGAACTGATTAGGAAACACTTGCTCTTCCTCTGGAACGATGGGTAAGCATCTTTTGCTCAGGGCCCAAATAGAAAGTCAGACAAGTCTGGAGCGATTTTAGTTGGACTTCACAACATATTGAAGTCTAATAATATTTACAGTCAGTAATAAAAAAGAAAATGACTCCCTTGGACTCCATTAACTTTAGAACCCTAAAAGGAAGAATCCTGTAGTGTGTGAATGGAACCTGTTTTTCTTTTCTACTGCACAATGATATTTCTTTCTCTTTCTCACCATCCTCCCCTTAGCTTTGAAAATCTGTTCTTCAGACTTGAGGCTCCATAACAGATTTAGAGAGCATCTGCAGTGCTTTGGCAAGGAAAGGGACAATTTCTTCTGCTTTCTTTCCCTTAATAGAAACTGCATCGCTAATGGCAACTTACCCAGTTCTTCCATACTTCTGTGCAGTTTCAATGTGTGATGCTATGACCGTGCTCAAGAAAAAGCATTGTTCCCTATGCCTGCTGCATATAAAAAGGCTTAAGAAGAAATGGAGAAGCGACATGAGAGTTTCAAACTAATCTGGGAGAGGTTATAAAGTTAATGTCACCATGAAAGAACCATTATAGTGTTTTTCCACTGTTCTTTTAATGTGCTTCTAGATTTCTGCAATGCCTAAAAAGACCGTTTTCTAATGAGGTTAACAGCAGTCTTTCTCTATTATGAAACCCACAAGTGCGGCCAAATGCTTTTTTAATGGTGCAGCATAAAATCGATTGACAGGATGTAGGCAGCTGCCTGAAGGAAAAGTAAATTATTTTATTCAGCATTAATTTTGCAGTTTCCAGTTTATTTGCAGATAAACTGTAACTAACTGTTTACCTGTAACTAACTGTTACAGGTAAGTCCTCAAGTTACGACCACAATTCAGACAGTCACTAAATGAACTGTTGTAAGTTGAGGGCTACCTGAAAAGGAACCCAGGACATTGCAACTGTCATAAATGTGAGTCAGTTGTCAAGCATATGAACGCAAATCATGGGGATGTGGCAACGATCGCGTGTGGAAAATGGTCATAAGTCACTTTTTCCGTGCCGTTGTGACTTTGAACAGTCACCAAGTGAATTGTTGTAAGTCGAGGACAACCTGGAGTTCCCTTGCTGGAATTCTTCTGATTTCCCTTTAAGAACCAAAATCCTTTTGTGTAAGTGGGGAGAGGGACTTTCTCACAACCTTCTAGTGAGGGGCTGTTTTTTTTTTCCCTTAGGGACAAGCGCTGGGAGGCTTGCTATTGGGGGTCATGCAGATAACAGTCCTTGAATATTTAAGCTTCCGCTTCTTCCTTTTGGCCGAAAGACTCTGGAAGATCCTAGTTCTGCGCTTCAAAAGCGGGGCCCCTCCTTTGATACGAATGTTCTTCTTTCCCCGTGTTGCAGGCACATCATGGGCTTTGTCAGCAAGGAGCAAGAGCGCATCCTGCTTAAGGAAATGGAGGCAGGGACGTTTCTTTTGAGGTTCAGTGAAAGTAGTCGAGAAGGAGCGATCACTTTCACCTGGGTGGAAGGGCCAGCAAACGGTAAGCAAAACTTGGAAGAAAGGCTTTGTGTTGTGACGGGCCTACCGATCCTTTTTATGCTGGGAGCTCTTGTATTTTAAGAAAGGAGAGATTCTGTGCTTCTGACTTGGAAAAATTCACAGTTTTAACAAGCCCAGGCCTGGTTTCTCCCAGTAAGTTAAATCCTTATTAATTTCCACAACTCCATGGAATAAGAACCCAGTTGCCTTCGTTTAATAAAATCTCATATTATACAGTATATAGGGGAATAATGCAATAGCATTCTATTTTAAGTTCTCAAGGTTGATGAGTGGATTTTCTTTCTATAAAATTAAGAGATAACTAAATTTAGTGTCTTCTTTTTCCTCTCCCCCTATCTCTCTCTTATATATAATTTATTTTACTCACACATACAACTCAATCAAATAAGTATTGAGTCAGGCCAGGGCCCGTGAGCTCTCTAGAGTGACTGGCAGAGGCCATGACAGGAGCCCAACTTTCCTCTGACAGTTCAGGCAGGGATGCTGTCCTGGCCTACTTTGTGTCAACAAGAAGAGCAAGGGGACTAAGGAGCCTTGTTTTTCCAACAAGAGTTAGATGGACATTCAAACACATTCAGACTAACAAACTGTTTTACATGTCACTATGACAATTTGAGTTCCAGAAGCCCCTCAACAGAAGATGGTGGATTCAGTTAAAAAAAAAAAAAAGTAGCAAGGACCACCTCATAATATTTACTGAAGGAAAAATAGAAGTAAAGCGACTAAAGAAAAAGCAGCGGATTAAAATCCACAGAGCTCCTTAATTGATCATATCGTTTGAATGAAAATACTACTAGATCCTGAGACTTCCCTAATAGAATATTGTATAGGAGGGAAATCTGTAACAATCCCATATGCAGCCCTTAATGTATGCTTGTGCATGTAAGCAGCATACATTCAAAATTATTTTCAATTCATGATTGCCTGAATTGCATAAATATATGTTTAAACGATGTTTGAGATTGCAATGAAATGCTTAGGCCCACAGGGTGAAGTGTTGGAGATCTCAAGAGTTTCTTTGCCAGAAGTCCTCTTGGTCTTCACACTGGCCTCACCTCCTGCGCTGAAGTACCAACTTTGTTCCTCCTCCTACTGCCACTTCTGTGTGCACTTATCTAGGGGATTGAGAATCCTAGTTATAAGAAAAGAGTTTAGACTGATATGTGGTACCTTTCTGGCCATTAAAAAGTGAAAGTGCAGAAGTTTAAATAATGTATATAGAGCTATTCCCTGGTTCTATAGCAGTGAGGTTTGGTGAGTAAGTTTCAATATTTTCTCTACCTTTTTGACCACATCTCTCAGAATATAAATTAAAGACAACTTTTTTCTTAAAAATATAAAATTGTTTAAATATTAACATGCAAACAATTCAGTGTACAAGGATATAAATATACCGGTATTCTGCTCAGATCACATTAATACAACAAATGGCAAATTAATTAAAAAGAAAATACAATTTATGTGGACAGGCCACAAGATGGCAGTGGTCTGCTACAGATGAATTGCTCTCTGAAAGAATTTCAAAAAAATTGCTGGAGAGGATTCAAATTATTACAGATTACAAGAAATTCTAAAGAGATTATAAAGTGTAGATCAGGAACTAGAGGGAACCATGGTAATTCTATAATTTTCCCAGCTTCCATTCATAGACTGTTTAGCAACTTCTATACAATTTGGGGGGAGGAGATATAATATGGAAAATACAGTAGAGGGGGAAAAAAAAAACCTCCATTGCTCCAATTCTGGCAAAGTTTTTGATAAATTTCTACATTATTAAGCTTCTGTTAAAGATAGCCTCAAATAAATCAATTAAAAAATATTCAGCTGAAGAAGCTTCTTGGATGAGAAGTGAAACAACTAAAAAGAAAAAACAAGTCCAGTTGCCTCTTGAAAGAAGCACCTTTGGGATAATTGAAAAATATGTTTGCTGTATATTGAAAAACTTGTAGCATTGATCTTCTCCTGTTTCCTTCCCCACTTTGCCCCAGATCCGTCCTTCCACTCTGTGGAGCCTTATACAAAAAAGGAACTCTCTGCCGTCAGCCTGCCGGATATCATTCGCAATTACAAAGTGATGGCAGCTGAGAATTTTCCCGAGAACCCACTGAAGTACCTGTATCCGTGCACTCTCAAAGACAATGCATTTGGAAAATACTACTCCAGACCCAAAGATTGTGAGTATTTTTCTCTCTACAACCTGCTTTTGTCACAAGGATAACAACATTCTCATGTCCACATGTGCATGCTTGTGTGCCTCATGCCCTCGGAAACGACGTTAGGAACCTCAGCTTTCCCTGCTTCTACCTCTGAATTCGACAATAGTTCTTTGGAATTTAGACATGGGGATGGGCAAAGGAGTAAGATTAGTGCCATATGAAGCATGCCACTGATCTTCATTTGAAAGCATTGCTTGTACACAAGCTGCTTCCAGTTTTGTTTTTCAAAAGTTGGCTTGGCTCATGTCTACATTGATAACAGTTTGAAAGATGTTTACCTCATGACCAGAATTCTTTCTATTAAGCTTTTTTCCCCTTTTTGCACTCATCTAAATTGATACAAATGGAAGTTGGGAGAGATGCCCAGACCAGTGTTTCTCAATCATTTTGCATTGGTGCCACCTCCATAGATATGGTGCATTTTCTGGTGTCAACAAGACACTATTTTCAGTATAATACACATTGCTTATCTGCTGGTCCCTTGGCACTTGATGTACACAGGGGTGGGATGCTACCGGTTCTGCCCGGCTCTATAGAACCGGTAGCTCCGAAGAGCAGTAGACACCAAACCGGTTCGGTGTCTGTTGTTTGGCCCACTCGCCCGCCCAGACTCTTAACTGTCCTTTATTTCCTGCTTTGTTAACCTCAGCTGCTCTGCGTGGCACAGCTGAGACTGAAAAAGCAGTAAAAAAAGTGGCTTTTCAAATGCTGCGCACCTGTGCACAGTGGTCATCAGCTGTCCGGGCGGCACAGCTTAAGGTTTATTACGTCGGGCATGCACAAAGTGCACATGCGCACGCAAAACATAAATCACCGAACCAGTAGTTAACACCGGTTGAATCCCACCCGACACACACATACACGGACGTTACATGATTTTCACCAGTGGCCCCTTGAAATATCAAATGGTCATATGGCCCCCAGTTGAGAACTTCTGGTCTAAACATTAGCTTGGTTTGGATGTTTTCTGTTTTCCAGATGCAAAAATAAACTTTGTATGTGCTTCTTTCTAGCTTCGGAACCCATGGATGTGGTTGCTGGAGGCAAAGGATACATCAGAACTGAACTAATCTCTGTATCTGAAGTGTGAGTTGCCAAGAAGAGAACAGAGTACACTTTGAAAATACTGGGGTGTCACCTTTAGCACTGGCCAATATCACACTGTGACAAAATAGAAGCATTCTTCCCGAGATTGCTCAGGTGCTGTGGTCGTGCACCTTCAGCGTGGCCTCTGGAAACCAGCATAGCTGAACGGTGGTCTTGGTTTTATGCCTGTACTGAATCTGGAAGCTAAGATTGGATCACCTTCCCTTTCCCCCCTGTCACCAGCATCGATAAACAAGTTTGCAGGGCAGGACACGACTTCTGCTTGCCCACACTTTGTTCTTGCATCGCATGTCAAAATAAAGTTGTGGATTTTGGTTAATGATATAATGTGCCTCTTTGGTTTTTAATAGAGTGTTTATTTGGGGGGTGGGAACAGACTTCCTCAGTTTATTGGGGATGTCTTGAGTGTGTGATAAAGTTGGCAGTAGTGTTATAAACTTTTGGCTGGATTGGGGGGAGGATGAAGAGAAGGAATTGAAATGGCAAAGAATTGTCCCAGGTCAGGGTCGTTTAAGGGGAGGAGGATGGTAAGCAGAGTGTAAGCAACTGGCTGGTTGCTATCACATAGTCTTCCTTTCTACTTTCCACTCCTGATTGACTGCATGCTATTCTCCCATGTCAAGTCTCTATTCTGCTTCCCCCCCAATTCAATTGTTGGCTTTATATTTCTAATGTGTTGCATCATCCCTGGCTTTTTGCAATGTCCTCTTTACAGCAACCAAACAAAACACTTCCCTTCCTTCAAATATTTTTAAACCCTTCCTTAAATTAGATTTTAAATGTATCGACAGGGCTGATGTACAACGCTTATGTATTTGTACCTTGTCCAGTTTGTATGTAACGATCATAACATTGTTGTAAGTTGGTTTTCTATTCATAAAGATCCTTAAAACAATTGGCCCACAAATAACTGACTAGTATACAGGTAGTCCTCAACTTAAGACCACAATTAAGCTGAAAATTTACGTTACTAAGTGAGAAATATGTTGAGTTTTGCCCCGTTTTATGCCTTTTCTTGCCGCATTTGTTAAGTGAATCACTGCAAGTTGTTAAAGTTCACTTGTTAAGTGAACCTGGCTTCCCCATTGACTTTGCAAAAGGGGATCCCCAGGACAGCAACCGTCGGAAATATGAACCAGTTGCCAAGCATCCAAATGTAAATCTCACGATCACGTGGATGCTGAGACGTGTTCATAAGTGTGGGAAATGGTCTGAAATCACGCTTTTCCTGTGCCGTTGTAACTTTGAACAGCCACTAAATGAAGTTGAGGACTACCTATACAGGAAATTATTTCTCTTAGAGTCGTGTGCATCATCTGTGGATTTTGGGGAGTGGAAGAAAAGATACAGCTCTTTACAGGTCATGGATGATCTTGTGGCTGTAGGTGGGCAGAGAGATTTCAATTAAGAATGTTCCTTAAATTCCACCTCCTCTAAATCTACCAGGAAACCAAAAGGAAATGTAATCTTTATCAAATTTGCATATGATTTTAACTGGTTTAGAGAGAAAAGGTTAGTTTTCCAATTTGGGGAGGGGTTGTATGAATAATCTACAGTAGGCAATGTTTTAGAAAAAAGGAACCTTTTGCTATGTGACAGTGAAGAAAAACTCTAAACAGGTGCATTGAATCATATGTTTAATATGTTTATTTTTCAGCTCTAACGCAATCCCATGTCATGCACAGGTTTAGTAGTGCAGGGTCTTTAAGCTAGCAGGGAGATGTTCTATCCCAAACGTAGCAACCTTTGAATCCAGCTGTTTTCACCTGCATGTTTTGTCCATGATGGGCTTTGGGGATAAAATATTCACAAACATAACATTTCTCTTTTTTTAAATTAAACTGGCCAAAATAGTAGTGATACCTCTGGAATAAAGGTACTTGTCCTTGCTGCCTCATTGCTGAATTTATTTGTGAGAATCCTAAAGCACAAGTTCTGTGTTGCCTCAAGCAGGAAATGCATGTGTGCCTGCCCTGCTCCCTTAATTGAAGTTTAATAGATTTCAATATAAACTTGGACTGATGTCGAGTAACAGGCTGAATAGGTTGCTGGCTCAAAGCAAGCCATTTGTGTTTGAGTGTGGCAAGAAGGCGCTGTGATTGAATTGAGAATGGTTTGTAGGCGTTAGTGACGGTTATCTGCAGGCTAAGCCTAGAAATAGTGATGTGGAGACAATTGTTGTGCCAGGACTAATGGATCAGGTCCCAATTCATTAGAAACTAATAGTTTTTGTCCTTTGCTATTCTTCAGCCACCCTTCCAGACTGCCTGGCCCTGAGGCCCTTCTGCCCATGTCCCCGGAAGAATTTGATCAGGTAGTGAAAGAGGTAACTTCTGCAGAAATTATGGTGAGTAAATGACAATTGCTTTGTGGTCTAATAATGCATTAAGCTTTTGTAACAAGTCTGTCATCTCCAACCAAGAGATGCATAAGCACTATAGTTATCCTTGATAAATAATACAGTCTGTGATAAAGGTACTGTATGTCCTTGCTACCAAGCAATTGATGAATTCTGCAGGCACATTGTTTCAGCCATCTCTCTACTCCTGCCAATTTGGGCCTTCTGCCTGAAGTCAAAAATTACAACAGCCCTAAATGCACTTGTGACCTAAGTTATCCTGAAAGGTTTTTTTTTTAATCTTGCTTGCAAATGCTTATTGCATGGAGTGGTGAGATTTTAAGCTGGTAGCTCATCTATGTTTTCTCTCTTACAGATGTGTACAGAATGTACACCGTGAACCCTGGCTAGGGCCTGCTGGCATAAAGTCTTGAGTGTGTCCTCTTTACCTGCAGTCCCTAGAATGCGTAGGAGTCTCATCGTTTAGTCTTTTAAGAGGCTCTATATCTTGTAGTGTTGAGTATTCTGGTTTTTACTGCAAGAGCGGCTTGAACCTTCAGAAATGCTTACTTGCTACTAAAAATATTTATCCAGTAATCCTGTACGTAGCTGTTTTCGTGGTGTCGTGTTCAATAATATTTCCAGCTTTTATATATAAGGTTGCTTAGGTTCAGTTTGACCCGTGTGTGAAAAGCTACACGTCTCAGACTCCTCTGGAGAACCCTTGGATCCAAACAATCTTAGGATTATCTTTTTATCTTGGGGTAGATGCTTTGAAGTTAGTGCTGCCACACCACTCAATTTTCAAGGGTTGCCGGGGGGGCTTCCTCCTAACACTAGTTGGTCAGTACGTTCCAACAACCTCTGCTGCCCTTCTAATGAATAAAAGGTAAACATGAATTAATTTCTATAACATAGTTTCCTTGTGAGACTGCAATAATTTCAACCTTCTGCCCCCATTCCTCTCAAGCATTAAAGTCTAAGGTAACATTCCTTTTTACAGTAACTCAGATACTGCAAATAATTCCAGTTGACAAAAATGCATGTGCTTCTTTTGGCAGATCATAAGATAGTGATCAGTGATCTCAGGAGAAAGACTGGTCAAGTTACTAGCTCCCAAGAAATATTAAAAGAGAAAAGCAAAACTTGAAATCTCTGAAATTGCACAGAAAGTCTTACGTGTGCAGAGAATAGAGTTAAGAGAATAAGGGTTCTCACATGCACAAAAATAATTGCGATTTTAAAGGCAAAGTCCAATCAGAGCAATTATCTGTTCCTTTATCTGAATTCTGAAGCGAAGTGCACGAAGCAAAATGTCCCTGAATCTTTTTGGCCTCTTCAGATACTTTTAACCACATATTGAATTTGTCAGATGGTAGCTTAACTTACTTTTCCTAGTCTAGGCACCCCAACAACTACTTCCCATCTTCCTATTGTTCCAGAAATTGGCAAAAGCAATCCAAGTAAACACCGCTGGCATTTGTTACAGTATTAAATTGCATGTAATGTGGTCTTTGTTATTGAGAGAAAGAAGGTTCTTCACACAAATGTCATCAGAGTGCTAGGAAATTCAAGACGATACATTTTGTGTTATATTGCCTGTAATGATCAGAGCTATTGTTAAGTAATTAATAAAGTGAATTTATTGCAGTCTTCTATGGACTTTTTTCATGCTGGTCCCGCTTAACAGCAACTCGGTGCATATTACTTCCTTCAATATTTACCAAATGCTTAGACAAACAAACATTGCCCCCTTATATATTGAGAAGAAAAGGGTAGACTTAACTAAGTTTTAGGGCGATGGCACCACAATGGACAACCTTACAACATAGTACGTTTCCAGAGAATGCAGACTGGATGTGAGAGAAAGAAATATCCAAGCTTACTACCTTTATTTATTTAACTTTATTTTATTTGGCCTGTTTATTATTTTTAAAATGCAATGCATTTGAATTTGTAATCCTGAAAATAAATCTCACCTTCAGAATGGTTACACTCAAATTTAAGTCATGGGAAAATGGTGACAAGCAAAGAATACATTCATCATGGTTTATTCCCTATAATAAAGCCAAATGTCAAGCCAAATCAGTCACAATTGCTCATCAGGTCAGTAAAGTCACTGAATAATCCTGCCCTGAAGCTAAAAATGGTGCCAGTCCACTGCAACACAAACATACACACAGACGCACACACAAATGAGACAGTAGAATAAAATGGCTGTAGTACTAATAAAGCTCACTTTTAGATGGAATACATAAAAATGTTTAAAATTCACTGTTGCATTATTTTTGAATGAAACCATGGGAGGCAACAGCAAAACTGAAGATAATGTAAATCTACATATAAATAAACTAACTCAGGAGCTACAAAGACTTATGAAATACAACTCATAAGAAGGAAAAGCTATACTATAGTTGCAAGAGATTGATAGGTGCTAAATAAGGTTTGGGGTTTTTTGTAATGGCTAAGGGAAAAATAAGCTGTTGGGTAATATGATCATTTTTTATGTGTTGGTTATTTTCTTCAGCATTTTTATTTGGTTTTAAAGCAAAACAAAAGTAAAACACAAAAGTACTAAAATGTTGACTGGTCAACATACATTCTAGCACTTTAAGATGGGGCTGTATGTCTGGAGCAACTTCCCTACTTTGCACAATATATACAACATTTTTTTTAAATAATTAGTATGTGCTGGCCACAGGAAGTATGAATTAGTGAGTTTTCCATAATTGCATCTGGGATATGAGGGCTGGCCAATGTTCTGCTCTAGAGAAAAACTGGTCAGCTGCAAGTGAACTTTCTGGAGGTTAATCCAACAGGGTCGATACGGGCAAACTTAACTGAAAGGACAAATGTGAGGGAATGGTAAAGCTGTGAATGAAATGGTAGGGCAAAGAGGGCAAAAACAATGACCTTGTGATGCCTTCTACTTAAAAGATGAATTCCCTCTTGAAAAAACGTCTTAGCATAAATGAGTTTTAGCATGTTCACTGAGCAATATCCAGTTTAGCATGTATACATACAGTTTATGACCAAACCAAATGCCGTGTTTTGCCATAGGTCACAGTTCACCATGGGGAAAACTTTCAACCAGTTGAATGAAGGGGGGGAAAGCAGGACAAAGAGTTTACAGGTGCAGTATTCACTACTTATATTCTCCTACATTGTTTGGTCAAATAAACCTTGGAAGAGATTCCCTGATAAGAACACTTGGAACAAGAGTTAAGCCTAGGCAGCATCCATCAGTCCATATGTAAAAATTACATGATGTAAGCGGGTATGGTGGGAAAACATTTTGAGTGCTTTATGTTCCAAGATGCCAGATTGGATCCACAAGAGCCACAAATCTCAAAATCTAGCAAGACGACAACTATGTTGGCTCAGATATACTCGCAGACAGCTTTCTTAAAAGTATCCATGTACACACAGCAAGCAGGACAAAAAAGCTTCATGAGTATGTCCATGGGGTAAAGCTTCGTGGAGATATCCCTCCCACCCCACAAAAAAAACCCCTATGCGCATAGCCAACAATAACTTGCACGTAGCACAAGATAATATTACTCACATTATGAATAGTTGGGGTTTTTTTTCTGAAAAAGAATCTTGTCTTTTGTGTGCAACAAAGAAAGCTGCTGTAACATTGGAACAAAGCAGTACTCTGAAAAATATACATCACTATCCAACAGAAACACTCACTCTTCATAATCATTTCGCACAATTAAATAGATCATTAACTTTGCATCTCAGTCAGAAGAGTGTTATAGTAAGCCATCCAGGTTTTTCTGTACAGTTTGGTTTTCTTTTCCATTACTAGAGTTGTCTGGAGGGGTGTACTGAACTTGATACTCTTGGAGAATTTTGAATACATCATGATGTCCAAAGTGCAGAGCTTCATCCATAGGTGTGTTGTTCCATCTGGAAGAAAATTTAGTAAGTAGTGGTAAGTATGTTAAAGGCATCTCAATTTAACAGGCTCTAAATTAACATGGTGATGTATTTATACAAAGATTTCTATCCTCTACTTCTAATGAACACACACCTCTCTGTTTAGCTTCTAAAATGAATACTGCCTATATAGAAAACCCCTTCCTGAAAAGTGGGCTCCCAAAACAGCATTTCAGCTGAGCCTGTCCCCTTGCATATTAGAAACTGACTGAAGTTAATGCTGTTTGATGGGTTTTTTTACAATAGACCTCTTAAAATCTGATGATTCAGCTCCTTCCTTCAATGAAGCACTATGTACTCACTTGGCCAGGCCAGTCTTGGATAGCTTAATCAGGATAAATCATACTTAACTTGTTTTGTGTTACTACCAAGTATCCTGTCTTCATCTTCAGTCTGAATGCATGTCAAGTCCTATTTTAATGTGATGGAAGGACAAGCAAACATCCTAGGTGTACCATAAGACCATGATGGAGCAGTGGTTAGAATGCTGTACTGCAGGCTACTTCTGCAGACTGCCGGCTGCCTGTAATTTAGCAGTTCAAATCTGACCAGGCTCAAGGTTGACTTAGCCTTCCATCCTTCCAAGGTGGGTAAAATGAGGACCCAGATTGTTGGAGGCAATATGATGACTCTGTAAATCGTTTAGAGAGGACTAAAGCACTGTGAAGTTGTATATAAGTCTAAATGATATTGCTATTATCAAACAGTCCAGGTTGAAGCAAACCAGAGCAATTTTATGTGAGGCTTTAGCAAACGCAACTTTGAAGCCAACTGCAATGTCTTCCTAAGCTTTACTAGGCCCTTGATGCAAGCAACTTCTTACAATGGGATGATTATATAGATACAATGGTAACAGCAAAGAAGAACTTTTTTTCTGCCCTACAGACAAAGCACAGGCTGTAACATGAGCTTTGTTTGTTGCTTGACTGGATTCCTCTGAATCTTATTCTACTGTCTTGGTCTTGCTGCTTTATGGTCCTGGAAAATCAAAGAACCCATTTGATTTAGCAAGCAATGAAAGCACTCAGAGGTACTCCAAAACTAAAGTGTATGATTGGCAGCCAGCCTCGAGTTTATCTTTCTCCATTTGTGGTGAATGGTGTGCATTTTGCCAAAATACCCACAATATCCTCCCTATCTTCACAACTTTTCTTTCAGTGGAGTCCCCCTTATCCCTCCACCTCTCATAGTGGAATATTTGGAAAATACAAACATGGAGAGTTAGCTGAAGTCTTATCTTTGTATTAGTCCAAATATAGCTAAAACAGTTTAATCCAATACCTTCATCATCACTTCCTGACTCATCTTCTTAATGTTCTGGCTTTCTTAAGCATTCTAGCCTTGTTATCAAAAGTAGCCTGTGTGTCTCATGACCACTAGGGAAACTTCCATATTTTGATTTTTTTGTTTAGAATAGAGACAGGAAGAATGTTCTTAAATAGTAAATGACAATTGAGTTTAAAATGGAAGCTTCTTAAAATACCTTGCCTTTCTAGGAAAATTATGGTATATAATTTAGAAGCAGGCATTTAAGAAATAGCTTGTGTTCATGACTAAATAGAGAAAGACAGACAGAGAAAAAAAAAGTGAACTGCACCAGGCCTGAACATCCCACTTTACAATTCCCACTACCGACTATTTTTTGTTCCATTCAAAGTGGTGTTCTATCACCAACAGAAGTCTTAATAAATCTTAATATGACCCAATTCTAAGGTCTCCAAGTTTGTTCATTTTAACTCTATTTGCTAAATGAATTGATGCTAGACGAGACTGTTCCGTCTGCAGCAATCCTGAAAAGCCATAAAACTAAAGGAGAAATTCAAATTAAAGTTAATGATTACTTTTTGTAAACCAAGAATGGTGTAAGTACACATACACATCTCAGGAATGTTAACTGTGGGACATTCCAACTCAACATTTCATTTAGGTGAACTTAAATCCAGTGAACTCAGGCGGTTAAGACTTGCCTCCTGTACTCCATAAAAATGGGGTAACTGTGCTAATTTGCAAGGAGAAGGAAGTATGCTGACAAAATATTAATATTCTGGGGCATGTTTATTTAAGATCTACTATATTATCTGAGGGAGCCAGTCACTCTCACTCAGCCCTAGGAAGAGGGCAATGGTAAAACGTTTTTGAGACTTTGCCAATAAAACTGCAGGGACTTATCTGGGCAACCGACACAGGTCCACATATGCACATACTGTATGTTATTTTACTGTTGCCTTGATTCCTTCACCTCTCTCACCCAAAGGACTTTATGTTTAGCTCTGCTCTGCAAAGAAGCCTAAGGCTTATTCCATTTCTACATCTTGACACAGAAAATTTAATTGATGGCTAGGCTAACTTATAAAGGAGCAGATGTTGCATTACACTTTGTAAGATTTTTAGGGTATGAATTTCTTGGAGCATATTGTTTATGAAGCCACTGCTAATATGCATCACTTTTAACTAAGTTAATTAATTCTGTACTATATTTTTCATGCAGATGCTCACCTGTCTTTGGGGAAAGGATTCACTTTGCAAGCTTCCAGCAAAAATTTAACTACCTCTACATGACCTAAAATATAAAAAGAGATAAGTGCATAAACTCCTTATATTCCCCATACCAAATGCAACAGTTAGTTTAGATATTATTCATGGTCCCAACCTTCTGCAGCTGCTACGTGCAGTGCTGTTCGAGAATCATAGTCTCTTTGTTCCATATCCATACCCGACAAGGCAAATCTGAAAAAAATGGAGAAAAACCTGATCACAAATAACATAAGTTAAACTAACAGCTTCCCCTAAACATTTGGACCAGTGAACACATGAGGATTGTTTAAAGCTGGTTGCCATGGGATGGAGCGCTTGCCCATTAAAGAAAAGTATTGCAATGTTGGCAGGGACAGCAGCTAAACCAAAAATGTCAGGTGGGCATGGAGCTCACAGGATGCCAAGAAAATCTCTGTTTCCACTGGCCCCATTGTAAGGGACTGCATTGTAGTATGATCCTCAGTCAAAATATTTGGACCATTGTCAGGGGTGGGATACAACAGGGTTAACTGTAAATCCGGTTTGGGATTTACAAGGGTCGGTGATTGATGATGTGCTTCCCTGCACTGCTGTGAGCCCCACGCCTGTAAATCGTCATCAGCATGCTTGGGTGCAGAGAAGCAGCCTTTCAAAAAGCCCTCTTTTCCTGCTTTCCTCTTTCCGGCAGCTGTGCCTCGTTCGGCAGCTGAAGTTGAAAAATCAGGAAATAAAGATCAGGTAAGAGCCCAGGTGGGCGGGTGGGCAAAAACATCAGCAGACATAGAACCGGTTCTATGTCTGCTGCTCTTCAGAGCTACCGGTTCTACAGAGGTGGACAGAACCAGTAGAATCCCACCCCTGACCATTGTTCAATCCTGATTACTCTTACGTTACGCTTCACTCTTACGTTATACTAGGACTCCAAAATTAGAATTATGCTTAACTGTGTTTGAGCTGGAGTAGAGGCAAATTGAAGAACTGCATCAAGCACTGAATTAATTTTAGCTCTTCAGTGTGGTTTTCTCTTATGCTTTCTTTTCCTGTCCTATTGCATCAATCTTCTATCTACAAATTATCCTTTTTTCAAAGTCTCCTTTTGCTATCAAGTCCTCTTTTTCTTTAACTAATAATGGCTTATCCAGCAATCAGACTATAGTAAGACAGCTTAAAGGCATTTACTCTATTTGGAACTCAGCAAAATCTGAAGATCTTGGGCAGACTGAGTTCACAGTAAGTTTCCAAGTATTCCAGAGCAATCAACCAACCAGTTTTTATTTATTTCAATCACTGGATTAAATCAACCAATCAATTTTTATTTATTTCAATCATGAGACAGAGGAAGCCCAATCAAGGTTCTAAAATAAAGGCAGAACAACCAGATCATTTTTACCATGGCTCATTTCCTTAGTTTTTCCTCTGATCTGACTGTTCTGCTCCTCAAATGTCCCACTTCACACCTCCAGCTTCCAGCACCCTTGACATATATTTTGAACTGATTTCCCCACTAGACAAGCAGTCTATGGATAGCAGGTAGTAATATTTAAATTATCTTGGTAGGTTTGAGATAATACGGTATGTGGAAATGACCTTAGGAGAAATGGGGAAGAGCCACAGCCAGAGTATGGCCAGACAAGAGGCAGCTTAGCATGCAAAAGGAATGTGGGCATGGCAAACATCTCAGAAGAGACCCGCCCTAGTTTCTTGGGCTGTAAAAATGGGGGTGGGAGAGAGAGATGTATTTTGAGACTTGCAGGATTCTGTTAATGTAACCTTGCAATAAAGTAAAATTAGTCCATCTGGTTGTGTTTTCTGTCTAGACTGAGGCTGACAGGATTCCTCCAAAGCAAGGCAGATCAATTCCAGACAATGCTTGAATGGAAATTGCTCTAGGCAATTTGAGCAAGGGAGTAGATTGGGAAGGAAATTAAAATGCCCCCAAAATGCAAACAACTTCTGTACTGCTGCCAAGAAAATCAGGGGTGTGTGCGTGTGTACGTGCATGTGTGCGTGCGCTGTTAGCAATAGTCAAGCTTGACTTGGGGAATGTTCACAGTAAAGGAAAGGTTTGGGGGAACAGATTGCTTGGATTAAACTTATCCATGGGAAGAAAGTGGGGGGGAGGAAAAGGGGTTGCTTTAATTCTGGAAAAAAGGTCCCTTTGATCCCATGTTTATTTTGACAAGTGCACATGCATATATGAATTGAGAAAGCCTGATGCATACCCACAGAGTCACAGCAGATACACTTTTCATTCAAGTGCAACCATCTCAAGCAAACATTTCCTTCTAAGATTGATTTTACCTTCTAAGGGCAGACACATCTCCTGTATATGCAGCAAACAAAAGATTTATTACAGACTTCACCTGAAAGAAAGGAAAGAAAAAAATATTTACGGAGTTATTGGCAGAGGGCGAAAATGTGTGGGTGATAATGTCATCCCTAAAAGTTTGTGACTTACATACTTACATTAAAAGGTGTGTCATTTTGCTGTCATTTTATTTGTTACAGAGACTTCCGGTGTTGGGGTAGGGGCTTGGGGTAGGCTTTTTTAGCAGGGGGGATTTGAAAGGAGGTACAGTATAACCATTGTGAGAAATATCTAAAACCGTTCTGTCAACCTGATTGGGGTTTAAGGCCAATTTAAGGTTATACATATTCTATTATTGTTTCCAGACAGGATATAAACTTTAGACTTGTTTTTTTATGACAAAAACTGATCTACTTAACTTTGGCCATTTTGTGCTTCGAAACAATTTTAGAGTCTCTATTAAGACACTATTTTTCCTTTCACAAAATAAAATATTTTATGCAAGTAGAGCTCCCCACCCTTAGCAGCTACTCCTGTTCCTAGTTAACATGCAGCAATGGCCTGGGCATTAAAAAAAGAAAATCACATGCTGAATCACCACATATCTTTAAATGATCTTGTGAGAGTTCATTAACTTGTCTGAGAGCTTACATAAGCTTGTGAAAATCAGTTGAGACCTTTGCTCCTGGTGAGAAATTTAAAAGCCCCATGCAGTATCATGGTTGGGCAAATGGTCTTGTACAAAAATGGTCTTTGCTAGGTCAGAAACATCTGGTTTATTTGGGTTTTTTTCTAATCTCACCTTTTATTATTTTAAAAAATAACTCAAGGACCTAATCGTCCTCCCTCAATGTTCCTCACAACAAGTCACCAGTCGGCTCTCGTGTCTAGGTGGGTCGTGATCTCCTGCTTTCTCTCCTTCCCTTTTGTGAAGACTTGTCCTTAATGCCAGATCACTCTCTGCTTCTCTTTGCACAGACAAAGGGACAGCCCCCTCCTCCATATACAAGGAGACACGAAGCCACCTAGACTGAGGAGTTTGAGAATGAAAAAGACCAATAGTTCTGTTATTGATCTCACCTCCATTATTATATATTTAAAAGTCTACTGTGGTTGTCAAAGAAACTCCAGTAGTTTCCATGAAAATGATGATCATGCAAATAAACAATATCTATTTGCTTAAACGTCTATGGAGATTCTCAGTCATCCAGGTCATGGTTGTCCCAAAGCTGCTTTGTCAAGGGGCAACTGGACTTTGTGTTTTCTCTTTCAGTTGAATAAGCTTCTTGGATGAGAAGTGAAAAAGCACCTTTGGAAGATCTATTTACTTACATCTATTTGTATCTGCCCCAATGTGAAGACAAGAAAGGCTGGGAGGAATTCTGTCCCAGATTTCCTTTTGATGAGTTGGTTTTGGAGCCGGTTTCTTTTTTCTGGCATTTCAACAAAATGCTACACGTATTGCTGTCAAATTGCCAGTTGTTATGGCCTGCATTCAGTTCCTATCATAAACAATTTGTAGCTCCTAAACAGCTCAGTTCTTTGTCTTATACCGCATATACTGAAGAATTTGCAACCATGAATGAGATCCAAGGATGTGGGAAATTACAGTCACTACCGATGTCAGATGTATTTGTAAATATGATTCAAAATGTGGCTTATTTATTTGCATGGGTGATAAAACAGTCCTTGACCATTTTCCTTAGATACCCAAAGTCAATGAGAAATTAGTAGAGGCATATCAGATAACAATACATTCACAAAGGTTTAGTGTTTCCCAGAAAGCGAGTTAATTGAAATAATCTTGGCCCAGTATTTCAACCTTTTCTAACCTTCTGGAACAGCAACCTAATAGCTTCTTCACTTACATTGATCAGAGAACAGAAGCTATGAAAATTGGAGTTTCTATGAAACACGAATCTTACAGGAATCATCTCATCTAGGACATTTATAAAATAACGTTGAACAAATCCATAATGAAGAAATTCAAACCAACCCACAATACTAAAAGTGCTATAAAAGGAGGCAGGTTTTGAACATTATTATTTGAAAAATCTGGATTAAATGTGACCAAGAATTAATATTAATTAGTTCAACTGAAATGGTACTCAGAAATGCATTTATCTCTTAAAATTAGAATATGTACATATGCAGAATTGGCTATTTAAAACAAAACAGACTATTTAAATTTGAATAGAATAGAATTCTTTATTGGCCAAGTGTGACTGGACACACAAGGAATTTGTCTTGGTGCAAATGCTCTCAGTGTACATAAAAGAAAAGGTAAATTCATCAAGAGTCAAGAATCATAAGGTACAACACTTAATAATAGTCATAGGGTACAATAAGCAATCAAATCATACTAGGAATATAAATCGTAAGGATACAAGCAACAAAGTTACAGTCATACAGTCACAAGTGGGAGGGGATGGGTGATAAGAAGTGATGAGAAGATTAATAGTAGTGCAGACTTTGTAAATAGCTGGATAGTGTTGAAGGAATTATTTGTTTAGAGTGATAGTGTTCGGGGGGAAAAACTATCCTTGTGTCTAGTTGTTCTGGTGTACAGTGCTCTATAGCATTGTTTTGAGTGTAGGAGTTGAAACAATTTATGTCCAGGATCTGAGGGATCTGTAAATATTTTCACAGCCCTCTTTTGACTCATGCAAGTCTTCGATAGAAGTAGTTGGTAGTGGTTGGTAGTAACTGTTTTTTCTGCAGTCCTAATTACTGTCTGAAGTCTGTTTCTGTCTTGTTGGGTTGCAGAACCAAACCAGACAATTATAGAGGTGCAGATGACACTCTTCCTCTGTAGAACTGTATCAGCAGCTTCATGGGCAGTTTGAGCTTCCTGAGTTGGCGCAGAAAGAACATTCTTTGTTGTGCTTTTTTGATGACGTTTTTGATGTTGTCCATTTTAGGTCTTGTGATATAATACAACCTAGAAATTTAAAGGTCTCTACTGTTGATACTGCATTGTCTAGCATTGTTAAGAGGTAGTAGTATGGGAGGTTTTTTCCTAAAGTCTACCACCATTTCTACAGTTTTGTGTGTATTCAGTTCCAGTTTCTTCCAGTTACATCATGAGGCAAGTTGTGCATGTCTGTATGCGGATTCGTCGTTGTCTCGAATGAAACCAATCACTGTTGTATCATCTGAAAACTTCATTATTTTAACAGATGGATCGTTTGAGATGCAGTCATTGGTATATAGGGAGAAGTGGAGAAAGCACCCAGCCTTGGGGGGGGGGGGGGGGGGCTGTGCTAATTGTACAGGTATCAGGTGTGATTCTGCCTAGTTTCACCTGCTGCTTCCTGTCTGTTGGGAAGTTTATGATCCACTTACAAGTGTGTTCAGGTACCGCTAGCTGGTTTAGTTTACTTAGAAGAATGTCTGGAATGATGGTATTGAATGCTGAATTGAAGTCTACAAAGAGGACCCTTGCGTAGGTATTTGGAGATTCAAGGTGTTGTAGGATGTAATGCAGAGTCATATTAACAGCATCATCTGTCAATCTATTTGCTCAGTATGCAAACTGCATGGGATCTAACAGCAGATCTGTGATGGTTTTCAGATGGGACAGCACTAGCCTTTCAAAGTTTTTCATAACTACAGATGTTAGAGCAACTGGTCTTATAAACTCTTTGCAAGGGAATAACAGAAAAAGGAGTTCAAAAAGTTATGGAAAATAACACATTAACAAGATATTGAGACAGTTATTGAAGCATGATATATATACAAAGGCAATTATCAATGAGCAAGTTTATTTTCTTGGTTTTTTAATATATCTCTTCATAATATTGTCATGATATAGTTACTGCACAATTTAAAAAAAAAATTAATTGATATTATAAAGTGATGGAGGTTATAATATAGGCAGCTACATAAATATTATAAATAAAACTGAATTAAATAAATAAGACAGACTACATTGATCCAAGAAAACACTAGTTTTTCCTGTTACTTTCTTCCAAGAAGCTGCTCAAAAATTCTCAAATGAATACAGTGGTACCTTGGTAGTCATTGTTAATTAGTTCCAGGAAAGTACCAAACAAACCACACGACTTAATACATGACCTTTTGTTTCAGCCGAAAAGGGTAGCAAGCCATGAGGCAGCCCACACTGACAAGTTCTACCTTGCCTGTCAAGTACCAAACAAATGACAAGTACTGGGACAAAATTTTCACGTCAAAATGAGTCCAGTCGAAAATCTGATGAGTTTTAAAACACGTGAGTACGAAGGTATGACTGTAATTTCTAATGTGGTCAGCTAGTCTTCATACTGTCCTTAAAACACAAACTTCCCTGTTGGTTCAAAACCGAATTATCCCTTTCTTTGCCCCAACATGAAACTCTACACAGATAAAAAGAAATCCCTACAATGAATTTGTCTTGCTTAAAGCTGAATTACTTTTCTAACAATTTAATGTCTGCTATCTCAGCCATTTAACCTTTGCTTTGCTTTCTTGCCAACTCCTCTTTTGGCTCGTAGAAAATGTTCCAGTCCTTTAGATTTCAGATTAAACACAGAAACTAGATTTTCCATTTCATCACTCTGTCAAATGAAGGGAAGCAGAACAAATAAATGTCTGATTAGAGGGATTTATACTTATCTCACAGACTGGTGTAGCATTCACCAGAATTTTCTGGAGACAAAGGAATCCTAATCCATGCCAAATACTTAATATTTGTTAATAAGAAAGTGTGTTGTTCCTGAAGAGTATCCATTCATTCTCTAAAAGTTTATAATTTATCCCAATTAACTAAATTCATTGAGCAAGTACAGTTGTTTCGGGCTGGGGCACCTTTGGGAATTCTGAAAGGATCTGGTGGCTGTGATTCCAAAATGGTTGCTGTGAGCGGCTTTACCTATTCACAAAACAATTGGGATGTAAGCGTAGTGAATCACACCGCCACTTATCAGAAGGCAAACTAGCTCCTTAGCCACACAAGTGGGAAGAGGTTTTTGCATGGAGAAATAGTCAAACAGTAAAGATGATGAGCATGCAGTTAAAGTTCTGACCCTGTTTAACATATGTAGCATGCACAATATATGTAAAAAAAGAGGCAGGGTTTCAATTGTGGGGTTTCAGCTGCTTTTTTGGTTTTGTTGACTCCTTCACAGATGCTTATGAGCCATGTCCATGGGTTCCAGAAGCATTCTTGTAAATCAACACAGTGTGAAGTAATTGTTTTGTTTTGCAGAGTCCAATTTCCTTTTTTTTAAGTATAAAAAGTCTCTTTTGGAAACTAAAGCCAAGCAGGACAAGAGAGCAAGCTATAGCCTCACTTTTCTTACTCCTGTCTGTTGTATGCTGCACACCCTTAACTTTCTTCCAGGTAGAACTGGGAAAATAGGGACTGGCTCTAACTAAAACAGTGGCCTTTTTTAAAGGGGTCACTTTCACAAAACCAACCTTGATTTCAGTGGCATATGAAGCCCACAGCCCAATTCATAAGCTTTCAAGTGATCTAATGATCACTAAATGAACTCCATTGGCAGCAGGCAACCAAAAGTAGAAAATGCTTCAACAGCTGATGCCCTCTCAAGGACTTTGCACCTATTATTAACAGGAGATGCCTTCCATAATCCAGCTCAAAGTGGGATTAACTCAGCTATGTAAAGAATAGATCCTATCCTTTCTGAGATGAATGTGTTTCCTGTGGAGTTGGACCAAAGGGTCGGCTATGAATATTCCACATTTGTAATTAAGTCTCTCCATCCCATAGTTAATAAAGGCAATCCCCAAGAATTCCAGGATATTAATTCGATTGTCATTTGTCAGAAATGGTATAGGGTCTCCTGCTTGGGCAAGGAGTTGGACTAGATAACCTACAAGGTCCCTTCCAACTCTGATTATCTGTTATCTATTAATGAGCAATACCATACCTATTCGGGGTTTCTTTAAAAAAAAAGGGAAAGAATTTATCTCCCAGTGCATTTAATCGCCTGGATTAAATGTCATCCATGCCTGGAGTCAGAGTAGCTAAAAAAAAACTTGCTAGCCTAACATTCAGCTTCTTCATGCATGGATTTGTTTGCAATGCTACAAGGATTGGAAGAACAAAACAGGAAAACCTTTGCTGCCTGTTCATTGAAAACCAACGACTTCATCCAAAAGGCTTTTGGGGTCTATTTTTTTCCCTCCATTGTTTCAATCTGCACACACTCTCTTCATTCCTGGCTGTTTAGTTGGGGAAGCTGAATGAATGCTAAACCAGGAAGAGCTCCTGAGCCCTTTCAAGTGGTCCGGTGGGATTCTGACAATCTGCTGGCCTGGGGACATCTATTCAGAGGCTCTCAATAAGGGCTGTGAGTCTGATTCTTCCCTCAGTTTCCCTACAAATGTGCTAGATATCACTTTAAAATGCTGGGGGGACGACACACTTTTATTTCTCATTGCTGGAGGAATTCAGGAGGAAATAGTTTGGAAGCAGACATTCAGAATTTATTGGAAATTGTCTAAGGTTTTTTTTAAATAATTAGTTGGAAATTACCGGTAACGTTTGTCTAGTATTTATCTGTGCATTCAGTCAGAAAAGGATAAAAAGTTATTTAGCTCACTGTGGTTTTAATAAAGAGATAAATAAAATCAGTCACAGTAGATTATAGAGCTATTTCTGGCCTTCAGTCCAATAAGATTAATGAAAGTAGAGCAGAATTTTTGGAAGCCAAGAATATCTGACAGGGAGATTGCAGTACTTTTGATTTCTAAATCTCTTGAATGTCCTGCTAGTTATTAAGGCCAGAAGATAGTAAAATTTTTCTTGCTCATTCCAAACTTCTCTTGAGAAGTAATGAACTATTGATGATGAAGGATGAAGATTGTATGTTTTAGAGGGACAAGAGTCTATCTAATCATGTAAAGAAGCTCCATCCTTATGTTTGTCTGCCTCATCAGTTAGAATGAAAGCTGTTAATATTACATACTTCAAGAATCATATTATAGGAATTAATAGCCTATAATACTTGCGACTTTTGCATAGGTCACTCTTAAAACTTTGATCCAAGTGTCTAGAGAAGTTCCTGTCTTATCCATATATACAATGGAAGAAGGCAAGGTGGTGACAGGTGAATATTTCTGGTGGCCATTCCTCTTCTTCAGAACGGCTTATCCCCCAAGTCTGGCTTTTCAAGAGGCTCTTTGGAGTTTCCAAGTAAAATCTGTGCCATTAATAGTGATACAGTGCTGCTCTGTTATTGTTAATGTGATCCTCATTATATATACTCATAATCATCAAGGGAAAAAAGTCAGGTTGAATTTCAAGGATATCAATAACAATTGCCACTATTGATGCAGAATGTCTGCACCCAGAAATAACTAGAGTCATGCCCACATGGGAACTGTGGAAAAAATATTCTTGATTTTAATATCCAACAAGGGATCTCTCAATCAGCTATGCATCTCCCTCCCGCTTTTATTTTATTGGCTGACATCTTACTGATTTACCAAGTTCAGAAGGAATGCACACACTCTTTCAAATCAAAAGAAGCTGAAGCAGATTGCTGCAAACACTAAGTTCTTTCCTGAATATCATTTTCTTAAGCTTTCTTGATGAATTTGTCTCCTACAAAAAAAGCTTTCATTTTTCACTTAACTTGCTCTCTACCTTGTCCAGATTTTCTTGTCCATCTAAAACAAGCCTGCACATGTAAAGAAAAAAAAGGACACAATGACAAATTAAAAATAACTGTGGGTCACAAAGAATGGAGTACTGATCAGATGTTTAGAAGGTAGTGGTGCTATAGCAGCAATGGAGCTGGCAGTGTTGTGATGAGACCTGGAGGAATTGGCAGTTTTTCAAGGCAGTAGATGCTTCTTTATACTGCTGATGATTGACAGCAAGGGATTTATTTTGTTAAAGAGCACTAGTATGCCACACAAAGCTTCTTGGCAGGCATACTTGGACAGACCTGATCTGGAGCTTTGATTATTGAAGTCTAAGATCTCTATGGTTAGACTTTGGATTATGTTGCCTTGCAAATGGCTAATTGCAACTATTAAATAATATATCATTATTGGATTGCAATGAATGCCTTTAACTTCACATATTCTTCAACACATTGTATTAATATAGTTTCACTTTTGGACTTTCTTAGTAAGAAATTATGTTTTATAGTCTAAAATACCTGGTCCCAACAAAAGTAGTCATATATTGTGCATATTATACAAGTTGCCATGGTTGCTGTGTTTGTCTTCTGAGAAAACATTCCCGGGACACAAGGAAGTCCACTATTCAATTTGAATGGGTTCTTGTATATTCTTGTGGTTTTATCTCCCAATATCACCATCTTTATTGTTGTCTTAACTATCCATGATGATGATGTTATCCATTCAATTGTGTCTGACTCTTGGTGATTCTATGGGCCAGATATCTCCACATCTTCTAATCTTGTACTGTTTTAACTATCTGTGTTGCCCAGTATTAATTCTTTTTAGCACATAGAATCTTATATGTTTGGTCAGCCACAGAAGTAGCAATTACAAGTGAATATAATATCAGCCAAACCATTGCTTGTAAACTTATTGTATCTCCAATAATAACTGCAGATTTCAAATGTCCCACTATTTAAATAGCATGTTAAAAAAGAGTATTTATGTCATCTGTCTTCTCAATGTATTAGAAATACAAGTCTCGCTGTTGTGGAGGTTTAGACAAAAGCATTTAAATATTTACCAGTGAATTATCAGGTAGAAGTGCAGGCAGGACAGCTACAGTAAAGTTGCCATGTGGAGGATTTTTTTAAGGGTTTGCTGCACTATTGTTTCCAAGCACCCTCTCTGACCTGTGTTAAAGATGACCCCCTGAGCTTCAGGAGCTGGAACAGCAAGACTTACAAAAAGATTGCAGGTAGAGAAAGAATTACCATGCATTAAGTTGAGGTACAATAAAAGAATTTTGAAGTATATGCTATTAGAGCAGGGATTTCCCCTTTTTTTCAGTTTATCAATCCCTTCATGAAGTTTCAGATTGTTCATCAACCCCAAACATTTATATGAAAATAATTTAATAAGTACTTCAATAGTGCCACCAATAACAAGGACATTGACTCCTTGTATAGTCCCATTAACCCGTGTATTCCAAAATTGACCATTTTGGGGGATCTCATATTACAATGTGCAGCACAAAGCTTTTTTCTGTATTTTACTTCCAGAGCCTTATGGTCTGTGAGTTGGTGCAGATTGTGATCTAACTAACTGGCAAGTCTGTTTGGATGCCACCAAATGAATGGTTAATTCAAGGGCTACCTCACAACTCTTATATAGTTGCACTGGATTCAAATTTGGTGAGGTAAGGACAGATCAGTACTTTTAATTATATTTGTCCTGTAGGACTCTAATCTGACTTGTAGCTTCTTACTAGGGAATTATTACAGATGTATTGGGTAATATCATAAACACCTAAGAGAAAGCAAAAGAAGATATACTTGAGGCAGTTGTTAGTTCTCTTCTATAGCAGTTACATTGGATATTTCAGAGCCAGGAAATGATAAACTAATGTCTAAACATCTAAATATCCATGGCTAGGTAAAGTTACAAGAGGGTTAGTCTTGTAAACTGTGAGCAGGGCTGGAAAAGCCAGATTATCTTGATCTGTTTCAAGCTGACTTTGTGGGTTTCAGGACTGAAGTATCCTTGGCTGACCTGATGGATTTTCTGACTGAGTATCTACAGAGGAGTTGGTAAATCTGATTTTCTCAATAGCTTTCGATGTTATTGACTATGCTATCCTTCCAGGCTACCTGAAAGATTTCAAAATAAGAGAAGGTATTGCCTTTTGAGTGGTTTCATTTCTATCTTTCAGGGTGTTTAAAACAAACTCGTTTTAAACAGGCACTAAGATGTTGTCCCTCAGAGTTTCATTTTGTCTCAAATGGTACTTAAGTTTCTACAAGAAAATCATGAGATTAGTCAGGGTGTATTCAATATGCAGATGAAAACCCAATCTGACATGTGTCTTCCTGAATACCTTCTTATCTGATGTCAATAATGGAGGGGATGAAATTGGAATTAGATTCAGAGATGCTCCCTGGAAAGCCACAGTTCCAGAAAGGTATGATGTATTCCTTTTCTTAAAACCCGGTTGCTATAGAATGGTTTCTTGAAGAACTCTTAAAATCTTAAAAAGTGCTGTGTTGCCTATCAAGCCGTTTGTGATGAAATAAATGGCATATTACCTTTAAAACCTATAAAGCTTGGACCCAGGCTACTTCAATGCTTCTTTCCATAACATCTCCTTCCTCCTTGGGAATTATTGTTCTTTATCCAAAAGTAGGTATGTCTTTTAGTCAAGCTCTTAGCTTAGAAAGGATGTGACAAATATAGTATTTCTCTAGGACAGAATCTTGGATGCAATTTTTAAAAAGAAAATCTTTAGTTCATTACCCAAGATAAATACAGGTAATACTCACTTAACAACTGCCTTGTTAAAATTTATAATGACACTGAAAGACTAATTTTACAACTGGTCCTCATACTTATTGCCATTGTAATGCTTCCAGTCACATTATCGAGATTTGGGTGCTTGCAACCAGTGGACATTTACAATTCTCATAGTGTCCTGTGAGCACATGACTACCATTTGCATTCTTCACAGCCAGCTTCCAACAAGCAGTCAGTGGAAAAGCTGGCAGTAAAATGGCAAATCACACTCATGTGATGTCTTGCTCAATGATCACATCGCTTAGCAATGGAGTTGCCTGTCCCAAATGTGGTTGTTAAGTGAAGGGTATCTGTAAATGCCTTTCTCTTTTTTACTAAATACAAGTTTATTACAGATTCAAAGATGCTAAAATCATTTCAAAAGATTTAAGCAGTAGATTATCATAGCATAGCCCTAACACAGTTAAGTAACTAATCTAATATGAAGGACCATCAGAACAAGTGCGTGAAAATAAGAATGAGCTTTCCTTTTCAGATTCCTGAAATAGCTCTTGTAACTTCTTTTCCTTAATCCCATCATTCACTTAAACATATGTGTTTCACATTTGACAGATGGTCACAAAGAGATAACCTGAAATGATTACCTCTTGATGAGCAAAAATGACAAAGCATGTCATTTTTTGTCTATATTTTTTTATCAAAATATATGTTCTTCAAGTCAATATACATTTCTAAGCATCTCTTCATGGCTTTTTTTTTTTACAACCATTAGTTTCTGCAGATCTGCCCAGAAATACATGGTAAACTTATATTTGATAATCCCTATCCTTGTGATGTTTAGGAAATGGTTAAAAACCCAGTTGTTCTCCTAGGCCTCGTGTTAGAATAGGTTACGAGGGTGTGGGGTCTTTTTCATTGTTTATTATATCTCAATTCAATTCAGTTTATTACAGTCATAGACCAGAGACTAGAACAAATAGTGAGTATTCAATTAAAAATTATAGAATGAAATAATAAAAAACAGATTAAATCTATGATAAAATTATTATATCTGTTTAACAGACCAGTGGACTATTTTTCTGGTCAGACAGATTCTTTTTTATTGTATCTCTGAATGTCCTTTTTATTTGCAACCCACCCATAGTCTTCAACACCTTAAGTGGCCTCTAAGTCTGGAAATAAATAACAATAAAATCTGAAAATAATTTATATTTATCACCCCCCTTAATTTCACTAGTGTGATATTATTAGATGTGAGGCAAAGAAATATAAGATGCTTTTTCTCTCATAGCCACTGAAATATTTTCTGCATTTCATGTAGGGTATATGAATAATGCTAAAATTATATGTATTTGTTTTACGAATATTGTCTATCAGTTAGGGTCCGCGTTCCCTCCTCTCCCACTTGCCTGCTGTTTTGAGATTATCTGAGGAGGTTTCCCTGTATTAGTTCATCTCCCACCTTAGGGGTGAGACTCCTGTTTTAACTATGAATTTTTTGTAACATATGCTTTATCAAGTTGAGGGTATCAAGAGGACAGCTACAGTGTGTGTTTAAAAAATGGGTGGAGCTTCAATTGCACTATAGTGGCCACCATCTTGGTTTTTTGATCATACTGTCTGTTTGAAGGTTTTGTCTTTTAAAAGGGCAAGAACAGACTTTTTAAAAACACATTCTTAAATTGTTTCCATTAGTTTTAATACGTTTGATTTTACTTTTTTTTCATTTTACTGTATATTGTAGATATCTCAGTTGCCATTGTTTTAATAAACTTAATAAATGTTCAGCGAATGTTTAAGTGTGAATTTGCACAATTAACTATGACTTATGCCATAGTTCAAATAACGTCATTGAAATGATTGTTAGTATGTTACAAACAGTCTTAATGTATGCATACTTGTTCAAAGCTTTTCCTTCTGCAGACATTTTTATTTCCTCTGTGAACATCTTCAGGAAAAGCTTATCTCTTGAACAGGTCAGCAAGATCACTCCTGAGCACTCAAGTGCTGATCAGTTCCAATTTTTATATGCCTAAAAAAAATGCTCTGAAGAATTACTCCATATAAGTACGACAAAATATCCTGAAAATAATTTATGTAAATGAGCAATATATATTATGTTTTTATATAGGTCTGCAGCACAAGAACAAGTGTCCCTTTAGCTGAAGGGAAAATACATAATTATTTGTGGTACCATTAGTTTCTTTCACATTAATGGGAGGTGAAGTAAGACAGTTGTTGATTATTAAACATACTGACAAAGGCAAAGCTATTAGTTTACATATAGTTGTATTAAATTTTATGGAAATCTGGAAGGATAGCTGTGATTTAAAATATCTCTATATAGAAAGACAAAAAAAATCTACCAAACCTCTTAAATCAAAACCATGAATTTAAGAAATTATGTAAAGAAACTAAGATCAAAGATAGTACATGAGGAATACATGGTGACACTGCAAACATTCACTGTTACTCTGTTTAGAAAACAAGTTTGGTCCAGATTATAATGGCCAGCTATGTTATAAATCAAGTGCTATTTCCTGAAATAATTAGTCTCCAGCTTGAAACCTAGAAAAATTATTTACAAGTCTGTATGCGTAATTAGGATTCAGCAGGGGATTAATCAAACCCAGTTCATTCGTAATACAGAGACCCAACTATGTCAATTGTTGTGATGAGCAAGTTTGATCCATTGCCTCAATTTAGCTTGCAAATATTTTTATACCTGGCATCTCATACCAAGATCAGAGATCCTCTCATGACTCCAGGAGTGTTTGTTTTATAGATGTGTGATGATTTAGGACAGGGGTAGGGAATCTTGGCTCTTTTATCATTTATGGACGTCAACTCCCAGAATCCCTGAGTGAGCCATAAAAGGTTCCCCATCCCTGGCCTACTGGTTTCTCAGTTGTGGGGGAAATCAATTTTTGACTGGAATGGGACTGTTTAATATACAAATGTAGGACATATTCTTTATATATTCTTTATATGTCCTACATTTGTATATCAAACAATCCCATTCCAGTCAAAAATTGATTTCCCCCACAACTGAAAAACCAGTAGGCCAGGGATGGGGAACCTTTTATGGCTCACTCAGGAATTCTGGGAGTTGAAGTCCATAAGTGATAAAAGAGCCAAGGTTCCCTACCCCTGATTTAGGAGAAGGGAGAATTAATTTCCTAACAGAAATCTACCTACTTGCAGTTCAAAACAATTTCATGAAAATACAATAACTAAGCATATATATTATCATCACACATATAACAAGGTAGATGATAATTATTGGGAAGAAAAATGTTCTCTGAAAGCACTTTCTAAGAAATCTCATAACTCTGACTCCAATCCACAATGCATTTCTCCAATTGAAGAAGCTCCTTGGATGAGAAGCGAAATGCTTCAAAGAAAAATACCAAGAAAGTCCAGTTGCCTTTTGAAGATCACCTTTGGATTTCCCTATAATTATTTAAATGGTTTTCTGCTTTCAATTAATGTTGGTTCATTTCTTCAGCTGCTGAATTTGTGTACTGTGTTTGCCTCTGTATTTAAAATCCATCTAATTCTAAATAATACAGAAATGAATTGTTTGGTAAACATAAAAGCCTGGTGGCAGGTGATCACATTAATCAATGTGAAACTACTAAGGTGAATATAAAAAGTTAATTCAATTTTTGAGACCACATAAAGGAATACAATTTCATTAGCCAGAAGATATTTACTGCTGTCTACACTAGAATTTTGACAAGCATAAATGTAAAATAAAATCAAAAGAACAGCTAGAGATAGAAGAATATACCTGACAATTGTTTTCTTATGTACAGTAATTAGAAAAATTTAAAGTAGATAAAATAACTTTTGGTTTTGAATATTATAAGACTGAATTCAAAACAGAAATGTGTACAAACAATGAACATGTTATTGATAAAATGCATAAACTTCTATTAAGCTTTGAAACAGAAAAAGAACAAATGAAAGAATGTATGATAAAATGGGCTAAACCAGGTATGCCCAACCCATGGCCTGCATGTGGTCCTGGACAACTAGTAATGCAGCACAAGAAAATAAAAAATATTAAAAAAGAAAGGAAGTTTGTATACACTAAAATGCATAGACAGACAAAATATTTTTTAAAAAAAGAGTTACAAAGGGAAACTCACTGCCAAAAAGAGAAAACCAGCTATTGGAAACTGCTTGGTTAAGAACAAAAGAAACTTATCCATGAGAGATTAGCTCTTACCTATTTATGCAAATACCTTTGATCAATCATACTTTACAAAGGTAGTCTAAAGCTTGTGCATTTGGTCTCAGAAATGTATGAATTAAGATCAATATATAGGTTTAGATATAAAGTGTTCAATGAGTACTTGTATGCAAGGCATTTTTACTTAAGTATTGTGATAGTATAGGAGTGAGTATATGTGTGTGTGTGTGTAAATGATCATCTTTCTATGATGATCATTTCTATTGTGTGTGTGTAAATATATGCTTATCTAATCCTCTGCAAGAATATTTTTCTCTGTTTGGACAAGCTATGCTTCAAACAGTCTGTCCTTGCCCAAGATACAGCAGCAGTAGTGGGAATGGGGAGTTTTGCACCTAGCAAGAGCATGCTGTGCTATAGGCTCAAACAAATGTGTTTTCAAGTCACCCTCCAAAGCTGATGGAAGGTGGCAAGATAAGAAAGGCAGCAAGCATTGCCAAAAGAAAAACAAAAACCAGTTCAATTTATATAAAGCACCCCAAACCTATGATGTATTCAAACAGTAAGTGGGCCTTTATCTTTATCCATTTTCATTCAAAATCATTACAAGATTGCTTTTCATTCTCAGAATCAAATTATGTCTTAGATTGCATATGGAAAAGAACAAAAATGCAAAATAATCTGCTTAAAATAAAAATTTATTATAATACAAAGTATATGGGCTCAAAATACATAAATAACATACAATTTAAATGAAAAATGGGAACATATAACAAATCATTTAAACTGAGGAAAAAAATCATAGAAAGATGATCAAACAAAGTTTAAGTACATTGTATTTTTTAATGAAACATTAAGTATGTCAAAGGGCAGAGTGGTGAATACAACAAGATAAATGTTTGAATATGAAGAACTGATTCTGCTATGAACACACATGCACTAAACTGCACTAATTACAGATTAAACACAATAATATTCTGTCAATTTTTGAGGCCTTGCCCTTAATGCTGATTTCTCCTGGAATGTAACCATTTTTCTGGTGGATATCATTTAGAAGACTCTAAACTGAAATATGTAAAATGTTTCAAATTTGAACTCCTATGAATTCAAAACACCCCATATAAAGTTTGAAATAACTGTTTTAATAGTTTAGGAAGTCTTTCAAGCTTAAAATGGAGTACATTAACTTTAAACTGAGACAGGTTTTCTCATTTCAAAAAAAAACAGAACTTATTTTTTATCACCATTCTCATCACTGGTCACTTTTAGCCAGGTCATCTACAGTAAGCACTATGAGGACAGAATTTTAGTAACATCAGATGACCCAATCATTTGCCCATCTTAGTCCAATATAATGTCCACATTTTATTAATTCTTGGCTGTTTTTTCACTTTTTAAAATTCCCTCTGTATTGTTAATTTTTTCCTGGTTTTGGTCTAGGATCATAAATAACATTTTGATACTTTGATGCTAAACATACTTCACCCCTCCAATTACCATGCCTTTTAAAACAAGGACTCATAAATTATTTTACCAGAACCAAAATTCAAAAGCAACAAATTAAAAAATTTATGGGAGCAGTATTACAGTATGTCAGTATAAGCTTGATTCTGCTTAAAAACAGTTTTCTACAAAAATCACACTAGTACACCACTCAAAACCAATCAATCAGATCAGCTTCATCTTTATCACTCTGTTTGGATCATTTGCAATCCAATAACATGATAATCTGGACACTGCAGTCATTATAATATAGATACTTTTCTAAAAGTACGAGTTGTAAAGATTGATAAATCGTAACTTCTTTAACCATAACTTAGCACTGCAGTTTTCTTTCCTATATTCCTCAGTGCTTTCAAGAGCACATTCTAGTGCTTGTATTGACCAAACTTTCCTCATGTAGATCAAATTTCCAGATGACATAAAATGGCCACCACCCAGGATGAGAGGAGATTGCAAAATCTGGAGAGGCTGGAGGACTGGGCTGAAATGAACAAAATACCCTTCAATAGTGAAAAATGTAGGTTATTATATTTGAGGAATAAAAATGCAGAGCACATATACACAATGGGGGATTCATGGCTTGGAAGAACCCATCAAAAAGGGTTTAGTCATGGTATCTGAAAAGAAGGATGAATGAGAGACAACAGTGTACCACAGTTGTTACAAAGGCCAAGGTAGCTCTGAGTATGTTAGAAGAAGCATTGTATCCAAGGCACATGACATCCTTATTATCCTCTACTCTGCCACAGTACAAACCCAATCTGATTATTGTGCACAAATCAGGGCATCCTATTTCCAGAATACTGAGCGGTTCAAACATGTAAAGAGGAGAATAACAAAAAGCAACAATGCAAGGAATGGAGGGCATTCCTATTAGGGCAGACTCAAGAAAGAGATTGTTTTAGGGAGGATGGTCCATTGCCACAAAAATCAGGACTAGGTAGAAGTTGTATTTCCAATTGTTATTTAAATGTAAGGGAAAAATTCCTGAAAATAAAATTTGTACAATAATGGAATAGTTTGCCTATATGAACTCAGACAGCTCTCTCTCTCTCAAGAATCTTGGAACTGCATACTGCAGAGACCTGGACTAAGGATCTTTCTCATCCCTTCCAAATCTATCATGCTATGAATAGAAAAACTTTGCTACTTCCAAGCTATTGGTTTACAATTCCCCCAAACAAAGGCAGCACTACTCATTGTAAGGGATGTTGAAGTTATAATTCAGAGAAACACCTAAATGGTTCACAGATTCCCCATTCCTGGCTTAGAACATGCTAATATTATTTTCCTTCCTAAAATTTTTCTGAGATATTTAGTAGTCTAATTAAGAAAAAGCCACCAATACCATAGCCATGTTGATTTTTTAAAGCCAATAATAATATTGAGCTTGAGTAACAAGGTTTCATTTGTAGAAAAAAATATTGTTGAATAAAGTCAGAAAATATAGAAAGAACCTGATATGAGACTAAATAACACTTATTATATGAATATATTGAATATTTACTCATATCAAGACTGTTGGTCTATATAACATAGCATAGCAAGTGACAAGCCAGCTGATCAATTCTGTCATGACCAAATGCATCAATATTCAATTGATGCAAAAAAAAAAATCAATCCCTGCATTTGTGGGAAAATGCTAAGCTGTGGGGAAAAACTCTTTTCTAGCCTACTGAAGTTAGGATTCTTCCCTCAAATTGTGCTGAAATTAAAGTTTGACATAGTAATTCATATTTTGCTTGGCTGACAGAGGAAATCCTTCAACAGCATAATAAGCTTCTAACACAGAAGCAACTGTATTAAAATTCTGCCCCATGAAGAGATGGATAGCATAAATAAATTGAGTTTTTTAGCAGTGACTCCTAAGCATATCCTTACCTCATCTACAGTTAGGCACTAAGTTTTGTATGGTTATAGGCTACTGAAATCACTAATGACTGAGTAGTGGAAACTAGCTTTGTACCTGATTTTTGATGCCTAAACAAATAAAACAATCATTTTTATTTTCAGAAGCTGAAAGCTCAATAAAAGTACATTTTTCTAATGGACTACTATAAGAAATCAATCTCCTACAAAGAAATAGTTTAATATATATAAAATATTATATAAATATGCTTTAGCTTAGAAAAGTAAAAGGGGTGTAAAAATAAAGAGAGTATAAAAACCATTGAGATAAAAGTTTTATTCTTCCTTTTTATAATATCAGAAACCAAGATCACCAATGAAACAAGGAAGTGATTCCTCACAGAGCACTTGTATCATGAAATTTGTTTCTTAAGATATATGTATGGTCTATACTGTTACGGTTTTAAAAATAAATTAAAACATTCATGAAGAATGAGGTTATCAGCTGGATGCTAGACCTAATGGCTATACACTACCTTCTATATCAGAAGTAGAATGACTTACAATATCAACTGCTGCTGAAAAAGAGCAAAAGAATGCTAAGTGGCCATTGAAAAAGCAGAATCCTAGAATTAGAATTTTTGTCTAATCCAACATGACTTCCTTACATTATAAAGTAACATACTGATATTTTTACACAAGCTTAAATAAGTTTACCAATATACTTTATATAAAAATTGTGAATTCTTTTGTCAGTGTTGCCAAACAGTACATGAACAGTTAACTTGCTTGCCCTCAGAAGTTGTGGGAGCGCCATCACTTGAGACTTTCAAGAAGAGATTGGACTGCCATTTGTCAAAAATGGTGTAGGGTCTCCCGCTTGGGCGGGGGGGTTGGACTAGATGGCCTACAAGGTCCCTTCCAACTCTGATTATCTGTTATCTGTTAACTTCATTTACATTCGGTTACACTGAAATTAAATGAACTTAATTGGAATAAATGGGATTAGGTTTTTACACTGTTCATGAAAAAGAGAAACGGTAATTTTTAGAGTATATTAACAATAAAAAGAAATATCTACTTATGATCCAGGACTTAAATTTTCTTATATCTTTGGCTCTCGTGTTCTTGGTTAACAATTATGCTGATTGCATCTTGATTGCATTGCAAGATTTCTCACATTTGCAGCACCCCTTAAAATTCCCATTTTACAATTCATTCCTTAAGTATGACACAAGTTTTAAATAGCACACATTCAGTTTTGTTTCAAATTGCTTTGTGAAAAAAATTATTAAAGCAATTAGTATAAAATTATTGATATACCGATTTGGGGTGTCTCAAGTATATTTACAATCCACTGAAATCAAAACAATAAATCTAAAATCTAGACAAACCAGAGTGTAATCTAGACAAACTGGAGTGTGATTAAAAATGAAATCAAACTCTCTGAAACTAGAGCCCAGTGCACTAGTTTAGTTCTCCCAGACCTTCCATTCTATACACTACAGTTGTGGAGATGTCCTCATTTGATTCAGGTGACACTTTTTTCCACACAGTCTCTTTTAATGCAAGTTCGTGCTGAAGACTCTCATAATCCAGTGGTCCAAAGGAATGCTAATTGTTTAAGCAACATATAGTATGCATTAAGTTACCAATGAAATAAAACATTCTAGCATTATTTTTATTAATCAATTAGCACTTGCTGGTTCTGAGAGATCTCTCTCATCCTGACATTATTATGCCACACACTTTTTAATTTCAAACCACAGTAAATAATTTATTTTATTTGGTGAAAGGGAAGAAAATCCACTTCATTCATAACAGGATGCTGATTATATTAATTAGCCATACAGCAACTGAAAATATTAAAGTAGAATTCCTGAGGTTCTATTCATTATTGAGTTGCTAATAGCACTCACACAATCTAGCTTCTCCCAGTTTAATTCAAGTAGGACAATTCATCCTTCCCTCTATCTTAAACAAGGATGATTTTCAAACTGCTATGGCAATAATTATTTATGCCAAAGCTTTATCAACTGTTAGAGAAATGAGTAAAGAACTGAAACATGTTAATTGTACACGGCCAAAATTCTAAACTCCAATCTTTTTCCCAGCTCAATCCAAGGGGCAAAACATAAAAATTGTCTGTGAACTTACACATTCTACAGTGCAAATGGAATTCCAAAGTCTTACGTAATGACTACCACTGGTAATTTGAATGGTATTAATGCCATTAAAAACACAGATTTCTTCTCAATGAGGATCAGAGCCATGGTCAGAACAGTAAGTGACTGACATGTTTGAAAGTTAATACAAAGCTCTATATCTGAGGCAGTACAATTTTTAAAAAATGTTGACAAAGAAGCCTCTTGGCAACAAGCAAGAGCTTACCCACTGCTACTCTGAGAGTCAAGAACAGTACTGGAGATATTTTCTCACTAATA
The DNA here is from genome assembly GCA_023653725.1 of Bungarus multicinctus. Taxonomy (NCBI): domain Eukaryota; kingdom Metazoa; phylum Chordata; class Lepidosauria; order Squamata; family Elapidae; genus Bungarus; species Bungarus multicinctus. Next base: position 8,152,975 of record CM042838.1, read on the forward strand.
TGTGGATCAAACATGTTACCAAAATAAGAAATATACATTTTTATTTTTCTTGTAAGATCAAAATCTTTAAAAAAAAAACTTCCGTTCCATAATTTTTATGAAGTGAAAATATATTGCTGAATATGGTAGCTTTGCATCATGGCATTTTATCTAGGATGATTTTAAGTCTATCTAGAATGGATACATGAAATGTTCTCAGATTTGTTGGAGGATAGTTTAAATATATTACGGTCAAGTATGTTATATAACAACTATTATTTCTCTAAACTAAACTAAGTTTCAGTCAAATGCCACATTATTACTAGACAGGTAGTCTTCAACTTACATTTGAAGTTATGGCAGACCTCCCCAGATCCTACTTATAACCAGGTTTCAAAATTGCAACACAATTATATTTTGGCTGTTTGGTAACTGACCCACACTCACAGCCATGTGCAAGGTCCTGCAGTTATATGACCACAATTTCTGATTTTTGTCAGAAACTCACATTTGCTTCGTTTCCAGCAAAAAAAAAAATCAATTGGATAGAATTGATTCACTTAACAGCCATAGTATCTGCTTAATGACCATAGCATTTACTTAACAACTGCCACAAAAAAGGTTATAAAATTGGGTGCAGTCACACAATAGGTTCCTTAATGACTGGCATGACTTACAACCATAATTCTGGCTCAATCATAGTTTGTAAGCCAAGGACTACCTGTAAGTAAGCAAACCAGTAAAAGCCAGTGAATAATGTAATATAGTTTAGCATTTAATAGTTAGTTCTAGATGTGCCAGATGTGGCTTGAATTGTATCTGAACACTCACAAATCAGAGTATTGATGTAATACATGTCATTGACCAATCTTATTTGGACTTTGCTATGCATAATGTACATGTTATAAATACTTTCAACTTACTCGTTGATCACCACCTTCCCTCCGAGGATCAAGCTTCTTTGCAAAATGCCTCAGGTTATCATAATTATGAAAGTTGCACAAAGAAACCAGTTCCTGCAATAGTAAAAACATCATTGTGTTATATTTATAATCATGTATACTATCAAGAGCTGTAGTGGCGCAGTGGTTAAAATGCAGCACTGCAGGCTACTTCTGCTGATTGCTGGCTGCCTGCAATTTGGCAGTTCGAGTCTCATCGACTCAAGGTTGACTCAGCCTTCCATCCTTCTAAGGTCAGTAAAATGAGGACCCAGATGGTTGGGGCAATATGCTGACTCTGTACACTGTGAAGCGGTATCTAAGTCTAAATGCTATTGCTAAGTTATTGCTATGCTAATTTACAACTGACTGTTTCATTCAGCTATACTCTGATATTACTGATTATACATAACTCTATGTAAAGTCCTTTGTCAAGATGAATATTAAGCGTTTTATAAATTTAGGGGAGCCAAAAGAAAAACATTTTTTTTAAATATTTCTTTTCAATCAGGATTGAAAAGAAATGCATGCATTTTGTCAAGATTTTTTCCATTTTCAAAATACACATTTTTATCTTTGCTTAGTGTGTATCCATCCTTTTGCTTTAAAAATCTTCCATCTTTATCTGTGTTGGTTTTAACAATAAAGACATAAGCATTTCTGCTCAAGAAAAATGCAAATTTCCCTATCGTTACTGAGACAGGTGTATATGTTAATGATCATTGCATTTGTGCTACAGACTAGTAACAATTCAAGTAAGAAGACTTGCTCACATGACAAAAGTGTATCCCCTTAACGCTGTTGCCCATCTTGTCTAGCGGAGGTGACCAGCACATCATGCCCATAACGTTAGGAACAACTAAGAGAATGCCACCAGCAACTCCAGATTTTGCAGGAAGACCCACCTAAATGAATGAACAATTTAAATCGTTAATGAGTTATGAATATTTAGACAGCATTCACTGAATGTCCATATTATCTGTCAAGTGTACATTTGTACACTTACATCCCAGGAGTTATTTAATTGATACCCCAAAATACTTTTGTTTTTCTGGATTCATTTCTGTCATTTGAGTTTTAACTAGCCTGTATGACATAGAATTCCTTTTACCACCCATGATCAATTTCTAATTGCCGTTACTGCACTGGCTTTAATAAGAAGTTAATTCTTTTTTTTAAAGAACTAAACATTTTTATAACAGATCCTTCGAAACAAACACTTACATGGAAAGCAAACTGTCCCGAGAAGTCATACATGCCACATGAATGCATCAAACTTAAAGTGTTTCGAACTGCTTCAGGACTTAGGACTCTCTCACCAGTGATGGGGCAAAACCCGCCATTGGCAAGAGTGGCTGCCATGACACTAGCAGATTCACAAGTCACTTCTATGGAGCACAGCTTAGGAAAAATGAAAAGAACAAGAAAACATTGATCAACCTATGCAAACAGAAGGCTATATAATTAAATGGATGAAAGGCCTATCTTACAAAAGGGAGCCTGAACCCATAAAGAGCCTATTACCCTATGAACAATACAGCACGCGAAGATAGACTTTCCAGATTAGGAAATAAAGGCCTATTTGAATGACCATGAAGTGGGAATAAGATGCTAGCAATGTTTTTTTTTAATGAAAACATGGTACAAGATTAATTCATAAAACAACTGGGTAAGATTTTTTTTAAAAAAACTTGTTCTCTAATCAGTGCAATAGTGAAGCTTGTTCTGATGAAAGACTGACATTTAAAAAAAAACATTTAAAAACTACATGATCCTGTTACTGCAGAGATGAACAGTACAAACAATCATGTGACAGAACCAGGACAATTTATATTATTTACTTACATTATTTATATTATTATTTAGTGTGTAAAATTTAAAGATACCTTATATTTAACTTAATGAGTGGGGAAAAATCGCATAATCAATAACAAGATTAGTAATAAGAAAGTATGTTTTAGTTAACATAACCAATGTGAAAGCACTAAGGATATGATTAACTATTTCTTCTCTGAATAGTACTACAAAACTGGCTGCAAAACATATTACATTCTCACTACAAAAATATATAATTCTTAGGTCAAGGATTGCAATCAACTCAATTGCAATCAACTCAAATCAAATCAAATCAATTTGCACTAAGATCAGAGAATGAGAAATGCTGATTTATTAAAACATATTTGATCAGAATATCATTTAGTTAACATACTTACCCCAAACAAAGGATTGGGTCCTCTGCTGTGCAAATTTTTATATAAACAACATTTTAACCTATAATTCTATATATATTTTTTTCTTCCTCAAGGATAACAAATATTCTAGAGATTAATTAGCTACCTGGAAATAGAAGTCCAATATGCCAACCATATCTGTGCCCTCTGGAAAACACTTGAAAATAATAGAATATTTTAGTACATCATGATACAGTAAAAAAAGTTATCATATATAAACTTAAAACTGATAAAGAAGATGAAAATAATCTTATTTCTGAAAATTCAGTTGAGGATTATTTAAGAAAAGAAGAATTATTTAGAATTAAAATAAGACTTAAAATAATTATTTAGAAATAAAATAAGACTTCCAGTTATTTAAATCTACCTTTTTGTCAAAATTTGAAGGAAAATATTTTAGCTCTATTACAAAACCATCAAACAATGTGTACTTCTGACAAGTAGTTTAGTAAAAGATTATTACATGCTTTTTGGCCAGAGAGGTAGGAGTGGATTATAATATGAAGATACTTCATTTTTTTTACATCTTTGTCCCATTCTTTTTTCCTCTGTCATTAGAACCAGACGAAGAAAGAAGTAAGATGAACAAGATGATCTCTCCTCCCCCCCTTCCCCCCCGCCCCACACACATTACTTCTTGGTAATCCAAATGGGAATAAAACATCTAATGAGAATATAATGTCATTGTGTTAACTTTAAAGTAATATTACATTAACTACTATTAATATGAGTAATGTTACAAGGATTTCAGTAATTATCTCTGTAAGGCTAATGGAATATCCATCTTTTGTTTCATGCATGCATATTAACAAGTATAGCCCACAGATTTCTCTTTGTAGATATGACAAGTTACTTGCTTGCAATTGTGCTTTTTTAAAAATGTCATCTATTTAGTTGTTTACTTAGATTTGCATCCGATTCAGGTTATGATTCCTGCACTTCTCCTCATAGTCCACCAGAACCAGGATAGTTGGGTAGATTTGCCAGAGAATGCTGAAACTTCTGAGGCACAGTAGTGAGTCAGGCTAGGCTTTGGATGCAAGCTCTCTTGAAGGAATATCCAAAACAAGAGATGTTTGCTGAAGCAGAGAGACACAATTTATGCCCATATGAAAGGGAAAGCTTGCTCCCTCAGCACCGACATTTATAAAGAGGTTGCTAAAGATCATAATGCTGAATATAGAGAACCTGCAACCAGATGCAAAAACAATGCAGATCCAGAAAGATTGGGAAACACATTGGTTGAAAACAACCTGAAGGGTTCAGTGCAAGCCATGTGAAGTAATATATTTGCAGGAAGTGATATACACATCAAATGTTTCTGTTCCACATGAGGCTTTGTACAGGTGCCATTAATTCATTTGTGTAAATCACAGAGGTCAAAATGGAAGGATAACACCATCACTGCATTTTTATTATATCAATATTGTATTTACCTTTATTGTCATGATGAAGAAATAAAATGTTATTTGTAGTTTGTTCAATTGACATTACCTACATTTAAGGAAGTGGAATAAACTAGAAAGCATACCTTTTTCTCTTTCAAATAATAGCCTATTGCAAAGTTTCTGTCTCCACTCTCTCTTTCAGACTGGAATCTAAGGGAGAAAAGGAAACAGAAATGGATATCAAAACACTAAATACTTATTAACAATACTATTAGTGGGATATTTGTTTTTTAAAATTGTTGTTAACTCTAGCAACTACTGTGTAGTTTGGGAAGGCACAGACTATTGTTGTGTGGAAATTACATTAAAAGGAACAGATTAATGTTGTTGCATATTATAAGCCTCAATGCAAAGGAAATTGCATTAGCTATTCAGTATTAAACTAAACAATTTTTGTAAATTAAGTTTTGTAAATTAACTACTTGAGAATACAATAGAACTTTAGATGTTAAGTGAAACATAGGAATGCAATATAAGACAGAAAGTTAACCATCACCACTCCAATAGACAGAAACTACATAGCAAATTCATGCTGCAGTGTTACAAGCTGAATTGTTACAGAAAAGCATGCCTTGTGCTGCTTCTTGAAAAACCTTTTGAGGGAAAGAAAGAACTTACTACTTTCTCTCTACAGGGGGCCACAGTTGTTTGAAGGGGGCAACAATGGTGAGGCAAAATTGATGTTTTTAGCAAAACCAAACCTGTAGATGAGAAATAATTTCTCTTTCTTCTATATCCTCAACTCTTAGTGGAAAAAAGGAACAAGATTTTTTTCTTCCCTTTTCCCTTGTTTTTTTGAAGAGACAGTGCCATAAGGCGCAGTACTTCTTGTCAGCACTGAAGTCTCAAAATGGCCTCAGTCAGGCAGCTTCAGGGTTACTTTGAACCCTGACACTTCAATAGAAATCCAGCATAAAGGAAAAAATTGCCCAAAGTCTTAGCTAAAGCAAAGATCTGACTAATAAAATAAAATATGAACAGCATTAATATTAACTATTGCTCGTAGTATCAAAATTAATCTAGGAAACGTACTTACGTGGCATTACTGAAACCAACATATTCGTTTCCAGCCATTTTATTCATGAACTGCATCACCTAAGGAAAGCAGGATTATTTTTTTCAAAATGTACCAAAAAGCACTTAGTAAGTATTCAGTGCAAATAACTGAGTTAGGTTTAGATATTAAGCAATGCTGTCATTCTGTAAGAACAAATATATTCCACAAGAAAGAATGAAGACATTTTCTGCTTTAATATAAATTACTATTTACTGTGATGTCTAAAATAAAATTCTTATTAGTTTAAATTAGAAATAAATATTTTTATCTTAATTTAAGTTAAAATACTACATACATTTTTAGTCTAGTTGAAATTCAATGACATTCTGCTTTTAGTTTAAAACTGGAGAGCAAATGCTTCTAAATTTCACATAAGAGAAAAAACACTTCAGTGAAGTTTTCCTCCAGTGTTGCTATATTATAATTTATAAATATAAAGTATATTAAATATGTTTTAAATGTAAAACAGATAATTAAATTGTTCCTTACAATCAAATTGGAGTCCAATTCCAATTCAAGCGACTTTGAGTTCAGTTAATAAAGAGATGTGAAGTGAAAATATGGAGCACAGCAACACTCTATTTTGTAACATTTAAAATTAAAGAAAATAAATTGTAACAATTAAAAGATTTGCTTACATAGTCAAACTTTTCGGCATTATTTACTCCTTGCTGAAAGGAAAGAAGACACATTTACAAAGTTTATTAATACAAGGGAACTTTAATTATAGATTAATTTGTTTCATTGTTACTTAAATGCTATTATGTATTATTAGACTAGAGTTTTATTTGTTAGTCTATATACCTAGAGTTAGATTACTGAATAGTTATATAAAGCATTACAATACTTTAACTGTTAAAAACATTACCAATGTAAAACAATAGAGCTGAACCTAGTTTTATTTGAAATGTAATCAGTGACTCCATTAATTTTCCATGATTTTTAAAAAAATTTTTGTTGAATTACAAGCTATTTGTAATTAATACTATTAATACTGTTTTGTGGAGGTACCTTTTAAATGCTAAGTAGAACTAATAAGACAACTGCATTAAAATAAAGATTGGGTATGATTAAATGTGCTGATAGGAGCATCTGCATGTGCAGATTTAAATAAATAAACCTCCCATTAGCATATTTATATTTCAGCCATCAGTGTTAACAAACTGGGATAACAAAAACACTCATTTTTTAAGTTCACAAAACTGAACACTTAAGAGTAGAAAGAATATCACAAAGTGATGGATATTTACTGACTCCCAGTTTGGCACCACAGAGACTGGTAGATTATTAAACATAATGCTGCTCTTAAATTCAAAGAATTGTATTAAGAAAACATAACAAATTGATTATTGCTACAGTAAACGTGTACAGTTTAAAATTGTGTGCACATAGGCATGCTTATGCATTAATGAACTTTGACTGAAGCAAAAAGTCTGCATAAAATATATGCTGGGAGGAAGCAAGCCTTTTAACAGAAAGTGGGAAAGGCTTAAATGCCTACACTGAGGTCTGAGTATCAAAAAATTTTATATTTGTATCTGGATAATGAAAGGGTATTCTTCAAGTAAAAATATACTCTAAAGCGCATGTGCAATTTTTTTCTACATTTGGTATTTTAATTTCAGAAACATTTAGGTTTCCAGATCCAAAATTTCAAAAATAAGTAATATGAAATCATAGCTAAAAGGTTCTGTAGAGATGAGACTGAACAAGGTAGATTTTTTAAAATGAGATTACAGTGACACAGCAAATCTACTTCGTTGATTATTGTAAGAATATTCTGGCAGTTTTATATGTATCCCTAACATTTAAGCTGCTAGACATTTTAAAAAGTATTTACTGGCATTACCATTTTTTTAAAGCAGACAAATTCAGATTTAAAGGCCTCAGCTAAACAATCCATGAAACATTACTTTCACAATGTTAGTTTAAGGGGGGGGAGGGAAAAACCTTGAAGCCTGTATGTACCAGCATTCTACTCAATGAAATGTATAAAGCCAGCCTCATTTCCCATTCTACAGTGGATTAGGACCTTGCAGACAATCCGTGAAGCCACAAGCACCAGCTCATCTAGTGATGTACATCATTCACGTATGCTCACCAGCTGAAAGAATACCATACTATTGTGTCAACATCAATTAAATTACAATGCTGATACCCAGAGTCAAAGGCTATTTAATATGCTAAAAGATTATGCAGTGTGTTGAAAAGCATTAGAAAAACAAACTTTTTTTAAAAAAAGTGTAACTCCAAATCTGTTCAATGAAAAATAATTAAAAGAAGAAATTACCAACTTCATTGAACTGTTGCAGTTGTCAAAATATTCCATAGATCCTAATGCTGTAAAATATGTAACAACATTTAAACCACAAAAACCTTTTAAATGCACAGTGAATGTTGCTTGGGAAAGTGGGAGGGGGCGGCATTAGTTATGGGATGCTATACTGATCATCGTTGCATTGTTAAAACAGTTAAACTGAAACAAGTTTTGCATTTCTCCCCTATATCTGACAAAAGGAGAAAGATGCTTAATGCAAGAACTCATTCTCTCCCCACCCCTCAAAAAAAACAAAAACAAAAAAACCCAACCCCAGAACAATAAAACCCAAAGCCTTCATTATTTTGAAACCATTAGCAGAATCAATAAACCAAGCAAGAGTCTGAGCATATAAGCAAAGCAAACTTATTTCAGCATTTATCATATTTAGAATTTTCTTGGCTTTAAACTCCAGAGTATTTTGATATCCAAGAAAACAGTATATTTTTACAATTCCAATAATAGAAGTATGAATAAGCATATTTAAACATTTAAATACTGGATTTTTTCCAATAGCACCTAAAATCCATGTTCTTAACAATGTCATTTCATTTGATCATGACACATTTTTCTTCAAGGAAAACAAATAAAAGTAAAGTCAGCATTAAAATAAGATACCAAATATTGCAACAGTTATTTTCCCACACCCCCATCTTAACAATATGGGAAATATGTCTTCAGTTTGAAGATGGAGTATGAGAAAGAACAAAAGCAACTTTTATTTTGGAAGGGCTATTTTTCCAATCTGTGGAGATTTACTTATAAAATTACAAGCAATTAATCTGTCTACAAATGTTCCATGCAATATTTAACTTCACAAACATAATATATACATATATACACTTATAGTGTGCATGCTTGCATGTATATTTATGTGTATATGCACACTATTGTGTATATACAAAATGTAAGCCTCGGAACACAAAATATTTTAAGACTGTAACGATCCAATGACACATCACACATGCATATTTTATATAATTATACACATGTCAATTTTAAATAAGTATGGATCATATTTTATATATACCAAAATTCTACCAGCATGCAATCAGAATTTAAAAATAATAAAATAATTATATGTTTCAATTTTAAGATACTATGTCAGTAGTATAGAGATATACCAAACATCAAATAATATTAAGATTTATGCTTAGTACTGCTGACTTAAGCAGGCCACATGATTTATTTGTGTGAATTTTCTAAATCGTCAACTTATTTCTGAAGAGTTACTTATTCAACAAACTAGTTTTATTATAGTAAAATAGTATATCTCCTACCCTATCAGTATTTTAAAACACCACTCTAAAAAAACGGCATATTGGAGTTATATGGTAGTATTTCAGTATCAGAAGACAGTATATATACTGGAGCTTTCCACAGAAATGACACCAACATTTTATCATATTCTGTATAAGGTGACCTTATTTGGTTGGAACACTTAAAGCATAGAAATAAGCCTTAAATCCAATTAAAAATGTTTTTGTAACTATGGACTAGAACATTTCATTAACACAGGACTACATTGTCTAATTTTTGTACCGCATTTCATTTTTAATACTGTAATTTTTTGTACATGCATTTAAAATGTGTGTATCTGAATTTAAGTTGAATATCACTTCAGCTATGGATCTGTTTCCTGTTGTTTCTAAATTATTTATGACTTGCTATATTTGAACCATGATGATTTGTTCAATGAAGCACTGCTTTAAAACCCCATGTCTTATTATATAATTTATATCTTTCTATTTGATTCAATTGTATACAAATGTATTTATATCTATATAAGAAAATAAAGGGCTATCCTGTAGAGTGAAGCAATAATCCCTTTATTGGTTGCAAGTAAGATGAAAAAGTAATATATTTTAAAGGGAGGCTATATATTAATTCAGTGTATCAAATATTATTATTATTATTAACATAATTTTGAGACAAAAATTCTAAAAATGGCAAACTCACTTCCTTATTATCACAAGAAAGCTATATAGACAGGTATATGAAGTCACCATATTTTAAGACTTTACTGAAGTGCTGAAATTTTCTTCTCTAATAGCATCATATATTCCGTGATTTTTATAGTGTACTTTGTTATATAATACTTGAATACCATTGCAGAACATGGCAATAAATTGTTTTTCTGTCACCATATTTCAGACACTTTGGTTTAATCATCAGTTCTTCCATAATCTCACTTAGAAAGTGTTATGTTTAACAACAGTGGTCTATCTCCAACTACTGTTTTTAATTACAGTATTTGTGTTTAAAGCTAGTGATTATTTCACATTCATTTAAGCTGTATATATCTAGAAATAACACAGTGAATTCACGGAGAGCACAGAGTTGATTCCATATATGAATTAAGAAGTGAACATCATAGAAGAATATTTTTGTTCCATAGTACTATATGGTACCATGAAAACTTGGATTCTTTGAGAGACTAAGCGCAAAAGAAGTTGATTTGAGCACTGCCAAACTTCTATCAATAGAGCTTTGCCTCTTGATCAGTGGTTCTGGGATTTTATTTTATTTAAAAAAAAAAAACAGATTATATGGCTTTCTAAGGTTTTGCCCATGTGGCAAAGGGGTTATTAAATGATTAAACTATAATATATTACCTGTTTTATCCTGGTACTTAATCAGAGTTGATAACCCCACATTTAAGCTATTTCCTGCTTAAATGGGTCATTCCAAAAAATTATTACAAATTCTTCTTTTGGATACTTCTATTGCCCTAAATGTAGCTAAATTCCGCATATGTAAAATGTATAGATGACTGACTGATAAATTCAGTTGATTTTACAATTTGTTCTTTTTTATATGCAATCTGCTTTTTTAACTATTGAATTTTATTTTGTACTTTGACCACAAGAAGCATATTTTACAGGTTCCACAGACTGAAAAAAAACTAAAAAGTCCTATTCAAATTATATTCTGAGATAGTAGCAATGGGCATAACTATATGGTTATAACATGTATCCTGAGAAGTCAAAAATAAAAATTCTCAACTTTGTTTATCTAATAACACAGATAAAGAAAAAAAAAACAATGATATGCCAAATATATCAATGTTGGTTGTCGCCTTTAAAGTCATTCATGACTTGGGACCACGTTATCCACAGGACCATTTTTTCCCAGGAGTTTCTGTCAGCCTTCAAGATTTATACTGACAGTTTCTTTCCAGCAGAATGGGCATATTTTGGGTACCATTGGCCGGGAAATGATAATTAGCAAGACCAGAAGATGAGCCCTTCCTACCATAGCACCTGCACTATGGAAAGTCTCCCTGCAGAGATTACAATGGCCCCAACCCTGCTGGCTCATCTATAAGGCCCTAAAGGCCTGATTCTTTGCCCAAGTCTGGGGGCCAGAGTATATGAAGGATCCCATCTTTTAGTTTATTTATTTATTTGTTTGTTTGTTTGTTTATTTATTGAACTTATATACCGCCCTATTTCCCTAACAGGACTCAGGGTGGTGCACAGCTGAATTAAAATACAAAAAACAGTGCAAAATTAAAAACAATTAAAAAACCAAATATAAAAGGCTGAAAAGCTAAAAAATAAAGGGCTAAAAGCTAAAACCAGACGAGACCAAATTAAAAATCCCCTAAAAATATTGTGTTAACAATAGTCAATTGGGATATCTCCTTTGGCTGCTGTGCATTTTAATTTTGTATTTATGACAGGAATTCTTTTAAAAATGTTCACCACCCAGAGTCACTTGTTTAGATGATGTGGCACAAATTAAATGAATGAATAAATTTATAAATCTATAAATCGCAATTAAAACAGAATTGCAAGGCCAAATCAAAGGAAAGATTCATCCCGTAATGTTATGGGTAATGTACTCTTAATGCTAGTTAAGATGGCATTCTTTGCAAATATTTGTTTTGTAATTTCATTGAGCAGAAATTCTTAAAAAGTAATACTTTTTTCTGCCTCATAAGTGTTCATCTTCTCTGGACCACCTCATATTGTTTTGTTAACAATTGTCACAAGGAATGTGAGGCTGTTTATATATTCAACTTTGGGATTCAAATGCCAATATAAAAGCTATGATATGTTCTATGTTATTGAGTTCTTTTATTATCCAGAACGCTTAATTGACTGAAACCATGTATTACCATAACTAACAAATAAATGATACAGAGCATGCACAACACTAAAAGAATAAGAACATCTTTCTAGATTAAAATCAAAGGCCCATCTAAGTAATCTCTACAGTATTTACAAACAAATCTTCTAGTCATGTCATTATTGCACAGTCATCCAGATGTTTAGATTGGTTATGGCATTTTTGCCCACCTATTAAGTCCTTCTCATGGATTCAGGGTTAGGCAAATGTTGTTTAATAATATTAAAGATATTATTGTAGAATGTTATTCCAAGTAAATCTGACTTTTGCCATTGACTGATAGTGATTTTGTCAATGCCAACATTATTATGATTGGTTGCATAGCCAGCCAGATGATTAGACTGGATTTGACATATTATTATTTTATCCCACTTCTATTTTATCTTACATAGCTGCATCCATAAATTAGACTAGATCTCACATTACAGAGCTGGTTAATTTTTTATTTGTTATTAGCTGCAAGGAAGAAGGCAGCACAATTCTCACTGATACTATAGCACATAGGAAAAGAGGGACTTTTATGCCTGTCTCAGTTACGATCTTAAATGAAAGCAATGCTATTGGCACCAATAGGACTTCCTCTACATGCCAACTGCAATTGGTATTTTTGGTCAAATTGCATTGGGGAAAAACGGTTTCTGCTTCAGCCTTAATGAGAAATTTAATACCACTATCCTGGTGATATCATTCCCCAGTTATAACATTCATTGAAAGAATGCCAGCCAGCTAGTTGACAAGCTGCCAGGAAGAAATCTTAAAACTCCCTTTTCTAGAATAGTAGCAAGAAACATGTAAGAGAGAAGCTATGTCTCTGCATGTAAGCCCCATTTTAACAGACAAGAAAAATGTTATAGAACAGCGGGGGTAACCCGTGGCTCTCCATTTCCTATTAGCCTTGGTCACCATGGAAGTTGATGAAAGCATAATCCAAAAGTGAGAAACAAGATTCCTCACCCATGCTCAAGATAACTTATTCTTATTTTTGTCTTTAGTGATGCTATGGAATACAAATAAAAGCCACAGACAGGTGAATATGATTTAGCTATTCACATTTAAAGTCTTTGTATAACTACTTGAATTGCAATCCAAAATGAGTGGAATTAAACAGGCCTTGCTTTGCTATTTTCAAATATCAGTTGATTGAAAAAGCTATCATGGAATAAAAATAAGTTGCACTAATTATGGTAAGAATTATCAAATATTTGTGCATGTGTAAGAATTTCATCTGTACTTGTGACATAGCTAACTCACAGATTTCTTGCAAATCTGTGAATGAAGGAGATTTTCCAACTTTCTAATAAGAATGAAATAAAATATGAAAAGCAGAAGATATAAATAATAGCAGAAGTTCCTGCTAAAAAACATTAATATCTTTACCCTAAAATTATCCTAAAATTTATCCCACTGCTTGCAGGGAAGGGGAAGAGGGGAAGTCTTTGCTTTCTGGCATAGGTTCATCTCACCTAAATTCTGTTTGCATATATAACCGCAATTTCAGTGTGAGTAAGGAAATGGTTCTATATGCAGATGGCAGTAAATGGATTTTATACATGGCCATTCTTTTTACAAATAATTAATTTTAATTGGTAAGGGAATTTTATTTTGTTCTGTCCTGATCTAGACCTTTTTTTGGAATAAGGTTTTAGGAAGGGAGGGTCACACAAAATGGACCGTAGGTTGTTACAATGAGAAAAACAGTATTGCACAGAATTTATGTATGTATGTGTGCACATACACATACACATACACAGAGTCTACTCTTTCTTTTGGGAAGGATTATAAATTCAGAATTGCCTTTCTTCCAGGTAAATTACTGAATTTCTAGGATTTAACCTTCAATTAAAGATGCAAAATGCACATAAAATTGATTTGTCCAGTAATGACAAATGCTTTCAGCTAATTAATTAAAAAGAGAATATTTACAAAAGTGTTTTCTATGAAAATGGACAACTAGGTTCTATAACTTTGTAAGGCTGTTAAAATGTCACACACTTTACAGCACTTCAAAATATATCTAATTTATGAGAGTAAGATTTAAATAAACTTAAGGGAAAGATTAGAAACTTTAATTTTAATATAATTTCTTGAATTTTCCAATTCATAAAATTACTTTATAAAATAGCTTCCCAGAAGATGGAACACATAAATGTCTTACAATCACTATAAACAAATAATGATGCAATATGGAGGTTTATGTCTGCTAGACATGCAGATACTACATGCAAAGTTTCAATGCACTGACTTGTAATCTTGTTGCTGTATTTTTATATTACGACTACATGCAGTAAAAATAAAAACTGCAATATACTCTAATGGCCTGAAACCTAAAGTGGATTTTTTCCTGCAATAAAGTATGCATTTGATTGGCAATTCATTAATTTTAATAAAATGAATTTCCAAACATGTGTGCACTTCATATGATATTGGGTTACTGTATAAAAGGCTATTGTGAGAACAAGAAATGCACTGAACTGTCTGATGAACTACCTACCACTTATTTTAAAATCTTACTGCCAAGCTGAATTTTAAATTATTTAAAACTCCAGAAAAAAAAATAAGCATGAATAAATTTACCTGTCGAATTTAAGGCCATTTTCCTTCACCTACAGCTATTAAAGATAAATGTTTAAAGCAGGAATTTTTTACACAGAAGCAGAAAACCATGAGCCAAAAATAAAATAGCCTTTCATAATTAAAGCTATAAGGATATAATCAAATATTTAAAATCTCTATTTTGATTTCTCTATTACAAAATTAAGGAGAAGGGACACTGTTCTTTAAAACTCTTTCTGAGATATCTTATACACACACACACACACGCACGCACGCACGACACACGCACACTTTTAAAGATTAACAATAACCTGCAATTCAAAGTATATATTCTTTAATTGTGGAAATCTCTCTAAAAACACTATACTGTTAATTATTAAGCCAAACATTTTAAAAATATATTTTTCTAAGGAAAAAAAATATTACTTCCAAAAGTAATAATATTTAATATTAAAGAAGTGCCAAGGGATCTAACTTTATATCTGGTGAATGTATAAATTGAAATATAAAATGAATTATTTAATGAAAAAATAGTTCTCTCAATGGAAGCATAACTCTAACTCATTTATAAAATAAATTTACCAAAACATGAAACTCCGTATTAAAATTGCTAAAAGATTCAATTTATAACTTTATCAGTGAGCAGTGTTCTCTATTTTAAAAATTCCCAAGTTTGTCTAATATAATATTTTCACATCAAAATATTTCATTCCACAATCTAGTAAGATATATTTATATTCATTTTTTCAAAGAAAGAAACTTTTATCAAACCCAGTTTCAAAAGCAGCTTGGGATTTTATTAACATGTTTCAAACTAAAAGGGAAGGAGGTGGGGAAAGAGAAAGAGAAACATACCAGCAACATTCCCCCTTAAATATTATCTTGCTCCGTATCCCAAAACTCCTTTTTGAATTTGGGGAGCAACAGGCAGCTGAAAAACAAGCACTGAAAACAATTTCAGAGGCACACAAGTGTTAATGACTACATGCTTCTATGGTCTGCAAGAAGCAATACAGGAAAAATTCCCATGTCTATATGTAATCTAATTCTGCTTATAATTTCTTATAAACTATTTACAGTACAACTGTCAGAAATATTCACTGTACATATTTTACCTTGATCAAAGAGGTGATCACAATTGCTCCAGCATTCACCATAGGATTATGAGGTTTGTCTGTAAAATAATAAAAAAAAGGATCGAATCACAGAAATGCATCTTCCAATAAATGAAATGAACAAAGCTTTGGCACAAATTAATCATACTATTCATAGCTATCTTTCTCATAGTCAGCTGATGCCATGTATTCCATCTAATTAAGATGATGGATCCTGATATTTTTTTTCTTTGGTTCTTAATACTAACCTGATTTCCAATATCACATGAACTTCTGCCTATTCTTTACATCATCCTCCAGTTTTATTCTATCATTCATATTACTATATATATTCAATCCCAAAATGAAATAGCAACTATGATTGTTCATAACAATTAGTTGGACAATTTCAATCCAATTCAGGATTTGATAAATATTTCCAAATCATACATTTTTATCCTTTTAAATTTTGTCATTTGGTTAAAATAAGGGAGATTGTTATTAAACTCAGGTCACGGTAAAGGTAACCTAAATCAGGGGTCCCCAACCCCCGGTCTGTGGACCGCCACCGGTCCACAGCATGCCAGAATCCAGACCACACAAACAAATAAAGCCCTATCTGCGGGATGCAGTAGTACATGAAACCACGCCCCCTCCATTCCACAGAAAAGCCTCTCTCTGAAGAACCAGTCCCTGGTGCCCAAAAGGTTTGGGGTCACTAACCTAAATCATCTCCACATACTATCCCACATTTTACTAAGTTTAAAAAAAAAACTGAAATCACAAATGTGAAGGGAAACAGTTAATTCACTCCACAGATATACATTTTCTTACAGATACACTTCAATTTAATAATGCTTCACCTTTAATCAAATAAATATCTGCAATTTTTTTTCTCCATTACATTAGGCACTTCCATGTGATTAGGCAAACACATATAGTCAGGACTCTATAGCCTCATTTAAAAGATGAAATCAGAGAGTCTGGCAATTCTGACCATCAAATTTCTATTAACATGAGGACCCAGATTGTTGGGGGTTATATACTGATACTGTTAACTGCTTAGAGAGGGCTGTAAAGCACTGTAAAATGGTATAGAAGTCTAAGTGCTATTGCTATTCATCATATGAAATCAACAATGAAAATTTGCGGTTTGAAAACTCAATAAATTTTCTGATTTATCTTTTACACAAACTCAGTCCAAATAAGGTGGAATGGCTGTTGAATCAGAGGCCACTTGTACTGTCTCTGGCTTTTGTAGAAGCTGTGCTCCCTCAGAAAGAGCAGATGATGATCATGGCCAGGACTTTTGCATAACGTTGGCTGGTGTGCCAACTACATGGTACAAGATACCCCTGCTAACTTTTGATTAGATTACTACAATATGCTCTTCATGAGTCTACCCTTGACAACCACCTGGAAATGGCAGCTCACCCAGAATGGAATGGAATGGAATGGAATGGAATAGAATAGAATAGAATAGAATAGAATAGAATAGAATAGAATAGAATAGAATAGAATAGAATAGAATAGAATAGAATAGAATAGAACAGAATAGAATTCTTTATTGGCCAAGTGTGATTGGACAAACAAGGAATTTTTCTTGGTGCATATGGTCTCAGTGTACATAAAAGAAAAGATACATTGAGTCAAGAATCATAAGGTATAACACTTAATAATAGTCATAGGGTACAATAGGGTACATAGGGTGCAATAAGCAATCAAATCATACTAGAAAACAGTCAATATAAATCATTAAGGATGCAAACTACAAAGTTACAGTTATACAGTCACAAGTGGGAAGGGATAGGTGATAAGGAGTGATGAGAAGATTAATAGTAATAGTAATGCAGACTTTGTAAATAGTTGGACAGGGTTGAGAGAGTTATATGTTTAGCAGAATGATGGCATTCAGAAAAAAACTGTTCTTGTGTCTAGTTGTTCTGGTGAGCAGTGCTCTAGCGTTGTTTTGAGGGAAGGAGTTGAAACAGTTTATGTCCAGGATGTGAGGGGTCTGTAGATATTTTCACAGTCCTCTTTTTGACTCATGCAGTATACAGGTCCTCGGTTAAAGGCAGATTGGTAGTCATTGTTTTTTCTGCAGTTCTGAAGTCTGTGTCTGTCTTGTCAGGTTGCAGAACCAAACCAGACAGTTATAGAGGTGCAGATGATAGACTCAATAATTCCTCTGTAGAAGGCAGTGGCATTGAACGCTCACTCGTTAAGCCATAGAACTGCCACATCAGAACTCTGCTGCAGGAACTGCACTGGTGACCAGTAGATTTCCAAATGTAATCCAAAGTGCTATCACTACTTATACATGATTGAAGATATCTTGGGAATCAATAGTTCTTCCAATTGTTTCTGCCTGTCTCTACCCAGTCAACTAGGGAATGTCTGCTAAGGATCAATTAAGGTATAATGTGAAGAGGTTTTATTGTACCAATTAGTCATGATTCTGTATGCAAAAAACAGTTCCTATTGACCTAGAACACAATATCAAGTACAAAATTTACTAGTTTTCCTATAAAAATGCTGGTAATCAGCAGTTAAGATGAGAGCACGTACAAAATTGGTTCCAGGATCTTTGAAAAAAATATCAAAGGGTTCAAAAATATTTAAAAGGTTTTCGAATGCAGGGAAATTGAATTTCAGCTGCTTTCAAGGTTGCGCTCTTGATCAATATTTTGAAAACTAAGGTGATGTTTTGATATACTAGTATATTTTATATAGCATTGGTCAATAAAAGCGTATGCACGCTAGTCCGAATGAAATTATAAGCTAGCATGTGGCAGTAATTTTTAGACATAACATTTGAGACATATGTCTTTTGGAACAGACTGCAAACCTTTGCACACATGGAATCTTGCCAAGGGTGTCACTGTATCCTAGCTTTCAAAAGTTAGTTATATGAAGCTAATGGTTTGGAACTTGGAGCAGTTATTTATATTCAACAGCTAATGATACCCTTAAAATAGTATGGGGTAAAGGAAAAAAAATAGAACTAGCAAATATCTGCCAAGAATATATACAGTGTTACAAAAAAAGAAGTGTCAGATTCATTTTACAATAATGGATATCTCTGGAAGCTAATTCATGAATATTTCCTATGTTCAATTAAATCTATACATCCCATACTTCAAGCTACAGGAAAACTCTCTCACACAAAAAGAAAAAGTCATCAGGAAAGGAAGAAAACACGTTCTCCATCCATCTTTTGAAATACTGTGTTGTCATAACTGTAACCAATTAATCTGAATGAGAATTGAAATGGGCCATTCAGGCCACTGAGTCCAAACCTTTGGTTGGTGCTGAAATTTATATTAAACATCTCTGATAGAAATACATTTAGCTTCTAGCTGAACACATCCAGCAAAGGAGGACTACTTTTCTGGATACTAGATTCCGCTAGTACCTGCTCAGTAACTGTTCTTACTGTTCAAGATTTTTTTCTAGCATTCAATCAGAATCTGCCCTCCTATTACCTGTTCAGGTTACAATGTGTCTTGACCTTCTTTTGCACAGCATCCTTCCAGCTATTTTAAAATGCTGTCACTTCCTCAAGCCTTCTCTGCTAAATGTTAAGCATTCCCCATTGCTTCAATTTTTCCTTATAGGATTTTTTTTTTAGTCCCACAATTATCCTTTATGGTCCTTCCTGGACCTGTTTCAATTTGCTAAATTCTTCTTAAGGTGTAAAGATACCAGAGATATTTGGATAAGATGCCAGACTAGAAACCAAGAGACTGTGACGTTTAGTCCCACCTTAAGCAAAACCAATCAGGTGATCTTGGGCCAGTGGTGGGTGGGATTCAAATTTTTTTACTACTGGTTCTGTGGGTGTGGCTTGGTGGGCATGGCAGGGCAAGGATACTGAAAAATCTCCAGTCAGAGGTGGTATTTGCTGGTTCTCCGAACTACTCAAAATTTCCGTTACCGGTTCTCCAGAACTGGTCAGAACCTGCTGAATACCACCTCTGTCTTGGGCCGATCAATCTCTTTCAGCCCTAGTTAGCAGGCAACAGCAAACCACTTCTGAAATTTCACCAAGAAAACTGCAGACTTGTCCTGGTAATGGCCAGAAGTTAACATTGACTTGTAAGGCACCAAATAATAGTTTAACGTGTGATGTCCAGACAGTGGTGGGATTCAATTTTTTTTACTACAGGTTCTATGGCGTGGCTTGGTAGGCGTGACAGGGAAGGATACTGTAAAATCTACAGTCAGAGATGGTATTTTATACTCAAAATTTCCGCTATCAGTTCTCCAGAACTGGTCAGAACCTGCTGCATACCACCTCTGTGGTCCAGACCTATTAACCTTCTCTGTCACACAAAGCTATTTCAGTAGATAACATATTACAAAATGATAATTGCACACATAACTTACCATCTTCATTGAGGAACAGTTTGTTGAATCTTAATCCACTAGGTTCTTTACCAACGTATCTGTGTACATAATCAGTGCCAAGATCATTGACAGCAATAGCATACTTCAAAGGCTTTACACAGGACTGAAGACAAAATGGGACTTTGGTATCCCCAATAGAATGCCTGTAAAATAAATACTATTTTATTTATTGCATTCACTCACACTTTTTCTGACAAATAATATATATATATATCTTAAGCAAAGGCTTTGGGAAAAGATTTTATTATGAACCACTACTATACAAAAGATCACCTAAGAGTCTATTTCATCTTTAATATGGTAACAAACACATTCTACCATATTAAAATCTTGAACAGTTATTTGAGAGACTTGCAATACTCGGAGTAAACATAAGGAAATATGTTTAGAAATAAATAAGTTATCTTAATATTAATGTTCAAGGAATTAATATAACTATCATATGAAAATATTTCAACATCTAAAGTATTTGGATGGTATAAACAGAAAGGCAGGGTATACATTCAGTAATAAAACAAAACAAAAAATTAAAATGTTAGTAAACAGATTAAGGAATTTGCATCATTCAATGGAAGTATGCATAGTGCAGAGACACTTCAGATACAGCATTTACTTTATAAGAGAGATCAGAAAATTCCACGGAGAATCTCAGTGACCACTAGTTATGCTTTCAATAGTTACCAATTATTTGTTTGTTTGTTTAATTCAACTTGCACCATATCCAGAGAGGAAGTTGGCTGTTTATATTTACTAAGCATGCATGTCAATATTATATGGACCAGCAAATATCAAAAATATTTTAAATAAATTGTGTAAATAAAATCAAATATAAGCAAATGACAGCTTGTATAATTAAAACCATAGAAAAAATGAATTTCTTTCTCCCAATTGTACAAATTATCGCTAAAACTAAAGTTTGTCCTATTTCAAATCTTTATAGAAACAAAACTTTGTGGTTTCAAGAATTGCATAATATATATTGAATTGCACAACACTGAGCATTTATATTAGATTCATGTTAATTCCTACTTTAATTTCTCCTTTAAACATAAAATATTTGATGCCCTTTTCATTTTCAAGACCTGCTCTGATGAGCCAAGATAACATGCTTAAAGCCTGTGAATCAGGTCATATCTAAAAATATTAAGTGGACAAGATACATTTTAATTTTTCATAGCTCATAGAAATCTGTCGCAACTCTTTATTAACAAGTACTTTCTAATGCTATTGTATCTTCTATGTTTTAGAATAACATTTTCCAAAGATAATTATTTGCAGCAATCCATTTCTTGTCCAAAACTGGATTTTATCTTGTGAAAATGTAACTTTATGCTTTCTAGCCTTGGAGGAACAGGCCATATCAATAAAATTCAGTAATATCTATAATATCACTAAATCAAGAAGGGGATCATGGCAAAAAGTGAAGAGTTTTGCATGACTCCCAGGAATGGATTATAAAACTCTAATTTATATTAACATTGTAACATAGCATAGGTAATTAAATTAGGATAATGCAATGCACAAAAATCCTGCAATCAACTATTGATAAATAGTGATGTTGTTTTGAGAAACAGAGGTTGTAAAAGAATCACTTCAAAAAAGGAACTCTCACCTTCTGAAACATCATCCTATTTTCTACTAAAAATTGGAATGCCCTCGGCAGAACTAAAAATCCTATCTTTTCTCTAGTACCATAAGAAACATACATCATGAATTATGCAGAACTATCTTATATTTGTAATTTAACCCCACAAAGGGTGTCTCTGCTTCTGTTTCTACAACTGAAATTATTTCACCAATTCAGATATTTAAGCTACAATACCTCTGCCCATCGACTGTGCAAACAGATACTGCCCATAAGTCAGGACTGAATTTAGCCAGTTGTGGGATATAGTCCGCAACCTACACAAAACAAGACCAATATAGAATGATTAAATTATAAAGCTACAAATAATGAATACATGAAACCCAGCTAGTAAAAAGCTAGTAAAATAATAAAAGGCACAAACACTTATCTAACCTCTCCCCCAAACTATCCCAATTTTTTAAGACAGGATCTACCAAACAAACAAACAAAAAATAAGTTCACCATAGTTTTATTTTTGTTCACTTTATATGAAAAATGGTAAAGTTCATAGAAACTATTTTTAAGAATTCACTCAAGCTTAGCTGCACTTTTTCTTTCATAAATATATCAATGAATAATCTGCAAATGGTCAAATCTCTGGTGTCTCTATTATCAGCCCAACTGGGTGTGCTACTCTAGGACTAGTTTTACTGTACACATCACAGTAAGCCATAATGTTGTTAGATACTGGCACTGTCAATATTTGATCCCAACTAGTGTGTTTTATAAAGCATAATTTATATATAATTTTAAAATATTTAACATTATGTGTATAGTCCAAAATAACTTCCTAAAAATGTAGCATGCTAATTCCAAACCACTCTAAGCATGCATTATCAGTTGCAGAGTTATCATGCAGACAGAAGTTTGCATACTTTCTTTTCTAATCACTTTTGGAAATTGCTTGAAATCTAGCTATTACATACTTTTGGGTCATCAGGTTTTATACCACAGGTGAATTTCCTTTAAACCTTACTGAAATAAGTTTTAAATACAAATTTAAGGACTTATTTTATTTTTCTTACAATAAACAGCAAAAAGGGTGCTTAAAACTTTGATTTGAAAATTACAAATAGGCTAAGAGTCCATATAAATTTGAAATAAGATTTTGAAATTAATTATGAAGAATCCTTTTCTTGGGACACTGCTTTTATTTTGAATTCTTTAAAAAACATAGTAAGATAAGGCTTTAAAAATTGCATAACAAAGGAAATTGGGAGGATTTAATTAAAGAATTAAAAAACTAACTAAAGAATTAATTAATTAATTAAAGAACAAGAATCAAACTTGACTAATATGGAATGAAGCAAATATTTTAACTATGGACATATTGAACAATGGACCTAGAAATTAATTTTAAGAGTGTCTGCCTCTATAGTGTTTTAAAATGCTATACAAGAGAAACATATATTATCTGACACAATTGAGATTGATTTGAAAGTATATTTTATGATAGGCTACATGAATGACTTAAAAATGATTTTAGAAAAGAATCTAGCTGATGTCTTAATAATTAAATATTATTATGATATAAAAATAACAAACCAGAGAACGACTGGGATTTAAAAAAAAGAAATCAAGACCTATGTCATTATTTGAATGGACTAAAATTGTTAGAAATAAAATGAAAGAATAGAAAATTGATTTATTAGATCTAAACTAAAATGGATATGTTGTTATCTTGATGGACTTTTGCTGACATAAGGACTGAAATGACAAAGTTATATGGATTTGTCAATAGAGAAGGGAAGGGAAGAAGAGACAATTTATTGTATTTTAAAAGAAGGTAATAAGTAACTACTGTAGAATTGTTTACACTTGTGATGAATAGAAAAGTAATTTTTTTCTTTATTATATTCTTATTTTTTCTTTCTTTTCTATTTTTCTTTTTCTTCTTTTTTGCATCTTCCATTTCTTTTTATTATTTTTTAGTTTACACTAGTTTTTAATTATTGTAATTTGCAAAGTTTAATAAAATTATTATATAATAAAACATTTTAATAAGGATATTATACCAAATGATTAATGTAATCTGTTTTTTTTCCAGATGATAGCATCTTACATAAAATTATGACACTTCTTTTATGCAAGTATAAAAATATTCTAGAGACAGAATACTTGCTGCCAGAAAAGACAGAAGGAGAAAATACGTCCCAGATACAGGAGATATGCATAGATATTTAAATTTCCAATTTAAAAAAAACTATGGAACTTACTATATATTTTCACTTGCATATGCTACATGGAAAGAAATTGGGGAAAACAAAAATCTGTTCAATCTATGCTTATTAACATCAATTGCTGGGAAACACAAAGTAAATGTACAAGTGTACTGATACCCACTTTGTGGGACTCTCTGACAAATCACCTCTTTATAAATACATAAAATATATATAAATGGAAAATTTACCATTTTTTAAAAATGGACATTCCAACTGTATTTTTTTTAAAAAAAGAAAATAGCAATAGCCTAGCTCACGGCTGGGCAACTTCTTAGCCTGCCTGCATACTACAGAAAGCTTTGGGCAGATGACAACAGAATATGTTTGACCAGTTTTTCCTTTATTTTGGGGAACTAGCAGGTTGTGAAAAATAGGGAATGTTTTATCTTATAGAAGTTTATCACTAACTTACTCAGATAGTCCTCACTTACTGAAAGTTGTGAAGTGAAATACCACATGACTGTACTGATTAACACCATCAATCCTAGATGCAGTTATTAAGTGAATCACTGTGGGTCCTTAAAGCATAATGTCACTTGAACATGACTTGCAACTTCCTGCTGGCTTCCCCATTGACTCTGCTTTTAGAAGCCAGCTCTGAAAGAAGCAAATGGTGATTATGGGATACTGCATGCATTGGCTGCCAAATGCCCGAATCGCAATCATATAACCATCAGGACATTAGAATGACAACAACTCTGAAAATCACTTGTAATTCTCTTTTTTCAATACTGCCATAAATTTGAACAGAAGCTGGATGAGCATTTGGTAAGTGAAGACTATTTGTACTTAAAACCATCCTTCAGTACCCAGATCAATGAAAATCACACCGAAAACATTTTATATCTTTCCACCAAGATTGGTGGCATGATCTCAGAATGATCTGAAGGATACAAACTATGAAATGCAGCTGGCAATCTCTATATTGCCACCAATTATTTTTAATAAGACACTTACCTTCCCTCCTGACTGTTTTTTAGCATTTTCATATAATTCATCAATGTGAGAGGCAAATGACATAAAATCAGGAATGACAAATTTTCGCCTGAAAGCCTGAGTTAATAACACAATGTTGCTTTGGACACATCTGTGGGGAAAAAAATATTATTACATGAGTGAAAATGCCATGTCTTTCACTGCAGAGATAATAAAAGTGCTTCTGAAATCTAAAGAATAGAATTGTATCCAAAAATAACATTTACGGAAGGAAATACATCAACTACTGATATAATGCATACTTTGTCTCCTCTGTGCTCTTCCTCTTTCCGTGAAATCAGATGTTGGGGAATTACATATTGAAAAATATTCCTGAGCAGTGCTCATTTACATTATTTCATACTAGCCTCATTATTCCATGCTATAAACAAGCTGTAGCAAATCAATTAAAATATTTACTTTTTAAAGAGATCTTTATCTAGCATGACACCGTCTGAGGTTGTCTGAAGTGTCAATCTTAACATATCCATGCATTCTTTCAGTCTTGGATCCGCTGTTCGTAAACCTGTAGATTTTAAAGCCTGTAAAATAAAAAAGGTGTTACAGATATTTCTTCTCCTGAACACTAATTCACATAACATCGTTCTGATTCCCATCTGATCTTCTTTTCCAATAGACTGCAATAGATAGTTCACAGACATTTGTTTTCAGTGTTTTGTTTTAAAATACATATAGGCTCACTCCCTAAATGTGAGTAAAATGATAATGCAGCCTTCTTTAAAACTTAAAATTTCTGTTATACTCAGTTTTAGTAATCTTCCCATAATCTGATCATTACCAAACCTGTATGTTTTCAAAAATAAAAAGATATATGGGTAATTTACTTAGCACATAATTTACTAGAAACATGATAAAAAAACTTACTGTGATGAACTTATGAACTGGTATTTTTTCTTGTCCTTCTGCAATAGTATAGAAGAGCAAATCTTCCAAGCTAGGTAACAAACCTCCTTTACTAAGGAGAAAACACAGATTTGGGGAGAAACCAGGTATTAGTTGGTCACGATCTTAAATCAATGCAATTCTTTAAAATATACTCCTATGAAAATCTATTCTTAATTAAATCATACAGTAAAACATAATTTCAAATATACACACACACAATTAAATATAAATCATATAAAAATATTTCTGAGCAGTGCTCATTTACATTATTTCATACTAGTAAAAGTTTCACATACACATAAAATGTCATTAATTATTATTATTTAAGCATTATATTCATTCTTCCATGGACATTTTTATTTATTTTTCCTATCAAAATAGGACACAAGTAATTGTATATGCCAATATAACAACATTTTACTATATAGTAAGTTTCCAATTAATGCACAACAATCTTTCAATCGGTGCCTCCTTGCTAGATAACTAAAAAAATTACAACTAAACAATAGCAAAGTTTTCTTCTTGGACTGTTAATATTTCTTAATTTTTAATGTGTGTGTGTATGTGTGTGTGTGTGTGTGTGTGTGTGTGTGTGTAAGAGAGGGAGAGAGAGACAGAGAGAAGAGACTAAGACTTCAGATACATTTTTAACTACAGAAAACATAAGGCTAAAACAAAAATTTGAAAACTCCTCTCCAAAATTTTTTAAGAATTTGAATTTTAAGAAAAATGGATATAGGTGGTAATTTGTAACAAAAAATCAGAAAAATGTAAGATTAATTTGCAAACTTTAAATTCCATAGGATATTTAGATACACTTTTAAGAAATGTGCATGTTTAAAAATGTTCAAACATTAAGGCTTAGTTCAACTTCTTAAACTAGTTTTTAAATAACTTTATAGATTATATATCATTGACATCTGTTGCAGTTAAATCAACCAGATTAGCCCAATATTTAGCAATGGCACTGAACTAGCTGATACAGAAAGCAAGGCAAACATTCAATTTACTTACAGAAAATACCTCAAATGGACTATTCTTAGATAAAGCTTATCAGTTTAAACTGCAGTATAAGCTTTTTCTCCCTCTTTCACAGCTCAATAATGTTATGTAATATTTGTTTAGCCTAAGAGCAACGTTTTAGCATCATTAAACACTTAGAAAAATACATATTCAGCATAACCAAAAAGACAGAAAGTGGACATGGCATTGTCACCATTATCTTTACTACATGGAAGTGAGTGTTTATTCACTGCAAAGTCTGTCCTGAAAAAATAAAGAGAGAAGCTCATTTGAAGCCATAAGACACGGCAAGTCACTTTGATACAACAAAGATAATGCTGGCCTTCAAACATCTATTACAAGGCCATAAAGTGACTTTTAAAGAAATTCTGAATCTCAGTTCTGAATGAAGTTTGTGACCTAACACATTATATTAAAACTAAGTTCCAAAATAGCAAATTTGACTTATATTAAGAAATAACATTGCTTAAACAAGTTTAGAGCATTTGAAGTATGGCATTATCTAGAAAAGAAGTAACAAGTTTGTGCCTTATGACAAGACTGCAGCGGAATACTGATTAAGCTAATACTGAGATAGTAAGATCTGTAAGTAAGCTGTCAAGGTTAGCCAAAAGCAAAGACTACAAAATTCTGGAACTATACAGTATGCACAGTTGGAAAAGACTCTGATGTTGGGAAAGATTGATGGCAAAAGGAGAAGGGGATAGCTGAGGATGAAATAGTTAGTGTGATTGCTACAGTGAACATGAACTTGGGCAAACTCCAAGAAAGAGTGGAGGACAAAGTCTCAGATACTATGGTCTACTGGGCCGCAAAGAGTCAAATACAACTTAGCAACTGAACAACATGCACACTGAGTGCTTTTAGACAATTGCATTGGCTCATAAATACATTGGGGATTTTAAGGAGATATCTGGCTCAAAATGCTACATAGGAAACTAACCTTATTAATGTTTTAATAAAGTACACATCAAATCAAATATTTATTACAGTTATAGACCAGCATATACACTGCAATTAATATAATTAAAGACAAATGTCTTTTCTCACTGTATACCCCTCTCCCTTCCCATCTTCTCTGGTTTTACTAATGGCAGCAACAACTGAGTAACTTTAACTTCTCTTTCTTTGTCTCCTCCATTCCATGTTACTCTTATCCACATTTTCATAATATTTCTGCAAACACAAATGGAAATGTACTCATTCTCTTTTCCCCTTGTCCTTATAGAGGACAAAGGCAAGAAACAAAGTAGCAAACCTTAGTGTGGAATAACACAAATGTTCCTTTATCTTTTTTTACTTTTCTTACTGCTACAATTGATACCCACTTCCAGTTGTCTGCTGGACAAAGTAAGAAAATAAAAATCAATTTAGCATTATGGGAAATAGAAAAAGAATGTTGCAGTGGATGCATATAAAAGCACATATCCACAGAGGTGTGATAGTTGCATGATAATGAAAGAACAGCAGTTAAGTTTTAGAAAAATATGCAACATTCTGAATACATGCAATTTGAAGAGAAAAAAATGACATTAGATGACATAGATGGATGGGTTTGGATGAGACAAAAGGATGAAATGAATGAAAACTCAATGAAGTCAATTGGAAAATCTCAAGTATTATTAGCATGGGGGGTTATAAAATATGCTGCAACAGTCCTGGGAATGGCTGGTGACCTGAAGACAGTCCCACTGCCTTGTTAAGCCTTTGAATTTTTAACCTGATTTACTTCTAGTTTTACTTCTAAGTTTTACTTCTAAGTTTTAACTTGTTTTTAATTCTGTTTTAATGCTTTTATTTATGTATTTATATTAGTTTTATTGTGCTTTATAAATCACCCAGAGGGACTTAGGTGAGGTGGGCAGTGTAGAAATTTAATAAATAAATAAATGTCACTGTTTATGATAAAAGAACTGAAAGGATTAGTGAATTACAGCAATGAGTTTGTAATGTGGGATAGATGATTATTTAGGAATGTCAAGCGGATCTTGGAGAAAAAAAATGAAAAATACAAAAGAAAAAAATGTATTGGAAGATGAATTCAATTTTTTATAGAACAAGTAGAAACAGGATGCAATGAATATATAAAAATACCTGGACCAACATAAAAATAATTAAATGAAGAGAGCCACTTAAGTGGGTGGAGTTACATTAATGAAAAATATGTAAATGGATACTTGGTAGACTGACAAACTACAAGAAATGATTGATAAGAAACAAAATGCATACAAAAATAGGATTACTGCAAAAAATGTGGTGGGCTTTCATTATAAAATTAATTACTTGAGATGAAACTAAAATGAAGGAATACTAAAAGGATTACTATAGAAATTTTTATTGGAATTGCAATGATTCGTCAAATAATGCAATTGAAAGAACCCTGAATCATATTCAATACTAAAGAACATATTCAAACATAGAAGCCAACTTTTTTTTCTTTCGTTAATTTAGCATTTTTAATGCAATTTCCTTTCCTGATCCCACCTGATGGTAAGCAAGTAGGGTTGCTGGTGGTGGTATTATATTTAAACTTTAGAATAATTTTTATGGGAATATTTTAGCTGTTTATCTATGTACAATTTCATGCAAAATATTTGCAGTAAACATGCTGAATTAATTTCTAGCACCATAAAAAGTTGCTAGATTGCAAAATTTATGACATAGCTTATTCTAATGTAAATGTCAATCCAGGCTAATTCTGAAACTTGCTAAAGTGAAACCACAATCCAACAGATCATTTGAAAGAAAGGGACAGCTATTCAAGCAGTATGTTCATTAAATCTAGAGATGGAAATATGACAGGAAAAATATGTGGGATTGGGAAGAAGAAGAAGAAAGATACTTTTTTTCATTGTTACTTGAGTCAAATGAAATAAATGGAAAGTATCAGACTTTAGCCTTTAGAAAATGGCATGGAGATAGCAGAGCATATGAACAAAGAAAACACTAAAAGACAATTCAGGATCTTTTTCCTCTCTCCCAACTCTGCCTTCAGGAGGAAGAAGATGATCAGTAGCACAGGGTTACATAGAAGAAAAAAAACATGAATGCACAGACGGAACCATGCATTGCAAATTCGATTCATTGTACCGTATTTTCCGGCGTATAAAACGACTTTTGAAATGAAAAAAAGTCAACCGAAAATCGGGGGTCGTCTTATACGCCGAGTATATTCCGAAAAACGTTTCGATATGCCGCTAAACAAAAATCGTCTGGATATTGCCACGAAATAAATTTTCCAACTCGATCCTGCACCAATCACTGCAAGGCTGCTCGGACCGCCTCTCTAACTCAGCCAATCCAAGCAGGCTTTTTATGCATGCAAATTATACAATGTTCTGTACCCGAATCTACACTGTAAAAAGCCTGCTCAGATTGACGGTATGTTCATTAAAAATTTAATTAAAAAAGAACTGGTGTTGCCTCGGAAGTGGGGGAGTAGTCTTATACAGCGAATATAGGCCTAAACCTATGTTTTAACTATAAAATTAGGGGGTCGTCTTATATGCCCGGTCATCTTATACGCCGGAAAATATGGTATATAAAATCCATTAAATTGGGCCTTTGTGCATACAAAAGTGTGATAAAACAAAAATGAAAGTGTAAAAGGATCTTTTCTAGAGAACTTGTGAATGAGAGATCCACAAACCACAGTAAAGATTATTCTTATATGCATGCTGCCACTGGGGAATATAATAGAACCAACAGTAAAGGATACAATAGAAAGTAGACACAACAATTACATCTATATTGATATGGAAGAGGAAACGAGGGAGCTGACAGACATTGAAAAGCTTCTACCGGTAGTATTAAATTCTATTGAAATTTGTCAGTTTCTAAAAGTGTACTTTTTCAAAAAAAATAGTATCAATATATGGATATATTAAACTGGAAAATTTCAAAATTCATTTCCCTGCCCCCCAAAAAAATCATTGTAATAGAAATATCTGTACATCTAAAACACAATTCTTTACTAATGCATTTTAAATGCAAATAAGGTGCTTTCAGGGAAAAGGAAAATACAGCAAACTAGTTGTCAGTCAGCCGTCATCTAAACCAGCAGTCTAACCTTGGCACACTGGTGTGGGGAAGAGAGGAACAGGGCCGTGCGAGCAGCAGGCCGGCACGCACATGGATGCACTTGGGCCAGCACATACACACATGCAGTTCAACTCACACGAGCAACGGACTGGCCCGCACATACATGCAGTTCAATTTGCACAAGTTCAGCTGTGTGCACGTTTGCACACACACCAGCCTGCCATTCATGCAAGTTGAGTTGCACATATGCATGTTGGCACGCTGCTCATGCAGCCCGATTGAGAATAGGCCATAGCCTGGCAGTGGGCTGTGGCCTGGGGGTTGGGGACCCCTGATTTGCAAAGTCTCTAGAGCAATCATAATCAATACAGCATATAAATAAATAAAAGGAGTTATCATGAATCTTATCTGACAAATCTTGTTTCAATGTTTGATTAGCTAATTTTCTTAACACGTGTATAATGAACTATAGAGTAGTATATCTGGACTTCAATAAAAATGACATTTATGTATTTGTCAGCTTAATAGAATGATAGTTCAGTCAATTTGCAGCTGGTTCAGATCATACTCAAAAATGCTCATCAGTAGTATTTTTGTGCATTGGAGAATAGTATCAACACTCTTTAATATTTTTCTTACACATAGGGGAATGCTTATCAAATTTACCATACAGCACAAAATTAGATAAGAAACTGAATGTATTAGAAGGCAGAAACAACATTCAAAATAATCTTGACAAGTCAGAGAAACCAGTTGAATTACATTTAATGAATACAAATCCCACGTTTTTCATTTAGTAAAAAAATGAAATACACAGGTATAAGATGAGAAATATAGGATAGTCACAGTACTTGTGAAAAGTACTCAGATTAATATTTGTTTATAAACTTGGCAGTGTGATGCGATTGTAAAAAGGTAAAAGCTAGCTTAGACACACCTACAAACATATAAAATTGCAGAATTAATCATTATACTTTATTCTGGTTTGACTAGTCCCCAACTTGAACACTGTGTGGGCACAACACTTTAAGAAGAATTTAGAAGAAGACAACAAAGATGATTAGGGGGCTAGAAACAAAGTCCTATGAAGACAGATTAAAGGAGCTGGGAATATTTAGCCTTGACAAAAGGCAACTGGGTGTGGGAGGATACAGAAGATAGTCAAAACCTGCAGCATTATCTCGTTACACAGCATAGGAAAAAGGATTTAAGACACAAGAAGGCAGATTGCAACTCTTTTTTTTGGAGGGGGAAGCAACCCTAAGAAGAGGACTTTGACAATAGAACCAACTACTCAAAGAAATAGGGGATGTGTCTATAGAGATTCTCAGTAATCCAGGTCATGGTTGTCCCCTTTGCTTTTTCAAGAGGCAACTGGACTTTCTGAGTCATTTCTTTGGTGACTTTTCACTTCTCATCTAAGTAGCTTCTTCATCTTCTTGGATGAGAAGTCTTCAAAGAAAACCAGAAAGTCCAGTTGCCTCTTGAAAAAGCACCTTTGGGACAAGTAGGCAACTTCCAGCTTTCATGGCAATCTAGTTACTTGCTTTCTTTATCCCACTCTGATTCTGTGGATGGAGTTACTCATATAAATAGCTGAATAGTAAATTATTTATGCTGAAAACACTTACAGGTTACTTTAAATAACGTTTATGTAATATTTTAGCTATCTGCCTCATAAAATGAAGAGGATGGCTCTATATAAATCATCTCAAGGCAAGTGATTCTATCAAGAAAATGGAGAAGGGGGGAAAAGATGGATTACCCCAGACGGACAAGAAGAGCTAAAGACTCCTTCTTCTACCACTCCTCCAAGCTCCAATAGAGTGGATAAAAAAAAACTGCATTAATTGCAATGTATTGCTTTCCCTGTAACAACAATTAACTAACTTTGAATGAATATTGAAACAACAGTCTATTTCCAAACAACAGTAAATTTGAAACTTTAAAAACTGACATATATGGAATCCATGGTAATTTTAAAATAATAAAAGCTCCAGCTCTTACATTTGATAAGACTTCTTGTTACTTTTCATGAAACCCGAATTAAAACCTTAGAAGACCTTCATTTTACTTTACAAACTGAACCACTTAAAGTACATGGGCAATTGACCAGAAATAATTTAAAAATTAACTTATTTCAAACTGCTTAGTGGCAGAAGGTTTTGTTAAACTATAAGGAATAATACATTCTGGAAGTCTTTTCATTGCAAGTTGATTTTAAATTTGAAATGGATATTTACAGATTAAAATCAAGCAGCAATCCTTCACAGGCACGTATCTATGTGGATGGGT
This sequence comes from Bungarus multicinctus, assembly GCA_023653725.1. NCBI lineage: Eukaryota > Metazoa > Chordata > Lepidosauria > Squamata > Elapidae > Bungarus > Bungarus multicinctus. The sequence goes on from CM042838.1 coordinate 8,186,228, forward strand.
GTATTAAATTGTTGAAGTCCAGTATCATAGACCATTTTTTACAACTTTTAAGAAAGCTATCAAACTGAAAATACTACAGATTCAAAATCATGATTTATACAGACTTTACTTTTTCTTTGATAATCAATGCTAATATAGGGGCATTTCTATTCTATATAATTCTTCCCAGGGTTGGAAAGGGCAAAATGGAGAGCAATAACCCTAACCTAATTAGACATTCAAAACAGTTATACTTTTCTTTTAACCTTAACACAATTAAGCTGAGCATTTTTTGAACATTTAGCTTCTTTCAGTTTAAACCTATATTCACCCTTTTTTCTCTTTGTGCACTTACTCTTTAGCAAGCTTATTATGGTTCCAGACATCTTTAACCCTGGGAAAGTAGCCTTTGAAAAATATCTTGCCTACAAGAATGCACAGTGCTTATAATAATCAGTATGTAACCTTCAGATTTTTAAAAGACAAATGTGCAACAAGTTGTAAAAATTACAGTCTGATAGATTGCAAGAAACAACTTTTTCTGTGACCTAAGAACTGAACTGCTGAATACTGAATTAGTGATATTCAATATTATATTTAACAACAATGTTAAAAAGTTGATAAAAAATTTCCAGTTGAATCTATATATATAAAAGTGAAATACCATTCACGCATCATCACAAAATCTCCAGAACTGTAAAGCCTACAAACTTGAAATCTGGCACATATGTTCCTCTTGTCTTCTAGGTGCTCACTAAGAAAGGATTTTTTGAAATGACCATCAGAGCATTAGTATTTCGTATATTATTATTAATATGCTCTGATGCTAAGGAGTTCTACTGCCCCTTCCCACCTGAAAAGAAATCTGTTCCAAATGCAAAACTCAATCACAGGAGCGGAGTTTCAGTTTTAGTTTCACAGCAGCAACCAGATTTAGTACAGAACAGTTGAGCTTAGGCACACCCAGGCTCCTTGCTGTCTCCTCTTTGCTCACACTTTCAGTTTCCATGTTTCAGTTTCCAAACAGCCCTCAACTCTCTCACACACTGACAGGACACTAGCCAGATGAACATCGATAGATGCTGGTGGGCAGAGGCACAATTTTTCCTCTTATTTTCCTCCCCAAAAACTAAGTCTGATCACATAGTTTTGTAGCGAAGCACGGGTATAGAATAGAACAGAACTCTTTATTGGCAAAGTGCGATTGGACACACTAGGAATTTGTCTTGGTGCATATGCTCTCAGTATACATAAAAGAAAAGATACATTTGTCAAGAATCATAAGGTACAACACTTAATAGTAGTCATAGGGTACAATAACCAATCATATCATACTAGGAAACAGTCAATTAAAATCATTGGGATACAAGCAACAAGGTTACAGTCATAGTCATAAGTGGGAGGAGATGGGTGAAAGGAAGGATGGGAGGATTAATAGTAATAGTAATGCAGACTTAGTAAATAGTTTGACAGTGTTGAGGGAATTACTTGTTTAGCAGAGTGATGGCATTCGGGAAAAAACTGTCCTTGTGTCTGGTTGTTCTGGTGTGCAGTGCTCTATAGTGTCATTTTGAGGGTAGGAATTGAAACAGAGGGGTCTGTAAATATTTTAACAGTCCTCTTTTTGACTTGTGCAGTATACAGGTCCTCAATGGAAGGCAGGTTGGTAGTAATTGTTTTTTTCTGCCGTTCTAATTATTTGTTGAAGTCTGTGTCTACCTTGGTTGCAGAACCAAACCAGACGGTTATAGAGCTGCAGATGACAGATTCCATAATTCCTCTGTAGAACTGTATCAGCAGTTCCTTGGATAATTTGAGCTTTCTGAGTTGGCGCAGAAAGAACATTCTTTGTTGTGCTTTTTTATGACTTTTTGATGTTAGGTGTACATTTTAGGTCTTGTGATATGATAGAACCTAGAAATTTAAAGGTCTCTACTGTTGATACTGTGTTGTCTAGTATTGTAAGAGGTGGTAATATGGGAGGGTTTCTCCTAAAGTCTACCACTATTTCTATGGTTTTGAGTGTGTTCAGTTCCAGATTGTTCCAGTCATACCGCGAGGCAAGTTGTACAATCTCCTGTCTGTATGTGGATTCATTGTTGTCTCGAATGAGACCAATCACTGTTGTATTATCTGCAAACTTCAATATTTTAACAGAGGGATTGATTGAGATGCAGTCATTGGTATATTGGGAGAAGTGGGAAAAGCACATAGCCTTGAGGGGGCTTTGTGTTAATTGTACAGGTATCAGATGTGATTCTGCCTAGTTTCACCTGCTGTATAGAGCTAGTAGTACATAATTTTCATAAACTAGGACTTTTTATGACAACTTTTGTTCACTAGATTTCTAATTTTATCTTCACCCAGATGATTTATCTCGATATTTATCAACTTAAATTGAGACCTGACAATTATACCTCTTGCCTCCCTGATTTTCTCCTATTAGTGACTCTAAAAATATTAAGGCGAGGTAACGCACATTAATGGATATAAATTACCCTTATTTGCTGATGATATTATGGTTGTTCTGAATATTCTTCATGCCATTAGCAAAGCTTATATTATACAGTAGGGGTGTCAAACTCGATTTCATTGAGGGCCATATCAGGGTTGTGTTTGACCTTAGAGAGCCAAGGGACTCATGTCAGGGGGGGGGGGGGGGGGGCATCTGTAGTGGCCAAGTGCTAAAGACTTTCCTGAGGTCCTCCCTCACGCTCATACCAGATAATCCTCAGCTTATGAATGTACTAGAACCTGCCAAGATTTGTTTGATTGAATCACATTAAATGAACTGCTTTCCCCAATGCATTTGTTAATCGAATGCACAGGTCATTAAATGCACATGAGGTATCTCGGAGTGGGAAAGAGCATGCAGGGCCTAGTGTTGGAGCAGGCCACCCAAGGCCTCTCCCAATCCACTGAGATACCTCATGATCCCCTGGGATCCCCATAATTGCTTCCCCCCACTCCTGCCCGGTCTTCACAGATTGGGCCTGCTTTACTAGTGTCCCAGATTCCACTTACTTCTCCCCATTCCATTTGCCATGGATTACTTACTTTTTGAAGATCTCCAGAAGAGGCTGACCCACTGGCAGAGAAGCCAAAATGTTCTATTCAGATGATGGTGAAGCTGTAAGAACATGAAATCTAAGGAAAACATTTTCACCAGCTTCTGAGTAAAAGATTTCAGCTTGGGGCCACATGGCCAGCAGGCCTCTGGTAGTAGTAAAGGCCTGGACTGGGCCACAGCAGCCAATCAACAAGGAGCCTGCTTCCTTTGTCTCATTGGGTTGAACTGCAATCCCCTTGTTTATTGGCTGTCACGCCCCAATCTCTGAAGATGCTCATTTGAACTAGCCAGTCATCAGCAAGCAGGAGGCTGCTCATCGTTGGCCAGACTGGGCCCACACTAAGCCTGCAGGTCCTCATGGCAGGGAAGTTGGTGTTTTATTCAGATGAGGAAAGCTGTTTTCCTTACAGCTCACCTTCTTACAGCTTCACAGGCTTCTGAATAAAAGACTTTCGCTTCTCTGCCACGTGGGTCAGCCTCTTCTGGAACTCTTCGGAAAGTAAGTACAGTAAAACCATGGGAAATGGAGTGGGAGAAGTGGAATCCAAGACTCTAGCAAAGCAGACATAGCCTGTGGAGACATAACTATTTTTTCAGAGGGGTGAACGGAGCCTCAGAGGGCAGGGTCTGGCTCATTTCAGCCAGCCATGGGCCAGGGGAAGCCTCTGGAGACCTCGCACCCTGTTTTGGCTGGCAGAGTGCTGCAGGAAGCTGTCCAGGCCGAAAATGGGGCACTAGGCCGCACATGCCCTCCCATGCCCCGTTTTCACTAGCAGAGGCATTGTTATTTTGTTATTTCCAGGCCAGCCCCGCGGGCTAGATCTAAACACCTGTGGGCCTTGAGTTTGACACCCCTGTTATAGAGCAACATGATTTATACCTTGATTATACTATTAAATGGGGAACAAAACTAATTTACTCTCCTTAAGACACAGTATATCTGTAAAGAGATTACCAGTTACATTTTTTTAGAAATTGGATTTATACCTTTCTCAAAAATATCTTAATTAGTTTGAATAAAAGATGCTTAAATGAATAGATGTAATTTCAGTAGACATAATTCAATATTTAAAGCTTCCATTAAGTCTCTGGGGCAACTTTAAAGTTATCAAAATGAGTATTACCTTGAGATTAATGTTTAACAAGTATTTAACAAGTATCCCACCAGGCTTAAGGTTGACTCAGCCTTCGATCCTTCCGAGGTGGGTAAAATGAGGACCCAAATTGTTGGGGGCAATTTACTGACTCTGTAAACCACTTAAAGAGGTCTATAAAGCACTATAAAGCAGTATATAAGTCTAAATGCTGTTGCTATTATCTATTACAGGGGTCCCCAAACTTGGCAACTTTAAGACTTGTGGACTTCAACTCCCAGAATTCTCCAGCCAGCTGGCTGGAGAATTCTGGGAGTTGAAGTCCATAAGTGTTAAAGTTGCCAAGTTTGGGGACCTCTGATCTATTAGAGACTCAGATTAGACAGATACAGTAGTGCTTAAAAGTTGTTAACCCTTTTGAATTTTCAATATTTCTGCATAACTATAATCTAAAATGTCCTTTCCATACAAGTTCTGAAACTAAATAAAGAGAATTCTATCCAACAAATGAGTCAAAAACATTGTATTTGTTCATTTATTTATTGAAGAAAATGTTCTAATTAAATGTTAGGAAAATAATCTTTGCTGGTGTGCCCCCTCTTGAGCAGCAATAACTAAACTGAACATTTTGATAATGGTTGATCAGGCCTATCCATAACAAATTTAGTCTGTTCCTTTAACTGAACAACTTTAACTCAGGGATGTTGGTTTGTTTCTTCACATGAACTGCCTACTTCAAGTCCTTCTACACTTTTATAAGGTCAGGAGTTTGACTTGGTCAATCCAAAATATTGGCTTTCTTCTTAACTATTGGATTACTCCTTGGTTGTACAATTTGTGTATTTTGTGTTGTCATCTTGCTACATGATCCACTTTCTGTTGAGTATATGTTCACAGACAAATAGCCTAACATTTTCTTATAAAATTGGCTGGGACAATTTTGAATTCATGGTTCCCCTGATGATGGCAAAGCCATTCTGGGACAGAGGCAGCAAAGCAGACCCAAACCATGATACCAGCACCATCTTTCACAGATGGCATAAAGTTCTTATGCAGTGTTTGTATTTCACCAAACATACTTGCATTTTTTTTTTCAAAAGCCGCACCCCCCCCCCCCCAAAAAAAAATGTCCATGAAATTTGTTCCTAGTACGGAGTGGGTTTTATTGTCATTTAACATTCTAATGGCTTGCCCTATCAGTGTTGCTGGGAGTGGTCTTGATGACTCTTTGATTAGGCTGTTTACTGTTAGCTTGTTTGACAGTTCCTTGTTTGGGGTAGTGTTTGCTTCTTCATTGTTGGTCTAACATTAATCTTGGTGTTAATCTCTTCTTATCTGGGTTTGATTGTTACCTAGTTTGGATAATGAAATGTCTGCAAGAAAATAACCAAGCTCAGAGAGCCCTAAAGGTAAAGAAAGGTTCCCCTTGCACATATATGCTAGTCATTTCCAGCTCTAGGGGGCGGTGCTCATCTCTGTTACAAAGCCAAAGAGCCAGTGTTGTCCAAAGACGTCACCGTCTTTGTGGCCGGCATGACTAAACACCAAAGGTGCACGGAACACTGCTACCTTCCCACCAAAGTGGTCCCTATTTTTTTACTTGCATTTTTACATGCTTTCGAACTGCTAGGTTGGCAGAAGCAAGGGACTCCTCATTTCAACACTGAGCTACAAATATTCTCCTCTATCGGTATGCTAAGGTCTATTGAATATCCTGCGACAATATGAGGTTGCCTTATGATTAGAGTGGTAAAACACTTCTGAAATTTTAGGGTTAAGAATATCAAAGCCTCTTCATTCCAGCCTTGAAAACTGTCAACACATCTGGTCATTAATTGCTTACTAGGTATACTTTCATCCAAAATGCCATGAAAAACTGATATTGTGGAATAACCCAAATTTGAAAATAGGAGGGAAAATATTTTATTGGAATGCTTGGATCAGACAATAAATCAGTACTCTCAATCAGTTGATTACTCAATCAGTTGATTACTAATGAGTTGTATTTTGAATATAATTTCTTTACAAGATTTGCTGAGCAATATATATAACTGAAATGTATTAAACAGAATGGCATGGCTGCTTTAGCAGCAGCAAGGTACTGCAAAGTTTAAGAGATGTAGCACTTGAACAGAGACTAACAATCTAATTTTATAAGCAATTAAAAAGTAAAAGTTCTATTAGTTTTATATCTGAATTATGGAATAAAGAACTAGAATATCCAATTTTGGAGGATAAATGGGTCCAAGTGAAAAAAAATTGTATGATTTAAAAAAAAAGAAAAAAAAACCCAGAAAGTCCAGTTACCTTTTGAAAAAGCACCTTTGGGACAACCATGACCTGGATGACTGAGAATCTCCATAGAGATTATTTAAAAAGGAAACTAATTTATCAGAAAATATTTTTATTAACCCTTTCAAAAATGCTTTTAAAAAGTTATATATTAGATTTGGTGTGTGTTGTATGAAATTTGAAAGCTCTTTAAGTCATGTAATCTGGTCATCCAATTACAATTTCAATTTGGTTTCAAATCATTACATACATCAGCACAATTTTGGAAAGAAATATTATACTTAAGGACCTTGATTCAATGTTGAATGTTATTGTTTCACAAAGAGGTTTGGTTTTATCCAGCCTGGGGCATGGGCAAAAAGGATTTATCATACACGGAGCAGCTATATATATATTAACATTTCATCTAGATTAGTAAAACAGGCTTAACACTGATTTGAAGACACGAAGAGGGAGGGGAACCTCCATTGTATAATGACCACTTTTCATTTTTTCTCTTGGTATTGGGTTTTATTTATTTAACACGTTTAACACGTTTCCATTTACCAAAATCACTCTAAATGGCAGATAACCAAAGTCACAATCCATAATATAAGTTTGTTAACTGAGGGCTCTAAAATATTATAATTAACAAATATACTATATATATATATATATATATATATATATATATACATATACATATACACACACATACATACATACACATTTCTCTATTAAAGCAACATAATAAAAACATAAAAAGATAGGATGCTCTCCTTCTCATATGTGTTCAGAGACGTTTAGACAGGCCTTTTACCATATACAGTATACTTGCAAATCAACTAAGAATTTTAGGTGCCAGAATATACACACACAAAAAGATTGGGCTTATTTGCAAGACCATGAGTACTATAATAGTTTTTTTAAAAATATCCATATATCCTATATATACTCATGGGTAAGCCCATCTGTGGATTTTGACCAAAATACTATGAAAAATGAATAATTCATGAATTACCCATAGATAAGCCAGTTGTGAAAATTAAAACACTAAAAAAATTTTTAAGAATAGCCTTATCCTTGAGTATATATAGTAACTTGGATTCTCATACCAAGCACAGAATTGGATTCAATAGCCTAAATAGCCTCTTCCAATTCTGTAATTCTAAGTTTCCCTGCCAGGATTTTACATCCAATTACCAAATCAAATCAAAGACTATAATTTCTTAAGCCTTATGATTTTCCCAAAACTGCAGGCAAATCATTTTCTATCATTAATTTCACTGAAGTAACTGAGTCTACAGCTTCTTCCCCACTGCCCTCAGATATAACATTGCTCATTGATTGGCCTGAAAACCATTTTAAACATGACTCATAAAAAATACCTATAGCAGCTGCAATCATAGTTCAATAGATTCACTGAAAGTAGTAAAAACAATTTTGCTTTTAAATTTAAAACTGTATTACCTAAAAAGATTCTGATCAATACACAAGTATTCATGTTGTCAATTGTCAGTGGTTTTATATGAAGGGACAAATAATTAAAATGCACATTCCTCTGTTCAGAAACGTTGACTGAAATACACTGCTTTCCTGGGAAGAAAAATTGAAAACTTCTGAACACTTTTAACACGACTCTATTCACCTAAATGTATTTCACTACTTATCTCGTCTGTAAATGAGACTGTTAATAAAGGAGTAATTCAACTAGAAAATTTTTTAAAGCTACATTCAATATTTCAGATACAATCTTTTGCAACTATTTAATTGTACCTTAGATTTTAATTCTTAGCTATAAACGCTGGGCAGAAAATTCTAAAAACCTCCACCAACTTAGTATTTTAGGTGAACATTTCTTGAATTCCCTTTTACACATTGCATGGCAGAAATGTTTTTCCCCTCCCCATATCTCACTTCATAAATATGTACCAAAAAAGGAAATTGTACATCATGTAATAAACTGCAGAATTTCTACCTAAACTTCCAATGAAATAAGTGAAAACTGAAAATAGTAGAACCCTTTTCACAGCCTGTTTCATGGATCAGTTTATGATTCTTAACTGAAAGAAATAAAATCTCTAAGTAAGTCACATTTCAAATATACATTCTCACATAAATTAAACAGCATTTAATTTTAAAAATGAAAGCTAGCAAGCATTGCTGACACTTTCCCAAACTCCAATTTCACCGCCCACTAACTTAAGAGATAAATTAACTGGAATTATCCAGTGATTAAGTAAAACCCACCCAAACAGTGCTCAGATGAACCTTCCGATGGTCATTTTTCTGCGATGATGCCCAAAGCATCACCGAATCGTGTTCCCACACACACACATACACACACACACACACACACACACACGTAATTTTACTTTGAATAGAGAGTGAAATCTCTATTGGGTGACCTTAATCTCCAGGAAAATTAATGCATCAAAGTATATGGAGATTCTCAATCACCTTTGTTGTCCCAAAGGTGCTTTTTTTCAAGAGGCAACTGGAGTTTCTGGTCTTCCTTTGAAGACGTTTCGCTTCTTATCCCATCCAAGAAGCTTCTTCAGCTGTGACTGGATTGGGAGATCCTTCCATTCCCCACCATCCAGTCAGAGCTGAAGGAAGCTTCTTGGATGAGAAACGAAACGTCTTCAAAGGAAAACCAGAAAGTCCAGTTGCCTCTTGGGAAAAAAAGTACCTTTGGGATAAAATCCATCAAAGGGAGGAGGGGATGGCAAAGAAACTCCCACCCATACCGCGTGGCCATGGAGGGTTGTCGTGGCAACCTCCCAGTCCCATCTTCAGTTCTGCCTTCCTAGAAATGCACCCCGCATGTGGGGTAGCCCTGCCCTGTCATTTACCCAGCAGCATCCTGTCACATGTGAAGAGGAAGAAGCGCCAGCACCAGCAGGCATGCGCCCACTACCAGCCGGCAGCCGGAGGAGCATCCTTCCTTCTGTCTCCCATGGGCTGGCCTTCGGTCCCGCCAACGGCCCCGGCCCGCCCCTCGCTACCGCCACTCACTTTTCCCCCAAGCCGCCTGCTTCCTTGCTTGCGCCCGCGTTATGGCTGTTCTGGCCGGGGGCCGAGGCGGGCATCTCGGCGGACGTCGTGGGTGCCGGCGGTTGCTGGGCCGGAGGGCCCTTGCCAGCCTGCTCCAGGATGCCCTCGGAGTTGGTGCACAAGGAGCGGGCGGCGGCGGCGGCAGCCCCGGGCATGAGCCGCAAAGGCAAGCGGCCACCAGTCACGACGGGCCAAGCGGGATGGAGACACCTCAGCGCTGAGCGACGGCAACAGCTGAGCCCGCCGGTGGCGGTCTGGCTGAGCCACAGCAGATCCCTCAGCAGCGCAGGGCTGCGGAGCCGCATCATGATAGCCCTTTTCTCCGCCTTCTCCGCGCGGTCTCACAGCTCCGGCGGCGAAGAAGGGAAGTGCCTCGGCCGCCGCCAGTCGACCGCGCTTTGCTCTCACACCCCACGGACTCCGCCTCAAGACCCACCCCATTGGGCGGCAGCGGCTGTAACCGTCGGGCGCTTTCGAAGGCGATTGGCTATACGGCATGTTCTTTAAGAGAAGCATTTTTTTTTCCTCCCCCCCTCTCCCTCCCCCCGCCCATCCCAGAGAGTGGAAGATGTGGCGCACTTGGAGCTGGGCCTGCTGAGCGAAGGGAGGGGAAGCGAGAGCAGAGCCAAGGGAAGCGTACCGCGAATTTGGGGCTGCTCTTTGATCCTACTGATCCCGTCAGAGGGCTAGTGCTAGGGAGTGATTGATTTAATTGCATTCTTTGAAGAGGTGGTAAGGAATACCTGATAAAGTTGTATTCAATCTAAAATAAGGAACAGTGTACACGATAAACTTTCTAGGTCATCATTTCACTGGGGATATGTCTATGGAGATTCTTAGTCATACAGATCATGGTTGTCCCAAAGGTGTTTTTTTTCAAGAAGCAGCTGGACTTTCTGGGGTTTTTTTGTTTTTTAAGGATGTTTCGCTTCTCATCCAAGAAGCTTCTTCAGCTCTAACTGGATAGTGGGGAATGGAAGCATTTATACTCCTTGTAGACACTGGTCATTCGCATTCACTGGGGATAGGAGAAAGTGGGGGGAAAGTACAGTATTACCTGAAGAAATAGTTCAGAGAAGGGCCAGCAAGAGCTTCAGGGGTCACGAGGAAAATACCTGACCCCTGCTGTCCCTGATGCTGTGCATTCCTTTCCCTTCTTGATTACCATGATAAGTAATTGTGCCTATTTATTGCTGTGAAAGCTCGGGTAAAGCTTGTGGCGTCTTGGAGATTTAGATTTATTATGATATCAGGTTTTCTACAATCCACTAAAGCTGATGCCCTAATAAATTAGTCATGAAGAGGCCACCTGAGACTTTCTCCCTGCAGACTGCCTTCCATAACCCTAATTTTCGGTTGCAGTTTAACTCGTGCTATTGAGTCATAAAAGTGAGCTGATTGGAGATAATGGAATTGTACTGTAAAATGTTCTGGAGAGCATCAGCTTGGGGAAAAAATGTGATAGAGCAGAGTGATGATCGAAGTCCTCACTATTTAAAAAGAAAGCCTAAAGAGAAGACTTCCCACCAGCTTGTTAGAAAGAAATCTATCAAGAAAGTCAGTCAGACCAGCAGAATTGACCAGCAGGAGAACTGCAGGCAGGCAGACATACTAGAAGACACTTGCACCATCCAACTGCAGAGTCCAATTACTATTATAGCAACTGGTTAATGTCTCCTGATTAAAGTCTTCATAGATTTTAAGTCCTTATAAAGTCGCTATATTCTACAAAGGACAAGAGCAAAATTGGGGCATATTAGTCAATATTGCTCAAAAGTGTAATATTGCATATTATGAGGTACTGGGTTGAAGAAGGTAATACTTACAACACTTTATTCCCTCTTTTTGGCTGAAACTCCTCCTTCCCCTTTTTGATGATGAAATTTTGGCTGGAATGGAAATAGAATCATTTAGAAGCAGAATACAGATGTTAGATTTCACCTTTTTAATATATGTATCTGAATGTATATATAATTCCGGGGCAAAGTTTATTAAAGTTTGCAGGCATAAGTTGTGTTAAAATATTCCGTTGCATAAAGGGAGAGGATTCTCAGAGAAGAGGTTGTGGCAAACTGAAAATAAGTGTGACCACAATCACATAATGATTTGTCATCTGGTGTAGAAAGTCAGGGAAATGACCTTGAGGGAAATTGGCAAGAAATATATCAACTAGGAGGACTGAAACGTTTTTTAAAGTTAGAATTCAAAGACACTTAGGCAGGTATCTCCTTGCTTGACAGGATATAACAGAGAAAAACAGATTGGCAGTAGACAGTATTCTGTTATTACAGCTTATCTCATTAAGGTGTGGTTTGAATCTTCCTGCAGAGTTGATTTTCTGATCTGGTCTGCTAAGTGGAACTAATATTTTTCAAGACATCTTGGCATTAGAACAGTTAATGTTTTTTCTGCAGGTGTTAATCTGAGCACATATTACATATATAGCACTTTCTATTTCTGATTTCAAATGTGTTATAGAATGAACAGCTGTAATGTCACCCTACAGTTACCATGGTTACAGTTTGGCTTTCAAAGTGCTGCCACCTGCTGGGGAAAAGGAGAAACTATTGATAAGTTGCACTATATTTATAATAATACTGAGGATTCATAATCATTGACAACAGTAATTATTGATAACATTCAGCAATTAACAAAACCATGTGATAAAATCTCTTCTCTAGCTCAATAAGACAAAAACAATGGTAGTGATTACAAGTAGTCTTGAGTTATAACCATTTCTTTAACAACGGTTCAAGTTATGACGCCCTTGAAAAAAATGATTTACAACCTGTTTTTGCACTTACGACCATTGCACCACCTTGAGGTCAGATAATGACAATTTGGGCTCTTGGCAATCAATTCATATTGATTGGCTGCTGTATCCTCAGTTATGTGATTCTAAGTTGCTAGCTGATCTTCAGATTCAAATACTCTGATCTATCATTTTCCTTTTTTCAGCTCATTGATATATAATTCTGAATAAAGTGGTTCTATCAGTTCAGCATTTTTACAAAAACCAAAGCTACTTGCTAGGGAAAGTCAGGGAGAGGTTTACATTGGAATTTCTATAGAAAAGACCAAATATAAATTTTGAGTGTTATCATATGCTAAGAAAGCCAGCAGGCCAGGTTTGAGACCCAAGTGCCAAGTGATGGGTGAGCTCCCATCCTCGTCGCAGCTACTAACAATCTAGCAGTTTGAAAGCATGCAAATGCGAGTAGATAAATAGGTATCATTTTGGTGAGAAAATAACAAGGCTCCATGACCTCATGTTGGCCACATGACCATGGAAATGTCTTTGGACAGCACTGGCTCAATGGCTTTGAAACAGATATGAGCACTACCCCTTATAGTCGGCAATAACTAGTGAAGTAAAATCTGCAGGGACTCCATATGCTAAGTGCCATTGACTGATTTATTTAAGTAATTGCTAGGGCCATCTGTTCCACAACAGTGACTGTGGATGCATACAAAGATTAAAAACCCAACAATTACAAAGTGGTAGTTTATCAGCAGATTGCCAACAGGTTCATTTTGTAAAAATTGTATATGATATAAACCATAAAAGATGCAATGAGGGTATTTCCTTAATCAGGCAAAAGTCAAGAATGGATTCTGAAAATTAGACTGCAAAATTCAATAAAACTTTACTCTTTAATTGCTTCAACGTGAGACATTATGTAGTAATGTTTTTAAAGTTGCCTGAAAATTTTTTATTTTTGAATATTTCTTTTTTAAATCATCACACCAGTAATCTTCTGTAAAATAAGTTACCAATATTACTTCATACATACCCTTACACACATACATACATATACATATATATACATAGGTACATACATACATACAACATACATACACACACACACACACACATATAATTTGTGGTTGTGGAATAACCATTTTCCCTATAGGGACTTGGCCTTATAATACAGCAGTAAGAATGTGACAGGAAATGTATTGACCATGTAGAACTGTAATCCAGCAAATTTCTTCTCATCTTACAAAACAGGGAGTACTGTTAGGAAAAACATAATCTTCATTTAATTAGTATTAACAGAATATTATTGAGGAATATTGCATATATAAAATATTAGAACGTGAAATAAATAATGCTCTTTAGCACAGATTATTGTTTGTTAAGAAGAAAACATTTGCACTTTATGCTCACCGCATCAGTAGATCACAAAGTCATGGAAGAATAAGCACATGTTCTAGTCCCTTGAGCATAGTTTACATTAGCTTTGTGCACCTACAGAAATTGAAGCTTTAATACAAATATAATGTGCTACATCAGGTAGGTTAATGTTTAATTAAATGTCATGTATGTATGTCCCTATTGAACTTCCTTTTTGCTAGAAAGAAGTTGAGCCCTTTTACATAAATAGAAAACTATTATCAGTCATGATAGCCATTTTATTTAGCTATCCTATACTCATATTGGTCCAAGACTTAAAATGCATTGGCCACTGCTCCTGATGAGTGGCTATAATCTCCAAATCATGGTCAGGGCAGAAGAATAATGGAACACCCCCCCCCCCCCAAATGCGAATTAAATGGTATAAAGCAGAAATATCAGGGAGAAAAGAGAAGATGCCACTAGCAGAAGCACAGATTGCAAATTTCCTGGAACATCCAAGTTTCTCAAAGGGAGGTACCTGCTGCAAAATAAGCTCCAGCCATTCTAAGAAAAATTTGGAAGACATAGTAGCTTCTGCCAAAGTTCCAACCTAGTAAGGCAGAGTAGGGCAAGTAAGCAGGGAAATCTGGTCAGGAAAAGGTCAATGACAATGTATGTGTTTGTCTTTAAATATGGGAAACCAACAGGGGCAGGAGGAGGAATTCCTGATCGTGTTCCATTTGTCATCCATTCCCCCCCAACCTTCACTGGGAATCCTGACATCTCTTCATAGACAGCTAGATTCTAGAAGCTGCATCTGAACTTGGATGTGCCAATTGGCACATGGGCAGGACAGAAAGAAAAGAGGTACCCCCAGAGGATTCAGTCATTGCTCATCTGACAATCCACCTTAGAGGAAAGAGGGTGAGATTGTATATGTAAAGTAGATTTCTATTCTGCTCAGTATGGAAATGGCTCAACAGTTTCTAAGATACAGTTACTACCCTCTGTTCATTGAGGCAAATGTATAAAATCCATGACTTTCTGTCTGTTGCACCATCTTGGTTTCTATTCAACTGGTCACAATTCTACTTTATGTGGATCCCCTATATGTTAATAAGAGCCACAGGCTTTAATATCTATAGCATAATTCCACATTGCCTATAAATTATGAATTGTACATTTATCCTTCATTCTAAATTGGACCTATTTTTTTCTCTCATCAGAAGCAGTTCCTGAATAGAAAAAAATTGCAAATCAAGGTAATATTCCTTAAGGCTCCTTTTGCATATTCAGCATCACTATACTAGCATTCAATAATATTTAAGCAAGTCCACCAGCCAGCAATTAAGGAACCTAGCATAGAAATAAGGAATAACCTCTGATCCATCAATTGAATTCTACTGGATCAAAAGCTTTTGGACAATGCAAGGAGTTTCTAACAGGAAAGATTTTGTGGATCCAATCCATAGATCAGCCCAAGCAATCCAAATTTCAAATTATCTTTTGTTGAGTTTCATTTTGCTTTTGCAGTGGAAGAAAACCAATCTATTAGTGGAAAATGTATCTGGAAGAAAAGTAGAAGATGTTTTTCTGGCATAGTCAATACTAATACACAAAAATATAAATCTTCTCATCAGATGCATTTGATGAATCTTCAAAAAGTTGCAGAAACTAGTATCTAACTTGAAAAGGGTATACAAATTTCTATTTTACTATTTTAAGCAGTCTGCCTCATATTCGGTGTAGAACATACTGTAGCTCTCAGAACATATGAATCTATCAGTCAAATCCAATTTATCAAGGTAGCTTTTGACAGTAAATGATTGGATATATTAAAATAATACTTAAGGTTGTTTTTAACTCCATATGGTGAAAACTATACACCCATAGAGAAAGACACTTACACACCATACTGGTACTAATTACAATTATCTGACAGGATTATTCCAGTTCTTCTGGGAATAGTTCCTTTCAACAGATTCCTCAGAGGAAAGAGAACAGAAGTCTCAACAGTAACCATGGCAATTTTAACCTCGAAAACATATCAGAAGCAAACATTTGGAAAGGTAATCTGATAACCAGACTGAAATAGGATATATGAAGGAAGGAATGAGGAATCCTTCTGCAAAAGAGCATACAAAAAGTGCAAATACTATATATCCACAATAAAAGTCTAATGAAATTTCAACAGGAATAGTAATAGCAATAGCACTCAAACTTCATACTGCTTTGCAGCTCTCTCTAAGCAGTTTACAGAGTCAGCATATTTCCCCCAACATTCTGGATACACATTTTACCGACCTTGGAAGGATGGAAAGCTGAGTCAATCTTGAATTGATGAGACTCGAACTACTAAATTGCTGGCAGTCGGCAATCAGCAGAGTAGCTCTGGTACACACTACCCATCACACAACAAGGCAAATTTAAACATTTGGAAGATGTATCCTTGGAAAACAGCCATGAGACACATAAAAAATAACTGATGAAATGACTTAAGCAGATCCTTCAATGTTCAATGTAAAGTACATATATTTAGATTGTGGAATGGTCAAGAAAACAAATGGAAGGAAAGGGATAATGCATACTAAATGTTTTCTATAACTTTTTAACTTACGCATTTAAAACATTGTTTCATCTTTTTACATTTTTATTCTGGAGTAATTATCTTTAAAATTTGTTAAAGGCTTAAATTAGAAAAAGATTTTGACAAAAAAGAAAAAAAAAGTATCATTAGACATTGCCTTCAGGTTATGATTTACCAGTGGAGGCAGTTCACCAATTCAGATACAACTACATAGAGCAAAGACAGCTGCTTATTCCATGCATGCTTATTTCTGAGAAACCATGGAGTTAGAGTTCTTCTGAAATATATCTTTCAATGTGCTGTGAGCAAAGATTTAGAAGTCTGCATTCAAAAAGCCCAAAATATTTTAACCTCATTTTTACTAGTTTTTCAATTCTATTTTTCCACCATTTTTTCATTAGTGGTATGTGATAATTGTTATACATGATCCAGTGAATAATTTTGGGAACTATGTTACGTTGTTGTTTATAATCAATTTGTGTGGTCTTCTTGCATGAGAGGAGTATATGATCTAATGTTTCTCTTGCTTCTTTGCACAGTCTACATTTTGAATCATTTGATAAATTTTCATCAATATTTCATACAGTTCAGTCAATTTCAAAAGGCAGCTGTATTCAGAACAGCTTACATCCTACGAGGATACTTCTAATACCATCAAACATCAACACCTGCCTATCCCAGGTAGGTGAGAAGGACCTTGGGAAGGATTCAATGAGTAGATAAAAATGCCAAATCAGTATAAATATTTGGTTGATTGTACAACAAACTATATTATTGCTATATTTATTAATACATAAATAAAAATGTAGAAGTATAACCCTTATTCCCTATGGCATTATTTATTTGTTCAATCCTGGGTAATGAACTTTTTCTAAATCACTCTCTCTCTGGGATATAGTCTAAACTAACACATTTGTTTTATTACTTCAATTACAATTAAGAATTTTCTTCATGTCCATAATCATATTCAATTCTTTGGCTTTCCAGTTATTTTTAAGCAATGTTATTGTTGAAATCTTGTTGCTTCCAAGACAGTTACTTCAATGGAAAAAAAATCACTCTTGAATAATATTTGTGGACACATTAATAATTGCCATATTAACTTGTCTGTGAAAACTTTGCTAGAGTTTGACAGGTTGGTCAAAGACTCATGTTCTAAGTTAGATCAGTGGTTCTCGAGGGAACGCATACTACAGCTGGGATTAAAAAGTACCTTAGGTAGGTCACAGTGTAAGTCATTAAACTTTAACATAACTTTCTAAATTGTAACTATAATAATAGATTGCCCATAAACTTATAAATGTCTTAGAAAAAGTGGGCTTTCTGCTTTTATCACACTGTTATAACCTGGGCAAAGGGAAGAAGAACAATCAGTGATTAATTTTCTGTTTCTGGCTTTGGGATAAAGATGGATAGTTCTGCTGGCTTGGCTGAGTATGTTTCAAACTGAAACCCCACCAATCAAACCATGATGCAGCTGATCTTCTTTCCTTAACCCATTTTTATGGCAAAAAAAGGAACAGTGAAATTGGTAGAAGGTCATGACTTCTTCCTACACCCCACAAAGAGCCATAACATTTTCATAATAAACAACTTGTCTGGAAACATCTTGGGTACTTTTTCTTCGAGTGCAATTTTAATTGAACAATTTTTACTGGATGTATGCTAGTAGTCACCATGAATTACATAGTTATTTGGACTAAGATCATGCCATTTTAGTTGGGGACAAATCAGTGAAAGATATGTTTTACATTTTTAAGCAAGGGAATTGGTTTGATCCTGCCCAGGCTAATAAATAAGAATAGCTTCAAGCCCCATGGGGAAGCAAAAGATCTGAATATTTTGTATTAGCCGATAGTGCTAAGTTACTACAGCTGTCTAATTTCATTTGACTTGGCAAACTAAGATTATGCTGGACTTTTTTCTCCTTGGGTTCAGCAATCTTGATGATATCACCAGCTAATAAGGAGTTAAAATCTGTGGGTCCATCTTAACTATAAGGAAGCTCCAGTCCTTGGAAGAATACTTTAAGTAAGCTTATCCTATTACTTCCAACATTGCAAAACTCTAAAAATATGAACAGATATGAGAAAAAGCAAACAAACCCTAATCACGATCCCAAGTACATCCTATCCAATGAAATCTCTTTGAGAAAGTATTGAACAGTGATGACAGGTAACTCTTGTAGCAACACTTCCGCACACGAGACAGTCACACAGTCCATTCATTGGGAAAGTTCTCGTTTAACATTGATAAATTTATCTTATCTACTTGACCTTCCCTGATACCCTGTACTCCTAGACTGATTTAAATGTATATATAAAAGTAGATTACATCTGGTAAGCTAACATTGTTTCTGGATGAATTAGCCTGCAAAATGCCGCTGTATGTAGACAAAGCATGCAAGTAATCTTTTGACACTCCTTTCAAAGCTCTCATTTTGCCTTAAAATTTGCTGATGTGACTATATAGCTATAATATTTAATAGTAAATAAATATTCTGCTTAAAGCCGTCAGGAAAATTACTGGTGCATGGCTTCATTTCAGAATAATGTAAACCAATGAAACTTAGAATTATAGGGCAGAATGCTCATTTTAAGTCAAGGGGGATAAACCTGTTGCCTTCCATACACTGGTGTTCCTCACCATTAGCCATGGTGACTTCAGTGCAGTTGAGAAACATCTGGAGGTCACAGGTTGCCTATACTTAAAATACAAACATTAAGTTGTTTTATACTGCATTTCAATTTTGCGCTTTTGTGCCAAGCAGAGAATTTGGTTCATTGGACATCACTTTCCCCAAAGCCTAGTACAATGGTGGCTAACCTTTTTGGCACCAAGTGCCAAAATGGGAGCATGTGGTGAGTGCTGGAAACCAAAAGAGCAATGGGCAACAGCTAGCATGCCCAGAGAGATGGCTCTGTGTGCCACTTCCAGCATGCGTGGCATAGGTTCACCATCACAGGCCTAGTAGGATACCATTCAGCACAGGACAGCTTTACAGGATTTGGACTGAATTCTGATTTAACAGAAAAGCAAGCTGTTCTTTACTCTAGTGCTAGTATTAAAATATGTTCTTTAAGTATTAACTGCATATGCCTCCCCTTTTTCTTCCAGAGGTTGTAAGAAGTTTGGTGGCATATATGGTTCTCTTTCCCTACTACAACCTGTAAAGTTGAAGATGAAAAGTTGACCCAAGGAATTTCATAGCTAAGTAAAGATTTGTATGAAGATTTTCACAATAGTTGTCCTGACACCAATATCCACAATGTCACATATATGTGTTGTTAAGCTGGTAAGCTCTGGCAGTCTTTTTCCTAATTGGTGTGGCTGTCTACACAAATGTAATAGTATTCCTTGTGATTAGTATATATTCATCCCTTAATCAAAATGTTTCAAAAATTTCAAGTCTCTGCCAGAATGTTTCAGTAATATTGGCAATACAGTTTCTTGATCTCTTTACAAAACTGATGAAAAAGTACTGTTTTTTTTTAAGAGAGATGCTTGGCACTGATACCTTTTTTCAAATTATTGAATTTCATTGGCTTTTTGGCATACTTGGTTTCCTATCCAAACTATCTTTGGTTAGTAACTCATTTTCTCCCCATCTCTCTCTCCCTTATTGATACTTCCTCAACTGTAGCAACATTCCAGCAAATTACAATAGTACTGCAGATGTATTTGCTTGCTGCAAAGGAAGTACATGGTGCGTACAGGAAAGATATATTATTGTACAGTTTCCACCAGCTGATTGTGCTAGCTTGCAGGTGATTATTTCCTAGCCAGAAAAATATAACTGATTATCAACAGGGTAAAACAAATTTAGTTATTGGGCAGAGAAAGTTTCATAATCTGAAAAGAAAGAATCCCCTCTATTACAAATCAAGTTGGAGGCAAGGGGCATGAATAGTGCAGAAAAGGCAATTAATCATGGACCAGTAGCTATTTCTACAACTGTTTCCACACCTGGCAGGATGTCATTGCTTAGGTGTGCATGTGCATTGTGGCTGAGAAACAGCAGCATAGCACAATGACCATTTTTCTCAATTACATATTTTAGTACACAAAAATCCATTGTGTCGTGTTCACATCACTGGGGAGATCATGATGGGATCCTTGTAATAGGATGTAACACAGGTGTTCACCTGTTATGTGAACAGACATATTAAAACTATAATTCCACTTGGATGGCAAAGAAATTGTAACACTGATATTCCTAAGGCTTAAAAAGCCCTTCCTATCATAACATTTCTCTGGAAGGGTTTTGACCTTCCTCGCCAGCATTCGTCAACTCTGAACAGGATCCGTACCCAACATGGTGTCTGCCAGGACTCGTTGTTTAAATGGGGTCTTATCTCTACCCCTCAGTGTGACTATGGTGCTTCTCAACAAAATATCCATCACATTTTGTCTGAATGTCGATCAAGAGCTTACACCGGCCCAATGTCTGATTTTTTTCAACACAGGTCACCCTGTCGTTGAACGGCTGTGTGGACTGGACATCAACATTTGAATCACTGTAAATCCATGTATTTGCCATATGCTAAATCAATCAATCAATCAATCAAGGTATTTCATTTGGGACAAGACCGACCAACCTATTGTAATGACACTTTCAGATACAAATATTTTGTAACTTTCTTCTAGTAAGTTGTCTGATAAGAACATTCTGTTTACATAATTCTGACATCATCCACTGCCTGTGTCATAATACAGAAATAATTATATGAATAATTATGTACAACATATGACTCAACAGTTAAAGCCTAACAGTTATCCCAACAGAATAATAAAGCCAACAAACGTTTGAGGAAGTTCAAGAGAAGTATAAAAAAGTAATTATCCCATTGTATTCTGCATTGGTCAGATCTCACCTGAAATATTGTGTTAGTTCTGCAGAACCCAAATTTAAAAAGTACATTGCTAAACTAAAGCCAATCAAGATAAGGGGTACCAAAATAGTGAAAAGATTGGAAACCTAATTGTATGAGAAACAGTTAAAAGACATAGGCATGTTTAGCATGTGGAAGAGAAGATTGAGAGGAGATCTGACATCAGTCTTCAAATATCTGAAAGGCAGTTACATTGTAGCTGGTTCTGTAGGAGAAGAAGAGGCAAAGCCTGGAGGCAGAGTGAAGGGAGGAATCAGTCTGGAGTATCATGTTCCCACAAGCGATCCAAGTCCAGTGCCCCTTGAATTCCATTAACTCTTATCTAGTGCCAATTTAGTACTGACCATTAGTTGACTAAATTATTCTGTATAGGTTTGAGCAATAAATCTTAACTGGAACATAACAGGTTGTCCTGTTCCTTAACAGACTCAATTGCTCCAGAGGGTAATAATAGAACTAGTGGGACGAAACTTCTAAGATGTGGATACAGATTAGATGTTAAGAAGAACCTCTTGACAGTAGGAGCTGTCAATCAGCAGACTAGATTACTGCATGGTGTGGTTCCTTCTCCTTCACTGGAGGCTTTCAAACCAAGATTGGATAGTCATCTATCAGGGATGGTGTAGTGAATCCTGTGGCATAAAGGGAATTGATGACCTCTTAAGTCCCTTCGAACTCCAGGGCTTTATGGCCTTAAATGACTTTCTTTGTAGTATAACAATATTAATGTATATTGTCTGGAGAATCTCCAAGGACTTCCTTTGGCTAGAGGATGAGATGTATTCTTGATCAAGGTTCAAAATTCTAAATGAACATGAATATCTATCTGTCTATAATATATATTTTTACAATTAAGCAATAATTTTGCATCAGTTAATGTAACACAACATTTGCTTGACTTGAATATTTCTTTTGCTTAATTTTTGGAACTACTCTTTTTGCATCTTGTTGGAGATTTTTTTTAAAAATCAACATTTTATTAATGGAAGTAACAGTTGCTGAATCACATGGGAAGGAAGGAAGGAAGGAAGGAAGGAATTTTATTTCAGTCAGTAACTAGCTTGAGAAGTGTAGATAATTTTTGGAACTCAGAATAAAATATATTACAGGCTTTAAAGGTTATCGTTAACATTTTACAAACTGCGAGTATGTATCTTGCTTTTCTTTTCAGTTTTTATTTTTGTTTGGAAGACTATGCCTACAGCCACAAATGACTAATAGATGCTGTAAAAGATACTAATTTCTTCTCTGTAGGAAAAAAAATACCTGCTATTTTTGACTGTTTTTAGCTTGCTACCAGCAGCATCACCCAATGCTCCATTACACTAAGGTCATTTATGTTTGAATAAGATTCTGATCTTTCAAATCGTGCCTAAGCGTGAGCACTTCTGTCAATGACTGAATGTTTATGACATTGACCAAGCTATAGCAAGAAAAAGGAGTCAGGCTTGACCTGATTAATCATTGACACTGCTACATAATTATTCCATTACACTGGGAACTCAAGAGATTGGTGGTGCAGTAAAAAAAAAAGAAAGCCCACACAATCCAGAGGGAAATGTCTGTTCCCAACTTCAAAATATCAAGCTTATTTACTTTTTATATTATGCTGTGGGCAAACTCAGTTATCAGACAAAAAAGCCTTTTTAAATCAGCTTGCAATATCTTTTTTTTAAATCAACCCTGTACTGCTAAAATATGATCAACTAATAAAAGCTAAAGAGCAAAGCTAATATCCCAAAGGAGCTTTTTCAGGAAGCAATTGGACTTTTCTCGTTTTTTTTTTCTTTGAAGGTGTTTTGCTTCTCATCCAAGAAGCTTCTTCAGCTCTGACTGGATGGTGGGGAATGGAAGGATTTATATTGTTCCTGCAGTCTGCAATTTTTCCTGGAAATCCATTCATTCTCTCACACCATTCGAAGGGTATTTATCCCAAAGTGCATGGCTAAAAGATTCTCAGTCATTTGGGTCGTGGCTGTCCCAAAGGTGCTTTTTCAGGAGGAAACTGGACTTTTCTTATTTTGTTCTTCAAGAAGCTGGATGAGAAGCTAAACATCTTCAAAGAAGAAAAGTCCATAGACTTTTAGTCATGTACTTTGGGATGAACAACCTTCGAATTGTGTGGGAGAGTGAACAGATTTCCAGGAAAAATTGCAGACTACGGGAACATTTGCACTATTCAGGTGACCCTGAGGACAAAAATAAACAAGACCTTCACAGACTCTCTAAAAGGATGCAAATTACCATCTGTCTGCAAGGAATATAAATCTTTCCATTCCTCACCAACCAGTCAGAGCTGAAAAATCTTCGTGGATGGGAAGTGAAATGTCTTCAAAGAAAAATAAATCAAGAAAAGTCCAGGTGCCTCTTGAAAAAGCACTTTTGGGACAACCATGACCTGGATGAGTAAGAATCTCCATAGACTTTGAGCAAAGCCAATCAATTCAAATAAAAACATTTTAAAATATTATTAAACTAACATTATTAAACTAAAAAAGACTGTCTTATCAAGTTTCCTCTTTAGAAGACACCCAGTGAGATTTAATGTGATACATGGGCTTTTCTGTAGGACTCAGATTTACTGTAAATATTGTAAATCCTCAAGTGTAGACCCATTAGAAATGCCTCTGTCTATCAGCATATTTTCAAAGATGAACAAAGAAGGGCTTCAAGGTAAACAAGGTAGTTTGGTTGAAAATAAGAGTTTAAATAACTTTGACAAAATAGTTTGTGAATGGTAGATGATAGAATAACCTTTCCCAGCCTGAGATCCATCCAAAGGTTCTGATTCACTTGGCATGATTTTGAGTGCCATGCCAATCAGCTGATACTAATGTTGTTGCTGACCAAGCCACCATTGCTCTTGGGCCTAGCTGTTTTCTGCTGAAGGTGTGAAGGATGTCTGTGCGCATATGGAGCAGGAGTGTCAAACTAGTGGCCTGTGGGCCAGATATGTCATGCGCAGGCCATGCCCACCCGAGCTCCATGAAGGTAAAAAATGTCACAATACATCACGTGACTTCAATGTGACATAGCAAGTTTGACACGTGTGATATGGAGAATTTCTCTTTGCAAGCAGTAAGTTTAGAGGCTGTGGCCATGCAGCAGGCTTTGGCCCTGCAGAAGGGATGTGGGGGGCTTGCAGTGGATTGACTGGGGTGAGGGGGGTATGGTGAAGTGGCCTGGGCCATGTGACTGCAGCCAATTGTTCTAGACCCACAAAAGCAGCAGCATCTTAATAGTGATATCTTTAACCGGGTAGCCTGCATGGCCATTGGAAAGGATGCCTCACACATCCAACTTCTCAACTTTTATATTGTCTCCTGGCAAAGTGATACAACATAAGACTCAAGAAAGGAGAAGGGATTGTGGCATCATGGTCAGCAAGGAAGAGTTTCTAGTTTGCTATATTTTACTGTTTGTTTTAACGAGAAAGTAAAGAAGCAAAGTGAAGCATTTTATTACAATATTAGTCAGCAGCAGCTCAACACATATTAGTTGAAACATCTCTGCTTAATTATTGGCCAGGAAGGGCACCTTCTGATTGCATGCTGATTCATATCAAGCACTACTCATAGTCCTCATACCTTTGTAACATTCGTGATGCTCAGATCTGCCCTTACATGTCCTGCTTCAATTCAAATGTGAAAATTAAGAGACCTGGACATCAGAAAAGATGGTTACCTGGAACTGCTCTGTGATTTGTACACACATGATTGCACCCCATTATATAACACCAATGCAATTATTAAATTTGTAGATGACACGACAGTGGTGGGGCTCATTAATAAGAACAATCTGCTTATAGTCTGCTTATAGAAAGGAAGTACAAGGGCTGACACTGTGGTGTAAAGAAAATAATCTTCCACTTAACACCAAAAAAACTAAAGAACTTATAATTGACTTCAGGATGAAAACAGAGATGTACATTTACCATTGTACATAAATAGTGAGAAGGTGGAGAGGGTTGACAGTTTTAAATTTCTGGGCACTTATATCTCGGAGGACCTCTCATAGACTATGAATGCTTGTAAAGGCACAGAAGAGGCTATACTTCCTGAGAATGCTCAGGAAGATAAATCTATCTCAGTATCTACTTCTGTCCTACTACTGCAGCACCATTGAGAGTGTCCTGACATACTGCATTTTTGTATGGTATGGGAGCAGCTCTGTAGTGGACAAAAAAGCTCTACAGAGAATCATTAAAACTGCCCAGAATATCATTGGCCTCCAGCTAGAAGTTGCACAACATTCCCATCCTGCTTACAATCTTTATGAACTGTTGCCTTCTGGCAGAAGATACAGAACAATTAAAACTCAAACCACACATTTTCTGAATAGTTTTTATCCCAGAGCTATATATAATTGCACTTAACAATGAACTTAAGGACCACCATCAGTGAGCTGTTGGACAGTATTACTTGGTCTGTTGTGTGGATGCTTGTGTGTTTTTAGGAGGTGGGGAATTTTGGCAGGTGGGGAGGTGTTTGGGGGTTGTCATGTGTGTGTGCATGTTGAGTCTGGTCTCTGGATGTTATGTGAATTTCATTGTATGTATACTGTGTATATATGTACAATGACAATAAAGAATTCAATTCAATTCAATTTAGCTTTCACAATCTGTTGGTGTCAGCTGGTGCTCCATTCAATATCCAAGAAAGAAACACTTAAACTCCATTTTGTTAGAGTAAAGATATCTTTTACTGGAAATCAAAGTGGTAGCAACAAAAGAATTCTGAATCTGAAGAAATGAGCGCGAAAAACACATATACAAAGTGATGGCAACGTTCCCACCCCCAACATATTGCTCCTCCAATGAGGAAATATGCATAGCATCATGTGGGCATCTTCAGGTGGTGATGAGGCCTCTGTCCGTTGACCTTGGCATAGTTTTGATAAGGAGTCGCAGTTGCGCATAGCAAGGAATAGAAAAGCAAGGAATAGAAACTTAAGTAAAACTCCCCCTCCCCCTAGATATACAGTTTCGTTTCCTACACACTCCAGCACGCTTCCCAAATATATCATAGCCCATTTCCCCCCTCCCGTTACTTATCCCATTTCCCCCCTCCCGTTACTTATGGCAGCCGAAAGATGCAAAGCAGAGAAAAAGAAATAAAGGAAGAAATCTTGAAGGCTGACATTTGGCCATACTGAATGATGATAATGAACACACAGACTCAAGAAATGGAACAAGCATTTATAAAACAGTACTTAAATTATTACTATCCTAAATCAGCATAATCAAAGATATTTAAACTATATATTTTTAAAGAATGGTTTTAGCTGCCACATTAGACTTTAGCTGCCACATTATCATTTTATCGACACTTGCAAGTAAAAGTTTAAAATGTCATATTGAGAAAATAGGGTTTACTCCAAGACTGAGCTATTCACTTTGGGATGAACATCTTTCAAATGGTGTGGGAGTATGAATGGATTTCCAAAAAAACTGGAGGCTATAGGAACCATTTGCACTTCAGTTTGAGATACAGACAACACAGACTCATCCCAACAGCCTGCACCTGTCTTCAACAGTGAACAGACACAGGACATCGTACAGCCAAGAAGGCTTTAAACCCATTTGCACTACTCAGGTGATCCCAAAGAATAGATAAACCTCCAGATGTCCTCAATGACTCTAAAAGGATGCACATGACCAGCTGTCTGCAAGGAGTATAAATCCTTTCATTCCCCACCATCCAGTCAGAGCTGAAGAAGCTTCTTGGATAAGAAGCAAAACGTCTTCAAAGAAAAAACAAGAAAGTCCAATTGCCTCCTGAAAAAAGCACCTCTGAGACTCCAAGACTAAGGCTAAGGGATTACATCTAACCTAAATAGAATATTTGCACCATATACCGTATTCCATGAAACTCCTTTGCCTCAAATTCATGAAGCAGGTAAAATGTCAATTTGACATTTTAATACATTAGTGATAATGGCAGTATCACCATAATCATCCTCATGGTTTAGCAGGGCAATTGAAAACGTCATCAGCTGCTTAAACTTTGGATTTCTCAACAAAAATCCAGAATTGAATCTAAATAAGTATTATGTGTGCCATTGTATTTTATGGGATTAACTCCTGGGTCAGTGTTTTTTTATTTATAATTTCATCCTTAAGCATTTGATTTTATATTTTTACTTGTTCTAAAAATAATTATGTACAGGAGGCTCTTTTTAACATATCTTTGTGATCTCAGAGCTTGCCTGCCAATGACAAGTCAGTTGGGAGCGGGAGTGTCATTACGCAACATAGATTATTTACATTGTCCAAAGAGAAGAAAGCAAGTCCATTTACAGATGCCTTCAAAGAGAGAAATAGTGATTCTTATAATTATGAATTAAAATAATTTTAACTTTATGACTCAAGGAAGAAAATAAGTAACAGATTATCTCTTTGATACAAATTTATTCCTAAATAGTTTGCTAATAAACTGCAAATCTAGACTATTTTTCTCCTCAACAAATTTGTAAATAATCAATGTAGGTTTAGAAGACTCAGTTGGGCTACATGATCCTTTTGGAACCAGATTCACAATTTGCACTTTCTTAAGGATAAGGCTAACAGGACATTCATTTGGGTGGGCATTTGGGAATTTCTGAAATGTGAATTGTTGAAAATTTGGTTGTGGAAGCAACACCTCAATTGGTCTGATAGCCCAGAATTGACTTTGTGACCAAACTAGAAAGCAATTTGAAAGCACTCCCCATAACGTACACTGGCACTATTTTGAAAAATAGGTAATGGCATATACACTGTGCATACACCGTTACATGCAACAGGCCACTGAATGCCTTTTTGCATTCAGGCTTACACTTCAAAATAATAAATGCTGTCACATCTAAAAACATTGATAAATGACTTCATAAGGCCAAGATGGATCAAAACCTCATTCACACACATACACACATACACACGCAGAAGGGACCTGTTCTAGGGAGAAATAATCATATCAAGAGCATAGTAAGTAGCAAAACCAGAAAGGATTTATTAGAAAATCAAAATATTTTGACCAGCCAGAACTGGATCTCTTTCTGTGTACCGTAGAAGACGTTCTTTGCCTGTACTGTACAATATTTGAAGTCTTTCCATTTCAAAAACACATCTGTCCTTTTAATCTTAAAATTGCTACTGTCACTGCTTTCCTTCTGAAGAGGCTTTCAGCTGTTTTTAGATTCTGTTTGGCTTTTCTGAATTGTTTTGCATATGCACTCCCCTTCAAGTGGTGAGAAGTTGGTATCTACCCAAATTTCTGATCATGCGTGACTTGGTGGTATATTCAGGATAAGTACACGATTTGAGATTTGTAGCATAAACAGTGCGAAAGATTCCTGCCCATGTCCATTCTTGCCACATTTTTTCTTGAACATCCTAATTTCAGTTCTTTGATTCCTCTCCAGGTCTAGCAAGCTGCCTCAATCTCCTTCCACCCAGTTCATCATTTATGTCTTCTCCTAAACCCCTGGAGTTATCATTTTAACCTTTGTGCTAAGGACTGACAACCATTCAGACCTACGTTCTTGTTTGACAATCACTCCTGATATGGCCTACATACTAATCTTGAGATATGAACGGGGGTCCAGAAAGGGAAGGAAATAAATCCTTTTCTGATGTTGACCTTCCCACTTTTTGTCTAGTTTAACAAGCTCTTTTCCT
Organism: Bungarus multicinctus; assembly: GCA_023653725.1. Taxonomy (NCBI): domain Eukaryota; kingdom Metazoa; phylum Chordata; class Lepidosauria; order Squamata; family Elapidae; genus Bungarus; species Bungarus multicinctus. The sequence continues at coordinate 8,214,955 of CM042838.1, forward strand.
TCTTCTTCTCAGAAGGAATGGGAGCAATAAGCAGACTCAGTAACACTGAGGCTGGTAATTCTGAACCCAGGTAATCCTCGACTTATAACAGTTCATTTAGTGACCATTTGAAGTTAAACGGCAGCGAAAAAAGTGACTTATGACCATTTTCCATACTTACAACTGTTGCAGAATCCCCATGGTCATATAATCAAAATCCAGAAACTCAGTGGTGGTATTCTTCCGGTTCGGTAGTCGTAGCTTGGTGGGCGTGGCCATCTGACTGGGTGGGCATGGCTTTTCTTTTTTGTAGTCCCCACCCATTTTTGGGAGCTTCTTAGCCACAGAGGAGACTGGGGGCGTTTTTGCTTCCCTAAGACTCCTCTGGGGCTCAGGAAGGAAAAAAACAGAGCATGGGAGGAGCATGCAGCACTCCTCCAAGCTCCGTTTTGGGAGCTTCCTAGCCTCAGAGAAGCCTCGGGGGGGACGACGTTTTTGCTCCCCTGAGGCTCCCCTGAGGCTCAGAAAGAAAAAAATCAGAGCATGGGAGGGGAATGCAGCACTCCTCCAAGCTCTGTTTTGGGAGCTTCCTAGCCTCAGGGAAGTCCCAGGGGGGCGTTTTTGCTCCCCTAAAGCTCCTCTGGGGCTCTGGAAGGCAAAAAATGGAGGGGGAGGCTGAGCTCCTCCCTCCATTTTTTGCCTTCCTGGGCCTCAGTAAGGGGAATTCCAGCACAGCTGATCTTATCTACAGCTGATTGTTGGGAGGGGAAAAAAAGAAAGAAATACGTTAGGCGAATGTCAGGCAGGCGGGAGGGAATGTCAGGCAGGCGGGTGGGGTGAGTGAGCATCGGGCGGGAGGGTGAGCTGGTGGGGGGCGTGGCCAGCCAGAACTTACTACTGGTTCAGCAATCCATGCCAAATTATTGCTACCGGTTCACCCGATCCGTTGCGAAATGGCCGAATACCACCACTGCAGACACTTGGCAACTGAATCAGAATCAGAAGAGAGCTGGAAGGGACCTTGGAGGTCTTCTAGTCCAGCCCCCTGCTCAAGCAGAAGATCCTATACCATTTCACACAAATGACTGTTCAGTCTCTTCTTAAAAAACTCCAGTGATGAGGCACCCACAACGTTTGAAGGCAAGCTGTTCTATTGATTAATTGTCCTCACTGTTAGGAAGTTTTTCCTCAAGTCCAAGTTGCTTCTCTCCTTGATTAGTTTTCATCCATTGTTTCTTGTCCTGCCCTCTGGTGCTTTGAAGAATAATTTGACCCCCACTTCTTTGTGGCAGCCCTTCAAATACTGGAATACTGCTGTCATGTCCTCCCTAGTCCTTCTTTTCTCTAGACTAGCCAAACCCAATCCTCCAACTGTTCTTCATATGTTTTAGCCTCCAGGCCTTTAATCATCTTAGTTGCTCTTCTTTTTCCAAAGTCTCAACATCTTTTTTGTAATGTGGTGACCAAAACTGGATGCAGTATTCCAGGTGTGGTCCTACCAAGGCTTTATAAAGTAGTACTAATACCTCACGTGATTTTGATTCTGTTTATACAACCAAGGATTATATTAGCTTTTTTGGCGGCGGCTGCACACTGTTGACTCATGTTTAAGTAATCATCCACTAAGACTCCAAGGTCCCTCTCACAGTCACTGTTTTGAAGCCAGGTTTCACCTAATCTGCACTTGCATCTTTGTTTTTTTCGGTCCAGGTATAAAACTTTGCTTTTGTCCTCATTAAATTTCATTTTAGTGGACAGGTCCCATTGTTCAAGTCTGCCGAAGAGACAAAGATAATATGAGAATAATTTACACTGGAATACTATGAGGCACATCCCGAAAAACAAATGGCTCTGATGTTTTTTGATGCACAAAAAGCCCTTGATAATGTGAATTGGCATTTTATGCTGTTACAAATGGACCAAATGGGCTTTGGTAAAAAATTTACTCAAGCCATAGAAATTATATATCGTAAACAAATTGCAAAGGTTATGGTAAATGGAGAGTTAACAGACTTTATAGATATAAGAAAAGGGACTAGACAAGGCTGTCCACTGTCGCCTCTGTTGTTTGTGTTAACACTGGAAGTGCTGAATAGGAACATCAGATAAGAAAAAGAAATAAAAGAAATGAAAATTAAAAAAGAAGAGTATAAATTACAAGACTTTGCAGATGACCTGGCATTCATATTAGAGCATCCATTGGAGTCAGCACCTATACTGATAGAAAAGATAGAAGAGTATGGGAAAGTAGCAGGTTTGAAAATAAATAAAGATAAAATAAATATTTTAACAAAGAACATGTTAGCAAGACGAAAGAAAGAATTGGAGGAAGTTTTGGGGATCCAGGTCACAAATAAGGTTAAATATTTAGGGATACATATAGCACCAAGATGCAGCAAACTTAAGGAGGATAACTATCTTAAACTCAAACAAAAGATTGCAACAGACTTGATAAAATGGGAAAATTTACAATTATCACTGATTGGGAGAATATCTACAATTAAGATGAATGTATTGCCTAGAATCTTATACTTATTCTAGACAATTCCAATCAGATTAGGGAAAGAATTTTTTGAATAGTGCTAAAATACATCTGGCAGGGGAAGAAAGTGAGAATAAAACTTAAATTGCTACAAGATGCAAGAATAAGAGGAGGATTTGCTTTGCCCAATTGGGAATTATATTACCAAGCAATGAGTTTGATGTGGGTAAAGGAGTGGATAACATTAAGGAATACTAGACTTTTGAATCTAGAAGAACATGACTTGCTGTTAGGGCGGCATGCCTTCCCCTGGTATAAGGGAACTAAAACACAGGGGTATTTTAGAAGACAATATATTTGAGAAGCATTGTTTCTAAACTGGGAGAAGATAAAAAAGCAATATTATTTAAAAATCCCATTATGGTTACCTACTATTGAAGCTTTTTCCTGTCCAATAATATATAAAAAGGAACAAACAGATATGGTGAGATATTGAATGAAAAGGGTGAACTTAAATCTATGCAAGCGTTGGAAGAACAAGGTGTAAAAATGAATTGCTTTTCATATTTGCAAATACAATCTAGATTTGATAAAGATGTTAAAACAGAAGCTATTTATGATAAGTTGACTGATTTAGATAAAATTTTGACAGGTACTGATGAAAAAGTAATCAAAAAACTTTATGGACACTTACTGGAGTTTAAATTAGAGGAAGAACAAGTAAAAGAAACAATGATCACACGGGGGAAAAATTTTGGATATGGGATTGATTTAGATAAATGGCAAAAATTGTAGTCTCAAAATTATAAAATGACAATGTCAACTGCATATAAAAAAAATTTGTATAAGATGTTTTACAGGTGGCACTTACCCCCAACGAGAATTGCGAGGATGTTCAAGAATAAATTGGATAAATGTTGGAAATGTCATCAGATACCTGGTTCATATTACCATATGTGTTGGACATGCTCGGATGCAAAAAGATATTGGACTATAATCCACACATGGTTGGAAAAAATGACAAAACAACATATAGACTTTAAACCTAAGATATTTTTATTGGGAATTATACCGGAAATATATTGTAAAGAACTCAAATATTTGATTGTAAATGTTTTAACAGCGGCTAGAATTGTATTTGCTAAGAATTGGAAAAGTGAAAAAATACCAATGCAGGAGGAAATTATTAAGAAAATCATGGATTGTGCCGAAATGAGTAAATTGACATTTGAAATTAGAGAACAAGAGGATAAACAATTTTATATGATATGGGATTTATTTTATCAATGGTTAGATAAAAAGACATGGTAAAGAAATAGATTACTACAATAAAATTTAATAGATTGATATAGAATACAATATAAAATATATAACCATTGGATGAATGTATAAGATTAAATCATAATGAAATTTAGAATATCTCATATAAAATGATGGAAAAATAGTTTAGTCAAATGAATGTTTAATAATTGATATTACATAAGCATAAGCTAGATTGATAAGGTGAGAATTTATATAACTTGTAAGTAATGGTAAAAAAAAGGATAGCACAAAAGATTGTAACCAACTGACATACTATATATATATAATTGAAAGACGGTTTTATGTTTTTATGTTTTGTTCGTATGTTTGTTGTAAAAAATAAAAACTTTGTTTAAATAAAAAAGAAAGAAACTGTATAGAATATATTTCACAGATATGTGACCTGGACCCCTTCTATAGTGAAGCATTAATCATTTCAAATATCTCACTTAACACAGGAAAAGGATTGAATATGTTGTCATAGTTACACCATTCTGTATTAAATAGGATGGAACCTTCTGCCAGTTTATCTTCATAAAGATACAGTGAGGAAAATTAGGTTGAGGTAAATAATTAGTCTGAAATCAACTACCAAACTTTCTGGCTAGTGGGAATTGAAGCATGATCACTCTATCTAACCACTATATCCTACAGATATCAAGAAAATTAAACATTCCTCTTTTTGATCTCAAAGTCACCACACTCTGATCAAATCTAATACTAATTAATAACAATATAATAAGTAGCACTTGTTCTTAAGCGAATGCGATTAATCGTGGCTATAAAACACATGGTAAACACATATAGAGACATGCTATATTTTAATTAGATCAAATTACATTGTGGCAAATTTTTAGTAACTGCACTGCTTGTCGTTGCTTGCCTTTTGTTCTGTTAAATTACAATGATTAGCCTGCAGAGAAAATGAGCTCTTATAGGAAGTTTGTCTGATTTTGCAACTCAGTCCTCCTGCCAAAGTTTATCTTTTGCATGTATCCATAATGTTACTCAACAAAATTCTAGAAAGAAGAGGAACTGATCTTGAAAAAGAAAAAGACATTATTTAGGTGAAAGGGAGACTTTCAGAATCAAAAAGGCAGACTTAATAGTTTGACTGAAGAATGTGAGTCACGATATAAAATTAGGCTGATAGAAAAACAGAGCAACTAGATTCCCTGAGGGAATGTTGATAGACAAAACAAAATATTATTATTTATTTATTTATTTATTTATAAAATTTCTATACCGCCCTTCTCCCTAGGGACTCAGGGCGGTGTACAGCCAATCCAAACCCCAACAGTAATACAAAAGTTAAAAGAAGATTAAATTAAATATTGGCCGAATAAGAAAAAACCCACCCCACACCCTTAAAACCCCAATTTAAAATTACGGAGCAAATGGAGACAAGTTAAAACCACCTCAGCCCAGGCCGGCCTGCTCAAAAAGCCAGGTCTTCAGCGCGCGCCTGAAGGCCCTCAGGTCCGTGCCGGTACGTAGTTCCGGCGGCAGAGTGTTCCAGAGGGCAGGGGCCGCCACAGAGAAGGCCCTACCCCTCGGGGCCGCCAGGCGACACATGGTGGCCGACGGGACCCAGAGAAGGCCCTCCCTGTGTGAGCGCACCGGCCTGCTGGAGATCACTGGTAGGATGCGGTCCTGCAGGTAACCTGGCCCAATGCCATGGATCGCCCTAAAGGTCAAAACTAGAACCTTGAAGCGAACCCGGAGAGCCACCGGCAACCAATGCAGCTCGCGCAGGAGAGGCGTCACGTGGGCGCTATGCGACGCCCCCATGATCACCCGCGCGGCCGCATTTTGCACCAGTTGGAGTCTCCGGGTGCTCCCCGCAGGGAGCCCCATGTAGAGGGCATTACAATAGTCCAGGCGAGAGGTGACAAGGGCCTGAGTGACCGTGCGCAGGGCGTCCCGATCCAGAAAGGGCCGCAACCGGTAGATCCGACGGATCTGATGAAATGCCCCCCTGGAGACGGCCGCGACATGATGTTCAAGCGACAGCCGTACATCCAGGAGGACTCCCAGATTGCGAGCCCTCTCTGTGGGGGGCAAAATTTCCCCCCCAATAGCCAGCGAAGGAATCAGCTGGCTATATCGGGGCGCCGGGAACCACAGCCACTCGGTCTTGGATGGGTTGAGCCGAAGCCTGTTCCCGCCCATCCAATCCCGCACGGCCTCCAGGCACCTAGACATAGCCCCCACAGCATCGTTGGGGTGGTCCGGGGTGGAGATGTACAACTGAGTGTCATCTGCATACAGATGACACTTCACCCCAAGACCACGGATGATCTCGCCCAGCGGCTTCATATAAATGTTGAACAAGAGAGGGGAGAGGACCGACCCCTGAGGCACCCCACAAACCAGGGGCCTAGAGGTGGACCTCTCCCCTCCCGCCAACACAAATTGCGAACGGTCGGAGAGGAAGGAGGAGAACCATCGAAAGACGGTTCCCCCAATTCCCAACCCCCCCAACCGTCGCAACAAGATACTATGGTCGATAGTATCAAAAGCCGCCGAGAGATCTAATAGGACCAGGACAGAGGAGAACCCTCTGTCACGAGCCCTCCAGAGATCATCAACCAACGCAACCAATGCCGTCTCAGTGCTATGCCCAGGCCTGAAGCCCGATTGGAACGGATCGAGGTAAGTTGTTTCCTCCAGGTACTGAGGGAGCTGACGTGCCACCACACTCTCAACAACCTTCGCCACAAAGGGAAGGTTGGAGACTGGACGGTAGTTGTTTAAAACAGCTGGATCCAGGGAAGGCTTCTTGAGGAGGGGCCGCACCACCGCCGTCTTCAGGGCAGTAGGAAGCGACCCCTCTCTCAAAGAAGTGTTGATAATCCCCTGGAGCCAGCCTCGTGTCGTCTCCCTGGCGGCCGAAACCAGCCAGGAAGGGCACGGGTCCAATAAACAGGTGGTGGCATTCAGACCCCCCAGCAACCTGTCCACACCCTCGGCGGTCACAGGGTCGAACTCCCCCCAAACAACATCCACAAGACCTGCCCCGGACACCTCCCCCGGGACCATCCAATTGGAGTCAAGCCCCTCCCGAATCTGAGCGATTTTGTCATGCAGGAATCGAGAAAACTCCTCCGCTCTACCCTGCAAGAGGTCATCCCGCGCTCTCGGTTCAAGTAGAGAGCGGGTCACTCTAAACAGGGCGGCAGGCCGATTTCCTGCCGACGCAATAAGGGCGGAGAAATACGAAGATTTCGCCGCCCCTATCGCCACAAGGTAAGTCTTAATATGAGATCTCACCTGTGTTCGATCAGACTCAGAACGGCTCGCCCTCCAAATGCCCTCTAGACGTCTTTTCCGGCACTTCATCTCCCGTAGCTCCTCCGTATACCACGGAGCCAAATGGGATCTGTGCCGGGTCAGAGGTCGCAGAGGCACAACTCGCTCTAGAGCCCCGGCGGCCAACCCATCCCAGGTGGCCACCAGGTCTCCAGGCGAGCTGAGAGCCAGAGACTCAGGAAATGGCCCAAGCTCCCTCTGGAACCGCTCCGGGTCCATTAGGCGCCTGGGGTGGAACCATCTAAGTGGCTCCGCCTCCCTGCGGTGGGGGGTGGCGGAACAGAAATCCAGCCTAAGGAGGGAATGATCGGTCCATGACAAGGGTGTAATGACTAAATCCCCACAATTACAGTCATTCAACCACTGCCCAGAGACAAAAATCAGGTCCAGCATGTGTCCTCCTATGTGAGTGGGAGCAGAAACTAACTGGGTCAGGTCCATGGCCGTCATGGAAGCCAAGAACTCCCGGACCAACCCCGAGGTTTCACCGAGCAATGGCAGGTTGAAATCCCCCATGACCAAAAGCCTGGGGGTCTCAACCGCCAGCCCGGCTATTACCTCTAGGAGTCCGGGCAGGGCCGATGAGACGTGGCAGGGAGCCAGGTACGCCATCAAAAGACCCATCTGAACCCCTTGCCCCCACTTCACAAATAGAGATTCACAGCCAGCCGTCTGAGGGACAGTGGCCTCCCTAGGACAAAGGACTTCCTTTATAAGCACAGCCACCCCACCACCCCTTCCCTGAGCCCTAGGCTGGTGAAATGCAAGGAAACCTGGTGGGCACATCTCAACCAGAGGGACACCGCCCTCTGGGCCCAACCAGGTTTCAGTGACACCTACCAGGTCCGCGGCCTCCTCCTGAACCAGATCATAGATCAGGGGAGCCTTATTAACCACGGACCTGGCATTGCACAACAACAGCCGGGTATTCAGGGCCTGAGATTCCGGACAACCAGGGCTGCAGGATGGGTAAGGAGGGTCGGAGCGCGCTACCGCTTGCAAACATCGGGAGCACGATCCCCTTACCGGATACGACCCTCTACCCCCAGCATATCTACCTCTCCCAGTCACCGTGCTAATAAAATTGGCCCCCAGCTGCCCACCCCCTGTCTGCCACCCCGACACGGGAACCCCCGAGGTCCCCCAGGCGCGCGTGCCGGCCCGGCTGCCCCCAATTCCATGCGGGCTGTCTCCCCCACCCGCCCTGGATCCTTCCAACCCCTTAAAAAATCCCATTAAAAATTTAAAAACCCCGGGTTTACAACGCTTCCTCTGGTTTCTTCGGCCCCACCATCGCTCCGGATCCCAGGATCCCTCATTACGAAAAGTCTTAGAGAGCCTTGGAGGCCACCTAAGGGAGAGGGGGACATCCCTCAGGGCCCACATTATTTGATGCTACAATGACAGAAAGATGAAATGATATACACATTGAACACCTGGACAAAAATGACTGATATCCCATTTTGTGGTAAAATAATATTTTTTATTTATTTAATTGCAATTGGATTATTTAATTCACATGGCACTTAGAACCTGAGTACCATGAAATGTGAACCTGGCCAATATCTCTTTTGATTCATCTGTGTGGAGGAGGGGGACAATATAGCTGTAATATAATTCATATCCTTAGATGCCCATATGGGAGGACATAATTGATCTGTACATTAAAGTCTGATATCTGATCATGAAGTCTGAGCATCAGTTTATTGGATTTTGTTGATAAATCAGACAGAACATTACCTCCCCATATGGATACTTGGAGGCAACAGGAAGCTAATTCTCTAAATAGACATGTAAAGTTATCCAGTCAGAAAGTTTATAGAGAGAACAAAGCCTTTTTCTTATTGTGGATTATTTCTTGATAATATTTCACATCATTGTTCTAGAATGACTTATTTCCTGCCCTGACTTTGCCCTTCTTTGTAGAACATTTATTAATTCGGTGTTGGAAAGAGATAAACTTTACTCTCCCACAGAAGTAGTTCAAAAAGAAAAAGAGATTTATTTTTGTTCACCAAAAAAAAAAAAAAAGTCCCCAGAGCTTTACAAAATATACATGTGCCTCTGAGGTTGAGAGAACAGAACTCAACATTAATGTTGATTTGGCTTTGATTTGTTGCTGTGATGATTGATCAGGAGCCAGAAAGATCTCACATCTTTCCTTTGATTTCTCTGCATGCAAGGAGAAGACTACCTGGTTTTCTGGGGAAGCAAATCAAAGTGTGTGAGTCAGCTACAAATAAGAAATATCATGTAACGTTCAGTCTACTAAAAGAGTAGAAATGAGAATACTTATTTTCCAGGGGTCTATCAAACGAATCTTGAATAAAAGTTATGAAAGAGGAGGGTTAATTTTATTGCTTATTAGCCAGCTTTCCTGTAATTTGTGTTTCCACTGCTTCTTCCCTGTGAAGCAAAAGACCTGTTTTCTCAGCTGCTTGTAAGTTTTAGGACTTAGCTAGTTGACCAGTCATGGCAATGCTTTTTCTTCCTTTTCTCTTATTCTTCCTTCCTCCCTCCCTCCCTCCCTTCTTTCCTTCTTTCCTTCCTTCCTTCCTTCCTTCCTTCCTTCCTTCCTTCCTTCCTTCCTTCCTTCCTTCCTTCCCTCCCTCCCTCCCTTCCATTTCAGTTCTGCTGTACAGTATGTTTCTTTACTCCACATTAATTTAAGCTTGGGAGATGCAGAAATGAGGTGTCATGGGAATGTCTGGGAATGGCAGACAAACCAGCCGAGAGATTTCCAGACAGAGTTTAGAAACCAGATTCTCCTGTTCTTCTTGCACAGCCCCAACTGGAGAACTTCTCCCTACTACTTAGTTGCATTGCAAAGCTAGAGGAGAAAACCAATCTGCTTGCTTATGAGGGGGCACACTGACCAGTTAGTACTCCATGTGACAATGACTCGGAACATCTGCAATCAAGGCAGAATAGGGTTTGGCTATGAGAACAATACATTAAATGGGGACCCAAGGAGGGATGGATAATGCTTTCTCTCAGCAGTGTGGAAAGATCCCAGGAAGATCAGTTGGGATGGTACAATGACAATCCCATGATGGAGTTGGACTTCAAAATGTAGCTGACGCAACTATGAACTCATAGATTTCATAGGTTACAACCCATTAAAGAAAATTGACATCTATTCTCCATTTTGACATCACTGAGTCAGCTGCTCCCCATGGCAATTAATTTTCTTTGTGCATTAGCAGTATGCAGACTTTAATGACTCAATCTGATAAGTGGTGGACATCTCAGAAGTGCTTCCTACTGCTGGAGACATGCTGAAGAAACTGCCCCTTTTCTTTTTATCAGCCAACTAAAACTAATTAAAAAAAAAAACAAGATGGACCCTGCAAAGATCAATCCTAAAAGAGGATGACTTTAGATCTAAAATGGAGAAAGAACTGGAGTTCTTTTTCAAAGAAAATAAGAAAGAAGACACATCCCTACAGATTCTCTGGGACACGGCAAAGGGTTACACAAGAGGGGTGGCCATAGCATACATGGCAAAAAAAAAAAAGTAAAGAAAAAAAGCAACAACAGAGAATCCTAGAAGAAGAGTATAAAAGATTGGAAACAGAACTCCAGGGAGAGCCACAAAAAATAAATATAAAACAACAAATGGATCTAATCAAACACAAAATAAACCTACTTGAGAAAGAACTAGAATGACAACTAAAAAAGACAAAACAAAACTTCTTCGAGAATGCCAATAAACCAGGAAGATGGTTAGCCTATAAACTGAGGAAACAGAAAAAGGTTGGATCACCAAATTACAGAATGAACATCAGGAGGAGGGAAAAAAATAATAATCCAGGGGTTCTACGAGAAATTATATAATGAAGATAGCCACACTGTAGAAGAAAAAGTGATAAATGTCTAAAGAAAGCAAAATTACTGAAAATAACAGAAGAAACAAAAAATATCTTAAACGAAGAGATAAGATTATCAGAAGTAATTGTGGCGATAAATAAACAAAAAAATGATAAGACACTAGGATTGTCAGGATGAGCACACCACATACAATATTTTTAATAATTTATTCAATAAATTAAAAAAAACAAGGAAAAAATAAAAATAAAAAAGAGGCAGAGTGGCTAAATCAAGATTTCTTACGATTTCAACACTCAATATTCCATCTCCTTCCAAATATGGGTAGTCCTCAACTTACCACAGTTCATTTAGTGACCATTCAAAGTTATAACAACACTGAAAAAAGTGACTTATGACCATTTTTCACAATTATGACCTTTGCAGCATCCCCATGATCAAAAGTCAAACGCTTGGCAACTATTTCATACTTATGACCATTGCTGTGTCCCAAGACCATGTGATCATCTTTTGTGACCTTCTCACAAGCAAAGTCAATGGAGAAGCCAGATTCATTTAACAACCGGGTTACTAACTTATCAACTGCAGTGATTCACTTAACAATTGAAGCAAGAAAGGTTGTAAAATGGGGCAAAATTTGCTTAACAAATGTCTCACTCAGCAACAGAAATTTTGGGCTCAATTGTGGTCATAAGTCGAGGACTACTGTACTGGCATACAGCAAAGATGAAAATGCACCAAAAGGTTTTCATTGAGGAGCCAGTTAAGCAAGAGTGGGTGAAAGAGAACTTTCTCAGGGTACCTTTAAACTGGCATTCCAAATACAATTATATTGAAGGACAAATTGATTTATTAATAGATTCCGTACCAGAGGCAGAATGAAGAAGTCTAGGGGTGGTGGAGCTACAAGTTCACTTTATGTAAATTATTCTTTCCTTTTAAAGGTTACAATAAAAAAAATTAGAAATAGTTACTTCATATGTGACAGGAAACAGCCACCACTGTGATTGATTGGGTTCATTTATATGCATATTGGAAGCTTTTAATAAGGAGTGGGGGATATTGATAATATATCCCTTATTCATGGAATCCTTCTGTTTAAATAAAGTTGTTTAAGAATCCATTTAAAAAAAATGTCATTTTAGCATAGCCTCTATCTAAAAACCTTGAGTTTCCCAGCACTAATTGTTAATTTTTAGCAGACCACTGGCTTGTTAACATTTCCACTTATCTAATTAGTGCTTATTACATTCAGTGTGCCTTAGCGTTCCTAGTGTTTGATTACTTTTAGTCACGCTAACAATACTATTTCAGGCAAAAGAAATATGTGTGTCTAGCTTTTAACTGGGCCTTTCAGAGCCTACAAATTCCTGAATGCAGCAGCTTCTGTCTAAAGGTATAGACAGATCATAAAGATAAGCTGATACCAAGACACCAGTTTGGGCTCATATAGTGCCCCAAAGCCCTGGGGAGGGTAGATGGAGCTGTTAGCTCTAGACTTAGCTATAGGTTGATCCCTTCACCTGCTGATGATTAGTTTTGGTTGCTATTATCTCCACCTAGCCATGCTGTCACTCTGTTGGAAGTTGGAACTGCACATTAGCCTGTACAAATCAAGGTGTCCCAACAGCGTCTCTTTCATAAGTGATCTTGTGCCTTGCAATACTTTAAAGCACAGGAGTGTGGGCTGACTTTTTCATTGCAGGCATTGCTTCAATTGCAAGCCACTTTGGTCTTTGCAGTTGCCCTTGCGAGAATTTCGTTCAACACTGGCCAAGGTGCCAAGCTGATCTCTCACAAGAAAGATTTGCTTGGTGATGTAAAGAGACCACCATACCTTAAGAAACCTTAGGCTAAAGAAGCCCCATTTTCACAGTGCAAATCTAGGAATAAGGAATGAAACTAACATTCTGCGACTTTCGGTGATGTCGCGGCATGGCATGTTCTCCTACAGTGGGATTTTTGCCCAGATTGCAGCTGTTCAAGGCAAAGTTAGATCCCGGCGGGATCACTCATACGAGAAGAAACTCCTGGAGCCAAACTGGAGTTATAGGCTGGGCAGCAAAGAAGGGAGCCTGAAGCATAGGGCAAAAGAAGCCAGCTGTCTAAGCCAGCCCGAAGATGCGACGAAACAGCTATGAGAAGGAAGCGGAGAGACGTTGTTGAACTTGGAGTCCGGGAAAGGAACAAAAGGAAAATTGATGTTGGATTACAATTAAAGGAAAGTTTTGAAAGGTAAATAATACGCAATTGAAACTCCGGAGTGGAAAAGGGAAAGCGGTAAACAGCGGCAAGACTGTATGGTTCACCCATAGCTCCAGATAAAGCAAAATTTTGTTATTAAAAAGGAAAGTGAAAAAGAAAGGAGAGGGTTTATTGGGGGTGAAAGAGCTGTATTCCCAGCCATTTGAATAAACTGGAAAGTGTTAATTAAACGGAGAAGAACAGCGGAATTGTGAAACCTTTAAAAGCGAATAGGTGAGTGACAGTGCAATCTGTGGAGGTGGGCATTGTGATTGAGAAAGTGGAGGAAAGCGGCGGAAGTGCCAGATTGAATTGAGAGAGATGAAATTGAGACTTGACTTGAATTTACTATTGAAAACAACTGGACTACTAAAGAAATATTAAGAAAAAAGGAGAGTATAAATTGTCTGTTTGTCTGTGTTTGTTCCGTCTCCCTATCTTCCTCAAAACTGACTTGAACAGTATAGATTCTCTCTTTTTCTTTTCTTTTTCATCTATAGTATATATTTAAATAATAAGAAAACAAAATCGATTGGTTATTTTGAAATAGGATTAATTTGTGTAATATTTATCTCCTTAGAATTATAGTTTATATCTTGCTTCGTTCCTTTTTTCATATATATTTGACTGTTGATTGATTATAGATTAATGAATTTAAAATACTGATTAATATAATGACAAGATAATTGACTGTCCCTTCCCTCCCCCTCTCATGTTCTCCCTATATTAGAGATTATATTAGTGATTGCGAACTATTGGAACTCTTATTATATATTTATATATCATAATATATTTGATGAAATAACACCTGAAATATAGTAAATATAGTAATTAATTTAAAAAAGTAAATAAGGATTATATATAATGTTAAATATTTAAAGATAATTGAATGAGTTTCTGACCTGTTAGAAAATTTAAGAATTGGTTCTTTTTTTAGAATTTGTTAAGATTATACAGCTAGTCAATTGAAAATAATTGCCTTAATTAACAGTGTCAAAAAATAAGATAAAAAAGAGGTGTTTTAGAACTGAGAAAACAAAATTATAAAAGATAAATAAGACTGATGGTAGTAGGAGGTACGACTTGGGAGAATATAGTCAGGATAGTGGAGAAACAACAAAGAATTATTAAAAATATGATTAGTACATCTACTACTATTACAAAAGTAGGAAGAAAACCGGCACCATCGGTAACTCCACCTACCCCTACAATAACATCGACTCAAAAAATAATTGATGAGATGTTGGCGCCAGAAAAATCTACACCCCAAACTAGCACGCAATCAGTTCAATCTACATTAATATCTATCCAAAGTATGATGTTGATATTACAGGAATCGATATCTAAAAATCATTTGGAAAGTAAAGTAGAAAGAGAAACAATGAAGGAGGAATTAAAAAATGAATTAGGGGAAATGAGAAGTGAAGTTAAAACTTTGGATGGAAAAATAGGTCAGATCCAAGAACTGATTAAAATAAATGAAGAGAAGATTAAAACGATCGGAAAACAGGCGAATCAAACAGAAAAGAAATTGGAAGGCATGGAACAAACAATCAAAGAACAGAATAAAGAGACCAATGAGACCCTGACTCATCTCGAGATGGATAAGGCATCTTTCTATCTCCGGTTCCAAAACGTGGAGGAAGAGAGAGGAGAGAACCTACCATTGGTGATGGCGGAGATGCTGGCGGAACGTTTGAACAGAGATAAAGAGGAAATGGTGAATGAGTTGGACGATGTATATAGACTATATACAAGTTACGCAAGACAGCATAGACTCCCCCATGAAGAACATGTAAGATTTGCAAGGAGACAAGTAAAGGCCATAATTTACAAAATTACAAGAGATGAAGGAATAAAATATAAAGACAGAGAAGTGATTGTTTTAAAACAAGTGCCAAAGAGAATTCGTAAACAAAGGAAAGACTATCGATTTCTAACAAATTACTTAAACAAAAAAAATACCTTTTAGATGGATTATCCCAGAGGGGATATTAGCAATATGGAAGGAGAAAAGGGTGATAATAGATAGTATATTCAAAGCTCAAGAATTCTTTGACCAAATAGAAGGAATAGAAGAAGAACTGAGCAGTAGAGACGATCATGAAGGCTCCAGTCAAGAAGAGTTACAAATTCAAAATAAGGGGAGAGACAGGAGAAAGGAGAGGGAAGGAGATGAGGAGGTGTTGGAAAGAGAAGAAGTAGGAGTGAGGACGAGAAGCCAGACAACAAGTAAAAACATTGAAGGATAGAAGCAAGAAAGGAAATGGATAAAGGAGTGAATCTGATATCCATAAATATCAATGGGTTAAATGACCCAGCTAAAAGGAAAAGAACGTTTCTTAAGTTAGAAAAACAAAAAGCAGATATAATATGTATGCAAGAAGTTCATATAAAGGAGAGAGATAAAGGGTAATTAATTAATAAAAAATTGGGGAAAATGTATTCAACGTAGATGGAAGAGAAAAAAAGAGAGGTAGTATATATAAAAGAAGATATAAGCTCAGAGTTAATTTATAAAGATGAACAGGGAAGAATCGTAATAGTAGAGGTGGTAATGTAAAATAAAAAGACAATATTAGTGGGAATATATGCTCCAAATAAAAACCAGAACAAATTTTATAAAATTTTATACGAAAAATTATTAGAATTTGGCAATTCAAGAATCTGTATTGTAAGAGATTACAATGCAATAACAGATAATAGACAAGATTACACATGTGAACAAAAACAATATAAAAATCGGAATACACTGCCTAAGAAATTTATGGAGATGGTTGAAGAATTAGAATTAGTGGGCGTGTGCAGAAAAAGAAACCCAGGAATATCACAGTTCACTTTCTACTCCAGCCCACACAAGTCATGGTCCAGAATAGACATGGCCTGGGTTAACAGTGAGGTATACAAAGAGATCCAGGATTTAAAAATCCTGCCAAACATATGGGCAGACCATAACCCGATACAGATAATTTGGAAAAATAGTAATTACAAAGAAGGTAGATGGACACTCAATTCACAATTGTTGAAAGAAGAATATATCCAAAAAATTAGGGAAGAATTGACTATTTTTTAAAAATTTAATAAAAGACAGGATACCTCATTGCAAAATCTATGGGATACAATGAAGGCTTACCTAAGGGGAGTATTGATAGCTTATATAACAAATGGGGGGAAAAAAGAGAGGAGAAACGGAAAACTCTAACAAAAAGAATAGAGGAGTTGGAAAATAAACAAATGGAGACTCCGGGAGAAGAGCAAATTAGAAATGAATTAACATTAGTTAAACATAAGATGAATATCGTAGACCAAGAGGAACTAATCAAAAATATATTATATACGAAACAAAACTATTTTGAATATGCAAATAAACCCAGAAGGTGGTTAGCATATAAATTAAGAAAAGAAAATCAGAAAAGAATGATATATCAATTACAGGATAAAAAAGGAATAATAGAGACAGATCAAGAGGGAAAAAAGGAAATCGTAAGAGAATATTTCGAAAATCTTTATGAACAAGAAATAGTTGATGTAAATAAAATGGAAGATTATTTGCAAGAAGGAAATCTCTTCTCAGTATCGGAGAACAAAAGGAGATACTTAATAAAGAAATAACCTTGGGCGAGCTAAAGGCAGTGATTCAAAAATACCAGGCCAGACGGGCTACCAAATGAGTTATACAAAGAGATAGGTGAAATACTAGAGCAATGCTATTAGAAGTTTGCAATGAGGTATTACTGGAAGCCAAAATTCCAGAATCCTGGAAAGAAGCATATATAACATTAATACCGAAAGAGGGTGCAGATGCCAATCAAACAAAGAATTACAGACCAATTTCCCTTCTAAATTCAGATTATAAAATTTTGATGGTGGAAAGACTAAAGAACGTATTTAGTAATAAAATTCATTCAGACCAAAACGGATTTCTTGCCAAGGGCAGATTAGATATAATACAAGAACAATAATAGATATATTAGAATATTATGAAAAACATCCAGGAAGCACAGTGGCTTTGGTCTTCCAGGATGCACAAAAG
The DNA here is from genome assembly GCA_023653725.1 of Bungarus multicinctus. Classification (NCBI taxonomy): domain Eukaryota; kingdom Metazoa; phylum Chordata; class Lepidosauria; order Squamata; family Elapidae; genus Bungarus; species Bungarus multicinctus. Next base: position 8,232,135 of record CM042838.1, read on the forward strand.
GCCTTTGACAATTTAAACTGGGACTTTATGAAAAAACAGATTAATTTGATGGATTTCGGAGATAATTTTGTAAAAATGTTAAATGTAATTTATGCCACACAAAAGGCTAATGTACTAGTAAACGGAGAAATTACCAAACCATTGAAGATAAGAAAGGGGATCAGACAGGGATGCCCGCTTTCACCTCTGCTTTTTATAACAATTTTGGAAACTTTGCTGGACAGAATTAGAGCAAATAAAGAAATTAAGGGAATTAAAATTAAAAACCAAGAATATAAATTACAAGCCTTTGCAGATGACATGGTCTTTGTTATAGAGGACCCAATAAACTCAGGACCAATTTTATTAAATGAAATAGAGAAATTCGGTAAATTAGCAAGACTAAAAATTAATAAGGAAAAAACTAAAATGCTAGTTAAAAATTTAACAATTAGTAAACAAAAAAAATTAGAAGAAAAGATGGGATTACAAATTGTAAACAAAATTAAATATTTAGGAATTCGGTTGAGAGCGAGAACATTAAATCTGCGAGAGGACAACTACACAAAACTATTGAAACAGATTGAAAAGGAATTGGAAAATAGGAATAAGATGCAAATCTCATTATTAGGAAGGATAGCAACAATTAAAATGAATGTTTTATCTAAAATATTATATTTGTTTCAAACGATTCCGATATTACAGGATAAAAAATGATTTAAAGAATTAGATAAAATTGTGATGAAATTCATTTGGGCAAAGAAAAAAACAAGGATAAAAAAACATATTTACAAGATAACAAAAGCAGAGGTGGATTCGGACTACCTGCTTGGGAGATAGATTATAGAGCAGCGGCGCTAGTATGGTTAAAAGATTGGATCGAATTGAGAAGTAATAGGATTCTACAATTAGAAGGACATGATCTATAGCTCGGTTGGCATGCTTTTTTATGGAACCCAAATAGCAAAAGCAACTCATATTTTACCAGACATGTATTCTGAAAATCTTTAATTAAAATTTGGAATGATATAAGAAGGAATCATTATACCAAAATCCCAAGGTGGTTCTCAACGATGAAGGTGATGTTCCATCCAAATACGATGGATATTAGTAAAAAACTTAAATATTACCAAATAGTAGACAACTAGGGAAGAATTAAAACAAAACAGGAATTAGAAACACAAGAGATAACTATTGCTAATTGGTCATATTTCCAAATTAAAATGAGATATAATAAAGATGTAAAGGAATATGGAATTGAAGTAAAAAAACACACATTTAGATAAAATACTTTTAAACCCTGAGAAAAGTTTGATTTCCAAATTATATAACTATTTACTGGAGTGTGAAATGGCCGAGAAAATTGTGAAAGGTCCTATACTAGCCTGGGAAAAAAGCTTTGGCTATAATATCAAACTGGATGTCTGGGAGGAAATCTGGCAGAAAAATCTGACATTAACCAAATCAGTAGCACATAAAGAAAACCTATATAAAATGATGTATAGATGGCATCTGGCACCCTCAAGACTGGCCAAAATATTTCCGACAGCAAATCCTTACTGTTGGAAATGTAAAGAGAAATTTGGTACATATTTCCACCTGTGGTGGACGTGTCCCGAGGTAAAGAAATATTGGTTAAAAATAAAAGCCTGGATAGAAGAAGTTATAGAGTGTGGGCTGGAGTGGAAACCGGAACTGTTTTTGTTGGGGTTAAAGGGGATTACCCCTCCAAAGTAAAATATTTGATCATCCATCTATTAACTGTGGTGCATATTTCGTTAGCACAATATTGGAAAAACTCAAATATACCATCGATACATATTACTGTTCAGAAAGCTTATGAATGCATTCAAATGGAGAGACTTATGCTTAAGATTAATGGAAAGGAGGACACAGAGTATTATCGAATATGGGATAAATGATATAAGTGGGCAGAAAATAAAAGGGAAAACAAGTAAATGAATTTAAGAAACAATTTATATTTAGTGATTTATACCAATGTATAAAATAATCGATGATGGTAAAACTTCTTTGCCCTTCACTAGTACTATTAGTATTATTTATTACATTCCTTTGTTTAATAGTCAAATAATACGAAAATATTATAATACATAATATGAATATATTTACAAATAGAAGAGTGGGTACAATTCAATGTGTAAATAAGGACTAAGACTTACCAAGTTCGATAACAAATGTGAAGAATTATGGTTTACTTACATACCAATGTTTTTATGTCTTTCAATTTGTATGTTTTTAATTTTATGAATAAAATTGCTTTTAAAATTTTTTTTAAAAAAAGAAACTATTCTGTTGACTGAGTTAGCCTGTCACATGACACGGATGAGGGGGGCCGATTTGGGATTAAAAGCAACCCCCAATTATTTGTTGATTAAATTATGGATTCATATGACTAATCTTTCTTAACCCAGTTAAATATATCATCCCAGCAGAGCTACAAGCTGCTACTCTTCACTAGGGTTTTTTGGGGGGTTGTTTTTTTAAGGAGTAGAGATAATCCTTGGGTTATGACCATATGTTCATGACTGTTCGAAGTTCCAGTGGCACTGTACAAGGGGAATTTACGAAGGGGTCTTGGAGTTCTGATTGCTACAGCATCCTTGTGGTCACATCATCATGATTTTCTAATATTTCTTCTTGGCTTCCCACTAGCAAAGTCAGTGGAACAGCTGGCAGTAAGTTAGAAGTCATGATCAGGTGAGGTCCTCACCTAACATCCTGCACAAGACCTCATTCAATGATGCAATGGGGGCTGCTGGAATTGGTGACACTCAGCAACACGATCACATAATTTATCACTGCATTGCTGAGCGATGGAGATTCTGGCCCCGAATGCTATCCTAACCCTAGGACTACAGGTAGTCCTCGACTTACAAAAGTCCATTTAGTGACCATTCAAAGTTACAATGGCACTGGAAAAAAAGTGACCAAAGACCAATTTTCACATTTATGACCATACCAGCATCCCCATGGTCACGTGATTTACATTTGAACACTTGACAATTGACTCACATTTATGATGGTTGCCAGTGTCCTAGAGTCATGGGATCAGCTTTTATGACCTTTTGACAAGCAAAGTCAATGGGGAAACCAGATTCACAACCATGAATACTCATTTAAGAATTGCAATGATTCATTTAACAAATATGGCGGGAAAAGTTGTAAAATTGGAACAAAACTCACTTAACAAATTTCCCACTTGGCAACATAAAGTTTGGGCTCAATTATAGTCATATGTTGAGGCTTACCTGTACCTTTATTGAAATACAAGCTCTTCAGAGAGGGGCCATTTATTTGTGTTACCCTGGGAAAGGGGAGCCAGAGAATATTAATATTTGCTATGTAACCTCTAATTTATGTGAGAAAATAAGATTTCCTATTGCTGTCCTGCTTTGACCCTTGGTTAATCCACCACTTGTAACAGGCCTCCATATTCCACAGTAATAAATAGAGCAGATTAAAATTTAATTTTTGACCAAAAGAGTAAAGGGTTTTACTTTTTAATCTGAGTCAAGCTACAGTGACCTACAAAAACCTGGGAAGAGCTAAATGAAAATTTCACATCCATACCCTGACAAATCTTACATTGCTGTTGCTACTGCTGCTGCTGCAGTTTTCCTTGTTGCTGTTATGGTTGATGAAGATTTATTCCTGGATTGAGAGTATAAAAGTGAGAGTCTAAAGCTCAGGTTGGGCCCTGATTCCATATCCCTAATGATCTAGCTTAAAGCTGATATCCTGCAACCCAATGAACCCAATTTGGAGCCAGAGGTGGTATTCAGCCAGTTCTGACAAGTTCTGGAGAACCGGTACGGGAATTTTGAGTAGTTTGGAGAACCGGCAAATACCACCTCTGGTTGGCCCTGCCCAGCCCTATTTGCTGCCTCCCGAGTTCCAGCTGATTGGCTGGGTCTCCTTTTGTTGCCCTGCACAGGAGAACGGAGCTGGAAAGCAGGTTAGTGGGGTGGGGAGGGAATGGGGATTTTACAGTATCCTTCCTCTGCCATGCCCACCAAACCAAGCCATGCCCACAGAATCGGTAGTAAAATTTTTTGAATATCACCACTGTTTGGAGCAGTTCAAAAAAATAACATACAGAAGAAAATAGCAATGAAAGGAAAACCAACTCAAACTATTAGCATAAAGCTGAAAAGAAAATTCTGAAAGAGAAGGCCAGAATAAAAGTAAAATGCTTTGCCCAGGGCCAAACAATATTAGATTTGACACCAGATTAGGCCTGCTAGGAAAACTATTTAAATAATCAGACTTATCCTTTTTTTTCTATCCTGTCTATTTAAGTAGTATACATATTTAAAGAAAAGTTTTGTGAGGGGATTGGTATATAATAGTACAATAAATTATATTATCATGGCAGTTTAAGGGAAACCCCAACATATTGAGCTACCAATATAGGTAGGTTATGACCACAATTTAGCCCAAGATTTATGTTGCTAAGTGAAACATTTGTTAAATGGGGGTTTGTCCCATCTTATGACCTTTCTTGCCACAGTTGTTAATTGGATTGCTGAAACGGTTAAGTTAATAACATGGTTGTTAAGTGAATCTGGCTTCCCTATTGACTTGCTTCTCAGAAGGTCACAACAGGTGAATGAATGACCCCAGGATATTGCAGCTGTCATAAATATGAAGCAATGGCCAAGAATCTGAACTTTGATCATGTGACCATGGGGATGCTGCATAGCTCATAAGCATGAAAAAGGGTCATAAATCACTTTTTTAAAATGCCATTGTAACTTTGAATGGCCTTTTAATGAACTGTTGTAAGTCAAGGACTACCTGTATAATAAGTTACTTGGATCTGTTCCCAGCTGGATGCCAGTACATGTTCTTTGGAAGTGCCCAAGATGTATCTCGCCCTGCTATCTGAGATTAATTTGATCCTTTTGGGTCTGAGGAAGAGGATTGAGTCCTCATGACTATGAGGTCAGCCTCTACATTCCCCAACCCCCGATGACAAGTGTCTCCTAGGTAATGACACCTAGGTGAGAAAGGAGGCTGTCCTTTCATCTCTGAAGGAGGTGTTGATTTATCCCATTCTCAAGAAATCATCGCTAGACTAAGCTATGTTGGACAATTTTTGTCCAGTTTCCAATCTTTCCTTTTTGGAAAGTGGTCATGCAACTGGTAGTCAAGGAATAGCTTCAGAAGACCCTGGATGAAACAGATTGCCTGGATCCCTTTCAGACAACTTTCAGGCTTGATTATTGGATTCATGCTTTTGAATGATCTCTGATGTAAGTGGGATGAGAAAAATGCCCTTCTTGACCTTTCTGAAGCTTTTGATACTATTGTCCATGATATCCTTCTGCACAGGCTACGGGAGGTGGGGGTAGACACCACAGCACTGGTTCTCCTCTTTCCTCTGGGATCAGTCAGTGTTGGTAGCAAGCGGTGGTGGGATTAAAAAAAAATTACTACCAGTTCTGTGGGCATGGCTTGGTGGGCATGGCAGGGGAAGGATACTGTAAAATCTCCATTCCCACCCCACTCCTGGGGGAAGGTTATTGCAAAATCTCCATCCCCTCCCCATCTTACTAACCTGCTTTCCAACTCTGTTCTCCTGTGCAGGGCAACAAAAGAAGATCCAGCCAATCAGCTGGGACTTGGGAACCCGAGAATATATGGGGGCAGGGCCAGTCAGAGGTGGCATTTGCCGGTTCTCCAAACAACTCAAACTTTCCACTACCAGTTCTCCAGAACTGGTCAGAATCTGCTGAATACCCACCTCTGGTTGCAAGGTTTCAGCCCCTAGCCCATGGTTTGCTTTGCAGAGCTCAGTACTTTCTCCACTGCTCTTTAACATCTACATAAAACTATCAGGTGACATTATCCATTGCCATAAGGGTGAGAGGTTATCAGTATGCTGATGATATCCAGTTTTACAAAGGCGAATCAAGCATTGCTACTGAGATCCTGTCCCAGTGCCATCTTTGGTTCTGGAAGGTTTTAGCACTCAAGAGATCAGATGAGGAAGGCCTTTGTGTAACTAGTACATGATACTGCCCTTGAAGAGATTCTGGAAGCTGCAACCAGTACAAAATGCAGTGGTGTGCATTTTGTGGTTCCTTGTGTTCTACATTTTCCCATTTGAGAAAAACCCTGGGTGCTGCCAAATGTTCAGATACATCACTGGGAGATTAGAAAATTGTGAGTGCCATCTGGGATTGTCTGAGTGCAATCCACTTATTTAATGATAGATAGATAGATAGATAGATAGATAGATAGATAGATAGATAGATAGATAGATGGATGGATGGATGGATGGATGGATGGATGGATGGATGGATGGATGGATGGATGGATGGATAGATAGATAGATAGGTAGATGATAGATAGATGATAGACAGACAGACAGACAGACAGACAGCTGATAGAGATAGATGTCAACTCTGAAGTGAATCTTGTACTGCCTCATAGTCGCCAGGAAGCCTAAAAGAGGGAAGGGAGAGGGGAAGTAGATAGCCCAGCTAACAGTCAAAATAAAAAAAATTCCTGTGGGAACCAAGACCTTTGTAACAGGTGGCTGTTGAAGGAGGAGAGGAGTGACCAAGCAGCCTGCCAGCTATATTCATTGGACAATGTGACTGGTGACATCTGGGAGCCGGGGGGGGGGGGGGGGGGAGGGATTTTTGCTCTTTTAATTAGGTGAAAACCGCAGGAACTTTTAGAGTTGGTTTTCACCGTCTGTGCTGATACAAGTATCCAATAAATATCTTTGAGGAATCCACCTACCTCGGAGTTCCTTTCATTCTCCTGCCCTCAATTTCTATTCAGGAGGGCTCCCTAATTCTTGAGACTTTATTTTCGAGGTATGAACATCCACCCAGTTTCACAATTTGAAGGATTTCTGTCTGCATCCCAGTGGATTCCATTCTGAGAAAGTGAGCAGAGGAAGAGTGTATCATTCATAGGATGTGAGATATAGTCATCAGCAATATATCCTCCCTTCCGTAAGTTTACATTTCATGGTATCAACCACTTCTAATAATACTCCTCAGTAACTTATGATTTCACAGCAATGCAATAGCTTAATACATAAAACCCAAGTCTCCAGTTTCATCATTATCCCACTACATGGCAGCAGAGTATCACATAAAATCAACCAAGATTAATTTATTAATTTATAGAAATATTCCTATATTTGAGCATTTCTTCATACTGTGTGTGTGAAAGAGAGAGAGAGAGAGTTGAAGTTCAAATATTTTATGTTCCAAGGTGTGTGTTTACATAAAATGTACATTCAGCCTTTCCTTTGACATATTTTTTACATAAATGTTAAGTATGCATGGATCATGGATCATCCAGCATCAATGTGCTGAATCATTTTCCTTTTCTTCAGTTGTATTTTATTTATATTTATGTATGTATTAAATAAAAAATATTTATTGTATACATTACAAAAGGTTGGATAAAAATCTAATGATCATAATTTTTATTGTTATATTACACAAACAAAAAAAATGTGTTCAAGCTACAAGATGTGATTATTTATTCATTCAGTTCTGGAAAACTTCCTAATGGTCCAAGCTGTTTAAAAACAGAGTGGGAGAGAACGCTAATGGAGGATTTTAAGGAGAAAAAAAATCAAGTGGTGGATTTCCCTCTTGGCAAGAAGTTGGTCTAGAAGCTCTTTGAAGTCCCTTCAGACTGAAAAATGCAAATGAATTAAGATAGAGTTGTGATGGTGCAGTGGTTAGAAAGAATGCAGTACTGCACCTGCAGGCTAACTCACTGCTCACTCCAGGAGTTTGATTCTGAGCAACTCAAAGGTTCACTCATCCTTCCATCCTTCCGAGGTTGGTAAAATGAGGACCCAGCTTGTTGGGGGCAATATGCTGACTCTGTAAACTGCTTAGAGAGGGTTGTAAAAGCACTGTGAAGTGGTATATAAGTCTAAGCGCTTTGCTTTATTCAAAGCAACTTATGTTCAAAATAACAAGAAAAAAAAAAAACAAGAGGTGAAAGTTGTTGAAATCTTGAAATCCAGAGAGATGTTTCCCATAGATTTTGTGCACAGCTACATGTAGCCTTTACTCTCTCATGTGTTAGCAACTACTTTATACACTGGAGGAGAAGTGGAAGTCAGACTGCATTTTGGCAACATGGCTGATTAGGTCTGTCTCTTCTCAAACTATTGCCATTCAATCTGGTTCTTACAAGAACTTTCTAATGTTAAGAATTCATACCTCAAATCCAAACACATTTCTATTCCTCCAAAGGTACCTTCTATTCATCTGTGTCTAAAAGATACAGATCTTATTGGAAAACATTATTACAACACACTGATTCTGGATAAACAACATTTTTTAAAAAATGCTTTGAATAAACATTATTTTTGAGAAAAGTACTTGAAAAGCCAACATATGAGAAAATAATAGGTTGGGCTTGTTCTGTCCCTACAGGGCTCTTTAAGCTTTCAAGGTTGCAGTTATTTTCCTATTTATCTGGGAATCAACCCTACAGAATACTGTAGGAGTTCATTTTGAATAAATAGGCTTAGCCAATTCATTGGTGCAGGGGGATTAAACCTAGATTGACTGCTGCTTTCCACACCTTGTCAAGAAAAGATATCACCAAGCAAACTGTAGGGCAGATTTTGTGGTAACTTTGGATAGAATTCTCCAGTTCATTCTCTGAGGCCTGTATTTTTGCAGAACATCTGTGTAGAAATGGAACCCAGCCTGTTGTGGATATAGGATAACAAAAGAACTAGAAGACACAAATCAAACGTTTGGTCCTTCTTCCAGTCACATCTGAAATGTCCCTAGAGGGACACAGCTTGAAAGAGATTGCATTCAAATGTAAGTGGTCAGTAGGAGCAGAGCAAATCCCTGATCCCATTAACTCCAATATTTTTAACATGACATTGCCTATACCAAACGAATTTGTGTTGGGATCAGACAGAAAAATATCACTTTATCCCCACTGTAATTAAATACAACTTTTTGTTGCCTTCTCAATGGATTGGGTATGAGAAGGGAACAATGTCATGAGAACATGCATCTTAAACAGTCATGGAGGCAGCTTCATGCATGTTAGTAAGAATATGACTGAGACAAGAACAAAATGAATGTCCTTTTTTTGTTTCTAACTTAATATCCCTTGTGATCAGTGTAATTAAAGGTGTAAAGAGTGGATGCTTTGGAATTGTATCACCAACACAAAATGCAACAACCATAGACAAGTATGATTGAATTAAGATTTCAATTTTCCAGGACAAAACAAAGTGTCCATGGCAGATATGCCTAGCGCTATGCTTTTCTTGTTCCTGTCTATAAAAGGAAGGAGCTGACAAGCTATCCTACTGACACATCCAACTCACACTGAGATGTCATTCTGTAATATCTTAATTAACAATAACAGATGTCAGTAGATGTAGAAATGTTCCAGTTTCCACCAAAGTTATCTCTGGGAATCAAGTCAAAAGCTACAAAGAGAGCTTTAATCTGGTGATTATTTGACACTGATTTCTATTTTTCTATACTGTACCCTGCTTGCTTATCTGACAACATCGCTTTTGCAGTGAAGCAGGCAGCATATAAATTTAATTAATAGCAAAACTATATTTGTCTGTTCTATCTACTTTCAGTAAAGATTCTGCACATCTAATTTGGTAACTAACTCATCAAACCTTCACTGTCCACAGGGGGGCAATGGAGAGCAAATAACAATATGTGCAATGCAAATTCCATCTCTTTTCTATTTGTTTAAGCTGTCATGCAAAGTTTAAAAGATGGTATTTGTATCATGATATCACGATGCAAGTTTCATCACTTTAATCTAATTTAACTTGCTGCAAATGTCTCTGTTTATTTATTATTTATTTATTTAGAAGTTTAAAAAGAGCCACTTTGCTTTATTGGTTAAGGCCTGAGGAGATCGTGAGTCTTGACTTAAGCATGAAAGCCAGCTGTGTGACTGGGCCAGTCACTCTCTCTCAGTCTAACTCACAGAGATGTTGTGGGGAAAATAAAATGAGAGGGAGTAGTACATGTATTTACCACCTTGAGTTATTTCTAAAATAATAAAGGCAGGATAAAAACATCTAATAATAAATAATTTAAAAATAAAAAACTACTGAGGAGGAAACAGCGAGCTAATCCAGAACGTGTTCTATCTTTATAATTCAGCTCAGCAAAGCAGCGGAATCTTCATCAAAATACTTTAATAACACCTCTCTCATAGAATCACAACTCTTATTTCTTCTTACTTAGCTATCTAATTGTACACAAAATCTGAATTTTCTAAAACTTTCAAAGATTTTGTAAATGCCATAATAATAAGATAAATAGTAAAAGCAAGCTATAAGGTTCCCATCTGTGGTTCACCAGTGCCACACAATGGAATATTCTGGATATTGCAGCACCTTCAGCAAAAAATCAGATCTAACAACTTCACTTCTGGTGAGTTTGTGGTAGGAGACCCATGATAGTTTAGGACAGCCAAAAATCAAAAGGATATTGATAGCACTTTTTGAGATTAACCCGAAGACTAGTGCTTTTTAGTTTGAAAAGGTGCTACTAGTCTCCTTCTGATTTATTGCTGCTGACTGTAATCTTTGAGAACAGGGGGATTGGTGAAGAGCAAACCTAATATAACACAGAATACAGATTAACAGACTTGGAAGGGACTTCTAGTTGAGCCCCCTGCTCAAACAGGCAGCCCTATACCATTTCAGACAATCTCTCCTTGAAAATTTCCAATGAAATTTTTCACAACTTTTGAAGGTAAGCTGTTCCTCCGATTAATTGTTCTTGCTGTGAGGAAATTTCTCCTTAGTTCTAGGCTTGATCACACTTCGTTAAGTATCCAAAAAGAGATGAGAACAGACCTGGGCCAAGAAACTACAGATCAGTTAGGAAACCATAGCTTGTTTTAGATTTCCCCTTTCTCTTGACCCATTCATTCTTCCTTCATCTACTTACTGTGTAATTTGATTCTTGTTCATTCTTTCTTTATGAACCAACCATTTCAATATACTTCTTTTGTGTTGGTCACTTAATTTTGTGTTAGTCCACATTTATTGCTAGTGACCTGCTTATTTTTACTCCTACACCTTATTGCTCCTTCAAAATTTTGCTCATTTTCAATTTTTATATCCTTTCAATCAGATTTCAACAATGCATTATATCAGACACTCTTAAACAATCTCCCTTTGCAAGTTTTGCATTAACTTTTGATGCCTTTCCATTTGTATAAAAAATCCCATGACAGTGATCTGATTATCAGACATATATGCAATCTTCACACATACCTTTAAAAATTCCACAGCTAGCCCATAAACAAATTATATCCACATTTTAACATTATACAGTTACATCATCCATATAATTTTACAATGTTCTCACATGATTTATGACTTTTCTTCTCATCAAACTTTCTTTAATGGCAAAATATGTAACATTCGTTCCAATCCTACTCTTTAATGGATTTCTGTCATTCCAATTCACAATCAAATTTATAGGTAGCCCTCACTTACTGACCACAGTTAGGACTGGCAACTCCATCTCTAAGCGATATGGCTATAAAGTGAAACATCACATGACCATGCCCAATTCAGGATGCCAGTTCATCAGATCCAGCTGTGTCATTAAAGTACAATGTTACATGACCACAATGTGCAAATTCTTGCCAGCTTCCCAACTGACTGTGCTTGTTGGAAGCTGGCTGGGAAGTTTGCACATGGTGATCACATGACGGTGGGACACTGCAATGTCATAATTACGAGCCAGCTAGCAAGTGCCCGATTTGTGATCACATGATTACAGGGCAGAGATGGTATTCAGCAGGTTCTGACCAGTTCTGGAGAATCTGTAGTGGAAATTTTGAGTATTTCAGAGAATCAGCAAATGCCATCTCTGACTGGAGATTTTACAGTATCCTTCCCCTGCCATGCTCACCAAGCCACGCCCACAGAACCTGTGGTAAAAAAATTTGAATCCCACCACTGCTATAGGGATATTGTGACTTATAGCTGAAACTGTAAGGAACCATTGTAAGTATCCCTCATTCAGCACAGTTGTAACTTAAAATGGTCATTGAAGGAGTGAATATTAAATGAGGAGTACCTGTACTTTACACCAGAGGTCCCCAATCCCTGGCTGTAGCCAGTTCAAGGCTGTGAGCCTTTCAGAACCGGGCTGCAGAAGTGGCAGGCAACTGTGCATACATCCCCACTTGCACGAACAGTGGCCAAACATGTGTGTGCGTGCTCCGTTTGCGTGTGCTTCCCCACTGCTCATGTGGAACCATCCCCTCTGCCTCCTGCCGGTTCACAAAGCCAAAAAGGTTGGAGAACTCTGATATATATTCTTTTGTAGCATTCACCCCTTTCTTGGCCACATTGCAGATGGACTTCAAGTAGGGGCTCATCTCCTTGGTGGAGGTGTAGGCCTAGACCACCAGGTGGCAGGTGGAGCTCACCAAAGGAAGGTTGGAAATCTGATTCATCAGGTTCTGTTGCTCTAAAGGTTGGCCATCAAGAACTAGATGGATCCCCATTATTTGTTCAGACAACATGGGTGATGCCTTTGACTCCCATGTGAATCAATTCCCTTATTTAAGTTTTTTCCTAGAATGTGTCATTGTCACTCTTGTTTATAATTATGTTTGCTTTGCTGGAGGCTTCTTGTTTAGGCCTTTCCATCTCTGTTCCATTTTCTCTCCCTCAGAGTTTCTTTGCCTCTATCATTCCCTATTCCTTTTAAACTGCATTCCTTGTAACTACCCTTTTCTTTATAAATACAACGTACAATTTCTTTGCATTTTCAGAAACTATAGTTAATATATTTTTTACCTTTAAAGATTGGTCATCTAAAATTATTATAATATGAACAATTTTTAAGTAATATTGTGTAAATGCCACTACATTTTGCATTATTTGCATCTTATAGTATATTAAAATAATCAATTTGGAAAAATCATTGATCAATTTTATAATCAAACTGGGAAAAAATGGTTGACTTAATCTCATTAAAAGTTCTTTCTAATATATTCAATGCCTCCGGAATGTCAAAGACCTTGAGGGCATTGGGACTAAACCATTTATGTAAAAATTATTTTAATATATGTGTTGTCACTCAATCTTTGTAACTAATTTGCATTCTTCGGATCAAATCTCCAAAGCTTTCATGGTACCATTACTTACTGCTCAATAAAGGATAATGATCTTTTTTTTTCCTTTCAAAAATGTGTCATAAGAGAAAATAAATTTTACTTTCCTACCCTATAAAAGACTAAAATATGATTAGCTACCTTCAAAATTTGTTATATGCCACACAGAATCACTTTTTGTGAGATGGACAGACATATAAATGTGACACAAATAAATAATATAACTGAAATGAGGAATTTCAACATTATTCCATCTGGTCCAGAAGCTTTCCTGGTTTTCATCATGTCAGCTGATCCATGGATTGCTTGTGGTGATTAGGAGGACTTTGTGAGAAGATGAGTTGTTAAGCAATGGAACAGCCTGCTTTGGAATAGTGATGATCTTCTCTTTTCTGAACATTTTCAAAAGAGAGTTGCATAGACCCCATTAGTTACGGTTCAATAGATTCCTGTACAGTGAATGGTTTAACCCAGGGCTGTTGAAACTCATTGCACTGGCCATGCCGACACCAGGTTTAGCAAAGAGGGGGGGGAGTCACGATATGTCACGTGACAACGCAAGTGACACCCCTAGTTTAAACTATAGGTCATCTAATGTCCCTTTCCATACATTCTACTATTCTATAGGGACTGTTGATCAAATACTGGAGGTAACCTGTGGGAAATCTACTAAAAGTGTACATAAGAAATACCATAGGTAATATACAGCTACCGTAACTAGCCATATCCCCATTAATTTGTCTTATGCACTTTTAAAGACCTCCCAAGGGGAGATCCTTTTCAATTTAACAAAACAGGAAATAAAAGGGCAATACTAGCACAGGTAATCCTTGACTTAGGACCATTTGTTCAGAGACCTTTGAAATGATGACAGTGCTGAACAAAGGGACCCAAAGCCAAAGTTATGGTTGTTGCCATTAAAAAAGCCAAAGCAATTTTTTTTTACAGTGCAAAGCCAGCCCTACACAGCCCAGGCGCATGGTGAAAAAGGGGTGTTTTAGTGTGTTCCAAATAAAGGAAGGGCTACTTTATGGTTTTTTTTCCCCCCCATCTATTTCATAGCACTAAGCCAGCCACAGGAGTGTGGTGCAAAGAGGCATTTTGGCATGACTTCAGTCCCTTTAAGCCGTTTTGTGCTTTTTCTCTTCCTCCCCCTCTCTTTTTGCCATGCAAAACCATATGGCCGAGCAGCAAAGCTGAGCACACCTTGTCAGCAGCAAAGATGGTGACAAAGGTCAGTTGGGGTGGCAGAGAACAGGGTGTCAAGGATTCTCAAATGGAGGACGGTGAGAGTGAGAGGGAGGGAGCTGGGACAGCCGTAAAGCTGTATGGTTCTGGGGTTGATTGCTGTCCCACAAAGTAGAGTGCAGGGAAGCCAAAAAAAAGGAGAGATGAGGGAGGGAGATAGGTGGGTGGAAAGAATTGGAGGTAGTCCCTTCCTTATTGGGCTGGGAGAGACCAAGCCTGGAACGATTTGGCTTAGTGGTGGTGGTGGTGGTGGTTGCGCGTGTGTGTTTGTATGTGTGTTTGTGTGTGTGTTTGTGTGTGTGTGTGTCCTCGGCTAATGACCAGTAAAATTCATTTAACAACAGCAATGGGAATTGCTGGGATTGTGGTGGCTAATTGATGTGATCACATGATGTTTCACTTTACATCACTTAGCAGACAAAATTTCACTTCCAGTTGTAGTTGTGACTTGAGAACTATCCGTATACACAAAACCCCTCCAGTCAGTGCATACAGTGGGAGGTTGCAGAAAGAAGGTACTTTTTCACTAACAGAGGATTAAATTATGGGATTAAATTATGATAAAAAGATGCAGAAATGGCCACCAAGTAAAGATGTTCTTGACTGTAACTCAACTTTATTTATTTATTTTGTCAATTGCTTACAAGACAATAGGTATAAGTAAAAACATAGTTATGAATACATGAAATGGATACGTATAAGAAAAATAAAAAGAAACAATAGGACAGGGATGGTAGGGATGTTGGTGCGCTTATGCACGTCCCCTACAGACCTCTTAGGAAAGGGGTGAGGTCAATAGTAGACAGTCTAAGGTTAAGGTTTTTGGTGTTTGGGGAAGAAACCACAGAGTCAGGTAGAGTATTCCAGACACTGACCACTCTGTTTGTCACTTGTCACTCATGTTTGCCATTTCCTTCTTCATGAAGGCTTTTAGACTTCTCTGCTGAACCTAGAGGCTGGGATTCCTTGGAGTTTTCTCATCCAAGTATTTAATAGAACAAGGGCAATTGGATATTACACCTTTATAAAAACACAAACACACACACATACAGTGGTTTGCCATTGCCTCCTTCTTTGGCTGAAAGAGTGACTGGCCCAAGGTCACCCAGCTGGGCTTTATGCCTAAAGCAGGACTAGAGAGCACAGACTCCCAGTTTCTAGCCTGATGCCTTAACAACCACACCAAACAGGCTGTCTTGTGTTCAGAGGTCCTTTAATAGCGCTCTTGAGGAACTAAATCTGGGATCGTACACATTAAATTTATACTAAATTGTGAAAGTGGGGCTTTACTCCATAGGAGATTTATGCTGGAGTCAGCATCAGAAGATTTTGCTTTGCAGGTATCGCACAAAAGATTCCATCCAAATGTTTGACCAGATTCACACACCAAGCTCAGCTTTGGCTTATTTCATGATTTTTGTAAATAAATCACAATTGGCTAAATTCACTTTCATTTCTAAACTGAACACACATGATTTTTAATATAATCTATGAACTCTATTACTCATATCTAGGATTGCTCAGTTAATGTAATATGATTGTAATACAAACTACTGATCTGACATACAAAGTGTTTTCATTGTTGTAGTGAGTATCACCCTGATGTGTGCATCCCTTTCTAATGAATAGCTGGCAGGGGAATCAATCAAAATGATTGATATGACTTGACACAATGGAATTCATACATTGTTTATAAGATTAAAATCTTCAATGATTAATGAAGGAACCCAGTGGGGTTATCACTGTGTGTCTGTCATTTAAAAAATGATTAGATTTTTTTTCCTCTTCAGGATTTCAAATAGAAACTGGTTGAAGAATCAAGATTTCCCTATATTATTTGCAGGTTATTTTCTCCGAGTGGTTTTTCTCATTCCAGTCCATTAAGCAATATAAATCAGGCAAATAAGGTATATTGATTAGTAGGAGTGGGAGGATCAGCTATTCCTCCCCCTCCCACATACCAAATTACCGTATTTACCGGACTATAAGCCGCTTTTTTTCCATGCTTTGAACCCTTTGGCTTGTACAACAATGTGGCTTATCTATAGATTTTTCTTCGCTAACTGCCATCAGGAGGCCCAAAAACGTGACAGATGCAAGAGGTCAATGCAAAGAAGAAGATTTCAGTTGTTTCAGTGCATGTAGATAATTGCTAACTAAATGAATGGAATGCTGTATAAAACTAAAGACTCCCTCAAGTTCAACTTTTGATGACTGCATCCATACTGTTTTTTTAAACAGTGTTACAGAATTAGTTTGCCACTCTAAGAAAGAGTGTCCTCTAATGTTAGGTATCTCCCCTGTCTAATGAAAAATGCAACAGCTTTTAGAAGAACTTTGTGCTGTATCCAAGAGTTCAGAACTCCAGGAGTTTCCCATCAACTCACACTGACCATCTATGGAGGACCTTCGTCATTCTTTCATACATCAAGAATGAAAATCAATTGTTGCAGATGAAATACAAATGACAGTGTCTAGACAAAAAAGCCCCTAAAAACAGAGGCATACCAGCTGAGCGGGATATGTGTATACTAAGGGCCACTCCATGCACAGTTTACATAGTTACCTGAAGGAAGAGCAATGGGACATGTCCCACTCACCCACACGTAACTATAATGGGTTTATTAATATTCCCCAGCCATAAGCAGACCAATGCTAAACCACAGAGCAATGGCCAATGAGTCCACAAGGCACTTAAAGTTTCCCAATAAAAATAAACCCACCAGGCAAAATTAAATCCACAATACAAGAGGATTCATGGAGAAAGAAAAGTCCAGAGTTCACAAGGCACGATCCAAGTTAAGGCATAGTGTCAATCCAAAGCAAGGCAGGAATCACAATGACCAGAAAACACACAGCTAGGAAATGAACATCTTGTTCCCAGCATCACTTCCATCTGTCTGCTGTACTAAATAGCCAGCTTCTGGTTCAGCCCATCAAAAGGGGCAAGGCTTTCTTCCCCTTGAGTAATTTGGATGACCTTGGCTGCTTCTGCCTTTTCTCTGCCCTACGTGTTCTTGGATTAGGTGCAGAAGGCAGTTCCTCTTCCTCATCACTTACTGGCTGCAGCTGCATGCTTTCTCTACCTGAAGTCTCAGGATTGTCCTGCTGCAGCTATGCTTCAGCCAAATCCCTCTCAGATGGCTGCTTGAAGCTATTGACCAACTCCCCTCCAGACATACCTGGAACTGATTCATCCTCCTCCAAGGTGATGTCTAGGGAGGTATCTGAGGAAACATCCAGGGGAGTGATTGCAATGTCTGACATCAAGGTAGAGCTCCTCCATGCTCTGTTGGCAAATTCCAACAATGGCTGTTCATCTTGAAAATACATTTTAGGGTTTTCATAGAAGCTTGAGTGGGAAGCGGTCACTAAGTGCAGAGATCCAAGTCAGGGAATCCTAGAGAGATGGGTGCTCAGCCTCTGTTGAAGCACATCTAATGCATACATTTACTTCCATGGAGTACTGGGTCATAAGTTCCAATGTCAAATTGGTTTAGGAAAGCTTTTTCCTCCCATTTTATTGGAATCTGCCTTCTTATACCATAAGAAAGCTCTTCTAAATAACATATCTTGATTTTCGTCCACGTGACAACTTTTCATCTACTTGAAGAGTACTTTTCTAATGACTCCCTCAGTCATCTTTTTCCAAGGCTAAATATAACCAGCTCCTTCAATCACTTTTCAGAATATTCAGTTTCTTTATCTCCTGATTATTTCAGCTGCCCTTTCTGAATTTGTTCCAGGTTCTTAGAATTATTCCCAAAGAATTAAATGCAGAAGATGTAAATCCAAGGAGGGATCTGATCAAAGCAGCATAAAGTGGAATGATTACTCCTCACATTTTGGAAATTACCTTCTGACATAATGAAAAGTCCTCACATTATAACTATAAAAGCCCAAAAGTATAACATTATCAGATCTAAGCTTTAAAAAAATTGCACATCATTTAGATGACAGTAAAGAGATACAGAATTCTCTCTTGGTTGCCATCTTGTATCCTCTAGGTGTTTACTGCCCAGATGGGATAGTCCTGGCAAAAGAGGCTATGTGACATTTTGAGGGATGGGTGATAGTCTTTAAAAGTCTGTATAGTGGGATGGCATAACTAAATAACAAACTCCTTCACTAATATAACAAAATTTCCACTACTATAGTAGATTGATATGACAATAATAATGAGTTTATCGAGTAAACCACAATCATCATACAGATGAACAGTCTGTGAGTTTCAGTCAAGCAGTTGACTAACATGTACTCCCCCATGCTATATTCCGCAGTCATCTTCTCCAGATAGCTGAAACAATTTTCTTTCAACTTGGGCATGGCAAAACATATCTTTAGAGAAGTAATACCATAGCAGACCTCCACTTTGCTTGAACCATTTTCATCTGCAGGAACTCTCTTCTCCTCCTGCCTTTCAGGTACCTGAACTCAGAACTCTCCAGCAAATTTCATAGGCAATCTCTGGATCAAGGAATCTTAAATCTCTTTAGCCAATTTCTAGGTTGTTTCACAATTCTTGGGGGAAAAAATGTCTAGCTTGACTTTTCCTGCTTATAATAAAAAATTTTATTAAAGACTTTGACTAATATTTCCCTATTTTTCTAAACATATGTTTATCCTTTGGCACTGGACTCAGATAAATCATAATTCTCTACTCTCACGTCAACAGTACGTATAGGCTCTACACCAGGGGTTGCCAACCTTTAGGACTCAGGGACCACCAATCTCATAATTTAAATCCCGTGGACACTAATATGAATTTTGACTGACGGTGGCTTGCTGATGTTGATGGGAGAGAGAGAGAGAGAGAGACAGAGAGAGAGATCCGATCTAACCTTGGAGGGCTGGTGGTGATGTTCTCTCTCTCTTTCTCTCTCTGTCTTTCTTTGTCTGTTTTTCTCTCACACACACATACACATGCACACACACACACACACATACATAGAGGTCCCTCATACACCCCCACCTCCTCCAAGGCAGCCACATTCCTAACCTGCTTTCCAGCTCCGTTCTCGGGGGGGGGGGGAGAGACTTTTGGCTTCATGCAAGGAAAGCAGCAGAAAACAGCAGAAATCTTTCTTTCTCTCCCTCCAAACTCCACCAGAAATTAGTCTTTGCTGGTGCAGCCCCTTGGAGCAGGATGCCTTGCAGGATCCCAAAGACTCGTTTCTAGTGGAGTTTGGGGGAGAGAAAGAAAGACTTTTGCTGCTTTCCTTGCATGCAGCTAAAAACAGAAGAAGAAAGAAGTAGAAAGTAGCAGCTTGGTGGCCAGGCAAGACGTGTAGGGCAAGTTCCCCCCTCCCCTCACTACCTCGTGTTGTTCACAATGCAAGCGATGCAAGCCTTGTATTCCCACGGACCATATGGGCGGCTCAGCCTTGTGTTCCCACGCAGCCTGGATTAATTGCTTTGGGGGGTGTTTTGGGGGTGACATTTCTCTGTGGACCACTAACATTTTCTCACGGACCACCCGTGGTCCCCAGCCCACCAGTTGTCGACCACTGCTCTACACTACAACCTACAACTTGTGTTGTAGCTGTTGGGGAAAAGTGCCTGGCTGCAAAACTATAGGGTCATGCCATCATCACAGGTTTCAATGAAAATACATACAGGAAGATCAAAGTCTTAATATCCAGGCTACATTCCTTTTACAGCAATCTGTGCCAATGTTAGGAGGAGGAATGGGGAGAGAAGACAGCAATGATTTTATCCTCTTTCTGTATAGAGCATGATGATTTTTGTTATTCCAGGGGCTTCTGCAGCTCAGGGGCGGAGCACTCACTGAATATTGATTTTTGTCAGCTGGAGGTAACAACGATTGATTTGTGAGGTCTCTTCCTGTTCTCAGCATTCCAAGGAGGCAAGAATTGAATGAGCATGTAGCAACTTCAAATGCTTCGGAAGGGCCGAGACATGGAAACGATGCCGTGCAGATATGTCCCAAGGTCTCATGCTGAGAATCCACAGAGCAAATCATGGTGAGCAACTTGGCTTGCATTACCCTTGCTCAACACTGCAGATGGTCACAGTAGGAGCAAGCAAGGCTATGGATAGATGTGTGATTTGCCACCTCTCCAGTCTGTTGCCTGAAGTTTTGCATTGTCTTGTAGCATCCTATTCTGAGAACACAACAGTGTTAACAAAGAGCTGAAAATAATTTCATTAAAAAAAAAAACGTTGAGCAAGGCTTAGAATCAATCCACTGAAAGAACAGGATCTAATGCTTTTTAACAGAGATGGTGGAGATAGTCCCCTACCACAGTCAAAATACTATTGTCACAGAGAGATACATCCCAGATCAACCCAAGAAAAGTAGGCTCCTTTATTTTAAGCTGTACACACAGTGTAGGCTTGTACCCATCTAAGTGCGCATACATAGCTAGCCAGCAATAGGAAAGCACCAAATGCTGCAAAGATGGGCCCTGAAGAAGGATAATGATTCAGTCTGACCAGGCAGTGGTGCTAGCTGTGAGAAGGACTTGCTGCACATCAGTGAAAGTGGGTGGTTATTATGACTGAGTATCACCAGAGAACAGCAAATTAGATTTACATTCAGAGCAAAGCAGAGGAGGAAGAAATGGGATGTTATTCAGCAGCTGTGGATCACTTTAAAAATTATTGCTTGAATTATTTGAATAAATGTGATATTTTTTCTGTTTAAAATATAGCTTAGATCATTGCTGCTGTCACTGTTATTATTATTTATTTTCTGTTTCAATTATTGTCTATTTTGAGTGGGTCTGCATCTTTTCCAAACACTGCTAAGTTTAAATATGTTTAATGCTCACCTTCGGGGGGCTTTATGAAAGGCTTATTAGGGTGATTAACTCCAATTCTTCAGAATTCATCCTCAGTTTCTAGTCTCTGAATCTCAGGACAAGGAAAATGAGACTTTAGTCACTTCTTGATGACTAATATAAATCCCAATGGTTCCTACTCCAAGTATGATTAAGTCTCAAGCCCACCTCTTCTCTCTCTAGTTACATGCACTTCTAAAAATATCTATGCAAAACTGAAACTGCTGTAAACATTCCCCTATAAATATAAATAAACAGCCCAGTATTTTAAATAATGCAACAACTGAGGTTTATTTTGAGTAACATGTTGGCAAATTCCCCTTTTTGCTCATATATTAAGGCAGGCAACCTTTTGGATCCCTGCTGGTGCCATATTGAGGCCTTCCTTTCTGTGTGGTGCATATATCTCCCTGTATCTCAGCATCTCTTGCTCAGGGGTAGGAGAGAAGTAAAATAGCGAACTCCCTCTCCTTTTTGTTCTCTTCCTAAAGAATGCTACTTGCCTATGACCATTCGTTGCTACCCATTAACCATCAGCTTCATCAACCCATTAGGCACAGATAAGCAAATTAAAATTTGTAACCAAAATTTAAAAATGAACAGAGGACAAAGGTTAGAAATTGGTCAAAACCACTTAAAATGAAAAGAAAAAGGAGATCCCTTTGGAAATAGATAAGACAAGAAGTTGTTAAGAGATATGAGACATGCAATAGATGTGCCATCAGAGACAAAGAGAAGCTGGGTTCAAAGCCAAGGACACTTCAATCCCATTGGCAGCTACTGAATTTGCAAGTCAACGATCAAGTCTTTTTAGGAGTTAAAAGGGGTCCTAGGGAATACTTACACATTAAGACATGTAGAGTCCAGGCTTGGTGGCATCCGTTCTTCTAGCTAGGACTTGACCAACCTAGTTGAGTAGGATTTTGGATATGTGGGAACATGAATGAGAAAGGAATGAGTTAATAAGCAATTATATACTTTAAATCAAGAAAGCTACATTTTGGCTTTAGATTGGCAGGTTCTTGGGTATCCTAAGGAACCTTAATTGCTCAGGTGTTCTTCCATTCCCCCCCCCCCCCAAGATCAACCAGGGCTATGTGTTCTACACATAATTGTTTGGACCATCCAGGTAGAAAGCAAGGGTTCAAGGGTGAGAGTTAGGGATCCTTGTGCCTCAACAGGCTGGAGTGAGTGAATATAAGCTGAGCCTGGGCATTTTTTAATACCTGCAGCTGACTACTGATAGGATAATTATTGGGGAAAAGCAGATAAGGTACAGCAACTTTAGAAAGATGACCAGAGTTTCAGAGAAGTTATGATTTGGACATCTTTATTGTGTAACTTTGTACCAAATAATAATGGGCAACATCGCAAAGGACATAGCTGCTTCAAGATGAGATGTCAAGTGATATAGTTGATTTGCTTCATACATGGACATTTAATAGGACTCTGAGCTCAGTTTAGCTGAAAACCTGGATTTCTTCCAACTTTTTCCTCATGAGAAAAAATCCAGTAAGAAGAGAAAGATTGACTAACTCCCCAGTATTTTGACTTAAAGCACTAGGGACCATCTGCAAGAACCCAGGTCTTCAGCAAATGCAATAAAAGAGGAATATCGTCTTATATTTTTGCTGGGTGTCCTTTTCTTTCCACTTTTCCCAGCATTAGATCTTTCTCCAGAAAACCGGATCTTCACATAATGTATCCAAAGTAGGATAATTTGAGTATGATCATTTGTGTCTCAAGTGACAACTCAGGGTTGATTTAAAGATCCATTGGTTTGTTTTCTTGTATTGTCAGTTTTCTTCAACCCCAAATTCCAAAAGTTGCAATACTTTTTCTATGCTGCTTCTTTAAAGTTCAATTTTCTCTTCCACGGAGTACATAAAGGAATATCAATGCCAGTAGTGGGATTCAATTTTTTTTACTACCGGTTCTGTGGGCGTGGCTTGGTGCACGTGGCAAGGGAAGGATACTGTAAATCTCCAGTCAGAGATGGTATTATGTGATATTAACACAGTTGAGAAAGTCCAGAAATATTTCACAAGAAGAGTTTTCCACTCCTCTACTCGTTGCAGAATACCTTATGCCACCAGACTTAAAATTCTAGACCTAGAAAACCTAGAACTACGCTGCCTTACATACTAAGTATAGTATATAAAATCATACATTGCAATGACTTAACTGTCAATGAATACTTCAGCTTCAACCACAACAATACAAGAGCAAATAATAGATACAAACTCAAGGTTAATTGCAGGAAATACAACTTCAACAACAGTGTGGTAAATGTCTGGAATACTCTACCTGACTCTGTGGTTTCTTCCCCAAACCCCAAAAACTTTAACCTTAGACTTTCTACTATTGACCTCACCCCTTTCCTAAGAGGTCTGTAGGGGGTGTGCATAAGCGCACCAACATGCCTACCGTCCCTGTCCTATTGTTTCTTTTATTGTTTCTTTTATTGTTTCTTTTATTTTTCTTATATGTATCCATGTATTCATAACTCTGTTTTTACTTATACCTATTATCTTGTAAACAATTGACAAACCAAATAAAATAAATAAATAAATAAATTTGCCGGTTCTCCGAACTACTCAAAATTTCCTCTACCGGTTCTCCAGAACTGGTCAGAACCTGCTGAATACCACCTTTGATCAATGCCTGCATTTTTTGATCTTTATAGGTATATAGAAATGTCATCTGAATACCTTTTCTAAGGCCTTCATGGCTACTTCTATCCAGTGCTAATTTGTGAAGTATTTTTAGGCTGCTTGTTCCTTTATTACTGACTATTGATCCTAAATGGTAGATAGATATTTCTACATCAATATTTTTTTCGTTGATTTTAAGGTTGATTTCTGTACCTGTTTCCATTAGTTTGGACTTCTTTATATTTAATTTTAGTTCCCATTTTCTCACTCTGCTGTTTGAATTTTATTACGAGCTTTGTAGATGCTTTCTATTTTTTTACTATTAGGGTTGCATTATTTATTTATTTGATTTTATATACCGCCCCCTCTCCCATCGGGACTCGGGGCGGTGTGCAGCCAAATAAAAACACACGCTTACAAATACAAATTTAAAATAGAATTAAAAGTAGATTAAATTAGTGGCTGAGGTACAGTAATGATAAAACTAACAAGGTAAAAATTTAAAAAGCTAAAACCATTAAAACCAATTTAAAAACCTTACCAGTAAAACTAGGCCAGACCGGCTTGTTGGAAAAGGTGGGTTTTCAGTGCGTGCCGGAAGGTCTGTAGGTCAGGGATAGTTCGCATTTCCGGGGGTAATTCATTCCAGAAGGAGGGTGCTCCCACAGAGAAGGCCCGCACTCTCGGGGCCACCAGCCGGCATCACTCAGCTGGCGGCACCCCGAGGCATTACCAGCATAGCATAGCGTAAGTAATTAATATTTCCTCCCCCAATTTTATAGAATCTTCTCCCAATCACACTTCCCTTAATATATCTTAAGCATATAGATGGAATAAATAAGGGGAGAATATACCGCCTTATCTCACTTCTTTGCCATCCTGCAGCTGCCTCCCCTCCCGCCTTCATCATGTTCTGTCAGTGTTATTGGTTCCTGTATACAGGTTTCTCATGAGAACAATGAGATATTCTGTCATTTGCATTCTTTGAAACATCCCATAGTTTGAAATGCATTTACACAATTCATGGCCTTCCTATAATTTATGAAACAAATATTTGGCTTTCTCAATTGTTCAGCCTGCCTCAGCAATAATTAGATAGCAATAAAGAAACATGGCTTATAAAATGCTGCTATAGAAATATATATTTAGTTTAGTACTGTGATTGTGGATATTGCTGTTATAAATCCAATCATTCAGCAGTGTGACTTGATTTAAATTATTAATTGTTAACAATATCTGAGTTGTGGAGGTTTTAAGACAGAGTATGCAACATTACAATTTGAAGCATAGATTTGAATGGCCAGCAAAGCTATGCACATCAGGCAAGGTAAAAGAACTAAACCATTACAAGCATGAGCAAACATTCAATTTCACAATATTCTGTACTCACAAGATGCTTCACAACTCAGAATGATCAGGTGCTGGAAACACAGCCCCTGTCACATTTTAATAGCTTCATTCCAGATTGAATGATTATTGTAATTAAAGAAACCTGAGTGTCACCTGAAAAGAAGCTTCTAAATTATAGGCATGAGAGGTGATGCAGAACCAGGTATCTAAATACTTGGCAGTCCAGAGGAAGACATGAAATTCAGAGTTTATACTGTGGATAGCTTATTCAAATATAACTATGTACCAGAAAGAAAAGTAGAAATGCTTCTGATTAATCTGACACAGCCTTGTTCTTTGCAAGATTTAAAGTAACCAGCGGTCACTGCTATAATTCATTTACCAAATAAAAAGAGAACTTTACAATTTTGCATCTTTTCAAAAATTCAGCTAGGTTGAGAAATAATAAAAACTAGGCAATCCATGATCCATATATTATATGTGGAAATATATGTATTTCCACATATAATATAAGGTGCCACTGTTTCCCCCCTCCTTGCAACCCCTAGCAGAGCCCCAGTGAAGCCACCCCCTCCTGCTGCCCCCTTCCTCCTCTTGTTTAGTAAGCTAATAGGCCTTTGGCCCATAGATCACACAGATTGTTTTCTGTGGTGCAAAGAAACCCCACTTTCTGATCCTCAATGACAAGCTTGACAACATAACTTCTATCTCATTACTAGTTCACTCTAGAACTGTCCAACGTGTTCTAGCAGGAAAAGAGTATTTTTCCTGTATATTACAGTAGATTATCAGTAATCACTTATCTGGACATGGCTGCTAACCTTCTAGAATCTTTTCCATTTCCTTCCTTCCTTCCTGTTCAGCTTAACTAGTTTTGCAAAATAATTGCCCTTGTCTCCCCCTTTCATGGGACTGAAATTCTATCCCATGAAAGCAACAATTCATGGCTTATTACTGAGGGACACTGAATAATAAACTGGGAGTCAAGGTTTTTTTTTTTATATTGGCCCATTTCCTCTTACCTTAATGATGAGAGAAAAGCACATTACCCCTGTCACATGGATGTTAATTACTTTAAACATTAATTCAATGAAATCTTATTGGTATTATGTTGTTTCTCTTATTTCTTTTTATGTTTTGAGCACAGCCCAGAGATAGAATAATTGAGATGATGTACAAATAAAATAAAATAGCAGAGGAGTTAATATTATGCACAAACTGGCAAGAGGGGGCCAGCAGAAGGAGGGATGTTGGGCGAGGCAATGCTTTAAGCCAAGCAATGTAGGAAGATTACTCATAAATAAATAAGAGGAAAGGCTATTCCCTGTGCAGCACTTTGCCCAGCTGGAATTCAATTCCTTGCAGCTATGAAAGAGAAAGAAGTAGCTGGGAGAGGGATTTAAAGGATTCATGAGGAACAGTGGGCAGCCAGCATGAAGAAGAGAAGCTGGCAAGTTTCATCAGATACGATACAGTGCATTGAACTAGATGGGACAAGAGTGTAAAAATTGAGGAACTGGAGAATTGAAGTGCGCAGGTGGGAAATAAAGGAGGGATGAAGTAGTCAGGAAGAGCAGTGGCTGGGTGGCTTAATATTGTAACATTCTAAGCCCCCGTGGTTAGATCGGCAGCCAGTAAGTTCAATAAATAAATAAAGAACATGAAAGAAACCAGCTACATACGATTTTTATAGGTGAAGAACAGTTGCATAGCTTATATATGTATTCTGCCTCTGAAAAGCAAGCTTTGTCTCAGTGGTGCGATTCAAATTTTTTTACTACTGGTTCTGTGGGCGCGGCTTAGTGGGCATGGCAGGGGAAGGATACTGTAAAACCTCCAGTCAGAGGTGGTGTTTGCCGGTTCTCCAAATTACTTAAAATTTCCGCTATCAGTTCTCCAGAACTGGTCAGAACCTGCTAAATATCACCTCTGCTTTGTCTGTTGTGCATGAATTGTCAGTGTCAAACAAACCTCTTTGCAGGGCACAAAGAAGTAAATCACTAACTTAGGGTTATTTAAAATGTATGTATCAATGTGATATACAACGACACAGTCTGTAGATTGGTATGGTGGTTGCTTTTGTAATACAGGTAATAAAGTCGTTGTTATCTGTTCCAAATTAGAAGTTGAATATATTTTTTTCTTATTGAATACTCCAGGAAAGGTTGAAGGTTCCACTTTCACCTTTACAAAGTAGGAAATGTAACCCACCTTCCCACTGGCTGAGGCATTGGCCACAGGCTTTATTCAAAGTGAATGGAGAGCTGCAAGGTTCTTACTTAGAGTATCTTTGAAAGGATCAGATTAAGAACAGCTTCTATTTAAAACATACGTGACTGTGTATTTGTGTATGCATTGAGCCTTAGAAAAGCTGTAGGTCAGCAGTGTGTGTGTGCATGTCTGATATTTTTATTTTGTCAAACCACAATAGAAACATGTGGGGGAGGAACAATGAAGCAAACTGAGTCAGAATGATAGCTGCAAGTCTATTGCATGTCTATTGTTCTGCAGGAAATTCTACTAAAATCATTCAAAGCCTGTGCTTTAAAAAAGGGATATTTTGCTTGAGTTATACAAAGTGTGTAATTTTAATCAAGCAGCCTCTTTACCTTTCCATAGAAATGGCTGTGTAATAACTAATTACATAGAGTAAATCTCAAATTTCTCATTCATTGCAGGATATGATCTCTGTATTCTTACTTTGGCAAGAATGACCAGAACTATGCCACAACAAGCTATGAAATTGGAACAAGAAGCTGGACAAGATGATAATTATTATATGACAGGTTTTAATTATTGTCCATCCCTCTGATTTATAGCCTAAAGGTGATTCACATTTTATCTGATTAAAAGGCAGTTGTGAGTTTCTTGTCTCTTTCAGTTATTTGGGCTTCTAAAAATCTCTGCAAGTCCTGGGCTAATGATATTTGCCATATCATGTTGCAGCAAAAATTCCTTTTTGATTCCAAAATCTGCTTAGTCATTCGTTTCAAAGTTTTGAGTGTTGCAAAAAAGCATTCTGAATGGATAGTGAATGCCAAATTCAAGAAAATCTGTATGAATGACACCATCTGTGGGCCCCAAAAATGGCAAGAGAAAGGTAAAGCCTGTACCTTGGTTTGTTTTTTTCACAAGGGAAGTTTTGTGATACTATTTTATGGACTGAATACAGTGAGCCGATATTTTATAATTTGTCATAGTGCTATGATGAAATTGCTCACCTTCATTCTGGTAGCCTGACAAGAGTTTCAGGTCCTGAAATTTTCTTCCCTGCCATCAAGATGTGGGGAACCCACCTTGCACAAATTTTTCAATATTGAAGAACCTCAAGAATGTGACACACATGTTCCTGGCACATGTTCCTATGACATCCCTTTGAAAGATCCACCAATTGTTCTTAATTGCTTCATCAATTTTTTTCATGGGAGTGGGTCAGTTCCAGTCCCAGTCCACTTGGTTCCTCTCAGCTCTTCTTACTTCATCATCTTAATGTTTTTTGTGGCCCAGGGATACAAAGGACTCACATTTACACAATCACCACCGTCAACAAAATGCATAGGGGTTTATGTCTGAATTTCAATTGGAGGGACTCTTTTGGCAGTCAAAAACTGATAACAGTGCATTGTTTAAAATGCACAGGCAAATACAGGGAGTCCTTGACTTATGACCACACTTGAGCCGAACCTTGCTGTTGCTAAGAGGTACCTGTTAAGTGAGTTTTGCCCCATTTTATGATTTTCTTGCCACAGTTGTTAAGCAGTCACTAAAGGAACTGTTGTAAATCAAGGGTTACCTGTATTTACTGCAGGCTTCAATTTCACATAGAGAAGCATCAAGGCCTTTTCTCCCAGCACTCCCTGCTAACTACAGTGAAGGAACAAAGCTTCTAGCATAGCAGTATTGCCATCTGTTGGTGACTTACAACATTTGAGGCATTATTTTTAATTTATTTAATTTATTTTTTATTTATTTGATTTGCCAATTGCTTACAAGATAATAGGTATAAGTAAAAACATAGTTATGAATACATGGATACATATAAGAAAAATAAAAGAAACAATAGGACAGAGACGGTAGGCACGTTGGTGCACTTATGCTCGCACCCTACATTACTATTATTATTATTATTATTATTATTACTATTACTATTATTGTAAATTCAACCCTCATATATTATTTTCCTTTTCCTCAATATTTCCTTAACTTTATAGAAGTTAAAGTAATAATAGAAATATCCACATTTTGGTCAATATGGCACTTTTAGAATTTTGATTGCATCTTTAATATATCAACTGCATGTACCTTATAATTGATTAGGCAACTGTCTGTTAGTTTTGAAAGTTAGCCTTTCAAGATTATAACCTATTCAGAGTAGCATGAGCATACGTGGAATATAACTGGAGTAAGGATGAGGTTGTGGTATACTGGCCAAAATATTCCCAAACTTTCCAGTCTGTATCTTCACTGTTAGCAATGAATGCTGCATTTGGAATGGGTGGGACTAAAGCTAATAACCTCACCTGTTCCTTTTCTTTCTTGCTAAACATTATTACAGCAAATCCTTAATTGAACAACACCATGATGGGCCAATCTATGAATAACCACTGGGAGGACTGAGATTTGAAGGTTATGGCCAAGAACATGAATTAATGATTGCAATAAGAGAAAGAAAACAAGATGGGCTGTGTGCCAAATGAAAGGTGAAATGCATAGCAGACCTGCATAGTGTGCACTGACTTTGCTGATTAATACTTACAGAATGGAAAAGGTAAAAGTTTAATTATGAATGAAAGGGCTAATGCGATTGTGGTGGCACAATGGTTAGAATGCAGTATTGCAGGCTAACTCTGCTGATTGCCAGCAGTTTGATCCTGACTAGCTCAAGGTTGTCTCAGCCTCCCATCCTTCTGAGGTCAGTAAAATGAGGACTCAAATTTTGGGGGGCAATATGTTGACTCTGTAAACCACTTAGAGCAGGGGTCGCCAACTTTTTGGACTTCAGGGACCACCAAACTCATAATTTTAAATCCCGGGGACCACTAATATGGATTTTGACTGACAGTGGCTTGCTGATGTTGGTAACCTCGGAGGGCTGGCGGTGATGTTCTCTCTCTCTCTATCCCTCTCTCTCTCTCTCTCTCTCACACACACACCCTCCAAGGGAGCCACATTCCTTCACTAACCTGCTTTTCAGCTCTGTTCTCGGGGGGGGGGGGGAGAAAGAGGGAGAGGGGGGATATTTGGGATCCTGTGATCCCAAATAAAGAACAATTGATCGGTAGAAAAATGGAGTGACGGATTTTCCTGCAGACTTTTTTGGGGATTTTCCCAGGGTCTCTGTCTGCAGCTTTCAGCTCCCCCAAACTCCCCCAGAAATGAGTCTTTGCTGGCTGAGCCTCTTGGAGCAGGATGCCTTGCAAGGTCCCAAAGACTCGTTTCTGGTGAAGTTTGGGGGAGAGAAAGAAAGACTTTTGCTGCTTTCCTTGCGTGCAGCCAAAAGCAGAAGAAAGAAGCGGAAAGAAGCAGCCCAGTGGTCAGGTGAGACACATGTGGCAAGTTCCCCCCTCCGCCCTTTCCCCCCTCCCCTCAGTACCTTGTGTTGTTCGCAATGCAAGCAACAAAAGCCTTATTGTTTTGGGGGTGACATTTCTCTGCGGACCACCAAAATTTTCTCATGGACCACCAGTGGGCCACGAACCACTAGTTGGCAACCACTGACTTAGAGAGGGCAGTAAAGCACTATGAAGTGATACATAAATCTAAGTGCTATTATCAAAAAACATGAATTGGTATCAAAATCCTGACTGAAAAGATAGAAGAAGGGACAGTAAAGCAACCCTCGCACTATGGCATTATGCCAGGTAGGGGCTCTATAGACCATATTATTTGTTCTTCAGCAGGTCCTTGAGAGATGAATGAATTCAAGAATGATGTCTGAATCTGAGTAAATTTACTGTATATTTGTATAATGATAAAGAAACTTTATGGGTTGATTTTGCACAAATATGAAGATTTGGTTGCTGAATGCAAAAAGAGTGGTATATGAGGGAATACAATCTCATCTTGATCTTTTTATCAGTACCTTTCCAGATCTTTCTACTCTGCAAGCTATTCTTGCTTCCGCCAGGTCTATATACCAATTCATACACTTGCTTTTGTTTTTTTAAACTCAACTTTCTCCTTTTGAGGAGCTCATCCATTCCATGCACCTACCACTTCCATTTCCTTTTCACAGGCCTTTATTGATTCTATCTATGTGACCAGACCATCTTCTTTTGCCCTCCTTTTTCTATCCAAGCCAAATTTCTAATCTCTAATCTTGCAGTTTTGAAGGGCATCTTTTGACGTAGGAAGCTCCACAAAGTCAAAATGGGAGTTATGATGGGTGATTGAAGCCCTATCCACTTTTTATATGCATCATCTTGACTTTTGGGCCCCCTCTGCAATTGCCTCTTATTCCCTGCTCTCTTGCTTCTTTACTTTACCACAAGTAAAAAAAATGAATCTTAAGTAAGTAACCTTTTTGCACTGCATTTTATTGAGAGAATAACAAATGCTTCAGCAATGAGCACAGAATAAGATAAGGATTAGGCTATTTACTGTAGATAAATATTTTACAGTTAAATACATAAGGAATATTTTTGATGGGTAAGAGTATATAACTATAATATTTGAAATTATAATAAATGACATAAAATAAAGAAGTATTGATTGGGGACATGAATGACAATATGATGCACATCATGCCATGTTGTGGGGTGAGAACCCAAATCATTTGCAGTAAATATTAGTTACACTGTAATATACAACAAGGAATGTATTCTGAATAGTAGAATGAATTTGATAGGGAAAATTGAGTGATTGCAAATTACGCTTAAATGACAGAAAATCTGAGCAAGTAGATAAATTTGCATAATTTGTAGAAGGTTTGCGAAAGTTGGGAATATGGATAGATAATTTTAAGACAAAGAACTGCTTGTAAAGGGATAATGAATGGTCTGCTGTGAAGAATGACCACTTGTCAAAGTAGTAAGAGTGTCTATGTATAAGACTTCTGTCCATTTTGTTATATGAAAATAAGCTGGATTTCAAGGCTGAAAACCATGAATATATCAATTACACATTTACTGAGATGAAACCAACAACACCATGGACACTACTATTTGTATATTGAATGATCTGGGTCAGGACTGTCAAACTCGTGGGCCGTGGGCTGGATGCATCACGTGCTGGCCACACCCACGCCCAGTTTAGCGAACAGGACAAAAGTCATGATATATCACATGATGATGCCGTGATAACGCAAGTTTGACACCCCTGATCTAGATGGTCCTCACTTAACAATGTTCATTGGGACTGGAATTTCCATTGCTAAAAGCTGCAATCATAAAATTTGATGTCATCTGATTGCATCACTTAGCAATGGCAATCCCAGCAGTCCCATTGCCATCACTAAACACAAAACACAGGTTGTTAAGTAAGGAACTTCTTGCAAAGTCCTGCTGACTTTTGACAACCACAGTCAGTGGGGAAGCTGGCAGGAAGTTGCAAGTACTAGATGGCTCACAAGCAGGCTGGCAGGCAGTAAATGGCTGCTGCTGGGTTGTGTATGTGTGTGTGTGTGTGTGTGTGTGTGTGTGTGTGTGTGATTATAGTTGCATGCACCCAAGTGATTTTAGACTCGGGGTGGGGTGGGGCTGCTGTTGAGTGCAGTAGTCTTACCCAAGCAACATGTCACCTTGTCTCCTAGCTTCTCCATTGACTTTGTTTATGGGAAGCCAATAGAGTAAATCACAAATGGAAATTCTATGACAGCCGGACACTGCAACTATTGTTAAGCATGAGCCATTTGCCAGATGCCCAGATCGTGATCACATGACTATGGGATGATGTGATGGCTGGAACTTTCAGGATCTGTCATAAGTACAGTACCACTTATTCAATGCAATTTCCAACGGTCACTGAATGAGTGATTGCTAAGTGAGACTATCTGTATAGATTAGATTTAGAGTTTATTTTTTAAATTTTCCTTATTGTAAATTTTGCTTATTGTTTTTTCCTTTTTTCCCCTGCACTTTGCATAATGTTGCCTACTCTGGAAGAGTACAGTTTGATTGATATGCATGTATATGTAGGTTAACTTAAAATGATCTCTTAATATATGTTCATTAAGTTTGTGAACTCTCTTTTCTTACCTTTAAATTTTACAATCTCCATATATTTCAGAGATCCTCCTCCAGTGTCTGATTAAGCCACCGGGAGTATTTTGTACTCCCACAGAAAATTGTATTCTGCATTGGGTGGATTTGTAATATTTATTTTTCAAAGGATATACAAATTTAACAATGCTTTGAAAAATGCAAAATATTTGCTTTATTAGTTCCTTTGCTGTTTGTTTACCAGTAAGACCATCTGTCATGCATTTGTTTATGATGATAGGTATGTATGTATATAATTACTGAAGCAAATGGATGTAACTATATTTAGTGCTGTCAAGTAATTTTTTGCCTGTTTTGCAATTTCCCCAGAAGTATTTATTCCCCAATTTTTAAATTTTTAAAAATTTAAAATTTTTAAAAAGAGTCCTTGAATATTTGCCCAGTTTTGCAAATCCAAAAATCCAAAGCATACAACAATGGGTTGTTGTTGTGTTGTTGTTGTTTAGATATCTCAGGGGAAACAGGCATTGATGTTGCATCCCTTTGTAGGAACTGATCAGAATTCTTCTTCCCAATGTCCTTATGCAAAAAAAATTTTCTGTAGGTTGTAGGTTGTTTCCACTCAAGCCATTGAGTTAAGAGAATGAATAAAACATAGCAATCTCTATAGGGCAATATGGATGAGGAAAGCACACAGAATACCTTTTGTGATAGGACTCAGTAAGGTTCTTCATTTCTTCTCTTAATAATACAAAGTAATATCCTGATTGGTGAAGCCATTTCTAAAAATAGGAAAGCACAGTTGCCTGAGGCATCTACTCATTATAAGCTCTGCTCTAAACAACTATAACTTTCTGAAAAAAAATCTGATTCTGAAAAATCCTGTATGATTGTTATTATTGCATTACTATTGACTGCTGTTAGCAAGCTTATGTGTGGTGGTCCTTTATTCAGATATTGTGAGCTCTTACCTTTTTAAAAAAATGTTTTATTTTGTGTTTCCTTGAGCATGAAGAAGCTAAATAGAAGTCCGTGACTGAATAAGATTGTGATTCAACTAGAGACTTTTCAAGCGCAGGTCATTGTCCCACCCACCCACCCAATCCCAAACTAACAGGACATAAACCCAGGCAGAATTTTCTGGAAAGCAAGAATAATAAAACTCAACATGTATCACCTTATCAAATCTACATATGTCTTTTCAAATTCCTTGTGTATCTAATCACACTTGGCCAAATAAAGTATTATTCTATTCCATTCCGTTCCATTCCATTCCACTCCACTCCATTTCATTCTATTCTAAATATTTTCTTATTTTTCTTCTCTCCTAACCATCTCATAAGCTTATGGTATCAAAGGAGAACATTCCCAAAGAACAGGACCATCAATCAGTTTACCTTTCTCCTGCCCCTCACCCAAAATAAGAACAATAAGAAATAAATTAAAATGAGCTTGGTGTGAGTCATCTGCAGCCAGATGATTCAAACAAAATGGAACCAGTCTTTAATGCATTGGAAATAAATATCTCAAGATTTGTTGAAAAATCTGCTTTATTTTTATAGTGCGCCATTTGAAATTTGTATCTTTACATTCATTTGACTATTATTTCACCAGCTACTTAATTACAGCCATCTATCCATGTCTGTCTCACTCTGACACCCACAGATGCAGTCATCCACAGAAAGCCATCCACACTAACCTCCATTCTGACTCATATGCCAAATAGTTGTCAGAAAAATCCCCCACTCCCTGCCTCATGCAAACACAGTTTCAGACATGATTTTTTTCCTTTTTATCTCCTTCCATGTTTGTTGTGAGTCATCCGATCCATCTCTGATCTAAATCCAGGGGGGCAGAAGATACATGTATGATGTCTTGTAGGAATCAGGCTTATACTGCAAGTGGTTGAATTTACCTCACTGGGGGACACAAACCGCAAAGCATATAATAATACTTTTATCAGTCTTCATCTAAAATAGCACTGTTAATCTAACTAAGCAGCATTAATTATATTCTAGAAAAACCCTCAAAATTCCCTATCCTTTGCATTCTCAGGTATTAGAGTAGTTGTCATCAACATAGTGTCTGGTTTTTTTTAGTGTCTGTTATTTTTATATATCTTCCTCCAATTTTAAAACCACATCAATTGTCTTCTATCTTCTTTCAATATATACATTCCAGCATAAAAGTTGAATAAATAGAGAGTCTTGTCTCCTTCCTTTATCAACCTGGAGCCAATCTCTTTCACTGCGTTCTGTCCATGCTATGGGTCCTGCCGTGTAAATAAGTTCCTCATAAGGACAATGAGATGTTCTGTGGTTCCCATTTTCCTAATGATCTTCCCCAGTTTGACAATGATAGACACCATCAAAGGCCTTTCAAATTGTGCTTCAATCAATGGAGCATAAATTGACTTCTTTTTTTTTTGGCATTTTTTGGCTTTCTTATTATCCAGGGTGCATCAGCAATAAATTGATGTATGTAGCAACATTTTTGATCCCAGAAGAACCACAATACTAACAGCCACATTTTGGGGCAGTTGCAATTTCTGGATTCTTCTCAAAATTAATCTAAAGCGGTGAACATTATCATGATCACTGAATGTAGATGTTGCTAAAATCTTACAGTGTGCAGGCCTCAGTGCATAGAGCGTTTCCCCATTATATACTAGATCTACTAAAACTGCAACATTTTTGAGATAAGAGGCCCCCTTAAACATTTTTAATGACAGCTATCCATGATTCTAGTTTTAATTTACTTTTTAAAAGAAATGGCATTAGATTTTATAATCCTTGATTTCTAATAGAATAGTGTAAAGAAATTTAGATGACTTGATGTGCACATACATAGTTCTTCAAATGACCCTGTCACAAATGCCACAGTTTGCTGCAAAGGAAAGTTTGCATCCATATCCAGAAAATATTGGTGGGAGGAATTCTCAGCATGATAAAGAATTATCTCCAATATTATCCCTGATAAGTTGACATGAGAAAACAGCTCTCTTTCCCCACAACAACTAATATCTGGAAAATTGTTGCCTTAGCAAGTACATAGAGTAGAATGTTGTCCCCCAAAACCTTGAGTAGCTGGGTGGATTGAGATTGGCTGTGGAAAGAAAAAAGGGGAGGGGAAGGGAAGGAAGGAAGGAAGGAAGGAAGGAAGGAAGGAAGGAAGGAAGGAAGGAAGGAAGGAAGGGATTGGAGCAAGCCTCATGTGTGGGCTTATGCTTTTATTGTGAAAACATTCTCAAAGGAGAAATCATTTCTTTATAGATCAGAGACTTTGGGGGCTGCATTTTAGGCTGCAATATAAATGCAGTATAAATAATCTTTCAGTCTGTCTTACCAACATGTTCCATCTCTTAATAGGTAATTATTTCAAATGTTGCTATTACTAAAACAAAAAGAGAAAGGAAGCATTGTTGCAAACATACTTGCCAATAAAAACACAAGCTGTCACTTCTTAGCCAGGGTAATGCACAACACATCACAGACAAGGAGCAGAGTGGGATGATGATTATTTTAAAATCCCATTGTAGTCAATGAGGCCTGAATTTGAATTTCATCATAGTATATTAGACAGACTATCGCTGCTAATTAAAATGATGGCTTCTAGCAGCAAGAAAATGAAGAAGCAATTACCATAAAGCATTGCTGCTTTAGATACAGTGGGGTAATGTGTAACAGACATATGTTGACATGTGCTCATTTAGACAATTTGTTTGAACTTGTCACTGGTCCTTTATGGGCAACTCCCACATATCAATAAGATGTGCACATAAATTGGTAAGGTTCCTGATGGTAGTGATAGCTCCTGAAGAGCTTCTGTGATGAGTTTGCTAAATACTTGGAGGAAAAGGTCACTCACAACAGTATGGAACTTTCCATTATTTTATCAGCATATGGGAAAGATCTGAAGTACTAGTTGGTCATATTTGCTGGGTCAGTTTCACTTTCTGATTCTTAGGCTGCATCTGTATCATATCAACCTCCAATCCTTATGTTTCTTAACCATTAATATCGAGATTGTTTGGTCTAACTTTGGTTGTGTTTCAAGCCTGTTCTTGGCACTGAAACTACCTTGGTCATCCTACTAGATGATCTATTCCACAGTAGAAATCATAGAGAGAATGTATTTCTGTTGACCCTCCTGTGGATAGATAGTCAGTGTCTTTTAAAATAATTGATCATGCTAAATTAACTATTTGGAGCTGGAATAAGCACTATTTCCAGTGGTTTCATTACTATCTCCAGGATTTTGCTGATATTGTGAGAGGATGACTGTGGCTTTCCAAGGAATATCTTTTAACATTTATATAAAATAATCAGAGGGGTCAGAATTACTGTAGGTACCACAGTATGTTGGTGGTATCCAGCTTGCATATCTCCACCATTAAAGTGGAGATGATGGGCCAGTGTCTAAACCCTTTAATAAATGAATGAGAACCAGTAAATTGATGCTGAATCCCAGTAAGATTAAAGCACAATAGATTGTTGCCTCACTGGTCCAGAAGTTGAGCAGATCTCTGATTCTGGAATAGCAGGTTCAGAGCTCAGATTAATGTTTCTTATTTATTTATTTCTCCAATTTAGAAATGGCTCATCTTACTCATAAAGTGATTTGACTCATACCACTGGAGCTCCAGCGTGCATTTGACCAATTACAATGCTTCCTGGACTGAAATGGCCTGGCCATAATAGTCCATGCTTTGATAACCTTTTACTTGGATGGATGTTTTGTGGGTATATCTATCACTGAATGAAGTATGGAAAATCCATCAAATGCAAAATACAAGAATAAGATTATTGCAAAGAAGATCCTTTGGAAGTCTAATAACACTGGTGCTATAAAACAATCCTCATTAGATTATAAAGTTCTTATATGCAATAGTTTAGGATACTTGAGAAGGCATTTCTCCTATTTTTAACTGTTGGAATATTAAGATATGCAGGGGCAGGAATGATGTTCAGAGACCCATGGTATTGGGATGCTTGGCCATGGAAACCTACTGGGTGATTGGGTTTATCTCCCTCTCATGCCAACCTATTTCACATTCATAGCTGGAATGCTGACAGACTCAGATATCAGGAATCTATTTCTGCCAATCAAATAAAGATTTATGCTTTTAATATTCTAAAATAATTAATTTGGCTATTCCCTCTATGTGGATGTCTTTTACAGATTCTGAGAACTGGATATAGCCAAGAAGAGTTTACATTGAATGATAGGTCTGTAATAATGGTAACAATATGGTAGAATTCAGTTCCAAATGTAGCTATAACAGAATGAGTCCAGAGCATGTTGAGCTAATATTATACTGCACATAAATAAAATGAATATAGTTGCAAAGAACTTCAGGTATCAGAACCTAGAAATCCTGTTGCAAGGATTTGAGTGAGAATAAAAGGAGAGAGAAGAAAGTTTATTCTAGGTCACCTGGGTAGGCAAGCAAAGGACACAGATGAGGTCTTTCTGCATCAGGTGACCTTCTATCAGAACAGCATGTAATGGACATAATGGAAGAGTTCAATCACTCTGACATCTTCTGGAAATCTCTGTCATGTCACAGGTCCCACAAATTCTTGTCTTCACAGGCTAATAACTTCATTGGTCAGAAACTAGAAATGGAAAATGAGAAGGAGGAGGAGGAGGTCCTGCTACTTAAACCAACTTTCTTCCAGTATCCTCCAGCCTTCCATCCTATGGGCTCAGCTATTCAACTAGTATGTGTCCTTCTGCAATAAAGCAATTTCAGCTCTCATTTTAAAACTGAGGCAATATTTGTTTGCACTTAGAGGGAGAGCAAACTCTTTCTTATTATTTGTTATAAAGGAAAATATGATAAAATCTTAATCTTAGAAAAGGTTTACGTCATATCTACTTTGGGTGTATAGAAATTCCAACAGGAACACTCTAGCAATGCCCCCCAATAAGTATATATAAAGAAGTAAAAACGATTATAAAAGAAGTAAAATATATATATAAAGCAAAACACAAGTTTGTCCAAACCCGAAGTATTGTAATCACATTCATTTAGAATTTCCCTCAACCCATCTTAAAAATGCTGCTGTTGCTACTGCTTCTGCTAATTGCAAAAACAAACAGGAGAGATAAAGAAACTCTGTTAATTGATCTACAATATTGAAGTATCTCTATTAGGCCTGTGTAAACTTTATTTCACCAATATTAAAGCAATCCCCACCTCTTGTTTGCAGCTGCTGGTAAAGGACAGCAGTGTTGCCTTGCTGAAGTCAATAGCGTTGGCTCCATTCTGTGAAATGCTCCATCAATCAATCAATCCAATTATCTAAGGGCTATAAGGCCTTGGTTACTGATTTATTATTATCTGAAGAGACATCAGTGGAGGCCTGATGTCCACAAAAATGAGACTTGGGTGTTATGTATCATCCAGGGATGATACCTGTATGGAGAAATTATTTTTAATTCCTATGATCTTAGCAAGAGTGGAGAAAACCTCCTTTTTGAAAGCAACATTTCTAGTGTCTATGGTGATTGTTTATTTATTTCTCATATTAGCAATCCACCAAATCAGCCACAGAGATATCAGTTTATAGAAAATGTAGTACATACCCCATTTCCCCGAAAATAAGACCTAACTCGTTTTATGTGTACATCTAATATAAGCCCTAAGCCCCAAATAAGCCATACTTAAGAGCCTACACAGCTGGCCAGCCATCCATGTGGTGCACACGGGGCAGCTCCACCTCCCACCTCTGGTGCAGCACTGATACATCACATGGCCTCCTGCCCTGTCGCGAGCAAGCAAAAGAAGTGGGCCTCCCATGTACTCTTAAAGTACATTTAAAAACAAACAAACAAGACTTCCCCAGAAAATAAGCCCTAGTGCTTATACTGTGGCCCAAAAGAAGGTTTTATATGAAAAAATAGGAAAGCCATGTCTCTTGCAATATTAATACATATTATACATTCAGTATACTGATAGCCTTACTTGAGTTTTATGGAGTCAGCATAGCACTTTGACTTTGGAAGAAAAAGCTCCTATGCAAACATTTTCTTCCACATAGTCCATTTCTGGCCAAAAATCCACATAAAATTTTGATGAGCCAAAAAGAGAGAAAATCTCCTTTTCTTTGTTAACTGTTATTGTTCATTTCAAAGGCAATTTGCCTGATTGTAAGAGGGGTCTGTCTCTCCCTCTCTGTCTATAATGCTAGATATGGGTTGCCTCACGATGTATATATGTGTATAGTGAAGATAAATTATTTCCCATAGTCAGAATGACTTTCCACAAGATGGAACAAACATGCCATATGTGTGTGGGTGGCCGTATGGCTGTGAGCATGGGTGGGCAGGCGAGTGGGAGGATTTGCAATGATGCCAAGAAGCATGTGGGAGCAGAGGTTTGCAATAAGAATGTATCATAAATGCTTGTGCCCTTGCACAACAGCTTTGTTGTGTTCTGGGCCATTAATTGTTACTTAGCAGAGAAAGGAGGCCAACACCAGAAGAAGAAGGAAAAATAGAAGCTGCTAAAGTGTTGTGGCATATAAATAAGCTATCCAATCCAACCAACATTCCTCCTACTGCCCTACCCCACTACTCCAGATTGTTGCCAAGAAATTACTATTTCCAAACTCTCAAGCAGCTTGTTTACATTGCTGAAGGCAACTGCCATACTATGGCATCTCCTTCCATCTTATCCCACCCACTCCCATATTTTGGAAGAAGCCTCCTATGGGTAGGACCATATTCAGGTTGCCCCAATGTTTTATCAAAGATCTACATTACTTTGAAGTAGCTCTGTAGCACTTCAGTTAGGAACTTTTCCCAACACTGCCTGGAGAAGCTGAAATTTGAATTCAGGATATACAGTACTTCCAGCACTTCTCTGAAGCGTTATACCTTATAATTCAATGGTGGGAAGGGGACTCTTCTACTGTAATCATAATTAACCATATACTTTATACATCTAGTGGAACTTTCAGCTAATGATAACAACATCTGCTGCTCCTCGGCCTCCTTGAATCTAAAGAGTAGTATCAATGTTGGTGATATATAGTAGCTTGGTATATAGTAGCTCTCCACCAATAGGCTGCTGATGTATTTGGATCAATCAAAGCATGCATTAGTTTTCAAAAGCAGGCTCATGTGTTGTAGGAGCTGAATCAGGAAGTTGCTAGAATATGGTATCCCCTTACCAGAGCTTTCTTCTCAAGAAAAGATGACACAGGTAGTCCTCAACTTATAACCACATCTGGCGCCAGAATTTCTGTTGGTAAGCAAGGATTTTGTGAGCTTTTCTTTTGTTGTGAAATGAATCTCTGTAGTTAAATGAATCAGTGGTTGTTAAGCTTCCCCCATTGACTTCATTTATAGAATATAGAACAGCCAAGTTGGATGGGACCTTGGAGGTCTTCTAGTCCAACCCCCTTCTTAGGCAGGAAACCCTATATTATTTCAGACAGATGGTTGTCCAGTCTCATCTTAAAAACTTCCAGTGTTGGAGTATTCACAACTTCTGGAGGCAAGTTGTTCCACTGATTAATTGTCATGAAACTTCGTCTTAGTTCTAGATTCCTTCTCTCCTTGATTAGTTTCTATCCACTGCTTCAATCCATTGCTTGTCAGAAGCCAGCAGGTCGCAAATGGTGATCACATGATGCAGGGAGACTGCAACCACTGTAAATAGATGCCCATTATCAAGTAATAGCAATAGCACTTAGGCTTATATACCGCTTCACAGTGCTTTTACAACCCTCTCTAAGCGGTTTACAGAGTCATCATATTGCCCCTAACAATCTGGGTCCTCATTTTACCCACCTTGGAAGGATGGAAGGCTGAAATCAACCTTGAGCCTGTTGAGATTTGAACTGCCAAATTACAGGCAGTCAGAAGTCAGCAGAAGTAGCCTGCCGTACTGCACTCTAACAATTGCAGCACTACAGCTCAAGCATCTTACCATGGGGATGCTATGAAGGTGTAAGTGTGAGGACTTTTATGTAAGTTATATTTTTCAGTGTGTTCTAACTTCAAATACTCAATTAAGCAAATGATTGTAAGTAGAGGACTACCTATAATCAGCCAAAGTTAGGTAAAGGCCTCTTGGCCTCATGTACCCACTCCTTCAGAGGAAATGCTATCTTCCTCCAGAACAGAGGACACGGAAGAAAGCCGAACAGTTTCTGGACAAATAACAACTCTATATTGCAAGGATTTTATTATGT
Organism: Bungarus multicinctus; assembly: GCA_023653725.1. Classification (NCBI taxonomy): domain Eukaryota; kingdom Metazoa; phylum Chordata; class Lepidosauria; order Squamata; family Elapidae; genus Bungarus; species Bungarus multicinctus. The sequence continues at coordinate 8,274,689 of CM042838.1, forward strand.
TTGATTCAGAATTCTCTGCCCATAGAGAAGCCAGAGGTGAGGAATGAATAGTTAAAGGTACTGGAAATACAAAAAACACAACATGAATTCATGTTGCTTTGTTAATTCCTTCTAGTTAACCCTAGTTATGGCCTATACATTTGTATTTTGATTTCCTTATTTTTTATATACAAAGGAACTAATAATTCTAATTAAATGGGGGAAGCTTAACAACCACTGATTTAAACATTTAATTAATTAAATTAATTTAATTAATTAAATGTTCCAAGCACCTTGTTCATAAAAGGGGACAATCTGGTTGACTGTGAAGGGAAATTAATGAAAAACTGTGCCACAATGTTTTCAATAGACTCTTGAATTAGGTAGCAGGGTTTGAAGCATTCTTGAATCTCAGCTCCTGATTTCTCCATTGAGAGGTAGGGGAACTAGCAGTCTCTTTGTACACATAGTCTCAATTTATGGTCATAACCAAGCTCCCAATTTCAATCAGTCGCCTCGCAAATAAAATAAATAAATAGTGAATTATTTATTTATTTATTTCTGAGTTTTATATACCGCCCTTCTCCCGAAGGACTCAGGGCGGTGAACAGCCAACTAAAATATGAGTAAACAAAGTATAAATTATTTAAAAAAGAATTAAACACTAGACTGTCCCAAATCTAAAAACCCCAATTAAAATCAATAAAACATCATACCCCGTCCCAAGTAATCTAAAAACCCCATTTAAAATCCCATTAGTCAGCTCAGGCCGGCCTGCTCGAAGAGCCAGGTCTTCAGGTCACGTCTGAAGGCCCTCAGGTCACTGGTCGTTCGTAATCCAGGGGGCATCCCATTCCAAAGGGCGGGTGCCCCCACAGAGAAGGCCCTATTCCTCGGGGTCACCAGGCGACACATAGAAGGCGTCGGGACCCGGAGGAGACCCTCTCTGTGGGAGCGCACCGGTCGGTGGGAGACTACTGGCAGAATGCGGTCTTGTAAGTATCCTGGTCCGATGCCATGGAGCGCTTTAAAGACCAAAACCAGTACTTTAAAGCGAACCCGGAAGGCCACTGACAACCAATGCAGCTCGCGCAGGAGGGGCGTCACGTGGGAGTATCTCGACGCCCCCGTAACCACCCGCGCGGCTGCATTTTGTACCAGTTGAAGCCTCCGGGTGCTCCCCGCAGGGAGCCCCATGTAGAGGGCATTACAGTAGTCCAGACGGGAGGTGACCAGGGCATGAGTGACTGTGCGTAAGGCGTCCCGATCAAGAAAGGGCCGCATCTGGCGTATCAGGCGAACCTGATAAAAAGCCCCCCTGGAGACGGCCGTAATGTGATCTTCCAAAGACAGCCGTACATCCAGGAGGACACCAAGATTGCGGGCCCCTTCTGTGGGGGTCAAGATCTCATCCCCAATAGCCAGCGACGGAGTCAGCTGACTATATCGGGCCGCCGGAAACCACAGCCACTCGGTCTTGGAAGGGTTGAGTCGAAGCCTGTTCTCGCCCATCCAGTTCCGCACAGCCTCCAGGCAACGGGCCATAACCTCCACAGCATCGTTGGGGTGGCTTGGGGTGGAGATGTAAAGCTGAGTGTCATCAGCATAAAGATGGCATTTCACCCCAAAACCACGGATGATCTCTCCCAGCGGCTTCACATAGATGTTGAACAGAAGAGGGGAGAGGACCGACCCCTGAGGCACCCCACACATGAGGGGCCTAGGGGTGGACCTCTCCCCCCACGTCAACACCAATTGCGAGCGGTCCGAGAGGAAGGACGAGAACCACCGCAAGACGGTGCCCCCAATTCCCAACCCCTCCAACCGCCGCAATAGGATACTATGGTCAATAGTATCAAAAGCCGCTGACAGATCTAAGAGGACCAGGACAGAGGAATAACCTCTGTCACGGGCCCTCCAGAGATCATCTACCAACGCGACCAATGCTGTTTCGGTACTGTGCCCGGGCCTGAAGCCCGATTGGAACGGATCTAAATAGGATGCTTCCTCCAGATACTGAGGGAGCTGACGCACCACCACACTCTCAACAACCTTCGCCACAAAGGGAAGGTTGGAGACAGGACGATAGTTATTCAAAAGAGCCGGGTCCAGGGAAGGCTTCTTGAGGAGGGGCCGCACCACCGCCATTTTCAGGGCGGTCGGAAGCGCCCCCTCCCTCAACGAAGCGTTGACAATCCCCTGGAGCCAGCCTCGTGTCACCTCTCTGGAGGTAGAAACCAACCAGGAAGGGCATTCAGCCTCCCCAGAAGTCTGTCCACATCCTCGGCGGTCACAGGATTGAACTCTTCCCAGATAACCGTCTCAAGACCTGCCCCGGACACCTCCCCCGGGACCACCCAACTGGAGTCCAGCCCATCCCGAATCTGGGCGATTTTATCATGCAGAAATCGGGAAAACTCTTCTGCCTTACCCTGCAAGAGGTCCTCCCGCGCTCTCGGCTCAAGCAGGGAGCGGGTCACTCTAAACAGGGCAGCAGGCCGATTTTCTGCAGACGCAATAAGGGCGGAGAAGTGTGAACGCCTCGCCGCCCTTATCGCCACTAGGTAGGTCCTAATATAGGACCTCACCTGTGTCCGGTCAGACTCAGCACGACTGGCCCTCCAGATGCCCTCCAGACGTCTTTTCCGGCATTTCATCCCCCTCAGCTCCCCCGTGAACCACGGAGCCAGGTGGGATCTATGCCGAGTCAGAGGTCGCAAAGGCACAACTCGGTCCAGAGCCTCAGCGGCCAACCTATCCCAGGTGGCCACCAAGTCTGTGGCCGAGTTATGAGCCAGAGTTTCAGGAAATGGCCCAAGCTCCATCTGGAACCGTTCCGGATCCATCAGGCGCCTGGGGCGGAACCATCTCCTCGGCTCCGCCTCCCTGCGATGGGGGGTGGCGGCACCGAAGTCCAGTCTAAGAAGAGAATGATCGGACCATGACAAGGGTTTTATAACTAGGTCTCCAACACGATCATTCAACCACTGACCAGAGGCAAAAATCAGGTCCAGTGTGTGTGTCCCCGTGTGAGTGGGGTCAGAAACTAATTGGGTCAGATCCATGGCCCGTCATGGAAGCCAGGAACTCCCGGGCCACCCCAGAGGTTTCCCCGAGCGAAGGCAGGTTGAAATCACCCATGACTAAAAGCCTGGGGGTTTCAACCGCCAGCCCGGCTATCACCTCGAGGAGCCCGGGCAGGGCCGATGACACGTGGCAGGGAGCCAGGTACGTTATCAAAAGGCCCATCTGAACCCCCCGACCCCACTTCACAGAGAGAGACTCACAACCAGCCGTCTGAGGAACAGTGGCCTCCCTAGGACAAAGGACTTCTCTAATAATCGCCGCCACCCCACCACCCCTTCCCTGAGACCTCGGTCGATGGAATGCTTGGAAACCTGGTGGGCATATCTCTACCAGAGGGACACCGCCCTCTGGGCCCAACCAGGTTTCGGTGACCCCTGCCAGGTCCGCACCCTCCTCCTGAATGAGATCGCAAATCAGGGGGGCCTTGTTAACAACGGACCTGGCATTACATAACATCAGCCGGGTACTCAGGGCCTGAGACTCTGCACAACCAGGCCTGCCAGACGGGTCGGGAGGGTCGGAGCGTGCCACCGCTTGGAGACAGCGGGCACGCGATCCCCTAACTTGATATGGCCCTCTACCCCCGTCATATCTGCCCCTCCCACTTATGGTGCCAATGAAACCCACCCCTTGTGTTTGCCCCCACGACTCATGACCCTCTGGGTTCCCCCAGACATGCACTCCAGCCTGGCTGACTCCAAATCCCCCCGGGTTATCCCCCAAACCCGGACTGGGTACCCTCCCTAACCCCAATAAATTTCCATCCCCCAACCCTCTCTTCATCGCCCTCCCTAACCTCGATAAAACCCCGAATAAAAATCTAAAAAGTTTAAAACCCCCTCTAAAAATCCCTTTTTGATGGCCATGCCACCTCTCCGGATCCCAGGAACCGTCCTTGAGGTAGGCCATCGATAGACCGGAGGGCCACTCCAGGGAGTGGGGGACCCTCCCGAGGGCCCGCAATTCCGCCGAGGAGTATGTTCTTCTAGCCCTCGCCGTCGTCGGATCAGGGACCACCACCGAGATCATCGGCGTCCTTCGGGCCAGCCAGTCCTGTTGTTGTCCCTGCCAATTGCATCCCTCAATAGATGGGGGCCAAGGGGGGGGGGCAGGTCCATGTCCGTCATCACTGCCGCCGCGGCCTCCGCAAAATCGCCGCTGCCGCCGTCCCAAAAGATCACCCAGGCGGCCTCCCGGCGGGGCGAGACCCCTCGAGACCCGCTCAATACATGGGGGTCGAGGGGGGAGGCTGGCTCCATGCCCGGCCTCCCGGCCACCGCGGCTTCCACGCCTGGCCTCTCGGCCGCCGCGGCCGCCGCAGCTTCCACGGCCTCCACCGAATCTCCGCCGCCGCCGCCCCAAAAAGTCACCCGGGCGGCCTCCCGGCGGCTCCTCCGGCAGCTCTTCCGACACCCCAGCCAAAGCGAGACCCCTCGCTACCCCCTCAGCACCTGGGGGTCGAGGGGGAAGGCGGGCTCCATGCCCAGCCTCTCGGCCACCGTGGCCCCCACGCCTGGCGTCTCGGCCGCCGCGGCCTCTGCTGGATCGCCACCGCCGCCGCCCCGAAGAATCACCCGGGCGGCCTCCCGGCGGCTCTTCCGGCGGCTCTTCTGTACCTGGGGGTCGAGGGGGGAGGCGGGCTCCATGCCCAGCCTCTCGACCACCGCGGCCCCCACACCTGACCTCTCGGCCACCGCGGCCTCCACTGAATCGCCGCCGCCGCCGCCGCCGCCCCAAAGAATCACCCGGGCGGCCTTATGGATTTATTATGGATGCATCGACAGAAAAATAATTTGGAACCTTGTTTTGTATATGGTGACAGCTGCAAAGACTGTGTCTGCCAAATACTGGGGGTGGGGGGGTGGGAAAGGAATACCAACAGTGGAAGAATGGATTTTGAAACTGACTGAATTGGCAGAGATGATGAAATAACTGCATTGATTAGAGACAATGGTTTGGTTAAGATTATGAGAGACTGGAAGCCATTTGTGGAGTTTCTGCAAGTTAAATATAATAATGGACTGTTAGCAGAGGGCTTTGAAGTCTAATATATTATTCATGGTTAACAGTTAACAGGTTTTTTTTTACAGTGAACAGGTATTGGGCCAATTTGATTGACAGACAATAGATTTGCATATTTGAGATATTTGTTAAGAGAATGTGATAGTAATTTAGTAAGCATAAATGAAAAATTGATAGCTATTTATAGACCCATGATTCAGGGGATCGAACCTGTTAGATTTGTGCAAAATACAGGTATCAGCATTCAAGTGAGCTGATGGTCATATGTTTATTGTTAATATTATATTTTTCTATACACTTTTATTACTATTGTATCTTTTTTGTAATTCTGGGTTTTTTAAAAATTCTGTATAAAATAAAAAAAATATTAATGAAAAAGAAGGTGAAGAGAACTTTATCCTTAATAAAGACCAAGATCTGGAGCCATACATAGTGTTCTTTCTTTTCTTCTTTGTAGAATTTAAGTGAATTTTTCTCATGGCATTAAAATGAAGAGTGTTCTTACAAAACCAAGCCCTCATTTTTTTAACCAAGCCAATTTGTATCCTGTGTGTAGAATCTCCTGTAGATTTCTTCTGTGTTCTTTATATTATCAATGAATAAGAAAGCACAAAGGCAAAATAAATCTAATTATTTTCCACACTGGCCTAATCTGGCTTGATATGTTAAAGCAGACATCCCACTCAAATGAACAGAGCTATATCTGTCTTTTGAAAGAATTTGAACAGTCATTAAGAAAAAAAAAACTTTATATATGTGTTAATTATATGTTGGTGCATCCTGATGTGTCCAGACTTGTAAGAAGAAGTAGTTCAAGGGGAAATATTATGAAACACCAGGGAAAAGCTAGGCATATCCTGGCTTAAACTATTATCTGATTTACACTTTCCCTTCACCACACCTTTCAGCCCCAAGAAATATTTGGAGCATGTCTCATATTGGGTAAACAATATAGCTGCTCTTTTTTATCAGTTAAGAAAATCCTACCGATAAATGTCATTGTAAAAAATTAATAAAGCAATTAGGGGTCCTGTTTCCTTTAAATCCTTAGATCTACTCACCTGTGTTGGAAAAGATTCCAACCAAAAGGGAGGGGGAACTCTTTCATATTGAAAGAATGATGGGTCTCTTGACCTTTGTAGAAATCTCTCATTTCTGAAGGTGGTTATTCATATCTGACTCAAAGAAATTTGTGTTAAGAAAATATGAGCCCTACCTTGGAATGCACCTCAAAAAAAGAAAGTAACTATAACAAACTGCATCTACAAATAAGAAAATATTTAGATTCCTGGGAGAAATTGCAAATATTGCTAATAGGAAGAATTGCCACAATCCAGATGAACATACTACAAAAATGTTATATCTATTCCAAACAATACCGATAAAATTAGACAAACAATTCTTTGAGGAGCTACACAAAATAACAATCAAATTTGTTTGGCTGGAGAAGAAACCCCAAATAAAACTTAAATTATTGCAGGATAAAAGAACTAGAGGGGGTTTGGGACTTCTGGACTGGGAACTATATAATCAGGCAGTGGCGATGACATGGATAAGAGATTGGATAAATCTGAATAATCAAAGCATACTTCTATTAGAAGGCCACGACCTACAACTTGGGTGGCATGGATTCATCTGGGAAGGGAAAAGTGAAACGCACTCTTACTTTCAAAGACATCAGACGAGAGATGCACTCATATAAATCTGGGGGGAAATTTTTAAAAAATCATTATATTAAAATACCGTGGTGGCTGCCAGTGATGGAGGCGATGATATTCCCCAACACATTAGATTTAAATAAAATGGTAAAACATACGGATCAGAGGTGGTATTCAACAAGTTCTGACCAGTTCTGGAGAACCAGTAGCGGAAATTTTGAGTAGTTCAGAGAACTGGCAAATCCCACCTCTGACTGGAGATTTTACAGTATCCTTCCCTGCCACGCCCACCAAGCCATGCCCACAGACCCGGTAGTAAAAAAATTTGAATCCCACCATTGATAAGGATCTACTAGACACCCAAGGGAAATTAAAAACAATTCAAGAATTAAAACAGTAAGGTATAGACATAGATTGGTGGCCATACTTACAGATCCAGGCAAAATACAAAAAAGACTTAGAAGAATATGGTTTATATAAGGAACAACAGCAGCTTGATAAAATACACAGGACGGAGGAGAAGATAATAACCAAAATATACAATTTCCTCTTGAATTTTAAAATGGAAGAAGAAACCGTTAGAGAGACGACAAATAGCCTGGGCAAAGAACTTTGGGTATAGTATCGAATTAGAGTACTGGGAAAAAATGTGTGGGGGGGAATTACAAATTAACAATGTCGACAGCATGTCAAGAAAATATATATATAATGTTTTACCATTGGCATCTACCCCTGGCTAGACTTGCAAAGATGTTCCCAACCAGAAGCCCAGAATGTTGGAAATGCAAAAACAGTCAAGGTATCTTTTTTCACATGTGGTGGACATGCCCGGAAGCCAGGAGGTATTGGATTAAAATTTAAAAAATGGTTAGAGGAAATAAGGAACCAACAAATTGAGCCTGAATTTTTCTTGCTAGGGATAATAAGAGGTGATTATAGTAAAAAAGATAAATATATTATTTTGCATATAACTACCATGGCCAGAATTGTATATGTACAAACTTGGAAACATGACATACTTTCCGAAGGGATAATGATAAAACAAGATCTTAGACTGCGCAGAGATGGACAGGCTCATACTGGAGCTAAAAGATAGAGGTGACTCGGAATACTATCTTGTCTGAGACTCTTGGTACAGATGGTTAGACAAAAAAAAAATAAAGATTAGTAATAAAATTGTGATATATATCTGCGATGCTGTAACTTTAAAGTATATATATGTTTTTAAACTGTTGAAATATGTTCAATAAATTTTTTAAAAGTATGAATCCATTTCAAATAGAAGAGAAGGGATATAATCATGTGGCTACACAAGCAAAACTGATATAAATATGCACATGAAATGAGAAATGCATAAAGAAACAAACAGGATGAGAACACAATTGGCATAATATTGCCTTAAGAGAATTTGCTGCTAAATGTTTTAAAGCTACGGTAAAATATTATTTGTACAATGTTTATTAATTAAATCACAATTGCCTGGTATTGGAAGAACTATCCATCTGGTTCAGTTCCAAGCCGGGAGAAAGACACTGGAAATATGGAAGCTCATAGGAAAAATGGTTTAATGGTGAAGCAGAATCACATACCCTAGGTAATTCTGGGCAGCTGACCACATGGAATTGAGAATGAGGGCTTTGCCTTCTCTTGGGCTTTGCACTTGAGTTTCCTGTTCCTGTTCAAGAACATGTATTCTATTGGCTGTTGTCAGATTTTTATGGGGTCATGTTTGTCTGAGCTCCCAGGCTTGGTTGAAGTTTGATGGGTGATGCAATGTCCTTAGGAGATTGTGCCATGTGGTGAGCTCTGCTACTAGATGGGTTAATCCTATTATGTCCTGGAGGTTTATGTCTTAATCCCATCATCCTGGAGTTGGAGGCCTTTTGTCTTGTAGATAGGCTGGCACCAAATATCTGCTGCAGGCAGGGAACTGCTTTCTGGCTTTAAAACATGTTTCTTCTTTATCATTGAGAGAAATATAATATTCTGCCTTTTTAATATTTCCCAAAATATTTCATTCTTCTAGAAGAGGGGTGGGTGCTAACTTTGTACACTGGGCTGTGTGAATTCAGATCAAATACATTACGGAGGACCTTTGCCTGCATACCAGTTTTCAGAATGGAGTGTTTCTAAACTTCATTAATTAAATATTCTTCTTCTAATGTTTTCAATTTTCTTTCTAATTTTTCCACTTTATTGTAGATTTCTAGAAAATGAAAGAAAATTTTAAAACAGCAAAAAATCACATAAAATTGAGAAAACATCAGAAACATATTATGTCACATAATGAGAAAAATATTTGATCCTAAGTTTTAAATACATTACTGAACTTTGATTGTGGTGGAACATATATCATCAATTCCATTTGTAAGCACTGCCCATCTTCCAATATTAAATAAAAATCTTTTTTGTTTCATTCCCTGCTCAGTAAATCCATAATTCTTTGTACAATGATACGTTCTTGGTATATCATTCAAAAATATATCTGCATCTTTCATTCATAATGAGTTTGGTAACTTTTTATTAATATATCTATGAATATTAAATGTAAATGGGGCAATAGTGTCATGGATGAGATTCAAATTTCTTAACTGGTTCTGTGGGCATGGCCAAAATTCTGGGTGTGGTTTGGTGGTCACATGAATGGGTGGGCATGGCTTTTATGTAAATATTGTAAATATTTATGTAAATATTGAATTTTTTATTAAAAAAGAGCAACTTTTACCCAAAATCAGGCAAAGCAGGCAGGCAGATTGAGTTGCTCCCAGAATCACAGATTCATTCAGAGACCTACCATTCTGCAATCTGCTACCTGAGTCTGCACTGAAAAATATAAGCTTAAGTCCTAAGGAAGGTTCAGCTCTGCTTTTAGATTAGCTAGAAAGCAAGAAATCCAATGATCTCCTGCTTTCTAGCTAATCTACATCTCCCACACAGCTGATAGTAGGAACAGTTGATGGTCAGAAAATAAAAAGAAAAATAGCAACTTAAAAAAAATTAGGCTAACGCAGGCTAGTTGGATGGTGCACATGCCAGATAAGCAATGAGCGGATGGGGAGGGGCCAGCCAGTAGTATGATTTGCCAGTTCTCTGAACTGGGCAGAATCATAACAACTGGTTCTATAGAACTGGACCGACCAGGTAGAATCCCACCCCTGAATAGTGTATAAGTTCACAAATAATTGTTTCTTTAGTTAGTTTATACTTCAGCATAATGAACTTGACAGTAAACATTTTTAAAATGTTCTCTCAGGTGAGAGGTAAACACAAAATATTTTTTTGAATTAATACTTTATGTCCTTTACAACCTATTTTAAATCACTACAGGGAATTTATCTTCACCCAGAACATTTTAGGCTATGATCCTGAGAATCATAGATCAGTCCAGCTAAATTAGGATTTTTGGCATATGTACTATATGAATAATTCTACATGCAGAAGCAGTAGCCTAACAGGAGGTTATAATCCTTTTTCATGTATTCACTTAATTGTTTCTAGAAGTAGTCACTCAGGCTGCCAGGTTAGCAAATAATCAAGAACTAGCCTTCCCTTATATTATCTGAAATATCCAAATGTTTTCCCATCCCCATAAACACTCCTAGTTTAAACTCAGTGAATGAAAATCTAAGTATTGTTTTATGCTATGTCTACATATTCTTCAAAACAAAATGACACAATGCACAGTACTATATAATGATTAGAATTCTGTATTATGCCAAAACAGTGGTTCACACTCCTTATTATTTATTTATTTATTTATTTACTTACTTATTTATTTATTTATTTGATTTGTCAATCGCTTACAAGATAATGGGCATGAGAACAAACATGAGTATGAATACAGGAATTAGGTACAAATAAATGGGAACAATAGGACAGGGACAGGAGGCACGATTGTGCACTTATGCATGCCCTAGGAACAGGGTAAGGTCAATAGTAGATAGTTTAAGGTTAAAGGAGTGGGGGTTTGAGGATGTAACAACAGAGTCAGGTAGTGCATTCCAGGCATTGACCACTCTGTTGCTGAAGTCGTACTTTCTACAATCAAGTTTGGAATGGTTTACATTGAGTTTGTATCTGTTGTGTGCTCTTGTATCTTTGTGGTTGAAGCTGAAGTAGTCATTGACTGGTAGGACATTGTATCAGATAATTTTGTGTACTATGCTTAAGTCCAACCTAAGGTGGCGTAGTTCTAGGTTGTCCAAGCCCAAAATTTCAAGCCTGGTGGTGTAGGGTATTCTGTTGCAAGCAGAGGAGTGAAGTACTCTTCTTGTGAAATACTTCTGGACTCGATCGATTGTATTAATGTCCGATATACAGTGCAAATTCCAGATAGATGAACTGTATTGGTCTAGCAAAGGTTTTGTATGCCCTAGTTAGCTATTCAATATTACTGGAGGAGAAGCTTTGTAAGATTAGATTTACAACTCTTAATGCCTTTTTTGCAATGCTGTTACAATGAGCTCTGGCATGTAGGTCGTTTGATATGTATACTCCAAGATCCTTGACAGAGTGAGGTCATCAACAAGGTCATATCCACCTAGCTTGTATTTTTTTACCAATGTGTAGGACAGAGCATTTGTTGGTCAAGATTTGGAGTTGCCAGTTGTTTAACCATTCAGACACATAATCAAAGTCACTTTAAAGGGCAGTAGCATTGTCGGTGGTGTTGAATAGTATACGTCATCAGCGAAGAGGACGCAGTTGCTTATAAGGTTCTTTCTGTTTACATTTTCTGTTTAAATTTTCTTTACATCTTAAAATATGAAAAGTGGGAGGGGAGGATGTTATCTAGTGGTGGTGTTAATTCCAAAAAGATTTCCCAGTCGATGTTCAATTTCCCTTATTATACTAACTCTTTGCAAATGAATACTACCCTCCATAGAGCTGGCATTTTCTCTTGTGATCTTATAGTACTGTGATCTTAACATGAAAGGAAAAGTAATATATTCAGAGCCAATGTTAATGAAATACTTCTTTGATAGGATGCTTACAATCAGTGCATAACTAGGTACAACCCCATAAGTGCAGCAGAATGGTGAACAGCAGAAAAGTGTACAGCAGGGGTGTCAAACTCACGGCTCGCCGGCCAGATGCGTCACGCAATAGCTGTGCCCACCCCCATTTTAGTGAAGGAGGGAAAGTCGCGATACATCATATGATGTTGAAAAACCATCACAAATTTCTCAAACCTCTTGTCCTTTGAAAGGCCATATATGCAGCACAGCAAATAGGGAGCTGCTACTATCCTATCATTAACACAGACAGTGTTTATCCATTATTTTTCTGGCTGTGCTCCTGGGCGTTTAACAACTATCTGAGAGATAAAAATCTGGCAGTGGAATCTTTCCCCACCTGTGTGGAAGAAGCTGCTTCCACATCTGATGTTCAGCAGCTCACTGGAGAAGCTGAAATCCTATTGGAAGAATGAACCTGCTACAAGCAAAAGAGGTCAGACAATCGTTCACAGTAGAGTAATCGCAATTGTGCTCTCTCTCCTTCTCCCTCTTCTTTCCTTAATATTTCATGGTCCTAGTACACTTTTAAAAATAGAGCAACAGCCTCAGGGTCAATGAAAAAAAATGATTCCTGCCATTTTCATTACAAGGAAAGCCTACCTTTATCCACTTGCAGAATAGCAAAAAATAGATGTATATCTGTGCCTAAGCAGACAATACTAAACCCTAATTCATGGACATTCGTACAATCATCCTTCAGCCCTGTCCTGGTGAAACCTTTATATGAAGTTCTCCAAAAGTAAAACTTAAAGCACCCATCTTCTCTAAATCATATCAATTGTGCTACTGGACTGTCAATCTTCCTGGGGACAGTACAGAGCTTTAAGTGAGGAGTTTTTGCAGGTCAACCATCGCAGATAATCTTTCTGCATTCATTCTTCGCTGACATCCCTGTGTGCAGGGGTGGGATTCTACCGGTTCGCACCTATTCGCTAGAACTGGTTGTTAACATTCTAAACAGTTCAGAGAGCCGGTTGTTAGAAGAAATTACTGGCCTAATCCTGTAAGGAAGGCAGGAAGGAGACATTCTGGCGTTGCTTACAGAAACTGCCTCTCCATTAACCCTTATTACATTCTTGGCAGGACTAGATTTCCTGTCTCAGGAACTTCTCTGGAGTTTTTCCCCCTTCCTTTGCTGGTACTTTGCTGGTGTGGAGTGACCATTCAGTTACAATGGCACTGAAAAAAGTGACATATGACAATTTTTCACACTTACGACTGTTGCAACATCCCCACAGTCATGAGAGGCTAGGCAAGGAGATGTGTGCCTTGATGTGAGTGATATTGAGTTGGCCACACCCAGCCAATAACATGACCACCAAGCCACGTCCACCACCTAAGCCAGGCCCACAGAACTGGTTGTTAACAAATTTGAATCCCACCCCTGCCTGTGTGTCTTTGAGGCAGGAGAGAAGATGCCCAATGAGACCTGAATCTAGAGAACTACTTGCAAAGGGATGGCAGAACTTGGACCTGGGGAAATGCTGCTTTTTCCAGCTCTTCAGATATTCCTGACAACATCAAAGGTTTGTTGTCACATCATGTCAAAACATGCAATCAGCCTTGACTTTTGATTGCTGCCAGTTCAACAAGAAACAAAAAAGAAAGAAGAAATAAATGAGGAATAGAAGAAATAGTTTTGGGTTTCTATTCTTCACACTAAAGAAATGGCTATAAAATAAAATTGAACTCTATCTTCAAGTAATAAAAGCAAGTGTTTTCATGCATATATATTAAATATAGTATTTGCTGCAAAGTATCTTTTTTGCATAAGCATAACAAAGGACATAATCAGATTTTCATTATAAGATGTTGACAGGCAACAGAGATGACAGAAAAGCTTATGACCAATGAATTTATTATCATATTGTATGAATGCATGGTGCAATGCATTATCACACGCTAGATTAACCCAGGGCCAGGCATCTTTTCAGACACCAGACACTATTTTTTTAATGGCACCATGGCTATAATTTATGTCTGTGCATGTAGTCATAATTTACAAGGTTATCACATTTCATACGATTTTGTGGTTCGTGTGTGAAATCTTGTGAACTATTGGCATTGTTGTACAAAGCTTTGTGAAAGTGAAAAATATTTTACATTTGTTTTCATTTTATTCTAAAGTTCTAGGGATTTCGGTATTTTAGTCCCTTCCATGCCGGTTGCTTTCCCACTGCAAACACTTCATTCTTGAAATGCTTCTCATTCTACACTTCTTTTATAGAATTTAAAGGCAAAGGTCTGAGAAACTTGAATTCAGTAAAGAGACAATGTCAACTTGTGCACAGTGGCACAGTGGTTAGAATGTAGCACTGCAGGCTACTTCTGCTGATCACTTCTACTTCTGCTGCCAACAGTTTGGCAGTTCGGGTCTCACCAGCTCAAGGTTGACTCAGCCTTCCATCCTTCCTGGGGGGGTAAAATGAGTACCCAGATTGTTGGGGGCAATATGCTGTCTCTGTAAACCTCATAGAGAGGGCTGTAAAGTACTGAGAAGTGGTATATAAGTTTAAGTTCTATTGCTATTTCGGACTTTGGGATCAGATTGGACAAAATGATCCACCAATCAAATACTAGTCCACTACTTCTGCATTCTATTACAAATCATAATAGTATTATTTCACCACCTTTTTTTGTCAGGTTCAGGGAGGCAACCCATCCAAAATTCAGCCCCCAAATGTAGTTATGGTTGTACTGTGTTACTGAGAAAGCTGAAGCTTGCTTTGTGGCTTAATGTCCACATATTAACTGGTAAATGGAACACAATGAACACAATGGGCGGCAATGGCTTCGGCGGATGTGGTCTCCTGATCCGACGGCTGCAGCGGTGGCTCCGGTGGGGGAAGTTAAGGCTTCGCTGATCCCGGCGGCGGTGGAGGCGACGGTGATTGGGTGGCCACGAGGACAATGACGTCGATGGTGGCAGAGTCGAGGTTTGGTGCCGTCGCCTGGTTTGGGGGGGGCGCTGGCCTCAGCGATGGTGGTCCCAGCGTCGGAGGCATCGGTGTTGCCGGTGTCGCAGCCGCCTCGATGCCACCGGTGGAGACGGAGATGGTGGCCAGATGAGTCACGGATGCGGGCTGGCCGTTTTTGGGCCCAGCCCTGGTTTCAATCGGAGGGGCCCCCGCATCGTCGGACAGCAGAGACATACCCCTTGGAGCCTTTAAAATACTCTGCTAAAGACCTCTGGGCCTTGAGGAATGTCCCCCTTTCCCTCAAGTGGCCCTCGAAACTTTCAAAAACTTATCTTAATGACAGATCCTGGGATCTTGAGAGATGGCACGGCCGCAGGAAACGTTCTGGGGAGGGTTCCCGGGTGTTAAAGTTTTTAGATAGGTTTTATTGGGGTTAGGGAAATCCAAACCGGGTTTGGGGGACAGCCCACGGGGGTTTGGAGGCAGCCAGGCTGGCAGGCACATCTGGGAGGGCTCAGAGGGTCGTGGGTTGAGGACGCAGACGGAGATTAGGCAACCAGGGGGGTGTTCCATCGGCACTGTAAGTGGGAGGGGCAGATATGGCGGGGGTAGAGGGCCATATCAGGTTATGGGATCGCGCAGCCACTGTCTTCAAGCGGTAGCGCGCTCTGACTCTCTTCACCCATCTTCCAGCCCTGGTTGTGCAGAGTCTCAAACCCGGCTGATGTTGTGCAACGCCAGGTCCATTGTCAATAAGCCCCCCCTGATTTATGATCTTATTCAGGAGGAGGGTGTGGACCTGGCAGGTATCACTGAAACCTGGTTGGGCCCAGAGGGTGGTATTCCTCTGAAGATGTGCCCACCAGGTTTTCAAGCATTTCATCAGCCAAGGTCTCAGTGAAGGGGTGGTGAGGTGGCGGCGATTATCAGAGAAGTCCTTTGTCCTAGGGAGGCCACTGTTCCTCAGATGGCTGGTTGTGAATCTCTCTTTGTGAAGTGGGGGCAGGGGGTTCAGATGGGCCTTTTGATAACGTACCTGGCTCCCTGCCACGTATCATCAGCCCTGCCTGGGCTCCTCGAGGTTATAGCCGGGCTGACGGTTGAGACCCCTAGGCTTTTAGTCATGGGGATTTCAACCTGCCTTTGCTTGGGGAAAGCTCTGGGATGGCTCGGGAATTCATGACTTCCATGACGGCCATGGACCTGACCCAATTAGCTTCTGGCCCCACTCACATGGGGGGACACACACTGGACCTGATTTTTGTCTCTGGTCAGTGGTTGAATGACTGTAGCTTTGGGGACTTAGTCATAAAACCCTTGTCATGGTCAGATCATTCTCTTCTTAGGCTCAACTTCCATACCGCCACCCCCCACTGCAGGGAGGCGGAGCCGTGCAGATGGTTCCGCCCCAGGTGCCTGATGGACCCTGAGCGCTTCCAGATGGAGCTTGGGCCATTTCCCGAGACTCTGGCTCATAACTCGGCTGGAGACTCGGTGGCCACCTGGGACAGGTTGGCCACCAAGGCTCTGGACCGAGTTGTGCCTTGTGACCTCTGACCCGGCACAGATCCCATCCAGCTCCGTGGTTTACAGAGGAGCTGAGGGAGATGAAGTGCTGGAAAAGACGTCTGGAGAGTGTTTGGAGGACTAGTTGTGCCAAATCCGACCGGACACAGGTGAGGTCCCATATTAGGACCTACCTTGTGGCGATAGAGGTGGCGAAGCGTTCGCATTTCTCCGCCCTTATTGCGTCAGCAGAAAATCGGCCTGCCGCTCTGTTTAGAAGTGACCCGCTCCCTGCTTGAGCTGAGAGCGCGGGAGGATCTCTTGCAGGGCAGGGCAGAGGAGTTTTCCCGATTTCTGTACAACAAAATCACACAGATTCAGGGCGGGCTGGACTCCAGTTGGATGCTCCCGGGGGAGGTGTCTGGGGCAAGTCTTGAGACTGTTATCTGGGAGGAGTTTGACCCTGTGACTGCTGAGAGTGTGGACAGGTTGCTGGGGGGGCTGAATACCACCACATGTTTGTTGGACCCGTGTTCCTCCTGGCTGGTTTCGACCTCCAGGGAGGTGACACGATTGGCTCCAGGGGATTGTCAATGCTTCGTTGAGAAAGAGATCGCTTCCTACTGCCTTGAAAACAGCGGTGGTGTGACCACTCCTCAAGAAGCCTGCCCTGGACCCGGCTGTTTTAAATAGCTATCATCCAGTCTCCAACCTTCCCTTTATGACGAAGGTTGTTGAGAGTGTGGTGGCGTGTCAGCTCCCTCAGTACCTGGAGGAAGCGACTTACCTTGATCCTTTCCAATCGGGCTTCAGGCCCGGGCATAGTACCAAAACAGCATTGGTCGCGTTGGTAGATGATCTCTGGAGGGCCCGTGACAGTGGTTATTCCTCTGTCCTGGTCCTGTTAGATCTCTCGGTAGCTTTTGATATTATCGACCATAGTATCCTATTGTGGCGGTTGGAGGGGTTAGGAATTGGAGGAACTGTCTTATGGTGGTTCTCCTCCTGCCTCTCTAACTGCTTGCAGTCTGTGTTGACGGGGAGGGAGAGATCCATCCCTAGGCCCCTCATTTGTGGGGTGCCTCAGGGGTCGGTCCTCTCCCCTCTTTTGTTCAACATTTATGTGAAGTCGCTGGGGGAGATCATCCATGGTTTTGGAGTGCAGTGTCATCTCTATGCTGATGATACTCAGCTTTACATCTCCACCCCAAACCACCCCAACGATGCTGTGGAGGCTATGTTCCAGTGCCTGGAGGCCATGCGGATTTGGATGGGCGGAAACAGGCTTCAGCTCAACCCTTCCAAGACTGAGTGGCTGTGGTTTCTGGCGCCCCGATATAGTCAGCTGACTCTGTCGCTGGCTATTGGGGGAGAGATCTTAACCCCCACAGAGAGGGCTCGCAATTTGGGCGTCCTCCTGGATGCGGGGCTGTCTTTAGAGGATCATATTACGGCCGTCTCCAGGGGGGCTTTTTATCAGGTTCGCCTGATTCGCCAGTTGCGGCCTTTTCTGGATCGGGACGCCTTACGCACGGTCACTCATGCCCTCGTCACCTCCCGCCTGCACTATTGTAACATTCTCTACATGGGGCTCCCTGTGAGGAGCACCGGAGGCTTCAACTGGTGCAAAATGCGGCCGCGCGGGTAGTTATGGGGGCGTCAAGAAACTCCCATGTGACGCCTCTCCTGCGCGAGCTGCATTGGTTGCCGGTGGCCTTCTGGGTTCACTTTAAGGTTCTGGTTTTGACCTTTAAAATGATCCATGGCATTGGACCAGGCTATCTGCAAGACCGCGTTCTGCCAATAGTCTCCCACCGACCTGTGCGCTCCCACAGGGAGGGCCTCCTTCGGGTCTCGACGGCATCTATGTGCCGCCTGGTGACCCCAAGGAATAGGGCCTTCTCTGTGGGGGCACCCACCCTCTGGAATGGGTTGCCTCCTGAGCTACATAACAACGCCGACCTGAGAGCATTCAGACGTGCGCTGAAAACTTGGCTCTTTGAGCAGGCCGGCCTGGACTGATTTCAAATGAGAGTTTTAAAGTGTAATTTTAGAAATTGGGATTTTAAATTTCGGGGTTTTAAATTTGGGGTTTTTATTGTTAATTTATTGGGTTTGGGCATAAATTTTAGTGGCAGCCTTAAGGTATTTAATCTTCTTTTAACTTTTGTAAAGTGGAATGTTTTACAGCTGGCTCCTTCGGGAGAAGGGCGGTATATAAATAAATAAATAAATCCATTAAGGAGATTCTGCCACAACCCAATCTTTAATAAGGATGGATTGCAATTCCCATCACTACTGCCAACATGTTGGACATGGTCCCCTAGTGCAATTCTGATCGCAGAAACAGTCTGACAAAAGCATCGCACCTCTTCCTATAGTTAAACTTGTTTAGTTTTATTGTGGTTAGCAGCTATGTGTGGCCCCACAAATCAACGGTGGGTAGCAGTGAGATTCCGCCTACAAGGCTATTACTCAGCTTGGTCCTACGCACTTATTCCTGAGTGAGCAATCAGTTGGGACAATACAAAGAAAGAATACAAGACTGGGCCTGCCTTCCTAGGAACCCGTGGGTGTAACATGGCATTTCTGAAGCAGTTAAACTCCAAACGTAAGAAGTGTACACTTTTTCAAGGAATATAAATGAATCATTGCAGGATTTTTAAATGTGTCAATACGATACACATATTCACTCAATTTGCCTTGGATGCTTCAATGCTAATTGTTGGGAGGTCTTCCGAGTGTGAAGTCCAAGAAGACCTTTGAGATTACAGTGCTGTAGAATCCCTTGCTTTTTTGAAAATTTCTCTGACTTCTGAAGTGGCAAAGTTAAGAGATTTGGAAGGTTGACCATTTACCACCAAAATGATGACTTTTGCTGAGGAAAAAGGAGAAAAATACTTTCTAAGTATATCTTCTCTCTCCTTACCACATTCTTTCAGCGAAGCAATTATCTCTAATTTTTTAAGTAGGAGAAAGAATGAAACTTCTCTGAAATTGCATTACTTAAGAAAATTCAAACATACATTTTGAACACATTATAGTCTAAGAAATAAATGTTTTATATCAGCTACAACAATTCAATTAGCAACGTGAGAAAAAAAGTTTGAATGTTGAGTTTGGTTGGTTAAACTGGCATTGGTTTACAGTCTAGCTCAGATACTGGACTATAGAAGGTGTGCAATTCTCAATTTACTAATACTTTTGCAGAGTATTTTGAATGGCTGGAATGTTTTCTAATTGAACTATTTCAGCAGGCCATACAAAAGGTTCATAATGTGGATCTACAGATTATTATCTCCATCTTGCAGCCAAGGAACCAAGGCTTGGAGAGAGCTCACAATCAAAAGATAAAGCGTCTATCTACAATAAAACGTATTAAAATAAAAAATATTAAAACCACAAATATTAAAACCAAAACCAAATCAAAACAAAATATGTGGCACCACCATACCTACTTTCACCATACAACCCACAACAAGTTCATCCCATTAATCTCACCCTATCCCAATGCTTGAGAGGAGAGCCACGTCTTAAGAACTTTTCAGAAGTCAGGGGTATGTGTGCATGCCAAGAATCAGGGAGAAGAGTGTTCATAAGGCAGGGCTGCCACAGAAAAGACATGCTTCCTAGGTCCCATAAAATGTCAGTCTTTAAAGGAGATAACTAAGATTGTGCCACCTTATCCAATCTAGTGTCAAGTGATGAAATCTATTTTAAAAGAAAAGAATAAAGTCCATCTTCAAAAAGGGATTATTTAGGAAAGCATCAAATTGGCAAAGTCCATGGTAATTCCAGAACTGGACCACCCTGGAATTACCCCACAATATTAGAAGTTAGAAACACCTCCCAAAAGTCACATTCTCCAATAGAAGTAATTCAACATTGCTTGATGTCATAAATCTCCATCTACAGGAGCCCAAGCATGGACAGCTCACTCTCTTTATCTCCACTCCTCCCCCCTTAGGAATGTGTCAAGCCCGAAACCCTTCCCCCCATGACTGCCACAGAGAAAATAAGAAAAAGAATATATACTAAGACAAACTAAAATGGTTTCACTTATGTCAATTTCAGGCTTGACATCTAGTAGGATGGGCAGATGTCCTCAAGGAAAATGCAATCCTACAGATAATCTGGAACTCTGGTCATATAGAGCTTTAATCAGTACCTTGAATTGTACCCAGGAGGAAACCGAGAGCCAGTGCAGCTCGCTCAACAAGGAAATAACATTGGCACCTTTAAGTGTGGCTGCCCCACATTTAGGACTATAGGTAGTCCTCAATTTAGATCCATAATGGACCAAGCCAATCATGCTTGTTAAGTTTTGATGGTTGTAAAACAGGTCGATCATATGACATGGGACACTGCAATTGGCCATAAATATGGCTATGGGGCTAAATTCCTGGAGTTCAGTCAGGTGATTATGGGGACCTAACCATTGGAACTTTGAATGGTGGGTCATAAATAGCACCAAGCTAGGTCCATTATGAATCCAAACAGTCGCTAAGTGACCAGTCACAAGTCAAGGACTATCTGTGATTGTAACTTTCATGTGGTCTTTAAGGGCAGCCACATGTGGAGTGTGTTGCAGCAATCCAAGAGCAGTAGTAATCAAGCAGTATAAAGCAGCTTCCTCACACAGCACATATTTGGAATGATAGGAAGCAGAAATTAGTAGATATGCTACACTTGTCACCTATAAACTGCGATAATGCTTTTCTTGAGAATATTTGACAATGTATGGACAATTCCATAAAATGCTAGCATGCATAATTGTAGCACAACTTAGAATTGGGGAACCTGGAACCGCAGAAGTCGATGGGAGGATCAAAGGGGAGCAGATAACAAAAGCAGTATCAGTCTCGTGAGACAAACTCTGCCCTGTTTGGACACACTTTGTGATGTTGCACATGGGTAAAAGGAGTGGAGTTTGTTTTGCCATGGCCTCTCAACATTTTGATGAAACTGACTTCCGGTTTGAGCTTTTTCGGTGACGGACCGAGATCCGTGATCTTGCACGGTTTTGATCCGTGATCGCCGCCGGAGCACCCCAACCTGACTGGTTTCGGGGTTAAGCCATCCCGTAGAGGTGGTGAAGAGGGGGGAGACCACCAGCAGGGTCAAGGAGAATCGCATCTCTCCTCCTCAGCTGGCCATTACTCCCTTTCCCAAAGGTGGTTGCAGTGGTGGTCAGAAATGGCCACCTCAAAGAAGAACTCGACCGGAAAAGAATGTACAGAAGGAAGATAAGAGAACATTTTGGTTGACCGGGTTGAACTGAAAAAGCAACAATGTAAGGTACCCTGGAATTTGAACTATAAAAATAACATTGTTCCCAAAGAAGATTTTGAAGCAGTGAAGGAGGGAAGGGAAAGGAAAGGATTTGGCTTTTTTCTTCCCTTCCTTATACTGACAGCTAAGAGATTTGAGTAAGAAATTGACAAAAATCCACTTTGACATCAATAGGCATTTAAGCTAAAAATAAAATGTCAAAGGGTTAATAAAGACTTTTGGATACTCAAAAACCTTTAAAAGGAGAGAAAGGAAAGACTAAAAGGACGGGATCTGGAAAAATGGAGGAGACTGCCTGGAACTAAAAGGAATTTACAGTGAAACTTTAACAAGATTCCTAAAAGGTACATTCTAACTGAAACTTTGTAATAAAATAATAGAACCCCAGGAAGAGAAAGTGGAAAAAAGAAGCAAGAAGAAAGAGTTTTGGATTATTTGGATTACTTGGCGATTTTTGGATTTTGGGCTATTGGATTTAAATGACTAAAATCAATCGGGTGGTTGTTTAAAAGTGTTTAAAATGGCATCACTTTTGGAAGAACTGAAAATGGAATTTAAAAAACAGAAAGAAGATGCACAAGTAGGAAGAGGTTCTTTTGGCTTTGTATTTCAATTTTTAGAAATGGAGATCTGGAACTATGAGAAACAACAAGAAACATTTGTAGAACAAGAAGGTCGGGACATAGAAGAAGCCATCTTTAATGATCAAGTAATTTTATGTGGGGGAAAAAAAGGAAAGGGGGGAAAGAGAGTGGAAAGTTTAAGATTTGAAAAGACAACCAAAAAAAAAGAATACTTTGAAAAATAATTACAATATTAGGAAGCAACAGAAGAGAGGGTTACAGAAGGGAGAATTAGAAGTAGAGAGACAAGGGAGCAGAAAGGAGGAGGAGGAAGAGGGGGAAGAGGGAAAGGAAGTTATAAAAGACAGAAACAAGATATAGAGAAACAGGGAAAATAAATTTTAAGGATTGAAAGTATAAGCCTATTTAGAGATAATGGGTGAAAATTTTAATTGAAAAAGGGATTCTGCAAAGGTACATAAGATAGTATTGTTATATTAGAAATAGAAATAATTTTAGAAAATATGACACAATGTATGATTAAAATGATGTATAAAATACTTATTGTAATGCAGTGGAATGTTTGTTAATAAATAAATGAAATAATGAGAATGAGAGAATGAAATTAAGAAAGGATGGGAACATTTTAATTATTATTAATGATTTATAAAAATGTAAGTGAAGAGAAATATGGAAAAAAAGAATTATGGAAAGGAAGTATGATACTTAATTGAAATGTTAAAGATTGTAGCTAATATTAATGATAGAATTGAATTGGAATGGAAGGAGTGTCTTATTTATTATTGATATATATATATATATATATATTCAATATAGTACATAACTTCCAATCGAATTTTGCTTGGTACATTCTTAAAATACACACTGTTCTTTAAATATATATATATATATATATATATATATATATATATATATACATACATACATACATACATACATATACATACATACATATACATACATACATATACATATATAAAGAACAATGTGTATTTTAAGAATGTACCAAGCAAAATTCGATTGGAAGTTATGTACTATATTGAATGTTATAATTCTAAAGGCATAAATTGAAGTTTAAATAAGAGTTCAATGGATAAAATTAAAAGATATAAAGGTGTCATACTCCAATTAGTAACTACAGGGGAAAATTTGTTTAATGAGAAAAGATAATATGAAATTGAAACAGGACAAAAGTATAAATATAATGATTAGAAAGATATTGAAACTTAGAAATTTCTAAGATATATACAGATATATATAGAATTTAGATGAGATAATTAAAAATGAAGTTGAGAAAACCAAGGGAGGGGAAAATTATGGAGAAAATGTTAAAATAGTAAGATATGGAATAGAACACAAAGATGAACATGAAATTGAGTTTGTATCTGTATGGAGAAGTAATAACCTGGGATCATGCTATTCTCAAAAAAGATGTTTTATTTGTATTACAGTATGTTTTTGTGAAAACCCAAATAAAATTTATATTAAAAAAATATTTTGATGAAACTATTGGAGCCTCTGGGTATCTCTGCCTTGCACACGAGATGTTGCTGATGGACAATCCACACCATTCTTCACCATTGGCAATATATTTCCTGAGGCTGCAGAGTTACAAGCAAGCAATGGCAATTTAAAGTATAGTTGTATCCATATTAAAAAGCCAATAATTTAAATTATACCTATCAAATACTTTAAAGAAATTTTCATTAATTCAGGCTATGATTAAGAAACATTGTGGACTGGATATTGGAAATGTGAGTGCATATATGTGCATGTTACAGACAGTCAGGGAAATCTAGTAACATGTTCTTAATTTTTCTGTTTCATTCATCAAAGCTGCATTATAATACCAATATTGAAACAAACAGTTCCATATACCAGAAAATGGAATTTCTAAGATTCATCAATCTGGATATTGTAAGCAAATTGCTATTCATTTGGGAGGGGGACATCGATTGTCTTCAATGATAATCTGCAATTCCTGAAACATATGCTAATTGGTTCATTTAACCATTTAAAAAAACGGATAAGGAAAAAGTTCACCAAAGCAATTTTTATTTTATAATCAACAAGGCACAAAAAAATTCAGAAAACAATACAAATGCAGACAAACAGGGATCACACTTCCTTTACCCTCCCCCCAGATCTCTTTAATACTACACCATCACCATCACCACGACCATCACCATCAAAAAAGTTTAAAAACAAGACATTTGGCTCTATTGCCATCAACTGATCTCTTCATTTTTAATTTCTACAAAGAATGTATCAATTTCAAAGGGTGAAAGGCTTTTTTGTTTTTGAAAAAAAATACGATCAAGTGGCTTCTAGAAGGTGGGATTATCATTCCTATCACCTTCAATCAGCTTGCTCAGGTGGAAAAATAACTTTAGTCCAACTCATCTGGAAGGCATTAGTTAGGGGAAAGCTGACTCAGAGCCTTTTCATATGTGCATTCAGAGAAGCATTCATGTTGAACTTATAACACACACTTCCTCGTGGAAGATAAATTTGAGGTTGAGAGAGGTGAGATTGCAGACAGGTCTCCATGTGCTTTCTGACTTTATAGACTTGAGTGGAGGGTTCTGAATATTTTAATCAAGTTCTTATTTCTATAATAGTATACATCAAATAGTAAAGAGTTGAGTGTTGGATTCCAACATTGCACTAATCCACAATATTGTTAGCTATGATTAGTTGAATACACTACAAATGTCTGGTTTCACAGATCACACTTAGCCATTTACCTACAGTTTACAAAGCACAATGGCTGTTCTCACAGACCACATAAATAAGCAAATCATGTAATAATGTAAAACAATGTGTGAACACAGTTACTATACTAAGCTGCTTAGGCCTGCTTTCGTAGAAATAAACATGGCTCTATTCAATATACTGCAAATTTAAAACAAAACAAGAAAGCAAAATAAACAGTTGAAGTTTGGGGCATGAAATGATTTGCTCAACTGTGTTAAAAAAAAGCAAATATCTCATTTTTAAAAATATCATAACTAGGTCAATACAACTAAAAATAAAGTTCTCTCTTACATCACATTATATTGGCTTTTATTGAACAAATGTCCTATTGGTAGTTATGTGTGCTTATTCTCCTGTTATTACTACTATACCTTGTGATATCATTATTATTGAGCAGTATATTTGGAAACATGGACATATATTAATGTTATTAAATCACACAATAATGAAACCGGCCATCTGAAGTCAAATGTAGTGTTTTGTTCCATTAAATGCACATTCTTATTGGAATATATTTTGTTATCAAATGGTACAACTCAATTCAAAAAACATTTTCTTGCTGCAAAATAAGATGTGCTGATGTTTCTACCATGAAGCCTTTCCCCACAAATCAAATTAGATAATTACTAAAACATGTTTTACACTGAGGCCAATTGAAGAATGACAAAGTTCACCTCACACAACATTAACAACTTCAACATAGTATGTGGAATGGTTCTGTAACTGCTAATATGTAGATCACAATCTTCACATAATGAGGAGCAATATTGCATTATAGAAGATCAACAAGAATATGCGGCACTTCCATTACCAACCACCAACACACACACCCCTGCACAAGAAATCGACTGTAGGCAAATTCAGCTTTTACTAACCCCAAGTAATCTTTCCAACTTTGTGACCCCCAGAAATACTGGATTGTGACTGCTATCATACACTAGGTTGGGGAAGATTGAACAAAATCTTATTTAATTGCATTAATGTAACTTCAGAATTTATGTGCCCTGAATAGAGAGATCTTCTTATGCACATCTAGATGTCATACTGGTAGCATATTTAATGTGCAGGAGCCTGGAATAGAAACGGATGTTTCTTCATTACTGTAAACCAAATGGGGCACCAACATTCATACAAATGAAACCCTCCTTAAATAAATAATTACCCCAATTCTTCATTCATAGAAAAAAAAATGTATTGGTTTGTAATAGGCAGGATATATGAATGAAATCAACAAGACTTATAAAGTTGATCCTATATCCTCCTCTACTAGTGGAATATATATCCACTATTCCTCTTTTACTGATTATTACACAATATATAAATTCATTGGATTGCTTTTCTGGCATTATATTTATCGGAAATATTCCAACTTTTAAAGGGATTTTTTTTTTAAAGGAATGTTCAAAAACTGGTGACAACATTTGAAGTGCTGTGCCACTCTTAATCTACTTAGTCTACTCAAGCAATTTCCATGGGATGAATTTTTGTTTATTTCTTCCTTCCCTGTTTAATTTATAGTATGAAACAATATTGTGTTTCTTCATCTCCCTAAATAGCAGACAAGCATACAGTGTAAATAAATACATTACAGACAGACATTCCTGAAGTCTCTGAGAATGTTATACACTGAGCATAAAAATGCCTGTTATAATAGTCAGCTTTTAAATGCTATATTCCTATAACATTTTATGGAATTGCTTTTTTTCCCATTATTTAAAAAATAAACATGTCAAACCTGCAGTTTAAGTGTCTTACACTATGTTCCCTCCCTGCACCTTTCTCTACCCATGACCCAAAGTAAGGTGTTTGTTTTTTTTTAAAAAAATGGACTTGTAACTATTGAAAATAGATACTGACATTTCAAGTAAAAATAACGGCAGCCACCTCTACTCAACATAATACATATTTTTGACACGTGTTTAAAAACATTACATTACTCAAACGTATAATACATTCTTAAATAACAAGGCCCCACAGTATTACTTTGTGAGCCTTTCCCATGTAGAAATCCCCTTTTTCAGGTTTGCACCCACTGCTTGTGCTGCAGTTTCACTTGTCTCTCAGCTCCTCACTTAATGACTGTTCCAGTTCTTAGGCTTTGGCTATGAAATCCCTTTTTTTCAATGAGGCAACGCTGGTTATTAAGGCTTGATTTGTTTTCCATTCAAAGCTTTATTTGGAAAGAACTCTTTTCCAACAGCAGTATGTCTATATTGTATCTTCTGGCTCGGTTTTTATGACCTTCCGATCAAGGTTGTTGAAAGCCGAGTGAGGAAAATCTTTCAAAATACCAAGACCTTCTGTAATAACAACAAAAGAAAATTAGTATTGTTGAAAAACAATACAAATGGCCAATGAAACCAATGGCTAGCATATAAAAATATAAGGTGGCATCTTACTTACTACACTGTAGTAGCGAAAAAATGGAAGCTTATTAAAACCACCATAGTGGAGATACTTTGAGGGAAAAGGATCAGACACCTCTATGATCAAAGGGGTCACAGCACATTCTTAGAATCAGTGACCCTCAAAATGTAGGCTTCAGGTCTTTGGAGGAACAAGCCCTGGTAGTAAAAACTGCAAATATCCAAACTTCTAACTTGGGGTCTTAAAATGGTTGGAAAGATTACAATGATAGTGAGATTTAAAGATGACAGTTCCAGATTCCTTCATAACCAAAGGCAGCTTAAGTTGTCTCACTTTGTATTAAAAAACAACAACTTTAATTTATTTCTCCATTCCATTGATTTTTTATAATTGCCCATCTCACATATATGATTCTGGGCAGTTCACAACCACCACCAAAATGCAATAAGCAAATGGCAAATAAAGAACAAATAAAATGTAACTATATTAAAATATTAAATCAACTATAATCTGAAGCTAAGATAAACATAATGCTATAAGTCAGGTTTTCTGAGCTCTAAGCCTAGCTCCAATGGCATCAATTGAAGCAACATTTTAACAACTATTCAGAATAAAGTCAATCTTTCTACTCTCCATTAAGAGTAACTAACCCTGTCTTGCTGGTTCTAACTTTCAAGAGTTATTTTGCTAGTGCATTTTCAATGCATGTAATGCTAGAAAAAGCAATCTTTTGAAAACAGTAGCATTGATATTGGATTTTAAGGTATGAAGCACCAGCAGATATGGGTATCTATTTGCTAACATTGGCAAATAATGTCTGTCAATTAACAAAATATATACACTGCCTACTGGGCATAAAGGAAATCAGGGACAGTTCCTTCTAAATTCAGATAACACAGTCATCTGATACTGAGCGTACAATAGCTCTTATATTTAAGGCTTGGAAATGCTTTTCTACACCTGCTAACATTTGCTTAAACAAACCGAGTGAATGGTGAGGATGTCAGTTATAATATGCCTTTCCTTCCAGTACAGCCACTGATGCAAGTATGGGATGGAATCTTATAGTTCTGGAATTCCATACATTTTCTTGTTAAAAAGCTGACTCTGATCATGCTAAGTTATCAGTGGATGTGACATTACTTAGGTAGTTATCAATCAGGTACAAAACTTCATTAAGCTACACAAGATTGTTGGAAAGAGACCTCTCTCACCATGTGGATGGCAGTTATATGGGAATTGCAGTCCCAATCCAAGCAAATCTACCTATTTATAGGTTAATTATTTAATCAATATTTCCCAGAATATTCAAGATACAGTCTGAAAGAGAAAAAAAAAAACCCTTACCTGGCAATTGTGATTTTGCCTCACCACCAGCATATTGTCGGCTCAGATCACTGCAAAGGGATTTCACTCCAGCAGCTTCTCCATCTAATGAAATGTGTGACATGTGTCTGTTTGATAGACCTGATATACGGAGATTTAAAGGCCTTTCACCTAAAAGATATCAGCACAGGTGTAAATCACATGCATGTTATAACAGACATGGATCAACTCTACCTTCTAAGAGACAAGCCCATTGTAAATAGTATCACATGGATATTATTTACATAGGTAATTTTTTTCTGCTTGCTTCTTCACAATATAAGCCTTTCATCCATATAGTAAGTTTGGCTCCAAACCACATTTTCAGTCATTTCATGATTCTATAGTCATCAAAAGCATGGAAGCCAAAAATCACCTGAAGCATTTGGGAGTAGGATGAATAAACACACAAAATAGGAACAATTGTGATTACTTTGCCTCCACAGCATTCTGAATAAATTAAATCATAAACTTCAGGCAACTTGTTTTTCCTAAGGCAAAGGTTGGACATAGGAAAATCATTTGCGGTCTTTGAATCATTCTAAAAACTCCTCAAACCTCAGCAAAGTGAATTCTCTATATCAGCGGTCGCCAACCGGTGGGCCGCAGCCCACTGGTGGGCCGTGAGAAAATTTAGGTGGGCTGCAGAGAAATCTCATCCCCAGAGCACCCCCTCCAAAGTAGTTAATCCAGGCTGCGCAGAAACATAAGGCTGCTCAACCCACATGGCCCGCGGGCACCCTCCCCGCCCACTCACTCCTTACCTGGCAAACTTGTTTGCTAAGTTGCTATTTTTCCTTTTTCTGACCATCATCTCTTCTGCTGCACCGGGAGATTTAGATTAGCTAGGAAGCAGGAAATGGTTGGATTTCTTGCTTTCTAGCTAAGCACAGCCAAACCTCCCTTAGGATTGAAGGTTTAT
Source organism: Bungarus multicinctus (assembly GCA_023653725.1). Lineage (NCBI taxonomy): Eukaryota > Metazoa > Chordata > Lepidosauria > Squamata > Elapidae > Bungarus > Bungarus multicinctus. The sequence continues at coordinate 8,304,164 of CM042838.1, forward strand.
TTGCAAGCAAATTAAGTGCAGACTCACGGCAAGCAAATTTGAGAGACTGAGTTAGCCGATGGTAGATAGATAGATCACTGAATGATTCTGTGAGCAACTCAATCTGCCTGCTTTGCCTGATTTTGGATAAAAGTTGCTTTTTTTAAATAAAAAAAATCAATATTTACATGCATGGTATGTTGTGAGTTAATTTTGTGAGTTTGCTTGCAAGCAAACTTTATGTGACAGACTGAGTTAGCCAATGGCAGATAGGTGGATTTCTGAATGAATCTGTGATTCTGTGAGCAACTCAATCTGCCTGCCTGCTTTGCCTGATTTTGGGTAAAAGTTGCTCTTTTTTGTAAAAAATTCAATATTTATATATTTATAATATTTACATACAAGCCATGCCCAGCCAGTCACATGACCACCAAGCCACACCCACAAATTAGGCCACACCCACAGAACCGGTTAGTGGTCCCTGGGATCTAAAATTATGAGTTTGGTGGTCCTGAGGTCCAAAAGGTTGGCAACCCCTGCTCTATATGGAAGTATTTATATGCTGTATGAAATAATACTGTTATTGTTGGGAAAATAGGAGGTAGGAATATTAGGCATGCTTGCTATCTTGAATTCTAAATAAAAAGGTGCGATAATAATAGTACCAATAGTAATGGCCCCAGAAAGTCTGGATCTTGAATACCATTCATTGGCATTGACAAAAATCATTGTCAGTCAATTGCAAAAGGCAGATTTACTTGGAGTAGCTTACATCCTGGGACAATATCCTTCACATCATCAAATAACATCTGACAATCCTAGGTTCTTGGGAAGGACTTGACAGGTGGATAAAAATGCCAAACCCACTCTACACATCTGATTTACTCTTCAATCAACCACAATCATCATCATCATCATCATAGTATAACTATCGCATCAACCTCAAAATGCTAACTGTAAAAGAAATGTATTATGGCAAATATATGCCTGGAAAAGCAACACAGTACCTTGTCCATCCAGAGGTTCTGGCGTCAGTCCATTGGGACTGCTTTCTTCTGAACTTTGCCTGTAAAGACCTGTAGAGAGTCGTCTTTCCAAGCCAGCTTGGTTGCAAAGGAACTCCATTTGTTTGGCCATCATCTTTTCAGGCTGAAATGAACCAGAGATGCAGGCACATAGCAGAATGACTATACTATCACCAGCCAAACAGAAATTGCGAGCCTAAAAAACAGCACAGTCATGGCCAAGCTCTTTGAAAGATTAACAAGTAGCAGCGGAGACAGAATCTCTGCTGAGGATCTCCAAAACCAAGAGGAATCAAGGAATAAGCTCCAAAAGTTAGAACACTCAACCACTTTCAAAACTCCCTTCTGGTATCTCATAAACCTGTTAAAACAATGCTGTTTTTTTGCCATGCTTTTAACCAGGATTAAATGTTTCTAGCAGTCACCTGCCATGAATTGGTTGAATGTTAGTTGAATTTATTTTCTGTTTCTATTCTTCATTTTTACTGGGGAGGTGGAGTGAGGATTGAGAGAAAGTGACTAGGCCAAAGCCACACGGCTGGCTTTGTGGTACTGGCATTGACAATTTTCTGGTTTCTAACCTTGTTCTTTAACCACTACATCAAAATGGCTTTACTTTGTTGCGTGTTACTTAAACTCTTCAGATTGGGGCGCAATACAAAACCTGTAAAGTTAAGAAGCAGCCATATGATAACTCTAAGTATATGCTATTGCACTAAAAAGATGCTAATGTAATGAATTTAATAATAATAATCACAGGAAGTGAAACAAATAATAACTGAGCATCTAGAACAGCACAAAAATAATAAAATTTGCTTGCACTGAAGTTTGTTACCAAAAAAAAAAAAAAGCTCTTTTAAGTATTTAAAAAATGCTCATACAGGTACAATTGTGCACAATTGTGCCTCAAATTTATGTTGCTAAATGAGAAATTTATTAAGTGAGTTTTGCCCCATTTTACAACTTTTCTTGCCATATTTGTTAAGTGAACCATTGCAGTTGTTGAGTTAGTAACACGGATATTAAGCAAATCTAGTTTCCCCTTTGACTTTGTTTGTCAGAAGGTCACAAAAGGTGTTTATGTGACTCAGTTGTCAAGCATCCAAATATAAATCATATGACCACAGGGATACTGCAACGATAATAACTGAAAAATGGTCATAAGTCATTTTTTTCAGTGTCGGGGTAACTTCAAATGGTCACTAACTGAACTGTTCTAAGTTGAGAATTACTTGTACTGTAGTATTAAATAAAAGCATCAGCACATTGGAAGAAACAAGCCAACTAATGTAATAGCATGACTACAGCTGTAACTGAATACTTCGGATGCAAAATCAAACACGCAGTGCACCACCAAAAGATCAGATTGGAAAATATGATCAAGATGCCAAGGTCAGATGCAAGCAAGTAGGAACAGATGAAAGAAAAGCTGAAAAATAAGAGGACCAAAGATTATCCAATCAAGAAATATCACTTAGAGATAAAATCAAGGGAACTCCGGAAATAATAAAGCAGCAAATAACAGCCATAGCCAAGAAAATCAGCAGATTGTACACTGCAGGCAGAATCTCCAATTTCAGTTGAATCAGAAATGTTTCTACTAACTCAACAACTGAGAGAGTGCAATAAATCAACCAACACCTGACAAAGAAGGAACAATGCAATTCTTTGTGCAGCTGAGCCCAAACAGCTGAGGGACAAAAGATCAGCTCCTAATTGACAAGATGATTTTGTTAAACTTTAATAGAAGGAAGGCCACCTTAAATGTAGCTTGAATTGATTGATTACAAGAAGACATTCGATTCAGGGGTAGGATTCAACCGGTGTTATTACTGATTTGGTGATTATGTTTTGTGCACATGTAAAAATCTTTAAGTGGTGCTGCTGAAAAGCACTGCACGCAAGTGCGCAATGTTTGAAAAGCCACTTTTTTGCTGCTTTTTCAACCTCAGCTGTGCCGCGCAAAGCAGCTGAGGTTGAAAAAAGTAGGAAATAAAGAACAGGTAAGAGCCCGGGCAGGCACCGGTTCGGTGTTTGCTGCTCTTCAGAGCTACCAGTTCTATAGAGCCGGGCAGCATCCCACCCCTCATTTGACTCCCTGCCACATGACTGGATAATCATATGCTAAAAAGTTAACAAGAGTCAGCAGAAACATCAGAAATTTTGTGTAAAGTTCAATAATACCATGGATCAATGATGACAGACTGGAAGAGGCTAACATTAATAAAGGAAAATTTTTAAAAGGCTCATTATCACCACTACTGTTTGTAGTTATACTGATTCCTCTGTCAACAATATTGAACAATTCATGACCTGGCTATGAAACATCAAAAACATCCGCTAGGTTACCTCCCCTCCTTTACACAGAAGATCCAAAGTTGTATGGAAAAAGAGTTTCTGAAATGGAATTGTTGCTTAAAATTGTCCAAATATATAGCCAATACATCACAGTGGATTTTGGACAATAGAAATGTACCACCCTTCCCATCAATAGAAGAAAATTGTGAAAACAGAAGGAATTAGGATGTCCTATGGAAATAACATCAACAGTGTGGATGAAGAAGATCACTACAAATATCTTGGCATTCTTCAAGCTAGCAACTGGGTGACCATGAGTTCTAGTGTTGCCTGAGGCATGAAGCCAGCTAGGTGACTTGGGGCTAATCCTTTTCTCTCAGTCCTAGGAAGCAGGCAATGACAAACCACTTCTGAAAAATCTTGCTAAGAAAATTGTAGGGACTTGTCTAGGCAGTTGCCAGGAGTTGGGAATGATTTGACAGCACAAAGTAAATTAATAATAATAACGCCACAGACTTAACAATTGTTGAAAAGAATGACAAATCGTCTGGATAGTGTATGCTAGAGCATCGAAAGACAGCAGAAGAGAAGAGGACTAGATAAAATAACAAAATACAAAAATCTGCAGACAGAATTACTGTGGCAAGAAAAAGCAAAGATAGTACTAATAGCAATAGGCACTTTGGGCGTAACTCAACAACATCTGGAGCACTACTTGAACACCACTGGCATTGACAAAATTCTCATCAGTCAATTACAAAAGGCAATTTTACTTGGAACGGCTTACATCCTGGGAACATATCTTTAATATTATTGAACAACCTCTGCCTATCCCAATTCCTTGGGAAGGGCTTGATAAGTGGACAATAATGCCAAATCCAATCTAAACATCTAGCCGACTGTGTGACCAAATTACAAGAACAATAACGATGATGTAAAATGAGATGCAACATGAAATCCCACATAAATGACAAACAAAACTGAAGAGATAAAATTCTTTGAAAATTAAATTAATTTGATAGACTGAAAAGACAACCAGGGAGGAGAGTTCAGAAAGTTTTCCTTGGAAATGCGCTAGATTTAATTATGAAAATAATAAAGTCAGAATAAAAATAAAAATAAGTAAATAAATAAAATTCCACAACAGAGAAGTCTATACCAGCAGTGGGATCCTACCTGTTCCATTATTGGTTCGGCGATCGTGCACGTGTACACATAACACACATGTACCTAATGCGCGCGCAGCTTTCCCCACACCAGCTGAGGCCTGCAGTGCCAATCAGCTGATAGAATAAAGAAGAGAAAGGTGCAGGGGTTGATGGGAGGGCCAATCCTGCACTTTTCTCTTCTTTCTCCTCCTCTCAGCTGATGTGGGAGGTTTTTTTTTTACTACCGGTTTGCTTAAACCGGTCTGAACCGGTAGCATACCACTACTGGTCTATACCAGGGGTAGGGAACCTTGGCTCTTTTATCACTTATGGACTTCAACTCCCAGAATTCCTGAGTGAGCCATAAAAGGTTCCCCATCCCTGGCCTACTGGTTTTTCAGTTGTGGGGGAAATCAATTTTTGACTGGAATGGGATTGTTTGATATACAAATGTAGGACATATAAAGAATATATAAAGAATATGTCCTACATTTGTATATTAAACAGTCCCATTCCAGTCAAAAATTGATTTCCCCCACAACTGAAAAACCAGTAGGCCAGGGATGGGGAACCTTTTATGGCTCAATCAGGGATTCTGGGAGTTGAAGTCCATAAGTGATAAAAGAGCCAAGGTTCCTTACCCCTGGTCTATACCAAAAGGCACTTTTCATTGCTAGCACCTGTTCAACCTCACCTACAAAGGCATTTGAAAAAATGCCTTCATGTGATCTGAAGTCAGAGCTATGAATAGGAGGAAAAGACTTCTTTAAGCACAAAGCTCTAACGGGGACTGAGGAGCAAAGCAGCCCTCTGATTACAGCAAGACACGTTATCTGCAGTAGCTTTCTGGAGTACCACACACAGTAGTTCTTGCAAGTAGAAATGACCAGGGCATGCATTTTTGAAGCAAACTGCTTATTAATTAGGGAATCGTGGGTCTGTCAAAGATGCTAAAAAGTGATTCAATCCCCAGAAGCCATTTAAAACCAATGAGCAAGCATCCCACCAAATAACAACTGGATTCTTTAGGGCAAGGGTCTTCAAGCTTGGCAAGTTTAAGACTTGTGGACTTCAAGTCCCAGAATTCTCGAGCTAAAATGACTGGAGGAGGGATTCTGGGAGTTGAAGTCCACAAGTCTTAAAGCTGTCAAGTTTGAAGACCTCTGCTTTAGAGTATTGTATACATGTGCATGCATGCATACACTTTCAAGTCAATTTTGACTCTTGGCAACTGCCTTGCGGTTTTCTTGGCATTATTTTTCAGAAGTGGTTTGCTATTGCATCCCTTCTAGGGCTGAGACAAAGTGAATGGCCCAAAGTTGCCAGGCTGACTCTCTCTGCCTAAGACAGAACTAAAACTCATGGTCTCTGGCCTGCTGCCTTAACTACAACAAACTGGCTCTTTTGTGGAAATTATGAAAGCCAAAATCCGAAATATATTGAAGAGATCAGGTAATCCAATGAAAATTGTTAATTGTTTTCAATTAACGTTGACTATTCTCTCAGTACTGATCAGATTGTCCCTCCTAAAAGCAATCACCTCTCGTTTTAAAGCAGGGGTCGCCAACCTTTTGGACCTCAGGGACCATCAAACTTATAATTTTAAATTCCAGGGACCACTAACCAGTTCTGTGGGTGTGGCCTAATTTGTGGGTGTGGCTTGGTGGTCATGTGACTGGCTGGACATGGCTTGTATGTAAATATTATAAATATTTATATAAATATTGAATTTTTTTACAAAAAAGGAGCAACTTTTATCCAAAATCAGGCAAAACAGGCAGGCAGATTGAGTTGCTCACAGAATCGCAGATTCATTCAGAAAACTATCTATCTGCCATTGGCTAGCTCAGTCTGTCACATAAAATTTGCTTGCAAGCAAACTCATAAAATTTGCTAGTAAGCAAATTCACAACATACCATGTATGTAATTATTGAATGTTTTTATTTTTAAAAAGTGCAACTTTTACCCAAAATCAGACAAAGCAGGCAGGCAGATTGAGTTGCTCACAGAATCATTCAGTGATCTATTTGCCATCGGCTAGCTCGGTCTCTCAAATTTGCTTGCTGTGAGTCTACACTGAATAATAGAACCTTTCTGTACTAAGGGAGGTTCGGCTGTGCTTAAAAGCAGAGCCAAAGATCTAAAGACTAGCTAGAAAGCAAGAAATCCAACCATTTCCTGCTTCCTAGCTAATCTAAATCTCCTGGCACAGCAGAACAGATGATGGTTGGAAAAAGGAAAAATAGCAATTTAGCAGGCAAGTTTGCCGGGTAAGGAGTGGGTGGGTGGGAGGATTCCCGCGGGCCATGTGGGCTGCGTTGTGTTTCTGCGCAGCCTGGATTAATTGCTTTGGGGAGGTGCTCTGGGGGTGAGATTTCTTTGCGGCCCACCAAAATTTTCTCAAGGCTCACCAGTGGGCTGCAGCCCACCAGTTGGTGACCGCTGCTTCAAAGTACCATAAAACCTGAGTAGATACTGTTTAGACATACTATAAGGTAACCTTTATTGTCATTTTTTAAAACTATAAGGCACATTGGCACACATTAAAAATGAAATTCTGGTGCCTGCTCTCAAAAGTATACACATACATACATACATACACACATCCTGATGGGGTATAACCATCCTCACCCTTCTGAAAATCTATTTACAAGCATCATTACTTTTCTTAATAGAATATGCCACATTAGCACAGTATTCTATATTGATTCTAAAGCACCTGAGGTTTATCTAAATTTAGTTTTGTTTCTAAAGATATGGCCGGTATAATTCATGACATAATTTTTATGTTCTTTAAATAATTATTTTAATCAGGTGCTGTTACTGCTCTTGAAATATTCTCTCTCTGTGTACACATGATCATTTCAAAAGAATCATTGGATTTTAATAATTTATGTTTAAAATTCACCACCACCACCATAGGAAAAATGACAATACTTCACTCATGCTTTATTTCTGGATACAGTACTATCCACTTAAAAAAGAAAAGAAAAAAAAAGAACCCCAACAATCTGTCATTCTGAAAAGTGTAGGATGACAATTTACTTGTGAATAATAATAAAGCACAAAATTTGCCCGAATAAAGAAACAGGCCGTATGGACTACAAGGAAAATATAATTAAGAGGCCACAGAACCTGTTAGAATATAGTCTAAATGAACAGAGCTGAGAGAATATTATATTCTAAATAGTGTTATTTTTAATTACAGGAACAGTTTATCAGTTTGAAAAGAAAACAACCAATGTGTGCTTATTTAAATGAAACATACAATGTTGGAAGGAAAATAGATAGAAAACAAATACACAGTAATGGGATGAAAAAAAAAATCCAGTTTCTAACCACAACCACATTAAACGTAACAGGCTAAATCAACACATCCCTGGCACCATGGAGTTTTTGCAATTCTGCTTGTAGCATTAAATGTGGAACTCCTCACCCGAGATATTTTATTGCGTTCTAAAGATAGAAAGCAGCAGCTCTTGAATTGCTCCTTGCCAGATGCTGTGAACAACTCTAATAAGACTTTGTGAGTGCTATCCTTCATGAGATTTGGAAACTATAAACCCATATATCTGGAAGGCAACGGCTTTGTTCCTGATTTGAAAATGGGGAAAACATATGTTTGAACTAAAGAGTCAGGAGTAATTTGATTTCATGACAGCATTTATATATGTTAGGTATGTATTCCTTATCAAAATATGTTAGAAATATATCTGTAATATAAACTCTTCTGTAATGGACACTGATACTCCTTAATGTAAACATTCCTTAAATAGTCGTATTCTATACCAGTATGTAAATCATCTTCACTGTCTCTGTTCACTTTATGTAAAAGGACAAAGTATACAAAAAGGGATTAAGCAAGGACAGAAACTGAATTTTTAATAAGAATGTTAGGATAATCTGTTTCCAATTCATTAGTAATAAATAAATTAGAATAAAAGGAAAAAATAAAGTAGGGATAAGAAGAATATTGCTACTTTTAATCTTTGGTGTTGGGGAAGACTCCTGAGAATACCCCAGGGCAGCTAAGAAAGCAAGCCATGGATTATTGAACAAACAACCCAGAATTCGCATTTGTGGCACAAACAACCAGACTCAAATTATCCTACTTTGAAGACCCAGCTCTCTGGAAAAGGCTCTAATGCTGACAAAGAAAGAAAAGAAGAGGACAACCAGCAGAAAAGTAGATGGACTCAATTATAGTGGCACCACTGAAAGACCAAGTTGGGGACGGATTGTCATGGCGAAATCTATCTATGTGGTTGTTAGGAATCAAAAAAACCCTTGAAGGCAAATAGTCAATCAAAATAGGATACAACAGCAAACTTCCTCTAATTTTGCTTGTTCTGCTGAATTCAGCCTCTCTCTCTAACATCCTCCTTTGCCTACAATGCAGGAAAGTCAAGCTTTAACAACATGGACTGTGAGTTGAACACCCACATTAGGTCAAAATCTCTCAAACTGCATGCAGATTGAAAGACTCTTACGATCATTGCAGCTGCTGGTACTGTCATGTCCATGTCCATGTCCATATATGCAACAGCACAGTAATTTGCTGTTACCTTTTCCAGGAGTTTTATTTTTCCTTCAAATTGTCAATTAGCTTGCAGCCATCCCAAAAAATGGGAGACCATTCTAGTACAAACCAAGTCCAATCTTACTTAGCTTTTCAATATCAGGTTGGCTAAATGCCATCACATAGCTAGTTATTAAAGAGTGCAATGGCTAGTTATTTATTTCTTGTTTCCATCCATTTCTTCTTACTCTATAGCAGAGAAGACAAACTGGCGGCCTGCAGGCCAGATGCATCACGTGCAGGCCATGCCTATCCCAGTTCCATGCATGAGAAAAGCGTTGCAAAACGTCACATGATGGCAACGTGATGCGGCGAGTTTGATGCCTGCGCTCTATAGGGTTCCAGATTATCTAACCAGTGTACCTTTTGAGGGCCATGGAATGCAATGTTTCAAATCATTGTTTTTTCATGGGCCATTTTTTTCCAGATAATAAGATTAAGAGCTACCATGTAATTTTCTTTTCCTGCTTAGGTTGTTTTAATTGTTTAATTATTTTACATGCCACCAAGAATTTAAAAAACTGGAGTGGCATATGCATATTATAAATAAACAAATACACCAAGGATATCACTAGACCCCTTTCCCAATTTTTCCCATTTAAACAATGCATGTACTGAGGACTGTCCATCAGAAATAGGTTGGACATATGATCATCCTTACAATTAAACTGCAACTGAATCATCTGAGATGGTTAGATTTGAATGGCCGAAAGAATATGGAGCAGTAGTGCAAAGAAAGACCATGAAACACTGTAATCAGTTGATATTAAACCAGAGAGGTCAGCTGGACCTGTAAACGTCTTGTTTTACATTTCAAAAATCCAGAAAGGAGCTGCAGCAGAATCAATTCTTTCTCTTTCAAAATATTTTCATTGGACTGAATACATGTAACAAAGTATACATGTAACAAAGAAAGCAAAAGCAAATTTCTCTATATATTTATTCAGGTATAAGCCCCATTATATTAACTATGTGTTAACTGCCATACTAGGCTCTAATTATATGCACATAGTAACACATATCCTGGATTGCACTTATTTAATGTTTTGTATTTCTGAAAAATCAAGGCTCAAAAAATGAATAGGGTAGAAGTATGGAGGGGTGGGAGGCACAATCTAACAGTTTAATAATATATGAATAAAAAAGATGCTTCAACAAGGTGCAGAAAAGTAGTATGAAAGCCTTAAGCAATTCAACCATACTCTTATTTGATACCATTTACCCTTCAAATCACAGCTAAATAAACTCATCTAATCCACTTTGTCATCAAATGAGGAAAAGAAAAAGGAAAGCCAGGATTTTATAAATGCAAACAAACTTCAAAGTGTTATTAATGCATAATTTATGTGAAGTTTTATCCATTTTTCATTTAACTTTTTTCTAATCCTGTTACAGTCAGCTAGTACAAATAATTTGTCACAACATTTGGAGATGGTGGCGTTGACAAATTAAGGTGACAAAAAGAGAAAGTAATTCTGCAGGCAGAAAAACAGCCAGAGATGTCCCCAAATTAGAAGGCTGGATCTCAAAAGTGTATCTCTCTGATCTTCTCCAGCTCCCTCCCATCTGGAGTTGTTAGGAAGGTTATTTTCAGCTGCACTGATTTTCAGAGAATCCCCAAAGTTCCAAATTAACTATTTTCCCACCTATATCTCATTGCAGCTTCATACCTGATTAATCAGAAGAAAACAGAGACTTCTTGTGGTAGTTGGTAGCCAAGGAACAGTCCTCCTCTCAACCTAGCTAGTAGGAAGGATTGTCCTGCTATTGCAGGGTTGTTAACTTGTTTTATCTTTGATCACTTTACATCACCCCTGACTTTACTCAAGACTTATGCTCCTGCCCACCCACCCACCCCAAGCCTGGAGGGTTCATGAAGCTGGAAGTGAAGAAGCAGGTGGAAAATTAAAGGTACCAGTTTCTATACAGGACAGGAAGCAAAGAGTTGGGGAGTCCATGGTTTCAGCTTTCATAGAATAACAGAGTTGGAAGGGACCTTGGAGGTCATCTAGTCCAATCCCCTGCTCAAGCAGGAGAGACTATTCCAATTATTAGCCTCTACCTAGGATTGAACTCACAGCCTCCTGATTGTGAGGCGAGAGCTCCACCTTGGTGTTAAATCACTGCGACAGGCAGAACATCTGGCATCTAGGAATTTGGTCCATTTCCCAACTCTGAATTCCTTAAGTAATGATGAACTTAAATCTCTGCAAGAATTTGTAGAGATCGTTTCTGGTTTAGAATTACATTATCACAGGATGGGAAAGGGACCTTGGAGGTCTTCTAGTCCAACCCCTAGCCCATGGCAGAAATTACAGAAAGAGTTTGATTTTAAAGCACTTAAATCGCACTTTTAGTTTTTTGCAAAGCATGTGTTATGGAAATTGACAATGCTGGACAGGAATTACAAAGTTTAGACATGACAGTTTTGAAGTACAGCTTCTGTGGGTGTCAGATTTTTTTCCTCAAGTTACTCACTCTTCTATAAAGATGCCAGCAAGTGAATTACTTTTATTTAGTAAGTTTATATTTAATAGTTTACTGCAATCGTGATTACGAGTAGTCTTCTGGTAACAATAGTAATTGGGACTGCCAGTTATATCACTGACACAGTAATAAAACATGACATCAAGTGGCCATGCCAACTTTTGACAGCAGTTCCAGTTGTGGTGGTTAGGTCCAGCATCGCATGATTGCCATTTGCAATTTCCTGCTGGTTTCCTCATTGACTTGCTTGTCAAAGCCAGTAGTGAAGGTCACAAAGGATGACCATGTGACTATGGGACATTGTGACCACTATAATTGTGAGCCAGTTTGAATTGTGATCACATTACCACAGGAATGTTACAATAGCTGCAATTTCAAGGACCAACCATAAATCTCCTAATTCAGTGCCATCATAACTTCAAATGGTCATTGACTGAAGACTACCTGTATTTTTTTTTTCTTTTTGATCTCACTGCAGACTTTTTCATCATGACAAGAAAAAGCTAATGAGCCAGTCCTCATTTGCACATATTACAATTTAATATTGTAAATATTAATAAAGCAGAAAGAATCTGGTAACAGCCAACTTCTTCAGATACTCTGTGAGCTGCAGTGCATGAAAGCTTCTGCCTTTTAACCAAATGTGTTGGAAAAGGTAATACTAAACTCCTTCAGATTTTTTGTCATTGTGGACCACCTCCTACCACGTCTGTTTTAATAGGTTTCCTTTTTCTCCAAATGTAACATGAAAGGCATTTAAACATTCCCTCAGCTTCAGTAGGTAGATTCCTCCCCCATCTTTCCATTTAGAAGTTATAACCAATCATCTTTCTAAAAAGACAGAATAATTTTACGAGTTATGTGCTTACATTGGGAATAACAGCCCCTGCGCTGACCTTAAGTTTTTTTTTTTTAAACTGCAGGATCAGGGAATAATAGGGATGTGCAAAGATCAAACTCTTCTATTTTAAATTGAAAGCAGCTGTTACTATTTTATCAGAAACACACTGATGCCATTGTGACCACACTGTAGGTGTTCTGAGTCAAAACAGCCTTGTCTGAGCTATTTTGAATTTCAATTATTTTGAATTTGAAATCTTTTCTACAGCACTATGACAGAATATCATGTTAAAGAAAGAAGTTAAGGAACAAACTTTAAAGGTAGTGAACTTACAACCATTCATTTAGTGACCAAAGTTATAATGGCAGTGGAAAAAATTAATTATGACACATGACCGCTGCAGCATCCCCATGGTCACATGATCAAAATTCACGCGCTTGGCAAATGGCATGTATTTATGACCATGTGATCCCCATGTATAACCTTCCCAGCTGGCTTCCGACCAGTAAAGTTGATGGGAGAACCTGGATTTGCTTAACAACTGCATGATTGATTTAAGAACTGCAGTGATTTGCTTAACACTTGTTGAAAAAAAAAGGTCGTAAAATGGGGCGGAACTGACTTGACTTAGCAATGAAAACTTTGAATAGAATAGCAGAGTTGGGAGGGACCCAACTCTGCTTAAGCAGGAAACCCTATACCAGTGATGGCAACCCTTTTTGTTGTGGTGTGCCAAAAGTATGCCAGCACGCACAATGCAATGCGCCCCGACCCCCAGTGGTGGTATTCAAAAACTTTTAATACAGGTTCTGTGGGCGTGGCTTGGTGGGCGTGGCTTTTCTTTTTTGCAGCCCCCACCCATTTTTGGAAGCTTCTTAGCCCCAGAGGAGCATCTGGGGGAACGTTTTTGCTTTCCTAAGGTTCCTCTGGGGCTCAGGAAGGAAAAAAACAGAGCACGGCAGGGGCATGCAGCACTCTTCCAAGCTCCGTTTTGGGAGCTTCCTAGCCTCAGAGAAGCCTCTGGGGGGGCATTTTTGTTCCCTTGAGGCTCAGGAAGAAAAAAGAGCATGGGAGGGGCACGCAGCACTCCTTCAAGCTCCATTTTGGGAGCTTCCTAGCCTCAGAGAAGCCCCCGGGGGGGGGGGGGGTTTGCTCCCCTAAGGCTCTTCTGGGGCTCTGGAAGGCAAAAAATGGAAGGGGGGGCCTGAGCTTCTCCCTCCATTTGTTGCCTTCCTGGGCCTCAGCAAGGGGAATCCCAGCACAGCTGATCTTATCTACAGGTGATTGTTGGGAGGGAAAAAACAGAAATACCTTAGGTGAATGTCAGGCAGGCAGGTGGAGAATGTCAGGCAGGCGGGCGGAGTGAGCATTGGGCGGGAGGGCGACCCGTTGGGGGGCGTGGCCAGCCACAACTTACTACTGGTTTGGTGACCCATGCCAAATTCTTGCTACCGGTTCGCCCGATCCATTGCGAACCGACTGAATATCACCACTGCCGCCCCCCCTGCGCATGCACACGCAACACCCCCATCCCACCCCTTATCTGCAGTGTGGCTACGCGCACCTCCCAGCTAATTTTTGGCCCATTTGAGGCCGTTTTCACCCTCCTGGAGACTCAACAGAAGTCTCTGCAGCCTCAGGAAACTGAAAACGGGCCCATTTCAGCACTTCAGGTACTTCTGAAAGGGCCATTTTTTGGCCTCTCGAGGCTGCAGAATCTTCTCTCGAGCCTCCAGGAGGGTGAAAATGCCCTCAAAATCAGCTGGGAGGTACGCGCATGTGCAATGGAGGTAAGTTTGGCTGGGCTCGCATGCCTGCACAAATGGTTCTGTGTGCCACCTGTGGCACGCGTGCCATAGGTTCGTCATCACGGCCCTATACCACTTCTGACAAATGGTTGTCCAATCTCTTCTTAAAAACCTCCAGTGTTGGAGCATTTACAACTTCTGGAGGCAAGTTGTTCCACTGATAAATTGTTCTGTCAGGAAATTTCTCCTTGTTCTAGGTTGCTTCTCTCCTTGATTAGTTTCCACCCATTGCTTCTTCTCCTGCCCTCAGGTACTTTGTAGAATAGCCTGACTCCCTCTTCTTTATGGCAGCCCTTGAGATATTGGAACACTGCTATCATATCACCCCAGTCCTTCTTTTCATCACACTAGACATACCCAGTTCTTTGGGCTCAATTGCAATTGTAAGTCTGCCAGACTACCTGTAATCAGACTCCCCATGGCACATCATTTGTTTACCTGGGAACCAAGTGCTGCTAGCTCTTCACACTTCCCTTTTGACAATGCTTGCTGTAGTTTAACTGGATCTTCTTGATAAAAACTCTGGATGGCATCATGGAAATCAGGAAATCCAACCTTATCAACATGGAAGATGGAGAAAAGAAGCATTTAGTACAGCAGAAAAAAACTAGTTACCTATATTTGCTCTAGAAAATAATTCTTTGTTGGCCAAGGGTGATTGGACATCCAAGAAATTTGTCTCCAGTGCATAAGCTCTCAGTGCACATACAAGCAATAAGTGATAAATCATGACCATAGTCATCGTAAAAATACATTCATCATTAATCATAAGATACAACACTTAGGGACAGTCATGGGATATTAAATAAGCGATCAACCTATATCGTACTAGGATATTAAATAAAACAATATAAATCGTAAGACACAAGCAACAAAGTTATAGTCATAAGAAGATAAAGAAATAAGTAATAGGAAAGATGAGAACAATAATAGAATACTAGATAGTTTGACAGTGCGGGGAAATAGTTGTTTAGTTGACTGATGGCATGAGGGGAAAAACTGTCCTTGTGTCTAGTTGTTGCAATGCCCTATATAGTGTCATTTTGAGGATGGAAGTTGAAACAGTTTATATCCAGGATATCTACTTAATAAGAAAGAAATACCTCTTCAATCAATACTGAAAATGGTGGGGAATGGTCAATAAACTGGACAAACTGAGCTTTCTCATAGTTAAAGTATCTGCATTTACTGTTTTCTGAAAAATCCAAATGATTTTAAACATGGTTTTAAAAGATTCAGTTTAGAGACATAGTTCTAATGACTCTAAAAAAGACATTTAGAGACACAGTTCTAGTGACTCTAAAAAGGATAAACTCACGAATTAGGAATTATTTTCAGAGAACCTAAGATCATCTTAGTTATAAAGTTTACAAGATGGAGGGAGCAGAGAGGGAGGAGGAGAGAGAGAAAAGGCCTATGACTGGCAAAATAGGTAATCCTCTTACAACGGCACTAGAAAAAGTGACTTATGACCAGCTTTTACATTTACAACATTGTAGCCTCCCCATGGTCATATAATCAAAACTCAAATGCTTGGCAATTGACTCATATTTATGATGGTTGCTGTGTCGCAAGGTCATGTGATTCCCTTTTGTGACCTTCTGACAAGCAAAGTCAATGGGGAAGCCAGATTTACTTAACAACAGTTTGACTAACAACTACAGTGGTTCTCTTAACGACCGTGGCAAGAGAGGCCGTTAAATGGGAGAAAACTCACTTAGCAACAGAAACTTTGGGCTCAATTGTGGTCCTAAGTCGAGGACTACCTGTAACCAACGAGTTATTGCAAAGGTTAAAAAAATAAGACGATGTCTTCTATCTCTTCTTAAACCTTTTGAGAGGCACGCAATAGTCATACAGATATACCTTTATACCTGAGCAATGCAGAAAGAGAGGAGCAACATTTCTGAAAACACCAAGGAAGCTACAAAAGATGAAACAAGCATATCAATTAAACTAAAAGCAAAAGTAAACGAACTAAAATCCTTCTTCAGGGCTATAACTCGACTAATAAGAGCCTTTTGGGGGGGGGGGGGGAGGAAACAACCCTATGGCTTCATTCTACCAGCCAAGCAACCTTTTAAAAATGGATCTGATTGTTGGAATTTCAAGAAGGGCCTTGAAGCAGCTATAATGAGCCTCTTCAAACAGACAGCATCTACAACTCTCAAGTGAATACTATGCTGATTATCTCTTGTAGTGCTGCACTTGTGGTGATGATGTCATTGACACCAACTGGTATAACATGCAATAGGTTCTCAGCTAGAAGTGCAATCATTCCATCTTTGGAGACAAGTCAGTGTAAATAACAATATAATATCTATGAAAGAAGGATTGGTCTAGACACTATAGGATGAACTGAAGCCTTGAAAGAAATCACAGATGGTCAAGAGCCTGGAGACAATGAAACTTCAAAAAAGGGGCAAAAGCCAAACAATGCATAGAGCAACTGGAACTGAGTTACGGTAAGAGCAGGAGATGGGCTTGTGAAGAAAAACAGTCAAGTGTTTTGGGCAGGAGGTGTAAACTGGCAAAGAGGAGGTCTATTTTGCAGGACAAGAGGAAAAATAACAATAAAAAAATTGCTAGAACTAAAAATAGACAACATTCCTGTAATATACCTTTAAAGTGGTACAGAAGAGAAATTAGGCTGTATTCTATTCTTACTGAATCCAGTTCAAAAACCTTGTAACAAAAGCAATGTTTCAAACACTGACCCCTCAAGCCTAAAAGGAGCTATTGTGTATTTTGCACATTGATCTAAACTAATCACATCCAAAAATAGGTTTCCAATTTGGCTCTTTTGTGGCAATTTATTTTTGTTCAATTTAATTCATAAAATCACTGCAATTTTCCTTCTTAATTAAATGAAGGGTGATTAAAGAAACATAAAAATAAACATAGCTTTAATATTAGATTATTACAAGCATCATTCTAAAATGTGGACTACATGGAAATCCTGCTCTCAATTATTTTTTAAACTTTGTAGGTCATAATTCATCTGTAAATTTTTGTTTTCATCTGTAAATTGTTCTGTTCAAAATATCAAACAACTCAAAGCAGAAGTTTTTCTGAATGCTATATCTTTTTGCCTTTCTGTTTCAAATTACTCCACTCCAAGAAATGGTGACCATGCACAACAAATGGCTAATTGCACTAAGTTATAAATATGGTTTGTTTGTTTTGGACAGTGTATGTGTGCATCACAATTTAAGACCTGCCCACTTAGTTCAACAAAACCTGAATAAAAATTTGAGGGTTATGTGTGAAGGCAGGTAATCTATAATTCTTGATGAACTTCATCCTTCAATAAATATGTAAAGCTAGAGAAGTGCAGCAATTAATAAACACTGCTGATTGATTGAAGAAAACTACTGCAACTATTTGCTGTAGTATCTTATCTGCTCTCTTGGCTGCCTTGGGATCAGACACAAATGCTTCCTCAGAAATAAAATTGAGGCAGGCCTAGCTGCGAGTAGAAGCTATTTATCAGGCTTTTGCTGCACAGCACCTTCTACTTGTGATGCTAACTAAAAGAAACAAAATCATTTAAAAAAAAAAAACGAAGTCAAGAGAACCTCCATGAACCAATCATTATTCCTTTCTCCTTATTGGTGCTTAAGGTCTGGCCTGTGAAAACAGGCACACATGCCATACTTCCTTCCAACTTGGCTGTTCTAACAGCAATTTCTTAGAGCAGATGTTCTCAATACCACAGGCGCTTTTCTTCCCCCTCTGCTAACCCTCCTCCTACTATATACACACCAGACTGCAGGGCTTTTGGATTGTTCCAAAACAAAAAATAAAAAACAAATCTTCAGGGAGCAAAAGAAATCCCACACTCTCCCTTTGCAACCTCGCTTGACAGTGGCGTGGGCGGGCTCATACCTTCTTTCTTCCTTGCTCTCCCACCCTATCTAAGGCTGACATTCATGCTGAACTTCTCTCCTGCTCCCCCACCCCACTTTTCCATTTCCCTGTAGGCCTCTTATCCCCACTGAGCTTTTCAGGCACTGAACTTTGCATCAGATTCCCCCCCACTCCACCACAGCTAGCTCTTTTCACAATGCCTTTGTACCTCTAGTCCATAGGAGGGCAAGCATGCCGAAGTCCCCCACCCCCTCAAAGCATGCTTACACACACACACACACACACACACACACACACACACCCCTTTCTACTTCTTCCCAACTGCCAACGCTAAATTTGGAAAGGAAACCTCTACCCACACAGCACATACACAAAAAAATAAAGTGGATCACAGTAACCTTGCCTTCACTGCTCGGCCAATAACTCCCTCTGCTTTCTCTTCACGTCTCCACCCCAACAGCCTGCACACAGGTGAGGACATTGTGGGAGCTATTCCCTATTCATGTGTGGCAAGAATAGGGGACACCTCCAAAAGACAAGCTGCCCTCCCCACCTCCTTGAGAAAGTAGCTGCTTGGAGGAAAAGGGACAGCTTTTGTGTGGAATGCAAGCCCCCACAGCGACTCCCACTCACTGAGTCCAACTCTCCTTCCTTGCATTCCTTCACCCACCCACTCTGCTCCCAGGGATTGTTGTTTTACCAGATCCCCACCCCCCCTCTTCTCTCCCTGCCTGCCTTCCTCCTACGGCCCACCTCCTTAACCACCCTTCCAACAGACCAACAAAAAAGGGAGGCATGGCAAGCAGGAAGGAGGAGAGCCTTTCAGGAGTAATTGGACGTAATTGGTGAGCTCCCACTGCATTTATTGAGCCTTTGCCAGGTTTATGGCTGAAGCGAAGCATTGGGAGGTTTGCCTACACAGTTCTGGAGGCATCTCACTCTTGAATTTTGTGTGCGTGTGTGTGTAGGTTATTACAGTGAAAAAATAATTTCACATTGTGCCTCAGGCATTCGTTTCCAACATATATTAAAATGCCCCGGCAAGATCAAAACAGCAACGTTTTACACCCACAAATGTGGAAGAGCAGAATCAGAAATGGTGAGAGCCTAGATTCTGAGTTTCACACTCCTTACCTAATGAAAAGATTTCCTGAAGACAGAAGAAAAAACAGCTCAGCACATATCAAGCAGCTATTTACACTTCCTAGAACATAAATGTTTAAAAAGACACCTGCCACAGAATGGTACATTTTCCCCCTTGAACAGGCTGAAATGTCAAGTTACCAGTCCTCAGTGAGAAATGTGTCCTTTTTCTTTTCTAGGTTCTCCTTAAAAAAAAAAAAAAAACAAGCCACTTGGTTTTAACCACTGCTGCTCTATCAGGAGGAGGAATATAAAAGCTAAGGTGAACGTAGACTTTAAACATCTTCATGTTAGACAGCGATGCTTAAGAGTATGGAATAAATATAAAATTAGGTTTTACCCAAAAACACTTTGTGGCTTTCAGTACAAAAAGCCTTTGATGAATATAAATGGATAATTTACCATGATGTACTATCATTTTCTCAGCAGGATTGTAAAATGAAATCAGGAAGATCTGATAATAGAAGAATGCCATTGGTTTTCTAATGTACAATTCAGAAAGGTTTAACATGGATAACAAACGTTATGGTTTTAAACAAGACTGAGTTTGAAATATAATTATGTACTAATGATAATCATGTTGTTGCTAAATTGTATACTTTTTTTGAAATATGGGACAGAAGAAGAAGTGAGCAAACGTACAATAAAATCTTTGGCTATAATGTACAAATGGATCAATGGGAAAATGTGCTTGGAAGGACTGAAATATTGGTATTTCTCAGCAGAAAATCTATCTAGAAAATATAAAAATATTTCAAATCTTTGCTGGAAATGTAAACAATGTGAAGGGACATTTTACCATGTTTGGTGTACATGCAAAACAGCTAAAAATTGGATACAAATACATACATTAATCCAGACTATTTTGTACAACTGAAATCAGAGATTTTTCTCTTGGGACTATTGTAGAAAAAAGTCAGGGAACTTTGTTTTTATATATGATAATGGTAACAAGACTGATGCATGCACAAATGAAGATACCTACAATGGATAAATAATTAGTCAAGATGACAGAACTTGTAGAGATGGCTAAATTAATCTATATTTATTTCTGGCTGGAAAACCCACGAAGACCTTTTGCATAAAACAGAAAAAAATGCACTCACGATTTGTCTTTGTGATGATTAGAAAAAAAAATGAATAGAAAAAGTGAACTTTTTTTTGCAATCATAGAGTAATTTGCTGCAGAATATTTGCTGCAGAAGAAATCAGAAGTGTCTTCCTATTTCTTTTGGTTCTATCGTCTTGCATTTTCTTTTGTTTCTTCCTTTGTTTCTTTCTATGCTTCTTTTACTCTTTATTAGTTTGTGTTAATTTTTATGTTCCTTGTAAAGCTTTTCATAAAATTTATATTTAAAATAGTAGAAGAAATGGGAATTGTGCATCAGAACCCCACTTAAAAGGAACCCCTTTATTGGTAATATGAATCCATGATGTTCTCAGTGCAGCAAAAATAGGAATAGATTTACTATTAAAAATGGCACAGCCCAAGAAGGTGAAAAGTCCTTTCCAATGAAAACAGACGGCATTGGATCCATCTGAATTTCTTTCAAGAAAAGATTATTTCCCAATTAGATCAATATGGGCAGGTATAAGGCATATTTCTTTAGCTTAGCCTAGAAGTGTAGTCACAAAGGCACATAAGGAGTGCCCAAACTTGTTTACTGTAGAGATCAGCTTAGAATTAATAAGAAATAATAAAGTTTCATAAATTACATGAAAATTGAGGGACTAATTCCTGATCTGAATAACATTACCACATACCCAAACATTTCTTACTAAAGCCACCCAATATATATTGCAATCCAATATAGTACATATGCCCTTCCTTGTATGAATCAGATTGTAATATTCCTTGAGATTTAATTAGCTAAACATGCACGCCTTCTGCAGCATCATTGCAAGAGCTCAGAAACCAGAGATAGATTCCTAATTAGGACAGTAATAATGAACTACTTTTCTCTTTAAAAAAGACAAGACAGAAACACTGGTCAGAGACAGAGAGAGAAATTTATGGGAGTCTCCATGTCTCCTTCTCCAAAACACTTGTGTATGCCACCCAGAATTACTTTGCAGGGGAGATGGGCAACATAAAAAATTTAATAAAAAGATCATATATTTTGCACCCAAGGTAGGATTCATATTTTACTGCAGTGTGATAAAGATAAAGCCATATAGCTGGGAGATTTGCTTGTCAATTCAATTGTTGTATTATCCCAAGAGTAACAGAATATGAAGCCTAGTCCACTCCCAAGACTAAATGACAAAGAAAAGCTAAACAAATTTCTTGGGTTTCCTGACAATTGCTAATGGTAAGAAAGAAAGATTCAGAGTAGTCTCAAATCCAAAGAGGAGTTTAGATGAGGTAAGAGAAGGAAACATGTCTGATTATCTTAGGAGATGCAGTGAAAGGTGAGAGATTCTAGTTGGATCTGCAGTTGTATTTTCAAGCCTACCTTGATCTGTAGAGTAACAGGTATTATTAAATGTTGACCTGAGACTTAGGATAGCTGGGGCCCATTTAATTTCTGGGTGTCTTTAAACCCCTGGAAGCTGGGACAATCTTTTTTGTCAATTTGCCAAATCTGAAGCATATCTGAAGCACATTACTTCCAAAATATCCCTTTTTCTGCCAGCTCCACTCGGTAGATTGGATTCGGGATATCAACTCCTCAGGAGGCTAAAACGACTTGTTAAATCTTATTGTGTTATATACCTCCTTCTTATTATACTCAATATTATCTGTCTGTTTTGGACTGAAGATATGTTTCACCTGCCACTCCCCACTACTTTGGTACAAAACCTATCTCCATCAAGGTTATGTTCTTTACTTTCTGCACTTCCCCAGAAGTATGAAGTATTAATTGATACTTCAGAAAAGGAATTTCCTGGTCCAGAAACCTGTGGATAATCAGCTTCAGGAGACACAAGCTAAGAATCACCAGAGGCTGCTCAAATAGAGGCAGTATCAGAATAGCTGGAGTAGTCATGTACTGTCCAGACAGTATATAGTTAATTGGGAATTGGGATAGTTAATTGGGAATTGGGAGCTGTCCCCTTAAGGGAATGCCTCATGTTAAATGTAGTTAATGCATCATGGGAAATGTAGTTCATGTCATGTGGTCACATCTGTAATCCTGATTGGTCACTGAATTGACTCTTGGTTGGGTTGGGGGAAGCCTTTATTTTATTTTCTTGCTTGGACCCTAGCAGTATCGTGCTGCTTTGCTCCATCGTTATGGGATGAAAACAAATGCATTTTTACACTATGAAGTCAACTATGCAAAGATTGGATATTAGATGGATCTCAACATAACAGTGAGTTATACTTCGAGAATACCTTGTGACCCAATAAGGAAACTTTGTATGGAAGCCTTTGTAGAGTTTGCCTGACTGTCTTTATATTCCGCTAGCAATTAAAAGACAACAGTAAAAATACAGTTAAATCGGAACTCCCACAGTGAAAGTATAGTGAAAATCTAATATCCTAGGAAAGTAAAGAAGGATTTAAACCCTGAATTTGCTCTCCCTCTCTCCCTCTCTTTCTGAGCAACTAAAGTTAAAGGCACATTTGAATTACCAGGGAGGGGCCAGAAATCCCCCATTCGCAAGAGACAAACAAGTAGCTTCCTCTTTGGTTCTATTTGCATCTTTCGGATGCTGCCTCAAAGACTGTTTTGCAAACAAGAAAGAGAATTTGAGTAAGAAACGGTGTTATTTTCTGGCTCTTCATTCACTGAAACAAAGGTTGATTCCCCTCTGTACATCAGGAGAGACACAGTCATAAAGAGGCCCAGTTCTACCCAAATTTATGATGGTGGTCTCCAGGCAACAGAGTTGTAAATACTTTAGGACAGTGGTAGCCAACCGGTGGGCTGCGAGAAAATTTTGGTGGGCCGCAGAGAAATGTCCCCCCAAAGCACCCCCCCAAAGCCTGCCCACCCGTTGGTTCCCACCCTTCAGCCTAACACAAACCTGCAAAAAGCAGCACAGCTCTCGCCAGGCAAGACAAGATAATGATGCTATTGCAGCAAGAGGGGGCTGGCAGCACAGGCAGGCTGAAGCAGCAATGGAGATGGCCGGAAGGTGCAGGAATGCCACGCTACTTGCATTTGCATGGCACTCCCGCACCTTCCATTTTGTCTCTCCTGGTCTGGGCTCCTCCTCGATGGCCACGGGCTGTAGGGACGGTCCAGGGCAAGAAAAGTATTTTTTTTTTTAATTTGCATTTATATGCCGTCCTTCTCCGGAGACTCAGGGCGGCTTACAGTCTATGGAGCACCATGCTAAGTGCTCAGCAATAGCCTTCATTCCATTGTATATGCCTGCCTTTTACTAGGGCTTTTGGCCCCCCCAAGCGGCATTTTTACAAAGTCAGCTTATTGCCCCCAACAATCTTGGGTCCTCAAATTTACCTATCCCGAGAGGATAGAAGGCTGAGTCAACCTTGAGCCTGATGGGATTCGAGCCTGCACTAATTGCAGGCAGTTTGCACTAAGTGCTGGCTGGTGGTGGTGGTAGGGGGCAGAGTGGGCAAGTCTGCACTCACCATCCAGTTCTGAGGTCCAGAATGGGGCATTGGCATCAGTTTCCTCGTCCCTCTAGGCGCTCTGCTCTGCTGCCCCCTCCCCCACGGCCCCAGCCATTGCTGCCCGTGGAAAGCACAGGAAAACTGAGCAGAAACATAGCTCTTGCTGGGGTGAAAGAGCTGAGATTGAGGCAAGAGAAGACAGAAACTGCCGCCTTTGAAAAGCACTGCTTTCTGTTGCCTGTGCCTTCCGATCTCTGCTCTTTTGCTCCAGCGAGAGCTGTTTCTGCTTGCTTTCTTTTCCTCAGGGAGAGGGGGGGGGGCAGCAGAGATGTCAGGGCTGCTCTCCCCCCTCAGCAAGCCAGGCCTGGAAGAACACGAAGAATTGCGGGTGAATGTCGGAGAAAGGCATGTTGGAAAAGCCAACACACGTTTCCAGCATGCTCTCCTCTGTCCCAAAGTAAGATTAAGTGAGCGGAAGGGTAGGGGGGAAGGAGAAGCCTGGCTGGCTTTCCTTTGGCATGGGTGGGGGAGAGAGATCAAATGCCCAGACCAAAAGAGCGCTAAGGAAGACGGGCTCCTAATAATCAATCTGTTTGTGCAGGCGAGAGCTCCAGCTTTTCTGGACTCGACACCACCCCCCTTCAGCCTCCACACAGGGAGGGATCCTTCTCTGCTTGGAAGCAACAGGAAAAACCTGGAGCTTAGCCTTGGGGAGTCCTCTTCTTATGTGGAGGCTGAAGGGGGGGGTGTTGCCTGGTTATTAGGAGCCTGTTGGCGATTCTAGTCCGGCCCTCCTTCCCTCCCCCAACTCCAGGCAGCTACACCTGGCAAAGGAGGGAGAGGTTTCCTCTGACTTGGTGGAGATATGAGATGGCTCTGCTTTTCTTCCGTTTGAGGGGGAGCCGGTTCCTCCCCATCCAGATCTTCCCAGCCTCCAGACACCATGTGACTTCTTAAATCCTCCTTCTTCCCCCCCGCAAAGGATGAGAGGGGCCCCTCCTTTCCCTTCACTCTGTCCCAGTTATGATTAAGCATTTACGATTTTGTTATAATTAAATAAGCATTTGTGTGTGTGTGTGTGTATGTGTGTGTATGTATATATATATATATTAAATTTTATATTAAATATATTATCTTTTTTAAAAAAATTCGTATTAGTGGTCCTCAGAATTTAAAATTATGAGTTTGGTGGTCCCCGAGGTCGAAAAGGTTGGTGACCCCTGCTTTAGGATGAGCCATCTCCATAGAAACGGGTCATAAACCCTCCCTAAAGAGGGAATCTAAATACAGCCTGTCGTTTTTCTTTGCTCGCAACGCTGAAGAAACATTTCCCTTTGCTGGAATTAGAAGGGGGAAATCGCCTGAGCATAGTTTGCTCCAAACACTGACTACTCCTCATAGGAGATTCCTAAATTCAGCAACCCCCTTGCAACACAGTGCAAGGGTCCTAAGATTCCTAAATTCAGTAACCTCTTTGCAACGTAGCGCAAGGGTCCTAAATTCAGCTACCCGCTTGCAGCTCCACCGTGTGGTCAAGTAGTGAATTTCACAGGAATTTCCTAAATTCAGCTCCCCCCTTGCAACGTAGCGCACGGGTCAAGTAGTGAATTTCAATGGAGTCTCCTAAATTCAGCTACCCGCTTGCAACGTAACCCAAGGGTCTAGGACTGAATTGCAACTCAAGGGGCCAACCTGTGTACTGCACCAGCGTATTCCAGACCTTGCAACCTCTAGTGGCCAACCAGAGAATTTCAAAGGAGTCTCCTAAATTCAGCAACTCCCTTGCAACATAACCCAAGAATCGAGTAATGAATTTCATCAGTTTCCTAGTGGAAAAAAGCGCACCCTAGTGGAAAAAAGAGGAATTGCACGGAAAACCACTAAATTTTCCAAAATTGAGGCCTAATCCTCAAAATCTTGAACTCAGTGATAAGAGTGGGGAGCAGAACAAAGATGTTCAATGAGGCTTCTTACCAAGCAAGGAGTAACTAATCTAATGAAAGTTAACTGGTTCAAACTGATTTAAGAGGCAACCTTAACCCAAACTTCTCTGTGAGAAACAACTATATGATCTTCTGTTCTGGCATGTCATTCTTGTGAATTTTGTTTACAAACCCTGAAACTCTGATTGGGTGACAATCTTGACTTGGATCTTTGAAATTCAGACAGGATTTTGACTTCATGTCTGCCTGTTCTTGTTGAAAGCAAAGCTACCAAGCGAAGCTTTCTATCCCAGAGATTGTTTTGATTTATACATTTCTTTCACTTATCTACTCGTCTTGAGTAAATTAGTATTCTCACCTTACAACTGGTGTGTGTGTGTGGTTTGCAACAGGACAGGGAAGGTTTAACCTGGCACTGATGCACAGCGGCCAAATTCTTAATATAAACACAGGTTTTGTGCACACTGCTTTAACTTTTCTCCAACAGATATGTAGGCTCAACTTTTGATGAGGAGGCAACTGAAAAAGGCAATGATATTCCTGGTACCTTCCCTTCCCACCCATATTCTGGTACAATTTTTCTACCAATATCTGAGCAGACCTGAAATCAAAATCTTTTGGAAACCTGACAATCTAATTTGTTTCATATTTCATCTGATGTCCTGCTTTAAATTGAACTGAATGCCACAATCATTATGGAAATCCATTTCCCTCAACAGGCATTTATTGCTGAAAGCCAACATTTGTTTTGCAAATTGTAGTTCATGTAACTACAGGGACACTGCAAATGGCTGTAAAGATGAGCCAAGGCATCAAAATTGCGATTAACTATGGTATGTCTGTGTATTAGTATGTATGTTGCAACTATCGTATTGTCAAAAAGGGTGGTAAGGAGCTCTGGAGAAGTCTCTTGTAACTTTGAACTTTGTTAAGCAACCAGTTGTAAGTTGAATACTACCAATATTTATTCTATGTTTGTGTGGCAATTCTACCTGGCCTGAGAATTAAGTGATTCCTGCCTTACCAGTTTCAATCCTTCTATTAATAAATTATTAAGAAAATAATGCATTTAAAGCATATTAAATCCTGTAAAATTTAAATACTAGAGGGAAGGGAAGGGGGATGTATCTGAATTAACACATGTGGCCAGCTGCCAAGCATCAGAAGCTTGAAAAATTGAAGCATGTCTATTTATTTCAGGCTTGTATAAATAATTATAAGCTGTTAAAAACACGAGTCAAAATGCATCCAGCAAAACTAAAAGCAAATATATGTGAGGTGATATACTGATGTTCCTGGTAACATTTGTTATTTGTGACTGTAAAAAATACAAAAAAAGGAACATTGGAAATATATTTGGAAAGCTATGTAGTACACAGCACTACTAATTACTTTACTTAGATAAATCTTATATTTAAGACTTTCTGTTCAGTGCAGTATTGGAATAAGTCCTTAAAGTGAATATACAAATGAAAAAAACTTTCAAAGTGAGAACAACCAGTGGAACAGCTTTCCTCTGGAAATTACGGGTGCACTATCAATGGAGTCTTCAAGAAGAGACTGGATAATAGGAACTCCTGCCATAGGCAGGGGTTTGGACTAGAATATATTTAAGATTCCTTCCCACCCTGATGTTCTATATTTTATACTGTTGAAAAATCATCAATAATGTTGATAGAAATAAGTTTTAATTATGTATTTTTCTTCACACCAACTCTTTCTTTTAGCCCATTTTGATGAGTTGATTTGAGAGAGTGCGTGTGACTAGCCCAAAGTCACCTAGCTGGCTTTCATGCCTGAGGTGGGACTAGAACTTACAATCTCCTGGTTTCTAGGACAGCACTTTAACCACTACATCAAACTGATTCTCAATTATCATAAAAACAGTCATTTTAAACTAACATAATTTTTTTATATTATTGAGAAGTGACTTGAATTGATTTTCATTTTAAATATCTTACGCTACTTTTTAAGGCAAAGATAGTTTACAAGTTCATTTTTATAAATAGACTAAAAAATAATGCCATCGTACTCGATTTTCTTTCTCCAATGGACTTCACAAACTTCTTCCCATTATTTGTGATGATAATCACCACCTACAGAACCTTCATAATAGCCTTGGAAAAATTGGATTCTATTTACTTCAGAATATTTCTGGGAATATTTTAGGGAAATAGGTATCTTGGTGAAGTGACCTGTTTGACTGTTAGTATTTGTTTGTTTCCTCTTACAAGTCACTTTTAGTAGCCACAGCTAGATAGAAGAAGTTAAAAGTACAATACCTCTATCTTAATTCTCTTTGGTGACAGTTCATCCCTTTCTCCACATTTAGACCTAGGAGATGAAAACATATATATATATATTTAACAGGAATGTGTGCGTATGTTTAGAAAAACTATTGCAAAACACCTGCCTTGGAAATTATGCATCTCTGAATTTAACTTCATTTAATTTATTCATTAGCTTGTTTGTTCATTTGCATAAATTTTATACTGTCTCAATCTGGGACTCTTTAATTTTAAGACAGCTTCACAGTCAGGCAATGCACATGTAATGGCCTTGGAAGACAAGAGGAAGAGCTGCTACCAAAACAATGGCTAGATAAAAGAAACCTAACTTTGGTGTACGTATAACTCTAACTTGAGAAAACATCTTAGACAAAACTCTCCCTAGTTCTTATGAAGATAAAGGGAGGGAGGGGAAAACACACTGAGACTTCAAGGTAGACCACACTAGGGAAGGTCTTGTCTAAACATGTTACAGTTCTACTCTGAACTCAGGTTTCTTTTAACTGAACACAGTCTTGGTTGGGACTCTTCTTCCTGTCCTTCAAAGCCTTTCTACATGGTTCAATACATTAGGTCCACCAGCACTGGATTGCACCATCTAGGGCAAGGGGAGACAAAGTGACTTCCTTTAAGCAATCCTCCCTAAATATATGACAGATGAGAAAGATTTTTACCGTCTCTGGGAATACCCAAATAGTCTTCTGATGATAAAAAAAAAGGTATTTAAAAAAGGTGCTGTGGATATGTAAATGTTTCCATGTTCCCAGGGGTGGGAGTCAAATAATTTAACAACCAGTTCTCTGCCCTAATGATTTCTTCCAGCAACCAGTTCACCGAACTGCTCAGAAACTTAACAACCGGTTCTCCCGAAGTGGTGTGAACTGGCTGAATCCCACCACTGCATGTTCCAGTATGATGCAGTTGTTTACAGTTAAATTGTCTAATCTCCTCTGCTCAAAAAAGACTAGGACACAGCCTGAGATAGGACACAGAATGGTGTCAAAATACGTTAACATTCTCAGTGTAGCAAGAATACACCAGCGTTCACACCTCCCACCCGGTTCATACATTTGTATGAGGCCTGTGAGACCATAAACTGATCACAGGGCAGAAAGACTGCAAACTGATACTTTCTAATACTTCTAATACTTCATAATGTACCCATTTCAAGTTAAGTTTATTTATTTATTTTATTTGTCAAAAGCTTACAATATAACAGAAACAAGAAAATGCAAGAAATAGGAACTAATAATTGTGGACAATAGGACAGGGATGGTAGGCACGATTGTGTGCTTATGCATGCCTCTTACTGACCTCTTAGAAATGGGGTGAGGTCAATAGAGGTTAGTTTGAGGGTAAAGGAGTAGGGGTTTGAGCAGGTGACAACAGAATCAGGTAGTGAGTTCCAGACGTTGACCATTCTGTTGCTGAAATCATACTTCCTGCAATCGAGTTTGGAGAGGTTTACATTTAGTTTATATCTGTGGTTGCTTTTTTTAAAAAAATGTAGCTTACTTGGTGGTCCGGTAAGTGTACTTGTATGTAACTTCTCGAGAGATCTGCCGTGCCAGAGCAAAGAGTTCATCCCTCCGGGTTAATAGTGCATTATCCTTGACACATAACTGAGCAGCTGCTTCATTTACTGTGAGCTAAAAAAACATACAAAAAAAATTGACTCATTAGCACATCAGTCCTGGAAAAATGATCTAACTCTATAATATCTGTGGCACTCTCAAAACTTAGCTATAGGAAGCTGGATGGCTGTCTTCAGCTTTGTTACTATTTTCTAATAATTTTTTTCCTGGAAGGAAGCAGTCCTTCCACTCACTCACCCAACAGGTCTTAAGTTTATTTTTTTTTTAAAAAAAAGATTAGTATTTATAATAATTAGATACCTACTGAAACAATTTAATATCAACAAAACCTAGTTCTCACTGAGAGTAAGGCTATTTTTTTAAGACAGCCTAGACTTACTTGATAGTAATTATGTGCCAGCGCATAAGTAAACAATGATGGAAAGTAATCAGATTTTCGAGATCCAATTTTTGTGAGAATCATGTCCATCAACTATAGCCAAGTGCAAAATAACCTTACATTCAATTAATGATAGTTAGGGAAGGTGTCAGCTTTGGAAGCCATAGTAACACCAGACGATTCCACACTGCCACATTCTTGAGCCTGGGAAAAGGGGAGGGGGAATTTCTTGGAGTGTATGTGGTTAGATGAAATAGCATTCTTCTTCTAAGTCAAGGTCATGTTATTCTGCACCTGGGTGAAGGGACACCTCAAGTTGGGACGGATGGTGATTGGGGCATGTGATGCGATGATGGGTGCAGGGGGTGGTTTTGTAGTTTTACTTATTGCAAGGAAATCTGGAACTTTCAGATTCGGGATTTCCCAGATGTGCCAGTTTACTATCCAAATAAAACAGAACTTTTGAGAGGATGTCTGTCTCGGAGTTATTTGTTGGGAGTGGAGGTTTTCTGGAACGCTGAAATGATGAAATAATCTTGGCTAAAGCTCTGAACTCACTATTTAAACTCTCTTCAAAACTTCCAAGCAGCTTTACTTTAGATTAACATTCAACATTATTTCCAAAAAGTTTAACAAGTGTATCAATGTGAGTTTAGAGTTAGGATTCTAGTGCTGAATCACTAAAAAAAACCAAAACATCTTCTAGCAATTTTCAATACCTCCTGGACCATGTGCAAAGGCTGGCATTTGGGGTGGGGAATGACCGTTCTCGGGGGGGGGGGGGGGGGGGGGGTGTTCCTCCTTCCAAAGCGGGTGGATCCAATCAAGTGTAATTGAAGGGGAGGGGAATCAAGCCCTCCAACTACAAAAGGCTGCATAGATTGACACTTACCCACCACTTATTTAATATCTACCTAAATTACTGGTGAAGGTCATTCACTGGCATGGAATCAAATATCATCAATACGTAGCTGATACTTAGTTGGATATCTTAACTCCAGACCAGACAAGGGATGTGTTGGATGTTCTATCACAATGTCAGGAAGCTGCAGAGGTTTGGATGGGAAAGAACAGATTTTGATTTAATTCT
Organism: Bungarus multicinctus; assembly: GCA_023653725.1. NCBI lineage: Eukaryota > Metazoa > Chordata > Lepidosauria > Squamata > Elapidae > Bungarus > Bungarus multicinctus. The sequence goes on from CM042838.1 coordinate 8,335,169, forward strand.
CACAAAACAGAGTAGCTTAACCGAATGGCCTAACCCTTATTCAGTGCTGGTTTGTAATCTGTGTTCCTTGATTCACAGTTCCTGCTTGAAGGACAGGTGGCAGCTGTGGCTAGGAAGGGCTTCGAACAGGTCTACCTTATGTACCTGTTGGCGCTTTAATTACAGAGAGAGAAGCCTTTATGCATAATTATTCAGGTTCAATCATCTCCTATTTAGATTTCTGCAATGTGTTCTATATGAAGCTACCTCTTGAAGACCCTGAAACTGGATCAGAGTGCAGCTGCTTGAGAGGTTTTGGGCACAAGGCAAAATGCCCATGTAACATCTCTGCTATGAGAGCTACAGAGGTTACCATTTTCCTTCCAAGTGTAATCAAAGATGCTACTTGTCAGTTTTAAAGCTTTTCTTTCTTGGCTAATGACCTGGATATTAGTGTAACCTTCCTCTGGGCCCTTACCCTTAAGAAATATCGCTGCAAGGATTCCTGGATCATGCTTGCTTTTTAAGTGTATCTTGGGGGATTTTTGCTTATATGTTCTATGTTTCTATAAATAAATAAACAATTTAGAAAGCTACATACATTCATTAAAGCCTTGTGGTTTCAGTAGGCAATTAAGTAAGTGTATTTCAGTTGGATTTTGATGTGGAAAATTTAGTGTCATATTGTTAAGCTTTCATTTCAAATAATACCATATTATCGTTTTCAAGATCAGCCAGACATGATTGGAGCAACGTGTACAGGTAGTCCTTGACTTACAACAGTTCATTTAATGACCGTTCAAAGTTACAATAGCACTGAAAAAAAGGAACTAATGAACATTTTTCAGAGTTACGATTTTTGCAGCAGCCCCACAATCATGTGATCAAAATTCAGATGCTTGGCAACTGGTTCCTATTTATGACTGTTGCTGTGTCCAAAGGTCATCCAATCCCCTTTTGCTACCTTTTGAAAAGCAAAGCCTTTGGTGGACATGTCCAGAGGTTAAAAAATTTTGGATAAGGATTAAAATATGGATAGAGGAAATTATCCAAAACGGATTGGAGTGGAAACCTGAATTGTATCTTCTGGGTATAATCAAAGGGGAGTACCCTCTCCAAGTAAAGTACTTGATTATTCATATACTAACAGCGGCCCGCATCTCACTGGCACAATGTTGGAAAATGCCCAACTTACCACCTATACACATTATTATTCAGAAAATTTATAAATGTGCCGAAATGGGAAGGCTCATGCTAAAACTAAAAGGAAAAGATGATTCTGAATATTGTTCTATTTGGGATAAATGGTACAACTGGACAGGCAGTAAAAAAAAGAATGTATAAAATAAATGAACCCAGGAAATATATTACTACATATAAGTCTAATGACAGGAATTTATAAAATATTAGTTTTATTTCTCTTTCTTATTGAATAAGTTATATGAAAGATTTATTTACAAAATAACACAGTTATAATCCAACAATAACAATAGACTATTAGATAATATATAATATAGATATTCAGTTTACAAGGGATAAGGAATATTTGCCATTCAATATCAGTTATGAGTTACTTAAATCACTGTCAAATATATTAGAGAGAAGTATGATTTGTGCTGATGTCTATTTGTATGATTATTACTTTTTTTATTCTTGTATATTTGTATATTTTAATCTTTTGTACTAAATAAAGTATTTTTTGAAATTAAAAAAAGAAAAGTCAATGGAGAAAACAGATTCACTTAATGACCGGTCACTAACTTATCATCTGTAGAGATTCACTTAACCTTGTGGCGAGAAATGTTGTAAAATGGGGCAAAATTCACTTAAAAGTACACATATAGACTGGGTGAAACCAGGCTCAATAGCAGTAACTGTGAGAGGGATCTTGAAGTCTTAGTGGACAACCAGCTAAATATGAGCCAGCAGTGTGCAGCAGCAGCCAAAAAAGCTAATGCAATCCTAAATTGTATTAACAGAGGGATACAATCAAGATCAAGGGAAGTACTAATACCATTCTATAAAGCCTTAGTAAGACCACACCTAGAGTACTGCATCCAGTTTTGTTCACCACATTATAAAAAAGGTGTTCAGACTCTGAAAAAGTACAGAGAAGAGCAACCATGATGATTAGGGGACTGGAGGCTAAAACATACAATGAACAGTTGCAGAAACAGGGCTTGGCTAGTCTAGTAAAGAGAAGGACCAGGGGAGACATGATAGCGGTCTTCCAATATTTGAGGGGCTGCCACAGGGAGGAAGGGATCAAGCTATTTGCTAAAGCACCTGTAGGCCAGACACAGAATAATGGATGGAAACTGAACAAGGAGAGATTTAACCTGGAAATAAGGAGAAACTTTCTGACAGTGAGAACAATCAACCAATAGAACAGCTTGCCCTCAGAAGTTGTGGGAGCGCCGATCACTTGAGACTTTCAAGAAGAGATTGGACTGCCATTTGTCAGAAATGGTGTAGGGTCTCCGCTTGGGCTAGATGATCTACAAGGTCCCTTCCAACTCTGATTATCTGTTAACAAGTGACTCAACAGAAATTTTGGGCTCGATTGTAGTCGTAAGTCAAGGACTACCTGTATAGTAAGGGTGAATGCAGTGCTTTAGGATAGAATTTTTAAACTTTCATTTCATATTGTTCAGTTATCTAAAATAAGATAGCAGAAAATGGAAAATGAAATATTTATAAGAAGAACCAGTTTAGGTGTAGTGGTTAAAGCACCAGACTAGGAACTTGGAGACCAAGAGTTCCAGTCCTGCTTCAGGCACAAATCTTAGAAGGGTAACCTTTTAAGAAAATTCCAAGGACTTATCCAGGGTGTTGCCAGGAGTCACAGTCTCAAATGCACAACAAACAAACAAAACATTGACAAGAATAGAAAAAATATGACAATCATTGTATTTTGTTAAGTGCAGAAAGTTTCAGAATGAATTGCAAGCAAAATAAGCAAGATTCACCAACATTACATATTTTATCATATGTGCTAATTTCTGTAGTCATTGCCTGTAATTTTAAACTTCCTTAGAAATTGAAATGTAAATAAATCAGAATAATTATAAATAAGTGTGCTTCATATTAAGTTATTATTAATAAACATTTATGAAATTAAGAATTTGCAAACATCGTATGACCGCATATGTATATGTAGGAGGATGCTTATAATTGTATTGTGCCCTGTGATGACCCAGGGTGGGATACAAAAGCAACAAAGTCACAAAAACAGGTGAAGTCCCTTTAATTCCTTCAACCTGGCTTTAAAGGTCCAGTAATCATTGACTGGAGAAAATACTCCCCCACAAACAGTTGCAAAAAGGAACAACTTCCGTTCAAACCCAAAATACATATAAATTATAAATTTACCACCACCACAAATCACGCTGAAGAATTAATGACACAAGGCAGAAAAGAGCTTGACGTCCACAAATATCGAAATACACACATTGGGAAGGATGCCAGAACTCAGATAAGAACTGACAGACTAGAAATATTTTCACGTTTTGCTTCCAGCACTGGCCCATGCACAGTTTATCCTTTTAAACAGTCCTCACAGCTGCAGCCCATGAAGGGGATCAAGGCCCTTTCTTCCCCCATAGACCACACCATTCACATTTTTCCCTTATCCGCTCCTCCCTGTGTGCCCTAAGATGAAGAGGGGATGGGCCTGGGTCTTCCTCTGAATGCCCAGCCAGTCTGTGCCCTTTGCCAGTTTCCTCCACAACCTCCAGAGCCACATCCCCACTCCCTTTCGGCTGTTCTTCCTCTCTTTCAGAGTCAGATTCTAACAGGGATATGACAATGCCCTCTTACAGTGGAACTGAAAATACTTTATAAGTTTATCATTGTACCCTAGCAATTACTGTGGGCTAGAACTGCCTCCTTGGAACTTTATAACCAACGAAACAACATTGTCCACTGTTACTAGTTTTCACATTAAGAACACTCTAAAACTCTTACATTTCTTGAAAATAAATCAAATTTCTAAATCTTACAGTGAAGACACTGTAGCACTAAGAAGTGTCCAAAAGTTTTCTACCCACTTCAAATCCTGATACTAATATATATGGTTTATAATATAGAATTACTTAATTAATGGTCTAAGTGGAAGTTTAACGTGCATAAACTTCCCAGAATAAACAAGAACTTATGTATACCATAAAATTTGTTTCAATCAACATTCCTCTTCCAGCATGGTGCAACAGCCTTTGTAAATAATGACTAGTAAGCAGAAATTCACATACTTTGTGTGTGATTCAAGTAGCTTGATAGCCTAGAACAAATGATTATATTGGCAATGATGAGGGAAACAGAAGTAGGGATAAAGTGAATGGACAGAATGAAGATTACAAGACTGTCTTTCAAAGAATGACAAATTTATTAGCAAAGACAGGATGCTATTATGAACAATCTGTTTTGTTGACACCTAAGAAACCAGAAATATGTCATATTTTTATACAAATTCAAACATAATTCTTTTTAATTTCTTATCTTCATTCCAACATGTTCAAGTGCTTGTTTCTTTTCAAAACCAGTATTTAATCAGAACACTAATTTATATAAAAGAAGAGAGGAAGCAACTGAAGCAATGACATCTATCTTACACCTAACTGTGTCATCAGAAATAGTCTGGAATTTCAATGCTGCCAAAAATGTATAAAATAAGCATGAACAAAAGTATTATTATAACTGCAGATTTGACAATCTATTAAGAAAGATCTAATAAAATGAAATAGATGGTTAAAATGACTTTATATTAAGCCTCACTAAAATAACAAGTTACACTCTTGTTAATATATTATTTTAAGAAAAAAAGTTTTAGGAAAGTTAAATGCTTAACTGATGCATCTAACCAGGAATGGAAATGACGGTAAAACTAGATTACCAATTTAAGAACTTCAATGCACAAGTAATTTAATTTTGTAACAAACTAATTAATTTGGGGAAGCTTTTTCCCCCTACATAGAACATGATTAATTTTACTGATCCTATGAGGAAAAACCTTTGCCTCACAGCTGGATAACAAAGAAATGGCTTGTTTTCTGAAAATGCTATGGGGACATTTAGAAGAGTTGGAGCAAGCAGAAAATAATTTACCATTCAGGAAATACCATATTTTTCAGAGTATAAGACGCTCCAACGTATAAGACACACCTAGCTTTTGGGGAGAAAAACAAGAGAAAAATTTGCGTCTGCCACCCAGCAATTTGCCTCTTTGCAGCAAATAGCCTGTTTCAGCTTCAGCACAGCCCAATTAGCACAAGCAGCTGATTGTCAGTTGGATCTGCCTCCTAGCAATCAGCTGTTTTAAGCTGCAGGGATTGCCATCGCCCATTGCCGCCTCTGTGCACCCCATTTTCAGCCTCTGCGTCCTCCATTTTTGGCCTGTTCCAGGCATTGGGGATCGGAATGGGCAGAAAACGAGGCATGCAGAGGCCAAAAACAGGATGCGGAGGCGGAATAGGCAATGGCAATCCCTGCAGCCTGAAAAACTGGAGTCTGTGATGGGGAACAACAGCTTTCAGTTGAATCTTGGCGAGATTGAGTAGGTTTGGATGTGGGGGCCTGATGATTCTAGAGCTATCACCTTTAGTGTTAGATGGAGTTATACAACCCCAAACTGGCCCCGTGCATAACTCCTGCCTGAAGAGCAAAAGGCAATTGCAACTAGAAGGGCCTTTGCACAGCTTAAAGTTGCGCATCAGTTATACCCATTCCTAGATCAGGAGTCTCAGCTTAGTTACTTATGTTCTAGTCACCTCCTGATTGGAATACTGTAATCCAAAAATTTCAGTTGATGCAAAATACAATGGTGCAAGCAGTTATGTATGCTTATAAAAGAGCACATTATGTGTCTTGTCTGTGAGCTGTATTAGTTGTTACTGTTTCCCTAAAATATGACTTACACCCTGAAAGTCTTAGCTTAATTTTTACACATGTGCCTAATATAAACCCTACCGCCCCAAAAATAAGCCCTAATTAAGATCCCACCCACTCACGTACACAAGTAAAAATTAAGCTAGGGTGGGGATGGGGGTGTGTGGAGCTGCCATACTACTTACCTTTGGACAGACACCTGCCTTGCCAGCCCATTTCCTCTGCAGCCAGCAAGGCTTTTCTGAAGACCTCTGCATCTGATAACAAAGCTCCAGATCGATCTGGAGCTCTGCTATCGGCTAAAGAGGCCTTCAGGAAAGCCTTGCCAGCCACAGAAGTAGTAATTCCTGAAGGCCTCCGATAGCGAAAAGGAGGCCGGGGCGACACATAAGTGAGATTAGTCAGTAGATGACATCCCTGAAACTAATACCTGGTGCCTTTTTTGGTGACAAAAAATATAAGACAAGGTCTTATTTTCGGGGAAACATGGTAGTGTGCTTCCAGGTCCAATTCAAGGTGCTCGGTTGACCTTTAAAGGCTTTCATGGCATGGAAATGGGCTATCTGAGGAACTGTCTCTGATTATATCGGCTTATCCCATCAAATTTAACAAGGGAGGCATATTGCAGGTCTTGTCCCTCAGGGCACGTCCCAAGAGAGGAGGCTTCTTTGCCCTGCACCCACCTTATGGGACATTCTTCCCCCTGACATCCCCAAGTGAGGTTAGCTCGATGCTTTATTTTTTCATAAATAAAACTTGCTGCCTCAGGCCTGCTGGGTCTCAGGCAGTAGTGGTATGCTACCTGTTCAGAATAACTACCCCATGGCCAAACCGGTTCCTCTGACAGTCAGCTGAGATGATAAAAGAAGCGACAAGTGCATGGGCGGGTTAGGAGGGTCGCTCTTAGCTTTTTGTTTCTTCATCCTCTCAACTGATTGGCGTGTTAGGGGCATGCATGCACATGTTAGGGGTGCACGTGCAATCACCCACTGAACCATAGCAACCAAGGTAGGAACCCACTACTGGTCTCAGAGGACCAGTAAGATCTTGAGGGGGTTCCATTACTGATCAAATCTCTTGTGTGTGCTTTGTATTTCAACTTTTTTGACATGTTTACTTTTTTTACATTTTTTTTGCTGTACACTGACTAGAGTTACTTCTTGTGAGATAGGCAGCCACATAAACTTGATAAATAAATGTGATAAATAAATACATGAAGTAACAGAGGTGTTTCTGTTTAAATCTTTTAAGAGTGAGTTCTGCAAATTTTACCATCACGAGAAACAGAATGTTTATTTCATGATCAATTAAATTTCCAATAAGCTGAAATCTTAAACTGAAGCCTGAAGCCAGTAATCACTGAAATGTATTCCGAGTCAGCCAATTCCCTCTAAAACTCTAAAGCTGTCAACAATTGACCAAATTAGCACCATTACTCCAACTGTCATTAAAACAGATGCTGTGGTCCTCATGAAGATGGAAATAATTACTGTGACTTAACTCACTTAATTCTCTTGCAAATGAGAAAGAGGTATTTTAAAATAATACTTCTGGTTTACATTCTACCTATTTTAATAAGAGAATGTATTAAAATGTATTCATTGAGGTATATAAAAAAATCTTATTCCACTTCCCCCCAAAATAAAACTTAATAATTTTTATTATTAATTAATAATAATGTTTAATAATATTTTTATTATCAAACATTTAATGTTTCATAAATATAAAATACAGAAACATCGTGTGGGCTTGTATGTCACATTCTTCAGTGAAGAATTTCTATGTTAATTGACAGAATTTGTGACAGCCAACTCTTTTAGAACTTTTTTTTCACATGTCCTACATTTAGAATGAGACAGATTTTTCCTAAGTCAAATGGACAGAAATTTAGGCTATCAGCTCAAAAATATCTACATGTTCAAATCAATCTAGTTTTCCCAATATTGGATAATCATGTTTAAAAAGAGAATATGGATTGCAAAAACTGTGTTGCATATACCCTGGAATCTGCTTAAATAGGTTTTGGTTACAAATACACTGTTTTCCACAATAGCAGAAATTTGTTCTTCTGAATAAACAAATACACGATTGTGGAAGAAGTTCCTTTCTCATCCTAAAAGTAAAAATCAGTTAAAATATGCATGGCATGGTACTGGAAATTACCAGATATCCCCTCCGTACCCCCTTGTCTCTTTGAGATATCCCAACCTTTGTCTCTAAAGACAAAAGTTAGGCAAGAAGACTGAACAACCAGTATTTGAAGATATGAGTTCTGTTTCTAGCACATAAAAAAAGATGGGGTTCTCTTCAACTATCTACAGAGAAGCCATCACTAGTGGGACAAACCAAATAATGGTTGGAAATCAGAGGAAATGAAACAGGAAAGTTTATTAGAAGCCACTTGGAGAACTTTAATGCAAGACAAAGTTCTCACTCTAGATAAATTCATATTAAATTACTGGATTATTTAGATCGCTTCAGAAAACTATCTACCCTGCAAATCTGCAGGTCAACAAAATAACTAGAGAAAGCTCATTAATACTGAGAGTAGGGAAAGATGGTGTCTGATATAGAGGAGAAATTCATGTTGTAGATCCTCCTACAACAACCTTAAATGGGAGGGAAAAGCCAAAGAAGCAAGCAATCTGTATATTACTTCCACGACTATTTTTATTTATCCTTCCTTTGGTAAATAAGACTATGTTTTTCATATCTAAGCAGTTATGTAAATCATCTTGAGTTCTGATAAGTTTGTTGCTCAGACGTGAAGTGATGTAAAAATATGTAACAAGTAAAATAGGGCACATTTTTCAAGGTTTGTGATCCATTAAAAAAAAAAATAGACCTGAAAAAGAAATGTTTGTTGGCTCTGAATTGTTATTTTACTACAGTAAGCTGCATTTGTTATAGAGATCACATGAAAGAAATAGAAGGGCCTTTGGTTTAGCTCAGTGGTTGCCAACCAGTAGGCCGGGGATCACTGGTGGTCCACGAGAAAATTTTGATGGTCTGCAGAGAAATGTCACTCCCAAAGCAATTAATCCAGGCTGTGCGGGAACACAAGGCTGCGCTGCCCACATGGCCCGTGGGAACAAAAGGCTTGCGTTACTTGCATTGCGAACAACACAAGATAGTGAGGGGAGGGGAGGAACTTGCCCCACACACCTCGCCTGGCCATCAGGCTGCTTCTTTCCACTTCTTTCTTCTGCTTTTGGCTGCACGCAATGAAAGCAGCAGAAGTCTTTCTCTCTCTCCCCCAAACTCCGCCAGAAATGAGTCTTTGGGACCCTGCAAGGCATCCTGCTCCAAGAGGCTGCACCGGCACGACAAGTCTCAAAATGACTCATTTCTGCTGCTTTCCCTGCATGAAGCCAAAAGTCTCTCTCATTGTCTCTCCACTTGAGAACGGAGCTGGAGACGGTATCCTGCAATCCCAAATAAAGAATGATCGATTGGTAGGAAAAGAGGGTGGGGAATTTTCCTGCAGACTTTTTTGGGGATTTTCCCAGAGTCTTTGGTCCGCAGGATTCAAAATTATGAGTTTGGTGGTCCCTGATGTCCAAAAGGTTGGCAACCTCTGGTTTAGCCCATCAGCTTGAAACTACTGTTTACTAGCAATGTCATAACTGCAGAAAACCACCTCTTTGACAAAGCAAATCCAAGAAAGTTCAGCTGATAGCCTTTCCTTAACACTGATTATTTATTACAAATCCAAGCAATAAAATTTCCAATATTCAAAAGCCCTGTATATGCAAATCCACATGCATTCTTTTTTTACAAAAAGAACTGTTACAATAAATTTAATTAGGATTGGGCAGAGAATCATCAAAAGAGCTACTAAGCTGGTCTGTCATTTACTCAAACTGGGGAAATATTCTAAATGGTGCCATGCTATATATGCCTAGTCAGAAGTTAAGCTGCACTGAGTTTAATGAATGCAACTTCCAGGAAAATGCATAGAAAATTGCATCTTTAACTAGTAAATGCTACAACTGAGAATATTTGTATTATTATTGGCATAATAATTTTATGCCAGTTAATAAATGAATATACTGCTAATGAAACACAATCAAAGTAACTACATACAACTGCATACTACAATCTATGAAAAAATGAATAAAAGCCAGCTTTTGAAAGTAAGTATGTTAAGTAGACACAGGCAAATTATCAAGACCTCAAGGGTTTTAACATACACTACATGGTACCTGTAAAGACAACAACCAAGGTTGAAACATTTTTATATAAAACAGTTTATAATTTTGTTCACAAATCCAATGTTGTCTTGAACATGTTCAAAATCACCAATGTCACTAGACATATTTAACTATTAGATACAGTTACAATATTTGTTTTCTTGCTTTTTCCAAAGGAAATATTTCGTTCTTATCCTCAAAGGGAAATAAAATGCATTAATTGTTAAGATTGTGCTTATACAATTGGATAATATACATTCATTGAATTGTTTTACTGCTAATTCAGCAACATCCAACACAAATGAGTACTTCAAAGCATAATTATCTTGAACTTGGGTTTAAATGCTGCAATATATCCTACAGATATATGGTTTCAAAGAGCTACAACTGAAGTGAATGAAAGCTTAAAAAATATACAGTGTGTCCCTGAACAGTTCATCATCTCCTTGGATATAAAACAGTTCTGTCTAGAGAGAAATCAAAATGTGAAGATCCTTTCATCATTTACCAACATTTTTTAAAAATCTAAATGCATGAAAAACTCAACTTCACAGCACACTTGAAAACAGGTAATTACTAATCAAGCTCCTTATCTTAAGCTCTCTTTAAAGGAAGATATTTAAAATAATCTAAATGTGAATCTATTTTAGAAGTTTCTAAAAGGAGCAAACAAAACATGGATTTAAAAGATGTCAGCTTATCAATTCCAAGTTCTGGAATGACAAAGAACAGCCAATTTTTATTTCAACTACTATTTTCTTTAATGTGTCCTCCATGAAAGCATTTAATATATTACATTTAGTTAAAAAAATTTACAATACATCTATAAAAATAATTTATTGAAAGTGCCTCCTGCCTATTAAAATTCTGATTAATACCAATGTTCCCCTAGCAAATTTGATTGGGGTAGTGGTGATGGTGAAAAAAACCCTTGGGAGATGTCTGAAAAAGAGCTAGCAGAGAATATCAGTCCCCAATTTACCTCATGAAGGGTGAGATGTTTGCCGTCTTTTCTCTTCGAGTCAAACCTGCCATATATTGCACTGTACTTCCTAATCTCTTCTTCTTTGTGAGGGTCCTCATCATTCATTTCAAAGATATGACCAACCATCTTAGCCAGTTTTTTATTGATTTTCAGCATTTCTTTCACTTCATTCAAGTCACTTTTGGGGAGAGAGGAAACCATGCGTTCCACACACTCGGTGACTGACAGAGCTGCAGCTGCATCCAAAGTCTCTGTGTTATCCTTTGGGGAGGGTGGAGAACCAATGTCAGCAGGGGAAAGGCTATGCTCACTCTCGGTTCCATGGTGTCCTTGCCAGAGTCTCTGATCACTACTGTTTTGTGGCACTAAATTTCCCACTCCATCAGATTTGCCAGGACTCACACTCTGAACACATGTTGTGGCGGCACATTTTGGAATCTTCACATGAGGCTCCCGGGTACTATTATTCCGTTCGTAACTATTGCAGGATATTCCCAGCCAAGTTGGTGATCCTTCTGGTAGCTTATATATTGGAATGCTACTGACCGGTAAGGAAGTGAGAGGCTGGTTAAAAAGGCCTGGGTTTGTGACCCAGTCTCTCAAAGCTTTCTGAAGCCTTCGGACATGAAGAGGTTTGCTAGCCATGCCAACCAAGGCCATGATCTCAAGAAACTCTTCTTCACCTGCCTCACACAACTGCTGAACGTCATCCCCTCCCTGCTGAATGAAGGCATCAAAGTAGAACAACAGATTGGCTTTCTGCAGGATGCGATAAAGCTGCAATTCACCAAGGGTTCTGGGCAAAGCTGTGGCCATTGTGGACCCAATGCCCTGCAAAAGAAGTAGAAGAGAAACCAAATGACAGAATTTAAATCCCAGTAGATTAAATCTAAATACACTTACATATAAAAATAAGGCTTTAATCTGGTAACAAATTCCATTTAATTAAATAGGCTTTGAGGCAAGGATTATTAATGTTAAGTTTTAATATGTATTCAATTGTATGATTTTAAATACAGAGGGGAACTGCTCAGATTATGAAAGAGCAAATAATATATTTTCATTCTAACTCTCATCCCTGCATTTTGTAAAGAGAAACAATCTAATACAGAGGACTTTTATTAATAGTATTAAAGATATAACCTAGAGAACTTTATCATTACAGCAAATTTAGCTTTGTCCAGACATTCATTTAAAGTGGATCAAAATGTCTCATTACATGTGTTCTACTGCTGAAAAGGACTGAAAATCATCCACGTTCATAGCTCCTCCTTTTCAAATATGAATTAAGGTGGAGGCTAAAATCTGGTCAAACCTAAGGCCATTTACATCAGACTTAATGCAACATCACCCCCTGTTCCTATTTCATGTCCCTATTTGATTCTGTTCTTTCTTTACCAAGACAAACCCAACTACAGAAGAGAAAATTTGGCTTTTTACAGATGTATTCTTAAAAGTGTGCAACAATATCTGTACATATCTCTTGGCTGAAGGTTTTATAAAGACTGGAAGGCTACTGAAGAAGTGAATACATTGGGTGGATATTCTGGCATTTTGCTATTGCTGACATCAATAAATGTGCATGAAAAGGTAGATTATTTAGATTCAGAAGAAAAAAATAGTGCAAATGAGAGAAATTTAAGCATCTGTAATTTTTCTGCTGAAATCAATGGGACTTTGAAAATGATCAAATACACAAACCTATATGAATTTAAGTTCTAAGCAGACGAATGGTGTTTCTCAAACTGAAGCAAATGTAGGATTTTCTGATTAAAGATACAAGTAGTTCTTGACTTACAACAATTCGTTTAGTGATAGTTCAAAGTTACAACAGCATAGAAAATGCCATTTTTCATACTTTCTACTGTTGCAGCATCCCCATGGTCACATGTTCAAAATTCAAGTGCTTGGCAACTGACTCATACTTATGACAGCTGCAGTGTCCCAGGATCATATTTTGTGGCCTTCTGACAAGCAAAGTCAATGGGGAAGCCAGATTCACTTACCCATTAGCAACCACGTTACTTAATAACTGCAGTGTTCTAATCTGCATTTCTTGTTGGAGCTCAAAGTCATAGATTCCTCTCAATTACCCTCATACTCACAGTGCTATGAAATAGGTTGGCTGAGGGAGTGACTGAGCCAACATTATCTAGTGAAGTACCATGCTCAAGAATTGTTCCAGACCCAAACCAGTTATCACAATCAGTGCACTAGACTGTTCAACTCTAACTGATCTCAACCAGTAATCATGCTAATAGATGATGGTTTTGAAAGATGGTGCGTGTTTTAAAAAAAATCAAACGATATTTGCTCGTCTCATGAAATTTGGGCTATAGGTAGTCTTTGGTTTGGGATGGAACTGGGACTGTAATTGTCACTCTAAGCAATGCAGATGTAATGTTACGTGACCACACTGCTTAGCAATGGCAGTTCCAGCAGTCCCAGTTGCCAAAGTTAAGTGAGGACCACACACATAGTTAAGCAAGGACTGAGTGTGACTGGGACTTCCAACTTTCTGCAGGCTTCCCCATGGATGTTGCTTGTGAGAAACCAGCAGGGAGTGTCAAAAGTTATGATCATGTGACTACAACTCAGAATCGCAGGTAATGATTACAGGGACACTGTGAGGACTGGTCATAACTACAACTCATTCAGCACTGAATAAATAGACACTAAATGAGGACTGCCTGGATTTGAAATAAGCTCTTACTTTAACATTAATTTCTACTAATTTGGGGATCCAGTAGATACAACAGAGGTGTGTTGTGGGCCTCAAGATAACTGGCTATTGCACTGCAAGAGTCACATATGGTAGAGTTGTTGTTCTGTCTTTTCTCGATTCAGGCCTACCTTCAGTATGCATAAAATGGCTAAGCAGCCTTTTTTTTTGCAATACATTTTTAGCAAATAAATCCGAAACTAAGTTGATGTTCCAATTCAGAACTTTAAATAGGGAAAATAATTTATCAGATGTCCTTGGAAGATAAGATTAACCATCAAGGGCCCACTTTTCTTATTTAACACATAAGTAATCATTTACCTCATTTCATGACGCCACAGCCTACCTCTGTGATTCACCCAAAGTTTCTTGATGAAAAAAGAAGAGCTATACAATAAGTGGGGCGGAATGACTCCAGGAATGTCAAACTGTGCCACGCCAAGACCTGGGAACCAAATCTCTACCAGTAGCTGATTCAGAACAGATGGAACTCCCAAAACACCAAGGAAGAAGCTATGCCAAGACGCCTCACATAACTATTGATAGCTGCACAGAAGATTGTGCATGACTGCGTCATCTTTGTCAGATATAGGGCTGACAGTGGAAACCCCATGGTGAACCACTCATCGCCTCCTCAGAAATACAAAAAAAGTCATTATTTGAATCTAAGTGTTATTCTACAGTTGTGTTCTAAACTGCAAAGTGCTTGAAAGAAACCTACAGCTACCAGCTCAGTAGACCTACACTTTCATCTCAAGAGCAACGCCTGTCAACCAAAGACTATGACAGGATTCACTGATAATCAACAATCAAGTATCTTGCATGTATGTGTGAATTAGCTGTCATCCAAACTCTTTTCACACATTTCTGCATGAAGGGAAAAAGCACATTCAAAAGAGCAACAGGCTCTTATCTTTAGCTGCTGCCCAGATGCTGAACAGTTTCTGCTGATCCGAAAGAAGGCAATTACATTTACATTTCCAGGCATAAAGATTTCACTTGGCATTAAAATGATTACAGATTCCCAAATTCCTAATAATGGACCACATGCAAAAGTCTGCACTTTTCCAGGCTTCCCCATTTAAGACAGTCTTGTAGAATAAAGGTAGGAAGGATCCAGGAAAAGCTGTAACACAAGTGGGGCATAGATAAAAACTTGCCCCTTGCAACTTTTCTGAACATTCTCTGAGTCATCAAAATAGGCAAAACAAAAAACAAAAAAAACCCCTACCTGTTTTATCAGTTATACACTCACAGGACCTCAAGTACCATTATATACTCCTGTAACCCACCTTTTAAAAAATTGCTTGAACCCTCAGACACTAAAAGTAGTAAACTCTGCTACATGCATGCTTATCAAAAACAGCCTTTTGAAAAAATCTCTCCCCCCCCCACCACCACAAAAACAGGTAGGGAGAACAAGTCTTTACGATATTTTTAGTGCATAGTTTCCTCCAGATGAAAAGATACATACCAGGCCCCACTTCTATCCAATTTGTATGACCTTGTCAGGACTTTCATTTTATTGTTAATTTTGTGGTCGTTCTACTGATTTTGAAAGGCAACGCCAAAAATAAGATTAGAAGCAAAAATCTGAAATAATTAGTCTAAATCAGACTATCAAATGCAAAAATCAAATCAGATGCTTCTAAACTACTTTACAAGACAAATATTAATAAAATAAAAAATCATGTACGCTCAAATAACATTCTGACAGTACAGTCCTACAATTGGCTATTCCAAAGTTAAAAGAGTTAAGCGGGAATTTTCCAGGTTCTGTAGATGTTTGAAGAAAGATAGGTAGGAGCTATCTAACCAATAGTGGTAGAAACACTTGCTGCTATCAAATGAAGAGAAGAGATCCTCCCACCAATCCTTTCTCAAAACCTTTAGCATGGCCATTTTTTAAAAAATAATTCTTTCAAGCCAAAAATGACTGTGGGAAATAAAGGTGCTTGCATGTTGTGTGTGAAAATTGGAGGGAGGAGGCGTTTCTGCTGCGATGTGGCTCGTGTGGGCGAATTACAGAGAAGGAGAACTCTTGGTGTGGGTTGCTAACAGTGGGATGAATGTACATTAATCAGCCTTCTAAGTCTTTCATGGTGGCTGGAGATGCTGTTTGAAATTCTAGAAAATTTGCCATCAAAGTTCAGAAAGAAAATACCACTAAAAGGACTTTTTTTTCTTTGAAAAGGTGAAGTCTGACTCCCAAACTCCACAAAAAGAAGCTAACATTAAAGCATCAGTCTTCAGTGTGTTCTAGCAGCAAATCTTTTGCATTAATTCAGATGTTTCAGATCAGCTTCTCCTCCGATTCATCTCTAATAGGAATGATGGAAATGGGGGGAAAAACCAGAGAAACGTTTTGTACTCCCCCCATCTGTACAGGTGTTAGTTGACAAATTAAACTTGCACTTCCATTTTAACTTGGCTCACTTCTCCCTCTTTAGTCAGGAAACTTAAGTATGGAAGATAGCAAGCAAAACTTAACAGCAATAGCTTAAGTGACACAGATTTTTATATACCATAAGTGGTTATAAAAGCAAAAGTTTAATATAGGACTGCTGTGGGAAGATTCTACTTGATACAGAGATATCAAGTGTCAGTAAATATTTCTACCACAGAAATGAGAGCAAATTCCAAGCCTCAATAATGAATACTCCTACTAGCTGATTGCTTTCCCAATCCAATACCAATGAGGTTCTATATACAATGAGTAATTTCTCCATAAAATGAGCTGAACCTATTTCAGAAGGAAAAGAAGCAAAGAAAAATACAGTAATATTTCCCCACAGCCATTTAGCTCTACTACCCTGGCACAAGCTCAGATCTCTCACCTTCATTAAAAGAGTAATTATCTCCCAAGAGAACTTTCAAAAAATATTGATTTTAGCCAATGCAAGTCTCTAAAAGGTCTCTTTAAAGTGACTATGCTTTGGACAGCTGCTTATTTTCCACAATAGTTAGCAGCTATATATTTTAACAACCTTTCTGCAGCCTCATATTTTTGTATAAATTATTCCAAGTGGATGGCTATTAATTAAGGACTTTTGGCCCCGAAACCGACAAGAATCAGTTTTATATGATACTGACATCTTGTTGCTAAATTCATACTCAAGATGTAAAGAACAGTGTGCATATTCTTCCTCTAAACTTATAAATACAGTACTAATATAAAATAGATTTATTTCCAAATGCACGGTCAGATATTCATCCATTCTCATTCTCTGATTCTCTCTCTCTCTCTCACACACACACACACATATACCACCAAACACAACTTACTTCCAAATAGCCACCTATTTAGACCTGGGTTCCACCAGTGTTCTCCCTCCCCACAAACTAGCAAGCTACAGAAAAATAAGATTCTTTCAACAAATGAAATCAATATGAAGAGAGAAGAGGATGAAGCAATTTTAAGATTTACTCATAATTCTACAGAGATCTTTAAAATTAATTATACTTTTCAACTGTCTACCAAAGTTTCTATTATAGTTTTTGTATACTGCATATTTTTGCAATATTATTTTTTTATCAGAATATAGTAATAATCTTTCTATGTTTGTGCCTGTTATGTGCACCTACACCTCAAATATCAATTAGCTATCAATTTCCTCAAACAAGAGACTTATGGATGTAATTTGATATACAAGAGTTCCTATCTTAAAATATTTCAAATATTCAAAGTATAAATGTTCAAATACTATAAATAAAGACCTCCTAAATTGAAAAGTTGAATTGTGTATATCATTTTTGCCCTCACACTTTTGGTTGTGCTATGGCCCGACACACTTAAGGGAGAGACCAAAGAAAATCAGAATCTTCTCAAGAAATCAATTTATGTCGGTTTTGACTTGCAAGGGGACAGGGTGTATTACCATGCGTGTTGAAACATATCTGAGTACCATACTGGTATTGAAGTTTTAAAATTGAATTAAAGATGTTCTTCAAAAAATAATATATTGGGAAGACAGCCTCAAAAGCAATCCCCACCCCCGAGTTTTAAATATACAAAAATGTACACCAAAGGCAGGTTTCCTAATTCTGAAGATGTTCAAAGCTTATTAAAGCAAATGTTAATCCGATCGGCAAATAACTAAGATTACCTGTCCATATCAAATCAAATGTTTATTGCGATCACAGACAAGCACACCCTTATCTATAACCATTTACATAATTCACATACATTCCTTCTTTTGCAATGTTTGGGTTGTATGCCATCTCTCCCAACTTTTAGTGAAGACAATACAAAGATGTTTCAGTTCTTTCCGCCCACGCCCTCAACCTTTTTTTTTTTTTGCACTGGATTTCTCTGGGAATTATCCACACGCCACCCACCCTCCCACGCATCCTCGCTCTCCTTCCGGCAATCTACATCGGCAGGAACCAACTGCAGCGCTGGAGCAGTGCAAACAGCCTGCTAGGCGAGAAAGAGGCAGGGCGCTTCTATATTCCGTTCGCCCTTTTTTTCCCCCCCCCCCCCCCCCCCTCGTCTTACAAACCCAAATCTGTCTGTACACCTATTTAATTTAGAAGGAAGCCCTACTAGCCTCCCTATTACTTGCTCCCAGGTAAATGCGTAGAGGAATTGCGGCCCCGTTTCAGACAGGCCGCTGTCCCCATCAGTTTAGCTTCTGATGAATAACGAGCACGGCTCAACGAAACTCGCACGGATGTCACCTGTGCATGTTCCCCGCGCATGTTTATCTAGCAGTGTTTCGTGTCACCTGCCGCCCAAGCTGGTTCGTGCATTTGTAACCGGACTCTGACTTTCGGAGCGAGTTTAGAAGCACGCGCCCTAGTTTGCAATCCGCGCAGATGGGGCTGCAGGAGGAGACGCCGAATTAAAGACAGCCCAGTTAAAAAAAAACCCGAAGCACACGCACACCTATTCCAAGCGCCCGCGATCAACATGATGCTTAACACAAAAGTAAGGATCGTAACTGAAAAACGAGATCTGCGATTTTTATACTATTTCTTCCGGAGAATATTAATACACCCAGTGGCAGCAATTTCACTACTCCCAGCAACTTGCACGGACGGAACGCAGTTTGGCTTAAAAGAGCATTTTTTTATTTTGTTTTGTTCCACGGTCCTGCAATGCTTGTTTCGCAACATGCCAGCCGAAACCTCCCGCGCACCCAGGGATCCCCAACGCACTCACGTTTAGTGGGCGCCGGAGCCTCTAAAAGGCGCGCGAACGCAACGATTCCGCAAGCGAGGAAAGCGCACGCGGCGCAAAAAAGGTGCACCGCGGAGCCTCCGGACTGCGTCGCCCCACGCCTTCGGAGCAAAGCCGCCGCCGCTCCGCCCGGAAACTCCCGTGCGCTCGCCAGCCACAAGGTGAGAGTTACCGTCCTTACTTGTCTCCAGGACGTCCTCGCAGTCGCCGCCGCCGCCGCCACTGTTCTGCCTGAGCGCCCGGCGCTTGTCTTAGCCGGGAAGGCGGTTGGTCAGAAGTTACAGCCGAAGTCCCCCCCGCCTGCGGCCAAGCTTTTCCCTTTCCATCAGTGGGTGTGCTGCTTCCGCCGCCTCCCAGGCTCCGCTCTGACCCGCAAGCCCGAAGCGCGGGAATGGCTGCCGCTCTGGCGGCGGCGGGAGCAGAAGCAGCAGCCTCCGCCTCCTCCACCGCTGCTGCCGCCGCCACCACCGCCGCCGCCTCCTTTCCTTCTCCTCTGCCTGCGCATCCACGCCCCCCCCCACCTCCCGCGCCGTCACATGGGGAGATTCCGTTCGTGCTCCCCGCCTGCTCCGCACTCCGGCTCCTCCCTCCCACTCGCAGCCGCGTGACGCAGATCCTGGCGTGGGCAGCGCGAGGCCGGGGGCGGCGGCGGCGGCTGCTCCTCCTGGCTCGGCGGCCTTTGCCTCTCCGCCTGGAACAGAAGGCAAGCCGCCTCGAAGGAAGCGCTTGGCAGCCGGGCAAGGGAGAGGCGGCCCAGGATGAGCGGCAGCGAGGAGGGAGCGGCGGATAGCGCCGCACCCCCTTAAGCGACTGGGTGACTTTAGTTCAGAGGAGCAGCGAGGTTGAAAGGATGCCCGGCTTCTGGGGAGAGAGGCGTCGGCGTCGGTTCCTCTTCCCCGAGGGAGATGAAGAATGGGGGTCTCATTCAGCCCCCACCCCTTGCAGGGGGACGGTTTTAAAGTTTGGGCATGCTTGGATGCCCGCGTTGCGTCACCGCCCCCAGCAGAACCACAGCTTCTTAATGAGGTTTATTTTCAGGGCTGTTATTATTTTGGGTGGGTAATCTATAGTTAGATTCGCAATCTAAGGCTGGTGGAAACTTAATAATTCAAGTCCTAACCAACGGCCTAAGAATGATTAAGGTAGCGTCTGAGAATCCAAGCAGTTCCAAGCAAGGTGTTTTTTGTAAAATTAAGGTGTTCCAGTCTGATAAACTCAATATTGCCAGATATCAAAGAAGTCCTTTATTGCCCTTGATTGTTACAACAAGGGTTTCAACTTCAATCTGCAAGCACTGGTATTTCACAATGTTTTCCAATTATTTTTCATCAATCCTAGCATCACCAGGAACATCATCAATGAACCAGACATTCTTTTCAGTAACTGATATGAGACATGTTATGAATAAGATGCCTATGTGGAGCTTAAAGTTCCATAAGATCTTTACCCACTCGTTATTCAAAACCACCTTAACTTGCTAGTCCCAGTAATTTTTACTACTTCCAGTAATTTTTACTACCTCAGGCAAAGCTTGCAATGAAAAATTCTGGCAACTCAGCCATGATGCTGCTTGTAGTCAGTTGGTGAAATTTTGCTGCAGCCACTTGATCAAATGGTCAGTTTTATTCTTTTTACTGACATTTGCTATTGTTTGTTACATGTTGAATTTTCACTTTTATGCAATTAGTTGGCAAAGCTAGTTTTTGAGCTGCTAAAATAAAACCTTCAGTTTCTTTAACACTCCTGATCTTAACCGACTCTCTAGTGGGAGTTTTGGGTTTGTTTGGGGTGGGGGTTTTTTTGTCAGTTTTCTCTTCTGTATCTTTCAAGTGTTGACTCTTCAATGGGTTGTTCTTTCAATGAGCAAATCTGTGTTCAGTTTCTTCTTTTCTATAATCACAGAAAAGTCATATAAAGAGTTTTCCTTGATTGACTGTGTACTGGCTTGGCCTTCATATGTACTGAGTTCTAAAAGATCTTAGTTGCCACTGTTCTGAGCATTTGTGTCTCTGCAAGTTAGTTAAGATGTAGTATGTTCATGCAAGCAATAAATATCAGTACTATTTATTCCTGGAAAATAGACATAAAAGGGTGATTAGTTTGAGTGGTCCTGTCTAGGGCTGTTCAAAAATGAATACTTAATTCTTGTCCAAAACAGGAGTCCCCAACCCCCATCCATGGACCAGCACTGGTCTGCGGCATGTCAGAAACCAGACTTTGCAAACAAGCAAAACTCCATCCATGGGATGCAGGCAGCACAAGAAATCACATCTCCTCTGGTCTGTGGAAAAACCTCTCCATGGAACTGGTCCCTGGTGCCCAAAAAGTTAGGATAGCTGGCCTAAAATGAGTAGAGAATTGCAGTACCTTCTTCCTTTCCCCTGCTTTCAGAGAAAGAATTCAAACACTTCAACAATGAATACATTTGTAGCACATGCCTGATTATACAAATTGCACAGTAAGATTTCATCCTAAAGTAAAGGTCAGATTGTAGCAACAGGCTAAAGGTTTTATACTTATATTACACCCCAGATAATATATTATTCAGTCTTTTCAAGCTTGTGCCTATTTCTGCATTGTATCTTTCAGTTATTTGTCCAGCTTCCAGTTTCTTTTTTTAATTGCTGTTGCTTCTTTCAGCTCTTTCTAATTTTGTTTTTGAATATCATATTATTCTGGCATAAAGTCATAAAGCCACCACCTTCCAATTAAAACAGAAATGTTTATGGGACAGTAAAGTTGCAACATCTGAATAAAAACATTCCTTTTGAAAAAAAGAGAAATGATTATTTTCATTAACTGCGTTTAAAATAGAATAATGACGAACATATTCCAAAAATTAATATAATCTGTCGTTTATAGAGCACCCCATGAAACAATGAGTTCATTAACAAAATTCCTGTTCACATGGACAAAGAACATGCTAAGTTTCACTGTTCTTCCAAATGTATTTTCCAAATGATTTTATTTGATTCCATTGGGATTGTTCCAATCCATATACATAGATTGTTGCAAGAGTAAGTCATAGTGAAATCAATTGGTAATTTTCTAAATATTGACTGATAGAGTTGTGTCACAGTAGATGACAGCCCTTAGTAGAGTATGAATTTGTTTATTTATTTACATTTATTTATGTAAATAAATGGACCCAATCCAATCCAAAGCCTTAGTGCCTATTCACTGTAGGTGGCCATCAGTGCTTCAGCTGAACTAGGTAGCAGACCCTTGGGAACAACCTCAAGTTCCCTCTGGAACCCAATTAGGTGTGTTAGTCACCTTGGCCAGTTTGATCAGTCTGATCTCCCAGCAATTAAGGGCAGCACCAGAGAATTAGAGCCAGAGGGTCATCTGACCATGATGGGGCAAATAAAAGTCTCTCCCAGTTCTAGATCACATTACCAGATTGGGTGTATGGACCAGGCCTTGGATGACTTGAAACAAGTTCATGGTTTGATGATGGCCATGAACGTTCAAGTTTCCTCAGACCTTGCACTCCAAGGAGAGAAATTGCAGCTTGGAAATTAGTGCTATGTAGCCTGGAAGTTAATACAATGGCAACAATCCAGAGGTGGTATTCAGAAGGTTCTGACCAGTTCTGGAGAACCGATAGTGGAAATTTTGAGTAGTTTGGAGAATCAACAAATACTACCTCTGACTGGCCCTGCCCCCATCTATTCTCTGCCTTCCGAATCCCAGCTGATCTTTTGTTGCCCTACACAAGAGAACAGAGCTGGAAAACAGATTAGTGGGGTGGGGAGGGAATGGGATTTTGCAGTAACCTTCCCCTGCCACGCCCACCAATCTACACCCACAGAACCAGGAGTAAAAAAATTTGAATCCCACCACTGCAACAATCCCAACTGTATCCTAGGGCCAAGCCTATTAAGCAGGGTCTAGCATCTGACAATCTGTGGAATAGCTTCTGGAAGAATCATGATGATTGTGCTGTCCAGCCAGTGTATGGGAATTGGATAGTTAATTAGCAATTGTGAGCTGTCCCCTTAAGGGAATGCATCATGGTAAATGTAGTTAAGGTATCTTGGAAAATGTAGTCCATATCACGTGACCACATCTGTAATCCTGATTGGTCACTAAATTGACCCTCGATGGGTTGGAGGAGGTTTCCTCATTCTTGGCTGAACTCACAGACTCATGGTAACTGTTCTACTTCTATCGTACAAGACAAGGGAAAAAGGATAGGAAATAACCATCTTTTTGCTGTTCTGTATTCTGTACAGTGGTAGATTTTGTCTTCTGTACAGATGCAGAAAGATAAATTCAACTAACCACTCATACAAAGTTTTTATTATTGGTTCATCAGATATCCTCATAACTCACATTTGTGACAAAGTTCTTCTTTAATGACCAATCCTTTGCATATCTGTCTTGTAGCGATAGAAATAGAACAGTTACCACGAGTCCGTGAGTTCAGCCAAGAGTGATCACTCAGAGAACATGGCTGATGCCACACCCAAGGCATAGGCATATTTCCTAGAGGGAAATATCTTCTAGAGAGAAATATCCCCCTCCAAGCCCAGCCAAGTTTCAGGTATTAGAAATTTCCCCCGTGATCAAATCATGGATGAGGACAGCTTTATTACCGATTGACCTGGCATTCAACAGCAACAGCCAAAAACTCTGGTCATCAGAAGTCTACTGATAGGGGTATAGGGTTGAGACCAGAGGGCTGGAATGCACCACCAGAACACCATACTCAGGGTGAATTCTGCAAAAGTGACCCGACTCCTCCTGTCTCCCTGTTACTCCGTTTCTTGGGAATAATTTTCTTAGTAATTATCACTGACCAAAAAATGAAGTGGTAAAGCTCAAAGGATGGTATGTATTCTGTTATTTAGAGCTCTCTAAAGTACAGCTGTGCATGTAATATTTCTAGAGAAATACTACATTAGAGGCAATTGCATTTTTCTTGTCTTCTGAGTGCTGCTTTTGGCAGCATCAAAAACACACAGAAGAGATTAGTCTTATTAATTGTGGCTATACTTTATTTAAAAACATAATGCTTTTAAGGAGAACACTTGCTGTACTTGAATTTCATCTTCATTTTCCCTCTTATTTTTTTCTTAATATCCTAAGTTTCCTGTTTTCTTGCCATTATGCCTTTCATCACCATGCAACTCCTAGCAAGTTTTCCCCAGTATTTTTAATCCTGGAATGCCAGATTCTCTTTCCAAGCAACATCATATGAAACAGCATAAGCCTTGGCATATGTTTGGAAACTGGTTGGCTGCTATTCATAGTTTCCAGTCTCCTTTAGTCAAGTTGGAGTATTGGCATCAAGATAGAAGTGCTTGGCCACTGCCTTTTCCCCTGGGTCTGCTTTCCCAGTCTAGTCTACCTTCCTAACATTTTGTGGTACTTTTCCTTCCTAGCTTCCACCCAGCATACATTACAAAATCCAATTCATAACTAAGGGGTTTATGTCAGACAATTCTCAGATCTACTGCATTTCCTGTCCAACAAACAGAAAGTGCTTTATAAAAAGACTGGTGTTCAGGACAATTTACCATGGGATTGACCCAGAAGAGAAAGCAATTGAATGCCATTTGTTTCCTACAGGTAAAGCTTGCCCAAAGGAATTTATATCCTGTAGAGCAGGGGTCTCCAACCTTGGCAATTTTAAGCCTGAAGGACTTCAACTCCCAGAATTCCCCAGCCAGCTTTGCTGGAGACTCCTGCTGTGAGTTCAAGACAGAAGTGTCCACGGAATCAACAGTATCAAAATAGTAAATGCAAAGGGTGAACAAAGCTACATCCTTTTTTAAGATATACTGCTTTGATTACCTCGGTTGTGGCTATTTTTGTTGTTGATTACTGTTGCATACCCTCAAACCCCTTGGAGATAACCTATTTCAAAGACTAGAATAGTTCCTTCAATTCAGTGGTTCTGTATGGTTCTATAAACAGCCTAAGAAAACTTAGGAACATCTGACATCTGCACCTGACACTTCTCAGACCCATACCCAGAATGCTTTCTGTGAGCAAATGAGTTACATTTTCAGCAAAGTTGTAGATTTAAGTCCTCATGTCCTAATGTGGCACATATCCATTCTTGTAAATGAATGTCATATTAGAGGCTAGCACTTGGCTTGGCAACAGGCCAGTTTCCTGTTTAATTAACACTGTTCTAAACTAACTCAGCTGCAAATGATTTAGGTCCATCTTAGACATGATGAAGACAATGTCATGGGACCGTAACAAAAAAAAAAGATGTTGTTGAGTATTGCTATGATTTAGTTAAATAGAAATGGGAATGACCCTGAGTTCACACAGTATATCTAAGGAATCTAATTTGAATTGAAAGAAGGGAATTTGCTGGAAGTTCTACAAACAGAACACATGTAGATTGGAATGCTTATCTGTTATTTTTAGGGGTGTTCAAAATGTGGAGTTACACTGACCACAAATGAAGTTGATTATCCTATGGCTTAAATTGTGAGCCAGCTATGCCGTAAAGGGCACAAAACCATAATATATAACCTGATGGGCATATGTTTATTTTCTCTTTTTGAGAAAATACACAAATGCATAAATTCAATTTCTCCTTTTTTTTTCTATTGCAACTGAGCCTTCTTGGATGCCTGGAGGCCACAAAGAATGTTGAATTTTCATTGTATTATTTCTTTTGAGAGAGGAATCCTTTTTCCTGAAAGAGTAAAAATTATTGATTCTGCTTCAAGTGAGCACAGTGGTAATAGTGCTCCTATTTCTCAGTGATGCTGTTTAACTCCTGCCCTGTTGGCTCTCAAGCACTTTAGTTTATTATAAGAATGCACCAGGATTATAATTATTAGTAGGAGGGGGAGCTTGATCCTATCACCGTCAGGGTTAGCTGGTTCTTAGGCTGCAAGCCGAACACATTTCTATATAGACCCAGGGTTTGGTTTTTTTCATTTCATTTTTCTATGTTTTTCTAGATTCAGTCATTTCACATCTTCAGATGATTATAGAGGGTCATATACAAAGTCACAGGCATTTTCTAATTGGTGTGAAGATTTTGTAAACTTGAAAAGAAACAAGATACCCTGTGCACTTCTCCATCACCAAACATTTGTTAAGAATTCTGATGATTCCTTAAATGTTCATATGCTAGAGCAATGTTGGCGAACCTTTTCGGCACCAAGTGCCAAAACAGGAGTGTGCACATACGGGGAAGCGCTGGAAACTGGAAGAGCTGAGCCCCCGCTTTCCGACATGCGCATGTGCGCCAGCCACCTAGTCTTCCAGTGTCTGGCATGCATGCACACGCAAAGATCAGCTGGCTGGCACACATGCACACGCCGGAACCTGAAAGAGCAATGGACAACGGCTGGCGTGCAAGGAGAGATGGCTCTGTGTGCCACTTCCGGCATGCGTGCCATAGGTTCGCCATCATAGTGCTAGAGGTTAATCGGGAGGGGAGGGGAATCACTATTTGGCAAATAGTATCAAATTGTAAGCAGTGAACTTGGATATCCAAGGTCTTATCCAGTGGTGGGATTCAAATTTTTTTTTACTACCGGTTCTGTGGGCGTGGCTTGTTGGGCGTGGCTTGGTGGGCGTGGCAGGGGAAGGATTCTGTGAAATCTCCATTCCCACCCCACTCCAGGGGAAGGATACTGTAAAATCCCCATTCTCTCCCCACCCCGCTAACCTGCTTACCAGCTCCGTTCTCCTGTGCAGGGCAACAAAGATCCAGCCAATCAGCTGGGACTCAGGAGGCAGAGAATAGATGGGGACAGGTATACTCAGAGGTGGTATTCCAAATTTCTCAAAATTTCCGCAACCAGTTCTCCGAATTACTGAAAATTTCCGCTACCAGTTCTCCAGAACTGGTCAGAACCTGCTGAATACCACCTCGGGTCTTACCTTGACTTCAAATGGAGTCTCCCAATTCCAATGAAGATGCTTCCTTCTCCATCACTACAGCACCCATACATGCCAAAGTTTTGAAAGAGGAGCAGAAGTGGCATCTATGTACTATCCTACATCTCACATACCTTTAATGGTTGGAGTAGTTATTTTTAAAATTTAAGAGTATGTCTAAAATCTGCAGAATTTATTCTGATTTAAAGAGAAAGGAAGATGATTAAACTGTAAGCAAGCAAAACAATGTAGTGGGATGGGGGGGGGGATGGTAATGATAAGAAACATGGTGGGAGCGAAGCTGTGCTGAATATATTTAAAAAGGCAGTATGGGAAAGATTCCAAGAGGTAGGAGAGGAATATTTGAATCTACCTAGTCACCTCTTAATCTCTGTGATATTCAAGATAATTCAAAAGAGCAATTTGCTTCTATTATGCATAGCTAATGGCAATGTATGTTCAACTAGAAGAAAGCATTTAAGAGAGTTGAATATAGTACATTAGCAGCAATATCTCTCTCTCTCTCTCTCTGTATGTGTGTGAGAGAGAGAGAGAGACAGACAGACAGACAATATTTCTTCCCTTAGTGAGCTCACTTAAATCTCATGTTAAAAGAATGTATGAGACAAGGTCGGATTGCCTATTATTAAAAGTATAATTATTGATAACAATGCATGCTATTATTATACATTTTAAATAAGAACAGGCCTACTCTATAATGATTAAAAATAGAAGGTGAATAGTAATAAAACAATAATCAGGAAATTCTCTAGAATATGCATACAGCGCTCATTAAATGTATAGAACAATAGAATAGAATAGGTATAGCTTAAAGTTGAACTGTGGAGTTTTTTGTGCTTTCGAGTTTGGTTGTTTGCTTGCAGATCTTTCATTATCTGACTAGGTAACATCATCAGTGCACTGATTTACATGCAAACAGCCAAGCTCAGAGCATCAAGGACTCTCATTTATAGAGAATTTTTGTAGCAGACAAACAGTTTGATTTTCTGAATTCATTTTTTTTTACTAAACTACATTAATACAGCTAAGCAAAGCACGTTTTCTAGGCTTTTGACTGAAATCTGAGAGCCGGTTTGATCCTAGTGGTTAAGGCACAGACTAGAAAGGGGAAATTGTGAGTTCAAGCCCCACTTTAGCCCTGATAGCCACCTGAGTGACTTTGGGCCAGTCACTCACTCTCAGTCCAACTCATATCACAGGGTTGTTGTTGGGAAAATAGGAGGAGGAAGGTGTGCTGGATATGTTCACCACTTTCAGTTATTCATAAAAAAACAATAAGGGGATACATATAAATAAATAAAATAAAAAGAACAAAATAATAAAATGTGAGTGATATCTACAGATTAAAAGGTGGCATATAATTGTGTTTTTTCCCCGGCAGTGAAATCACATAATGCATATTTTAATTACCGTAAATCCAAATTAGAAACAGAAAAAGCTCATAGAACATTCCTTTAACATTTAAAAAGTAATTCCAAGAAAGACTTTCTAAAGTATTCCACTGTGTGAAAGACCATCCATAGGCTCTTCCTAAGAGCCCTTGTCTCATCTCATTTGGAAAAGGCTTTGAACAAGACATCTGAAGTAGAGGTTAGAGGTTAGGAAAGCACATAAGAGAAAAATGAAGACAAAAAATCTGAAATGGTTAAAAAGCAACCCTTTAAATAGGGCCCAGACCATCACCACAACTCAATCAGAAGGAAGACATGAAAAGGAATGAAGCTGTGAAGGTAAATGTAGAAAGAACTGTTGTATTAGTACTGAATGGTTGTCAGCCTTCAAGACTGGGAATAAAGATTGAAAAAAAAAAGACTTAGCATTTAAACCCTTGGTCTAATTGAGGTAACAACATATCTATTTTAACCTTGATCAAATAAACCAACTTTATATTCATTTTTTAACTTTTAATAGTTTTGATTTTTAAACTTGATTTTAGCCAAATAATGTCAAAATCACAATTGATTTCATTTTTTCTCTTTGTCCCTTTTCACAACATTCTAAATAAGTTTAACAATCTCTTTTGTAAATCCAATATAGGAAATTTATTTTGTGTATTCCTTCTAAGACATTTCATCTATTTCTTTTATATGCCCATACACCATCTTTTTCCATATCATTCTTTTAACCTGTCATTTTAAATTATTGGTATAATTTATTCCAGACTTCCACAATTTTCTGCCCTTTGTATTGGTTGAACTTAGCTTCCATAATCTCTAGTTATTATCCAAGAATCCAAGTTATTGGCCAAGGATTTCAGAAGCTGAAGTTAAATATTATCCAGTCTGGGAAATCGATTTGATCTGTTTCCCAACAGCAAAGCTGATGCATTAATCAGATCAAGAGAATGTCTAGGAACAAAAGTGTTCTCCCACACAATCCCACTCATTCTGACCTTGCCTGCCCTTTTAGATCTGTCATAAACGATTGCTGTCTGATTTATCTTGACTGCAATTGTGCATGACATGAAAATCCTTCCCACTTCTATAGTATACACAAAACCCATTAGAATCCAATAGGCTTCACTTCTGAATATACATGTAGTGTAAAAGGTACCACTGTTCAGAATGGTAATGTTGGAAATGCGATGGCAATACAAATCGATTCTGCACATATCTGGGGGGGATTGTTTAAAGGATGGCTCCTGGATGAGCTGAACGCACTTAAAAGTTGTACCGCATTTGTTTCAATACAGCAAACATTCTGTTGGAAAACAAAACTAATAGGAAATAAGTTTGTTGCAACAAAGTGGAAAAATATGCATTTTTGTTGTATTTTATAATAACTACCGTTATTTTATCACTGTTTTAAGTTATATTCACCGAAGTGGTCTCAGTTCTTGAAATAAATCAAAAATAGTCTGCTGTACACAGTATAACATAAGTTGATGAACTGCATACAAAAGAGACAAAAATTGTTACTAACAGCAGTCCCTGGAGTCTTGCTTTGAAGGAGAATATGACTTGAGTTGTCATATTTTTAAACAAAATAGAGAGGCATAGCATTCAACGTTATTCCTTTTTATTTTAATTTCTAAAATATGTGCAGGCTAGAGATCACATACACAGCAATGTCTGAATTTTTAATCACTACATCAAAAGTGACATTGAAGTATTTAATTTTTAACGATTGTAGCAGCTGGCATTGCTTAGTCTCTAGTCTGTGCACAGGTCTTGGAAATCATGAGGATGGGCTCAACATAAGCAACAGGTAAATGAATTCTCAGAGCTCCCTGCAAGATGTACAGTATATATATATATATTTAAAAAAAAAATATTCGGGAACACAGTTGGTGTCAAAAAAGTTCCAGAGGCTGTTCTAAGACTGCAAACATAACAGCTGGTGTAGCTCCCTGTTGAGATTCTTGAAGCTCATCTCCCACGACTTGCTCCTCAGTGTCTTTGACAGACGCCAGAAGTGGAGGAGGAGGAAGAAGAGGAGGAGGAGGACGAAGAGATGGCAAGTTGATGGTGCCTCATCCACTCAGTACAGTCTGTTTAATTGTGCAGGCTTTCGACTGCTACAGAAGGTTGCAACACAAACAGAATTACTATTTTAAAATGTATGTTTAACCATATTTTCCAAAGATGCTACTGTCATTTGTGAAGAAAACACTCCAAACTGTTTGCTTTTTGATACAGAAGGTTGATGATTCTCTGCATATGTATACGTTCTCAGTGTACCACAGATTTCTTATAATAGTCCCAAGTTATTTTGCATTTTATATAGTATAATGGAATGATAGAAGCTATTCGTGGGGAAGGCTTTCTTCCATCTGCACATTTTGGTTGCAAAACAGGCATGGCATGCAAGAGGCTTAAAAATGTCCTCGTTTAGTTACTTCCAGGGCTACAAAAGTGAAACTTAATACTTAGCATTTGCAGGCCTGGCACTGTAAGATTCTTGGATAGTAAAGCCACACAAGACTATGAGCCCAAAGAGGATTGCAAGGGTTGATATTATGTCACCTTTAAAATCAATATTTGATTTTTGGCAATGATATTCAGCTGCAGC
The DNA here is from genome assembly GCA_023653725.1 of Bungarus multicinctus. Classification (NCBI taxonomy): domain Eukaryota; kingdom Metazoa; phylum Chordata; class Lepidosauria; order Squamata; family Elapidae; genus Bungarus; species Bungarus multicinctus. The sequence goes on from CM042838.1 coordinate 8,366,008, forward strand.
CATTTAATTCAAAATGCTTTAAGAGTAATGAAGAAAGTGGATATGCAACCTATTTGCTGAGCTATTCTCCACTTCAGCCAGCCCTGCCTAGGAAACTATAAGTTGTTGCTTAGTAGAGAAGAGAATTACCAAGCAAAATGCCTTTTCACCATAAACTACATTTCTGAGAGTGCACTATAGGATAATGGACTTACTGAAATCTGGCAATGGTCCAAATTGATTGTGACTAACATCAGCTGGATAGATCACAATTTGTATAGGTCACACAGCACATAAAGAGGTCAAGATCTATTTTGGGGCTACCAAATTAGTGGATGACTGAATGCCCCACTAAGCAGCAAGAAAAAGGATCTCAGAAGAAAATAGCATAAAATGACATTGTGCATGGAATGAAACTTGATGAACAGCACAGGAGAGTTTGGTGTAATTCAGGATCACGGGAACCATTACCTAAGCCTACTTTAGCATCAAATAGCATTCCTGGCACTGGTTTTCTCCAGATACTAGCTGGAGATAATGGAAAGAGTAATCCAATGTCTAGAATGCAATACATTTTTAAAAAGTTGGTATAGATCAGAGGTTTTAAACTCGATTTCATTGAGGGCTGCAGCAGGGTTGCATTTAACCTTTGTGGGGGGAGGGGCTGGTGGACATGGCCAGGATGGGTGTCACCAGCTCAATGTCACTTGTATTGGTGCCTTGGGGGCCCAAGTGCTCTGCCAGTGAAAACGGGCTCCCAAGTTCTGTTTCCGGCCTCCTCCAAACCTCTGCCAGTGAAAAGGGAGCTCGGGAGAGCCAGATGCCGAGAGCCAGGTTCTGTTTTTGCTGGCAGAGGCGCCACGGGCTGGTCCTCTGTTTCCAGGGCGACCCCGCAGGCTAGATCTAAGCCCCTACGGGCTTTGAGTTTGAGACCCTGGTATAAACCAACAAATCAACCAGAGCATAGTTGTCCATGCCAGAATAATAATGGTGCTTGCATGTAAAAATCACTAAGAATTTGAGCTCAGCTCCACAACTTCCCCTGCAATGAGAACTGTGCTAGATCAGAGACTGATCCAGTACAGCTTCTGCTCCTTCGATGATCAAACCCACATGCCTAGAGTAAAGGGCAAAGATAAGCAAGGTTAGCAGAGTATATACTGAGGTGGATAATGGATAGACGTATCAGTATTTGATACTGGTTACATCTCCAGAACAGTCATGTCCAGAGCCATGATTTTACACTATTAACTACATGTTATATTGTCAAAAATTCTCCCAGCCCTCAAAAGTTTAGCATGATTTGCCATAAACACTTCAGTTACAATAATGCTGAATCCTTTGTGGAAGAAACCCTGAGTTTGTGCTTTAATTACTACATCTACAAGCTAATGACAGTTTCGGGTAACCAAATACAGCTTTATAAAATCAATACCGCTAGTCCTCCATATTATGTCCAATATGGAGCCTGCTGATTATAGTTGTTAAGTCATGACTGATCTGATTTTATAACCTTTGGGTACCAATTATTCACTATGAGCCAGTTTTACCAAAATTCGGAAGTAAATGTAAAAATGGCATAAAACGGTCACATGTCTGATGTTATGAATGGTCATAACTCTGCAACTGCTAAGCACCCAACATACGGACATATGACTGGATGGGGCAGCTTTTGGAAATTTGGAACTGGATTGTAAGTACCCCCAGGGAAGTCTTGTCATAACTCTGGAACCAGGTCATAAATCTAGGCTTACCTGTATGTGCTTTCCCTGGGCTATTCACCCTATTTATAAATTAGTTATGCAATGAAGGTCGGTTTTGGTTCATCCTATTTGGTCTCAGATGTTAACAGCTTTTGGCTGTCTTAGCACTTCCAACTCTGCTTTTCATCAAAGAGCAGGAAAAGATTCCTGCAACTGAGATTGGTTGTGGCATTGCAAATTGCAATATTGAATTGAGATAGGGGAGAATCATGTTGAAGTAGCCATGGACTTCGCTAAAGGCCTCTGGGTCCAATCCCTCTCTCAGCTGAACCTCTTTCACAGTGTTACAGGATGGAAAAATAAAGAGAGGCTTCCCATGTCATTGGCTATGAGGTTCAAGAATAAAAGCAGATCTAAATGTACAGGTAGTCCTTGAGTTACAACAGTTGCAGTGCCACTATAAAAGGTGACATGTCCATTTTTCTCACAACTGTTGCAGCATCGCCATGGCTATGTGATCAGAATTCAGACACTTAGCAACTGACTCATATTTACGACAGTCACAGTGTCCCAGGATCGGGTGGTCCCCTTTTGCAACCTTCCTAAAGCAAAGCCAATGGGGAGGCCAGATTCTCTTAACAACCTTGTCACTAACTTAACAACTGCAGTGATTCACTCAACACCTTTGGAAAGAAAGATCATAAAATGGGGCTAAATTCACTTACCAAATGTCCCACTTAGCAACAGAAATTTTGTGCTCAATTTGTGGTTGTAAGTCGAGGATTACCTGTACTAAAGAAGAGTGATTTTAGATTTCTGCAGGAAACCTTACGGTTACTCCTCCTTATTGAGCCACACCTATCCAAATGTATGCTTGTCTCACAACACAGTTGGTCTTCCTGTTACGTTACAATTAAAATACATCTTTTACTGTTTCTCATTTCACACATCAGCAAGCTTACATGTGTCCACAGGAAGAGAATTGTAGATCTGGGTTTACTGCTAGGCTTCTTGGGCTTTGAAATAGATAAGCAGGATTTCTGGCTCCCAGTTGCTTAACTGCAACAGCAAAATGATTTCTTATTCCACTTCAAACCACAAAAGGGAAGAAAATCTGGGGTCAGCAGGGGCATCTATTTCTATGAAAGATCTATATCCATTTTCAGCTCCATTATTCAGAAGAAATGTATAGGCTCAGAGGTCTATACTTATAGGTATATACTTATATTGCAATAGGTGCTAGTTTTTATTATTTTTTCATCAGATCTGTAAGGCTTAGGAGAGAATATATAACGTTTATGGACTTGAGATTTTTGATCACTGAAATTTCATGGGATGTAATTTATTTTTTAGGTTTGGACAAATTTCAATTTTGGGGAGGGATACATGCACCTTGATTTATGAAACCATCACCAGATCTGTTCCACTTAATGTTGGTACTGATTCTGAAGGTGCCTTAAAGGTAAAGAGCCCCAGGCAATTTCAGCCCTTATCATGTCCAGGAAGAGCTATATAAAAAAAACATCTAGAGAAGCTAAACTTAAGGTAACGATGACAGAAATGCGAGTGCGGCATGAGACAACTCTGAATTAAATGAAGTATGTATTTAAAAAAGACCCACACAATGCACAATGCATTTCAATTGGAATTTGCCCCTTGCCTACCTGCCTTCCTTTAGTACCTTGTGCCATTGTCACCCAAAAAGTCAGAAACCCCAGAAGGCTGCAAAAGTAATAGTGAATAACAGAAATGCCAAAGTAATTACTTATGATGAGCAGATCCAGGAATGAAATTCAGTTATATGCAGCACTAAAATACAGGTAGTCCTCAATTTACAACAGTTCATTTAGTGACCAGAGTTCCAACAGCACTGCAAGAGTGATTTATGACCATTTTTCAAATGACAGTTGTAACATCCCTGTGGTCAAAATTCGGATGCTTGGCAACTAGTCCATATTTATGGCCGCTGTTTTTTCCTGGGGTCACCATTTGTGACCTCCTTTTGCGACCTTCCACCAAGCAGTCAATGGGGAAGCCAGATTCACTTTACAACCATGTTACTAATTTAACAGCCGCAGTGATTTATTCAGCAACTGTGGCAGGAAAGGACCAGAAATTTTGGGCACAATTGTGGTCGTAAGACGAAGATTACCTGTATTCAACTCCATGTCCTCACTTGCACCTATGGATGATGCAGGCATTCTAAGGAGGCATCCCTTTTCTGACTTCATCCCCGGACTGTAAATCAGACAGTAGTAAGTTCGTCATGAAAGTAGCATTCCTCTTCTTATTCTGACTCCATCCAAGGGTAGCTTCCAGATGTGTATCTTTTATGTACACTGAGAGCATTTGCACCAAGATAAATTCCTTGTGTGTCCAATCACACTTGGCCAATACAGAATTCTAGTCTAGTCTAGTCTATTTTTTAATAAACTATTAATCTTTTATAATTTTAAAAACAAAAAGTGTACATATCTTGACATTAACAGTTGTGGCATTCATCTTATACTACTATTCTATGCATTATTTACAAATATATAAAATTTATGCAGATGTAAGAATTTAACCTATAAATTGCTTATCGTTAATCTTTCCATCTTCCGTCTATCATAGCTCAATCCAGTCATACCATTTTTCCCAAATCCAGTAATACTCAGACTCCTCTTTCTCTTATAACATCAAGGTTAATTTATCCATCTCAGTGCAAGTCATTATTTTTTGGATAATCAGTTCCTCTGGTAGTACATTTTTATGCTTCCAACAGTGGGCATAGGCAATTCTAGCTGCCATTAAGATATGTAACACTATATATTTTATATTTCTCCCATCAGTCTTTTTAAATATCCCCAGCAAGAATAGTTCCACTTCCAGTTCTGTTTGTTCATTAGTGATCTCTTGTAGCCATTTTTAAAAAAAAATTAGCCAGTATTTTTGATTCTATTCTATTCCATTCCATTCCATTTCATTCTATAGATCCGTTGGGCTGTGGTGCCCCATGACCTGGGAAGAATGGCAGGTGATTAACCAAGGGAGACACAATAGAGATGTCATAATGAGGACAAGCAACCTTATGCCACTCAGATGCCTTAAGGATGAATTTGGAGCAGTGCAGCACGGTACAGGCAGCAAATGCTCTGTCCAAAATAGTAAAGCAGAAAACAAAACCAGTTTGACTGGCAGCAAATATGACTTGCAGCCCAGAAGTAGGTGTTTGGCTTAACATCCAGTCACTTAGATCTCATCAGTATCCTGAGGAGATTTTTTTTCCCCCAGTTTAATATTTTAATTGTTCTCTCCTCAAATGTGTGGGAGAGCATGTGAAAATTCTGTATCCTTTCCCCTGCCTGTTTCTTGTATTTGTCTGATGTGTGTGTGTGTCTGTGCATGTGTGCATGCCTGCAAAGCACACAGTGCTGTTAACTATTTAAAGATATAATGAAAATGCTATGCCTTATTGAAAATACAACACAAGGTTCATCATACCTCCTCATGGGGCAAAAACTCTGAAATACTTTTCGATATCTAAAATAAACTAATCAAAACTCCCAGATAAATCAGTTGATTCAACTCTGGACACACAGATCCAGACACACAGATGCACATCCATTCATTTAATTCTTTTTTACTTGTGCTCTTATTTTAATGTGCTTATATGCCTGCTTGGAACATAGGAAACTCAGAGTCACTCTGTGAATCAGATGGACAGTAGCTAAATTTGACAAATTAATAAATACACATCACAGTTTATTAAAAACCGAATGTAATGAAAATAACCTAAAAAGTTTCTCTATTTCAAGGACTTTTATACCTTCAAAAAGTTGCCATTGCAAAGCTACTCAGTCTTATTTTAAGCCCCCATTTTAAGCAAAAAGAAAGCATCTTGGATCTCAGCATCTTCTCCCTTGGCAAACTTTTCAGTTTAGGCATTGGTCACGACTGGGAGGTGCCTCCTCCAGGTTACAGCTGGTAAGACCACCTGCGCGCTTGTCGGATTGCAGCCAAGACAGCCAGCCCAGCAGGCTCACTTCAGAAGGACTGAGGATCCTAAAATTATACTACCAGGCCAAAGAAAAACTGGCAAAGGCTGCAGGCTTATGTAGATATCTCTTAAGGATCAGGATGTTTCCAGATAGAGCTCTGGGAATGCTGCCAGTTAAAAAAAAACCATGCAGTTCTTCCAACTTCTTCTCCCTAAAGTTTTGGTGTCAGGGTTCTGGGTGTAATATAGAAAAAATAATAAACAGGTGAATGGGAACAGAACTATGCAGGGGCATCTGAACAAAATCATGCTGGTGGCCGCTGCCATTTGATCAAAGCTCCCACCCTTTTTCACATGCATCCTATTGTAGTAGGGTGGAGAGCATGTGCCTGTAAAATCACCAAGAGTCAGGCACAACTGAATGGTTAAAATGACCCACAATGTACAGGTGAAACTCAAAAAATTAGAATATCATGCAAAAGTTCATTTAATTCAGTATTGCAACTTAAAAGGTGAAACTAATATATGAGATAGACTCATTACATGCAAAGCAAGATAGTTCAAGCTGTGATTTGTCATAATTGTGATGATTATGGCTTACAGCTCATGAAAATCCCAAATCCACAATTGAAGAAAATTAGAATATTACATGCAATCAATAAAACAAGGATTGTACATAGAACAATATCGGACCTCTGAAAAGTAGAAGCATGCATATGTATGTAGTACTTGGTTTGGGCCCCTTTTGCAGCAATTACTGCCTCAATGAGGCGTGGCATGGAAGCTATCAGCCTGTGGCACTGCTGAGGTGTTATGGAAGACCAGGATGCTTCAATAGCGGCCTTCAGCTCTTCTGCATTGTTCAGTCTCATGTCTCTCATCTTTCTCTTGGCAATGCCCCATAGATTCTCTATGGGGTTTAGGTCAGGCAAGTTTGCTGGCCAATCAAGCACAGTAATCCCACGGTCATTGAACCAGGTTTTGGTGCTTTTGGCAGTGTGGGCAGGTGCCAAGTCCTGCTGGAAAATGAAGTCAGCATCCCCATAAAGCTCATCTGCAGAAGGAAGCATGAAGTGCTCAAAAATCTCCCGGTAGACGGCTGCGTTGACCCTGGACTTAATGAAGCACAGTGGACCAACACCAGTAGATGACATGGCTCCCCAAATCAAAACAAACTGTGGAAACTTCACACTGGACTTCAAGCATCTTGCAGTGTGTGCCTCTCCATTCTTCCTCCAGACTCTGGGTCCTTGGTTTCCAAATAAGATACAAAAGTTGCTCTCATCAGAAAAGAGGACTTTGGATCACTGAGCAACAGACCAGGTCTGTTTTTCTTTAGCCCAGGTAAGACACTTCTGATAGTTTGTTGTTCAGGAGCAGCTTGACAAGAGGAATACGACATTTGAAGCCCATGTCCAGGATCCATCTGTGTGTAGTGACACTTGATGCACTGTCTCCAGCTTCAGTCCACTCCTTGTGAAAGTCCCCAACATTTTTGAATGGCCTTTTCCTGACAATCATCTCCAGGCTACAGTCATCCCTGCTGCTTGTGCACCTTTTTCTTCCACACTTTTCCCTTCCACATATCTTTCTATTAATGTGCCTTGGTACAGCACATTGGGAACACCCAACTTCTTTAGCAATTACCTTTTGAGGCTTTCCCTCCTTGTGGAGGGTGTCAATGATGGTTTTCTGCACAACTGTCAGGTCAGCAGTCTTTCCCATGATTGTGATTCCTACTGAACCAAACAGAGACCATTTAAAGGCTCAGGAACCCTGTGCAGGTTTTATGGCTTAATTAACTGATTAAAGTGGGACACTTTGAGCTAGAATATTGAACCTTTTCACAATATTCTAATTTTCTGAGATTGTGGATTTGGGGTTTTCATGAGCTGTAAGCCTTAATCATCAATTACGACACATCATGGCTTGAACTATTTTGCTTTGCATGTAATGAGTCTATCTCATATATTAGGTTCACCTTTTAAGTTGCATTACTGAAATAAATGAACTTTTCCACAATATTCTAATTTTTCGAGTTTCACCTATATTACAGTATTGACTTCTTAACCTCTCCCTAAATATTACTCTTACAAAATCAAATAAATGGGGTTATGCTTGTAATTTGGCATCTAAAATATTTCAGTTGGAATAAGTATTTACAAATAGCCATGTATAATCAGACAGAAAGAATTTGGCAGAATATATGATCTTGAAGCGAAGGTCATTCCATTCTAGAGAAAGGTGGTGACCAAAATTACAATAGCAATGGGAAAAAAGTGACTTTTTTCACACGGTTGTTGCAACGTCCCATGGTGAGCAATTTTTTCTTCATACTCCCAAACCGCTTGAAGGATGCTTGGCAACTGGCATCTATTTAGGGTGGTTGCAGTGTCCCAGGTTCAGGGGGTCACCTTTTGCAACCTTCTGACAAGCAAAGTCAATGGGGAAGCCAGATTCATTTAACCACCTTGTAACTAACATAACAATTGCAGTGATTCACTTAACAATGATGACAAGAAAGGTTGTAAAATGGGGCAAAAGTCAACTGTCTTACTTAGCAATGGAAATTTTGGGCTCAATTGTGGTTGTACTTTGAGGACTATCTTATTGTTTATCTATTTATATATAAACCCATGTATCATGGTCTGTCTGTCATGCATTTATTCCCATGTTTGTCAATAGTATAAGTCAAAGGTCTTCAAACTTAACAAGTTTAAGAATTGTGGACTTCAATTCCCTGAATTCCTGAGCTAACATGACTGGAGGAGGAATTCTGGGAGTTGAAGTCCACAAGTCTTAAAGCTGTCAAGTTTGAAGACCCCTGGTATAAGTACCTCCATGAAAAACCAAAATTTCTTATGTTAGCTGGACTGCTTTCTTCAGATTTCATGGACAACTGAAAGAAATTCAAATTGAACGATTATAAATTAGTTACATAGGGGAAATTTGTACACCAATTATTGGAGAAATAATAGGAAATCTAATTTTCCTGTATTACCTACTGGCTGCTAAATGGGCTTATTTGGCACAAACTAATTAATGGCACAAACTACCAAAAGCTGTTCAGTGTTGACATTATACCATTATACAAGACATTATACCAATAGACAAAATAATACATTGAAAGAGTGGTCCAAAGAGAAATGCATTCACTATACAAGAATTCTGCACTTCAATTTATGAAACACATATTTTTAAGTTAGTCTTATTGTTTTCCTTCCCTTTTTTTCCAGGAAATGAAAGAAACTGTCAAATATTTTTAAACAGACTTATTGGTAGAATAGCAGTATTTTACATAAATCAATTTTTATGAAAGACCAATGTCTTTGCCACCACATTATGAAAAAGACTGTAAATCACAACTGTAATTTCTTTTTTCAGCTAAGTGCAAATTTCAGTGGAGAAACAGATGTGCCTTTAGAATCCGTCAAACCAAGAACATTAATGAAAAACTGACATCTGTTTTTAGATATGGATTAATTAAAAAATCCTTCAAATGAAAATGTTACAACACTACATTGACTGATTTTTGCGTCTAAAAAAAGAAATAGAAGTTTTGTATCTTGGCTATTATCTTGTTCGTTGGTTTGCTTCTTTGCAATATTAATTAATTTAAAGAGGAATCCAGCCTTTATTCTCATTGTCAATGAAATTTCCCACACATAAAACTGTCTAAAAAGAAATTTCTATCCCTCTGGATTATAGGCACAATTCAAGATGAAGTAGTGGTCAGAAAGTAAAAAAAGAGATTATTATTGTTAAGAAGGCAAATGTATCATATATTTACTATATATCAGATTGTTTTGCTCTGGAGACTCACCAGCAGTGGAAAGAATTAGTGCTGCTATCCATTGTGGAGATTTGGAAATGGGTTTTCTCAGCCAAGAACTTTCTGGCTGACCCAGCTAACATCTTAGGGTTGTTAAGTTAAAGTGAGAGTACTTGCTTTGTTTCAGTTGCTTACACTCTTTAATAGTTTACTGTTAATGAACTCTATTTCAAACAAAAAATAAGAAATTAGGGATTTTATCCAGTTCCAGGGGAGAGATGGGCAGGGTGTCACTAATCATTCTTTTGCTGGGCTTAGATTAAGGCTCTGTTGTGTTACTTACGTTTTAATTGTTGGTTTTGCCTTTTCTCTGTTTTTATTTTGTCGGTCGTCCAAAATCATGTCTATAATGAGATGGGTAGCCATGTAAATTTATTAATGACTAAATAATAAGTATTCCTATTTATGTAATGTTGCAAATTTATAAAGAGTACCAGAAAAAATAAAGAGAGCCCCAGAAAAAAAAATATTCTGGTTCTGCTTTTCATGCAATGACCTCAAATTTCTTTTTGAATTCACCTCCTTTAATTTTTAATTCAGTGTATTTAAATAAGAAATTATTTTTGTAAGTTACTGTGGAAAGAATTCTTTGATGCTGTTAACCAAATTTCAAACTGTTTTACATGATGTTTTTTTCAAGGCTGAAAATATACGGGTATTTTTTTTATTTTATTTGTTTTTCATATTTTTGAATCAATTATATCCCTTGTATTAAAATATTAATACCATACCTTCAGTATTTCCCCAGCTTTGTTAATAACAGTCACCAAAACTTTGCAGCTTGAAGCTGAATACCATAATCTAACCTGTGAGGGAGTGTGAATGAAAATATAGTATGTCATCCTTTTATATTTTACCAAGAGTTGGCATAGCCCAAATAGTCAGTGTTAAAAGTATCATGAGGAAAAGGTAGCTGTGTGTTTAAGTAATCAGTGAAAACCTACTTGATCAGGCAAAGAACATAGAATGTATAAAATGATTTTGAGGTTAGCAAAAAATATTTCTATAGGTAGACCACAAGTTGCAATGGCAATTGGGATTGGACTTTCCATTGTTAAGAAATGAAATCATAAAACGCAATGGCAATTAGCAATGGCAATTTTGGCAATCCTAAATGCTTTTATTTAGGGAAGACTATACACTCATTAGGTGCAGACCTGACATGATCATGACTTCTGACTTCCTGCTGGTTTCTCCATTTACTTTGCTTGTGGGAAGCTGGCATAGAATGTTAAAAATTGCAATTGTGTGACCATAGGGATATTGCAATGGCTGGCATTCCAAGAATCAGTATTAAAATCATTCCCTTGGTGCCATTGTAATTTTGAACGGTTGATAAATTAATGGTCATAACCCAAGAACTACCTGTACTTCAATTGAATTTGAAGTTGTTCCAGAACAGTTTCCCCATCTTGACCACCTCCAGGATGTGCTGAGTTGCAAATTCTAAGATTCTTTGCTGATCCTGAAAATTATGAGCATGTTAAGTCTTACTGTATTTGTCCCAAAGGAGGACAGAGATTTCATTTTTGATCCTGATAGGAACTTTCCTCTTCTGGACTGATGGCAATTTGGGGGGCTTCTTGGGCTCATAAGTACAACTCAATCTTCAAGTGACCTTTATAACCAAGTTATATCAGCTGTTTGTGCAAATTCATCTAATATGCCTATTGCACCTATAACTTAGACCAGAAGCCTGGTCTAAATCACTGTCTTAAATGCCTTGCATTTGGATTATTGAAAAGTGCTTTACATGGGGTTATCTTTAAAATCTACTTCAAGAATGTTGGAAGTTAGTCAAGAATGCAGTGGTATAGGCAGTTATGGGCATGCCATGGATTGGCCATGTCACCCTTTTGCTTGTGAGTTGCATTGATTGCTGGTGTGTTTTCAGTTGCAATTGGAGATGGTGGTTATCACCTATAAAGTCATGGCATAACACCGAGTTATTTGAATAGTTATCTATATCCAGTATGTTCATTCCTTTTCACATATTCTGACAGAGCTGGCATGCTCCAGTTCCTAATGTCACAATTGGACTCAGGAAGTAGGGCTCCTCTGTCAACATGGCACCTGCCTTCTAGAATTCTAAGAGTTGAAATCCACAAGTCTTAAAATTGCCAAGTTTGGAGACATCTGCTCTCTAGAACACCATTCCCCCTAAAATTCACATGACATCCATCTTGGTTCTGTTTAGAGCAGCTCTTAAAACTTGACTGTATTCCCCAGCTCAGGATCAGAGTGGATGATGGAGCTTTTTGTTTTGGTCTTTTGAATGGTTATTGGTCTTTGTCCAGACTTTATTTTATTCATGATGTATTTCTTTTTATAAGCCACCAATTTCATAACAGATTGGGGCAGCCTATACATTTCATAAACAAATAATATGTGAAGGGACTGGCTTGGGAACATCTGATTTGCAAACTATATATAGAGCGTATCAAAAGTTTATCCTATAGGCCAATCACAGTATGTTTTACTAATATTTTCTTTCATAGAAAATATTACTGTTCTTAAGAATGTTCAAGGGTCATGCATCAACCAAGTAAGTTAATACTTAGAAGAAACTGGCAACTAACTGGAAAAATTAATGTAATTTATACAATAAATTGCATGAAGGGCCTGATTTTTAGTACCTTGACTATATTCTATGGACAAAATGGTAATTTTAGTATCTGTGTAGAGTGATTTTGAATGTTGAACTAGGATGAAATTCTTTCTCCAAACCAACTTTCCATATTTAGCGCATCTTTTATCATGACATGAGTCTGTATTTCTAATTTTAGAGAAGATGAGACATTAATAATCATAACAGGAGATCCAAAATGAGTTTACCTATGAACTCTGTTGTCAAACTAATGAGACTTCATGTCCCCTTCTTTCTGTGACAACCTTTATGATTACAGACATGATAAAAGAATTGAGAACAGAATCCAGGATCTTGAGTTAGGTACATTGTGTCCTCTGAATCCCTCAGGAACAATTTCTATGCAATTTTCAAACAAGAATTCTATTACAGTTTTGATTTCATTTTGTGTGAGCCTAGCCCCTTCTCTCTTCAGGATGATAACCATATCCACGTAATCCCAAAATATGGCTGGTTTTTTGATAGCAGTGTTTCCCTGCTTTGCCAACACTTCTCTTTCTTCTTTCTAATTTTTGCTACTACAGCAATATAGAAAATGATGACAGCAGGCAAAGGGAAACTGATCTGGTAGCCAGAAGTCAATTTTTTTTGCTGTCACTGTTAACGCAGAGGGGCAGAAGGTAAGTGGTGGATCAGCAAAAGAAAGGTCACTCGGTGCCTGCTCTGTTGGTAAAGGCACTGTAGTAATCCATGAGGGTTTTTTAAAAAATGGTTAAATTTTAAACAGTAAGTTACATCACAGGACTGCTGGAATACTGGAACTTCAACATCTGCTTGAGGATGCCAGATGGTGTTGCTGACCTTGATCTGCACAGGTAATAATCAGGCTCTATCATCACACCTGCCAGGTAATTACTGTATCCTGTACCTTGCCTTTATAAGGAGATTTAGACAAAATACTTAGCTTTTCGTGCTGAAAATCTTCTAAAAGGTTTGAATGAAATCATGGGCTCTGTCTTCCAAAGCCTGATTTTTAAAAAAACACCATTAAATTCTATATGTGTTTATTCCAACTGAAGCTGAACATGATTAGTTCTTTTGTGATTCAGGCGAAGATTACCACACAGCTTGCTCCACACAGAGGAATTCAATAGCTTCCTCTTCGCTTATGATCTTCACATCCTCCGCCTACAGAATGAATGCCCCTTGGAAAATGTTCTTTAGCATTACACGTTTGTGTGTGTGTGTGTGTGTGAGAAAGAGAGAGGGGGGGGGGGGGAGAGAGAGAGGTTAAAAAGCCAAGAAGAGCTTTACTTCAAGTTTTATTCCAGAAGCAGGAGACTACTGTGCAAATAGTGATATATCTTAATCCTCCTGTGCAGAAGATGATATTCATCTCTGCCAGATTTTAAATCTATCTCATAATCAGCATACTTTGGAAACCTAACATAGGAATATCAACAACAATTAAATAAACGACGTCTGTGTCTAATCTGGCTGTGCTCATTTAGACACGGAGAACTTCTAGTCTTCCAGATATTGCTAAACTCCAGTTTGCTACAGCTGAGATCATTGTAGCCAAAAGAAACAGATTCTCATGATTTATTCCATCTTTAATCTAGCAGCATTGATCAAAAAATTATTGTGATGACACTATGGCCCCCAATAGCAAATTTGTCATTAAATTGTTTCCCTACTTGTTCCTTTGTTGAGTAACTTTCTGGATGCATGTCTCTTTCAGCAACTCCCATTATCTCCGGAGAAGGGTTAGACATATTAGAGTAGCTATCTCAATCACATAGACTTACACAGAGGGTTAAAGCAGGAATGGAGAATTTTTGCGATTCTAACAGCCACTTAGCCAAAACCACAGAAACTCTAGATAAGCCTTTTTGCATTGTTCTTACAGGTTGGCAAAGACAAATTTTGACTCCAGCAGGGATCCTGTCTCCATTGTCAGTAAAATGAATGGGAAGTGAAGGGCTTTCTGTTTATCCTTTGCTTGAGATTTGATTTAAATAAACCATGGGCAGGCGGAGAGCAAACCTCTCTCCTCAACAGTTTGTAAAATGCTGCCCAAAAATCACATATCTGCTTTGTTTATCATAAGAATATTATCCTGCTCATTTCCCCCCAAAGAAATAGCAATAGCACTTAGACTTATATACCACTAGTGCTTTAGTGCTTTACTAAAACTATACATTTTAAAATAAAACAGAAAAACAATGTAACATAGCAACTTAATTATAATGAATTATAGTTACTGTTCTTTGTCTTATTATAATGAGAAATGAATAAAAAAAATCACCATAAAACTAAAACTGAAATCCAACAAAAGAAAATTAATACAAAACTTTGATTTGATTTTTTAAGGAATTGTGGATGCCTAGTTCTGTACAGAAACAAAGCAGTTCTCAGCCTGACTACAAGACTACAGCACTACAGCTAAGCCATTACAATAAGCTACTGCAGAGATTGCTGGGGAGTTGTTGGTTCATTTTAACTACGATTGATGAAGGAGAATGTGTTGTTCTGTTGTGATGTTATAGAAGCAAGGTTATTTAATCCTGAGGGATAGATTGGTGGTGTTACAAATATTTTTAAAAATTGCAATAGTTTTGTTCAGAATAGCCTTCTGCTTTGTAATGTTAAGTAATTCACAATTTAATAATTTAACTAACTTGTTTGACTATAGACAATATACTGATTCATAAATTAATCAGATTGCTTTAACCATATTTTGTCTTAAATTCTGGCTTTACATTACAAACTTGAATGAACTGGTTTAGCAGTTTAGCACTGCATTAGACTGCAATGGGTAACAGCGTGTTTAAAATCACTAAAACCCCATTTAACTGGGTCTTCCCTCCCACAAGTCAATCTGGTCAATTAGAAGCTACATTTACATTTTATAAGCATATTAGATTGTTTTTCCCTATTTTTTGAATAATACAGCTTGCAAAGTAGTAGACCACCAGATGAATCTTAGCTTCAAAGTAACATATTTGCTTGGTAATAGTCTGGTTGAGTCTGAATAAATCCACCAAAGGAAATACCAATGTCAGAGAATGGTTCATGTATCTTGGTAGGTGCAGTTCCAGAAGAATTTCAATCCCCTTGAACATCGACATTTGCAGGTAAGGAGTGCTCAGTTGTTCATTTTTATCTTTGGAGATCCAAGTAGCTTCTTTGGCACAACTCTCACTTCAGTTTCAGTGGATAGCTTCCAATGAGCACTTCTTTCTCCTAATCTGCCATTTCAGAATCCAAACACATGATTAGATATGTAATAATAAGTATATTGCACTGTATATCAGCAAAAATATCTTATACATGTTCATATAGCTATCTAAACTGCCCAAACTAATGAAGCTTATTCCTATCTAAAATTGAGTTCACAAATTGTGTTATGCCATGATTTGGTTTGGCTTAGTATGATTTATGACTCCCAATTGTAACACATCTGAACCATGATTTATGGCCTATGCTGCAGGCCAGTATATTTCATAACCACTAAATCAAACTGACTCTAGTTTACTTGATGTGCAAAGCCAGTCAGTAAGACTAACTTCTCAGTAAATCTACATAAGACTGCATTCTTAGTATTTTCAAATGCTGTTAACTCCACAGATAGAATGATAATATTGGCAGAGTCAGTACATGCTGCAGAAAAGCTAAAGTATAGAAGTTTGTGTTCTGTATCTAATGATCCTTAAAGTGCTTTTCACCACAAATACATCACTTGCAAATGATGTTACTGTAAGGCAAAATGGAGGTGAAATTAATGATAATGGTGGCAATGACAGTAAGGGAATCAATGCTCCTGATGATTTTCAAAGTAGCAAGAAAAAGGAATAGATTCCTGTATCAAGAAGCCAATAGCTTACATGTTAATGATAGGGGAAATGTGTGCATAAAAAGGAAAAAATATAGATGAATATATAATGACCACAAACACAAGCTTAATTGTCATTGGCAAGTTTTGAAAATCAAGTAGACATTCTAGTTAATTTAGATGGTTTATTCAATTCACAGATGTAAAAAAAAAAAAATCACTTAAGCTCCCTTTATGAAAATGCTATTAAGCTTTGGCAAACAACAATAAAAAATGCAGCAATTAGAATCAGCAGCTACCCTGTAGCATGTCACTAGCTGGGTTCAGCTATAACACAAAAACATTGTTTATTTTAAGGTTTTTCTCCTAAGGCTGCCTACATGCCAGAATTCATACTTTTCACTCAGTTACAACACAGCTTTTTGGATTTTGGCATAGATATTCTGTGAAGTCAGGCATCGCACTTGTAAATCATGGCCAATGACTTAATACATTGTTTCAGAGGTGGGCTTCAAACATTTTAGCAAAGGGTTCTCTGCCCAGTTGCTTGGTGGTCGTGGCCTAGTTGGCCTCCTGCACCATGGCAGGGCGGGGCATTTTTGCCCTGCCCAGGCTCTGGAGGCTTTCCTTGAGCCTCCAGGAGGGCAAAAACAGCCTCCCTAGGCTCTGAAGGCTCTCTGGAAGCCAGAAACAGGGCCATTTCCAGCCTTCTTGAACTTCTGGGAGGCCCATTTTTTGCCTTCCCTGAGCCTCTGTGTGCGCCCTGCACTTACCTACATCAAAAATGGGGACTCCTGGGAGGGAGGGGCAGGGTGGGTGGGGCCAGCCAGGAGTGGGATTTGGGGGTTCCCCGAACTGCACTGAATCTTAGTTAGGAGCTCTCCCGAACCCCCAGCAGCCCACCCCTGTACTGTGTGATTTTAGGCAGTGAATCTGCTTTCAGGTTTCCCTGAACCTCGCCATTACCTTGCCCAGCCTTGAAACCACAACAATAACCAGAATGCTGAGCATTCAGTAATATCTGTTATCAAAGCTATGTTCTTCTTTTAATAACTAAAAAAGAAAGAAACCAAGCAAGTTGGCAGAGGCGGATAGTTGGATTCCCACACTGAGTTAAGCCATAATTTTTTAAAAAGAAAACATGGTTTTCTTTTGTTTGTTAATTTATATTACATACATATTGCCTGTAGTCCAAAACAAAATAAGCCCATTTTGGCTTTGTGTAATGAGTGAAGTCAGCCACAATGAACTGTCCTGTCTCTCTCTGCTTGCTCAAGTGTCTGTTGCCCTCTGCATAAAATGCCTTCTTTTCTATGCAAGCTAAAATACAAGGTTGGATTCACCAGTGTTTCTAGGTTCCTAGCACTGTAGAAAAAGAAAGATTTCAAAGAAAGCACCAGGTATTCAGTGTTATTGCTGCCAAATGAAAGAATTCCCTTCTGCCTACTATTGGCCTAGGCACAAGGGTCCCACAGTAATTCAATCTAAGGTGGTAATATCTGTTGTAAGCATTGCATGCAGATTACCCAAAGGGAACATGGTAAACTTTCTGTGTCATAAACCATGAAATGCCAAAGATCTGTTGCTGAAAATGAAATTCAGCACTTCTTTCCACTTCAACTGGAAGACAGCCAGATCTCACCAAGGAGGAAGGGAACGTTGCAAATGCCAACATTACTCCTACTCAAGCCTTTGTAATAAATCTTGTTTTAGCCCATTTTTTAAAAAAATGATGCTGATGCTCTGATAATTACAGACAGGACAAAGGTGGAATAAGATCAGACAAAAGGCATACAGTCTTGCCACTACAGTAAACATATTTTCTCACTGGTCAGTTCCAAAATCTGGTGCATAGCTCATTATTTTGGATTATTTTTCCTACTTTTATTATTATTTTTATAAATAACTCAAGGTGATGAAGATACCTAATATACCTTCTTCCTCTTATTTTCCCCACATCAATGATCCTGAGAGGTGGATTGAGTGGATGAGAGAGAGTGACTGATCCAAAGTCACCCAGACGGCTTTCATGCCTAAGATGGCCTAAAACCGGTGGTGGTATTCAGCCGGTTCACACCAGTTCAGGCGAATTGGTTAAAATACCACCCACCCACACACACACACACACATTATCAAAGTGGATCCTGGGAGCTGCAATGGAGAAATCGGCAATGGAGCGGCTGGTGTGAGGGAAGGAGAAAGCCACTTTCCCTCATTCTCCCTGCTCCTCCCCTTCCCTTGTGCCGGCTGCTCCATTGCCCGTTTCTCCACAGGATCCTCTTTGATAGTGAGGGGGGGTGTAATTTAACAACCAGTTTGCCAGGGTCAGATTGGCCATCACATCCAACATATGCAACAGAGCTGGAGGATGGGGATGGGCCATGCCTCCCACAAAGCCAACCTGACCCTGGCTGAACCATTTGTTAAATTATTTGAATCCCACCATTGACTAGAACTCACAGTCTCTTGAATTCTAGGGCAGCATCTTTTCCACTACACCAAACTCTCTCTGTTTATCTGCAAATAAAAAAGAATGGGAATGTGTTCATGAAGCACAGACTTCCACAGGAGGGAACAAAAACCATCTATTTGGTGAAGACTGTCCATAGAGAAGATGGCTATGTCTGAATTTGATTTTAGTTTTCCAATGCTAACACAAGAAGCAGCCTGTGTCTTTTTGTGCTCCATGCTCTGGTACATGAGTGAACAAACGTTGACAAATTAGCCCTTGCTAATGTGATAGGAGAGGGGTTTTCTTTAAAATTCTCCAGGTGAAATATGCTAATATCATCGATACAATTTACTTTAGGCTAACAGACAGGAAGCAGCAGGTGAAGCTAGGCAGAATCACATCTGATACCTGTACAATTAAGCACAACCACCCCCCACAAGGCTGTGTGCTTTCTCCACTTCTCCCTATATACAATGACTGCCTCTCAAACAATCCATCTGCTAAAATGCTGAAGTTTGCAGACGATACAACAGTGATTGGTTTCATTCGAGATAACGACGAATCCCCATACAGACAGGAGGTTGTACAACTTGCCTTCTGGTGTAACCGGAACAATCTGGAACTGAACACACTCAAAACCATAGAAATGGTGATAGACTTTAGGAAAAACCCCCCTTACTACCATCTCTTAAAATACTAGACAACACAGTATCAACAGTAAAGACCTTCAAATTTTTAGGTTCTATCATATCACAAGACCTAAAATGGACACCTGACATCAAAAACATCATCAAAAAAGCACAACAAAGAATGTTCTTTCTGCGCCAACTCAGGAAGCTCAAACTGCCCAAGGAGCTACTGATCCAGTTCTACAGAGGAATTATTGAGTCTCTCATCTGCACCTCTATAACTGTCTGGTTTGGTTCTGCAACCCAACAAGACAGACACAGACTTCAGAGAGTAATTAGGACTGCAGAAAAAACAATTACTACCAACCTGCCTTCAATCAAGGACCTATATATTGCATGAGTCAAAAAGAGGGCTGTGAAAATTTTTACAGACCCCTCATATCCCGGACATAAACTGTTTCAACTCCTTCCCTCAAAACGACGCTATAGAGCAATGGTCACCAACTGGTGGGTCGCGGCCCACTGGTGGTCCGTGAGGAAATTTTGGTGATCCACAGAGAAATGTCACCCCCAGAGCACCCCCCCCTAAAGCAATTAAAACAGGCTGCGGGGAAACACAAGACTGCGCTGCTCACATGGCCTGTGGGAACACAAGGCTTGTGTCGCTTGCATTGAAAACAACACAAGGCAGTGAGTGGAGCGGGAAAAAGGTGGAGGGGGGAACTGGTCACCGGGTTGCTTCTTCCGTCTCTGCTGCTTTTGGCTGCACGCAAGAAAAAGAGCAAAAGTCTTTCTCTCCCCCAAACTCCACCAGAAATGAGTCTTTGGGATCCTGCAAGGCATCCTGCTCCAAGAAACTCATTTCTGGCGGAGTTTGGGGGGAGAGAAAGAAAGACTTTTGCTGCTTTCCTTGCATGAAGCCTGAGAACGGAGCTCAAAAGTAGGCTAGGAATGTGGCTGCCTTGGAGGGGATGGAGGTGTGTGAGGGGAGAGAAAGAGAAAGAGAAAGAAAGTCACCAGCCCTCGAGGTTAGATTGGAGATCTCTCTCTCTCTCTCTCTCCCACCAACGTCAGCAAGCCACGTCAGTCAAAATTCACATTAGTGGTCCGCAGGATTTAAAATAATGAGTTTGGTGGTCCCTGAGGTCCAAAAGGTTGGCAACTCCTGCTATACAGCACTGCACACCAGAACAATTAGACACAAGGCAGTTTTTTCCTGAATGCCATCACTCTGATAAACAAATAATTCCCTCAACACTGTCCAACTATTTACAAAGTCTGTATTACTATTATTATTAATCTTCTCATCATTCCTTATCACCCATCCCCTCCCACTTGTGACTGTATGACTAACTTTGTCGCTTGTATCCTTACGATTAATATTGACTGTTTCCTAGTATGATTTGATTGCTTATTGTACCCTATGACTATCATTAAGTGTTGTACCTTATGACTCTTGACAAATGTATCTTTTCTTTTATGTACACTGACAGCATTAGCACCAACACAAATTCCTTGTGTGTCCAATCACACTTGGCCAATAAAGAATTCTATTATCTATTATTCTATTATTATACTTCTAACTTGAGTATTACATAACAGATCTCAATTTGAAACTTTTCAAATTATCCAAAATTATTTCAAAAAAACCCAACTGTATGCCAAAAGAAATCCCATCCATCAGAAAAATAATCTAATGCCAAATCATGAAAAAGAAACCTTGCATTTTACTATTTTTGCAATCTGCCTATATTTATTTATTTAAATTTATATACCGCCCCCTCTCCCAAAGGGACTCGGGGTGGTGAACAGCCAGAATAAAAGCACATATAAACACATATACAATATTTAAAAATTAAAAGAATTAAATATGTTGGCTCTTACAAAGATTAAAAATAAGGGGATTAAGAAAGATTAAAACCAGATTAAAAATTTAAAAACCCCTAGGCCAGACCGGCTTGCTAAAATAAATAAGTTTTCAATGCACAACGGAAGGTCATGAGATCAGGGTGGTCCTGTATATGTTGTGTGTACACAAACATATACAGTATATTGTAGAACTGGGCAACAGTAAGAGTTTAATATGTAAAAATATCAGAGTAAAAATGATTGCTACTATATAAATAAAATATCTTGAGATGTGGGGACAAATACATGAAAATAGAAAAGACCACCAGGAAATCAAATTATTGACTGCTGGTTTCATCCATTTGCTACACAAATGCTTTGTATTAACTATTGTTAGATGATTATTTTATGTTACAAATGTTTGATTTAACAAATACATCTTTCAATCTTGCATAAATTCAAGTGTGAACAAGTAGCATGGCTCTCTCTACAGCTTTGTTCCCACCAATTCCTGTATCCTTGTCTGAAAGCAATAATCCAGAACCCGTTCTGGCTTTATCCTAGACTTCTTGCTGTTGGTTTGCAAAGTCCTCCATGAATGATCCTATCTGGAATACCTGGAACACCTTGCCCCCCATCCCATGTAATGTTGGCCCCAACCATCCTATCCTTTCATAAGGTACTAAATACCTGGCACTGCAAACTGGCCTTAGGCCCCAATGGGGGAAGAGCACAATGGAAGTGGTTGATCAAAGTAATAACAGATCCCTCCTTTCTCACTTCATCCCTGCCCTGCCCATGTATCCTTAGATTTTAATATTTGGTTCTAATTTATTTATGTTTTAAGGTATATGTATAGATACATTTTTATGACTGTAGGCCACCCAGAATTAGCCTATGGTAAGATGGGCAGCCAATAAATTTTATAAATAAATAAATGAGTCTATTCTCAACACAGTAAGTTCATTACAGGATAAAAAGTTTTGAAATATGAAGGAAGTGGACTGAACAAGCCATAAGCCATGATTTACAGACTATAGCAAGGGAGTCAATCTCAATTTCATTGAATACTGTATCAGAGTTGTGTTTGACCTTGGGGAGGAGGGGCGGGCGTGGCCGGGGAGGCATGGCCAGCTCAATGTTACTCATTGAGGCTCTGTTTTCAGGCATGACAGCCTCCTGCAGCCCTCTGCCAATGAAAACGGAGCCTGGGAGGCCTGCACATGGCCCTCCCAAGCTCCATTTTCGCTGGCAGACGCACCGTAGGCCTGTTTCCAGGGCGGGCCTGTGGGCCAGATCTAAGCACCTGGTTAAAGTAGCTTTATCGTATAATGCAGTGAAGGCTTAACTCTAGCACGCCGTATTAGATTTGAGATTGGTTGCTGGATTGTATGCCCCTTCCCCTCTGGTCATTAACTCCCCACAACGGCAATCATTTGTCGCTCAATATTGCTCCTCTCTTTTAGGACTTTGTGGTTCTGGGTTTATTTCATTATAGATAACTCGTTCCCTCCCCCCTGTTTTTTTTTTTAATGTCACTTTTTCTCCCAGTTTCTAACAAGATAGCTGAAAAGAGAAGAGAGCACCACCTTCATATTCACAGAAAAACAGGAGAGCATATGGTGCTACTCTGTTGGGGCAGTACTCTAAAATAGCATTAATTACAATCTTTAGACGCAGCACTCTGAGCTGACTGGATATTCCATGATGAAGAGGACCTGCAAGCATCAAAAGGCATAAATCCCACAGGGAGTCCAGAAAATGAGTCCAGATTCCAAGGATTGACAATCCTCATGAGCTTTCATTCAACTACACAGCCCCTTAATTGAAAGCCAAGCCTCCCCGTTGCTCCTAACGATCGGTTAGTCAGATGACTTGTGACTCACTCCAGACAGAACGAGGATATTTGCTTTCACCTGAAAACTTAAACCTTCTATGCGTATCTCAGTTGCAAAGCTGGAACATTTAATAAGAGAAGTGGAAAATTCTGTATTTGCACTATAGAATAATTTTGGATACAAATCCTTATTTTTCTCAAAACTGAATTTCTGATGTCTGCTTGTTACATTTTCTTCTCAACCTGATGTCAGAGAATAATGACCAGTCATCTTACATGTTACAGTTGAGCAGGGGCTAATTGAGTAAAGCCATACATACTTGAAAAGTTTCTGAGTGGCAATTGTGCCATGTCCAATTTCAAACAGCATCAGTTTGTTTCCTAATTATTACATTATTATTTTCCCCTTTTTCTTGTTTCTAAAAATGATGGAGAATGAGTGAGTGAGAGAGAGAGAGAGAGAATTTACAACCCCAACAAGCTTTGAGTATGGTAGGAAGATTCCATGTCACTTGGCAGACCATAAGATGAGCCATTGTATGTTTCATAGATACCAAAATGGACCTTATCTGGCAACAGCCATTTGAAGTGGCTTTCCCAGAACGATGGTGGTCAAAGAGGAAATTAGTTTGCCAGCACTGCCACTTCTCTTTCCCTCTTGAGGTAATGTTTCTTAATAGCTCTCAAAATTACCAGTGTGCAGATTAAACTGGCCTACAAGGATTGAGTGAGGAATCAAACCATTCAAAAGAAATTAGGGTGGTTCTTAGTATATGTGTTTAGTTGTGACTTGACACAGATATGATCAATAGGGATAGACAGAAGATATGATATATTTTGTATGAAAGAAGAAGGTCTGTTTGCTATAATGCAGGCTTAGTTTGTTTATCTTAGCCTAGACAACTGTTCTAATTGTTTTTGACAGCTTGTGTCTCGACTGGTGTATATTCCATATTCATTTTCAGAATAAATTGAAATAATTAGTTTGTTAATCAACAGAGTTGGGTTTACTACCAAACTTCTTTCCGTGTTTGTTGTCATATCTGCTTGTTCTCATTCTACATCTCTCACTCCCTTTCCTTTGATTGCTACTTTAAAAATGCCATAAAAATAAAATCATTTATCAGTCAGATATAATGAACAATTACTTCTTTCAGGTTCTTTATGTGCAGATTCCTAAGGCTTCAGATTTTTAGATGCTTAACAACTTAATGCACTATACATAAAAGATATGATAACTACTTTCTCAATAGCTTCCCTAAAGCAAATTTCCATTTTAATAAGCATCTTATTTTCAGATTCAGTCCCTCATCTTCCTATTTTTGTACCAGGTCAAAATTGGATCCCACACAGAGTTCCTAATGTGAAGCTAGAAATACAAAATATTATTGCATACTGATAATGGAACGGCTTATTCTCCCCACTGCCTATGCTTGTTAGAGTGAGATGTGTCACTATCACATCCTTAGACTTCTTTCTGTGGATATGTCTGTTTGCTGATTTATAGAAGATAGAGGTGAACCATGCTTCAAACAAGAGAAAACATTTCCATACATATCTGTATTTACAGTTAGCAAAAATTATGTTTCTAGAGTGGGTCTTAAGCATGGTTAACAACCATGATTTACGGACTTAATCCACTTGAGGGATTAAGGGATTTACATGATACGCTGAACCATCAACTAATCCCATAGGATGCATTTTCTAGGGCATACTAAGTCATCAATTAATCAATGATACTTAGGTTAATGTTTTGTTCTACCCTAGCCAATTAGATGCTCACAAGAAATCAACTTGCTTTACTTTTCCATTTCATATTATGTTGCATAGTATTACAACACACACCCATCTGTCATTAAAATATATACTGTAATCTGCCTTTCTAATGCAAAATGACATTGAAAAGTGGCTAACATATCTGAAAATAAACTACTCACAAATTAAACTTAGAGGCAAAGAGTCATAAATTAAAAAAAGATCACCAGAATCCTCTAGTTGAAAAGTTTGACTGAAAAGAGGTTTACACTTGATGTTAAGTGATAGTGGCTAATTTAATAAATATTTATCATATCGTGTCTTGATTGTTTGTGATTAATGAGTTGCCATCAAATCAGTATAAACTCTTAGTAGCCCATGTAGACTTCACCAAGATGATCTGTCCTCAACCTGAACATTATCTTAAAGTAATGTTACAAACAGGCTTAAGGTACGAACTACAAGCTAGTTTATACTCTTTTTAAGATAATTAGCCCTTCTGTTCTTATTAATTACAATATGTAATATTAATTAACAAAGCAATATTAATTAAATATTATTTACATGTTTAAATATTATTTACTTGTTTAATTATACAGGACCTTTTTAAGCCACAATGTCTATGGAGACTCTCAATCATCCAGGGCATGGTTGTCCCAAAGGAAGAAAAAGTTTCTTGGATGGGAATGAAACATTTTCAAAGAAAAAACCTAGAAAGTCCAGTTGCCTTTCAGAAACAGAACCTTTGGGTTAAGCCACAATATGGCCATTTTGGACATGTGCTACATTCATACATTCACCATTCTCTTTATGCTGTGTCACCTGTAAACTCATGGAATCAATTATTAACCAATCCATTATCCTCCACTTAGAAACAAACAACCTACTCTCTAATAAACAATTTGGTTTCAGGAAAAAACTATCATGTAATCTGCAACTCTTACACTGCAAAAACATATGGACTACACAACTCGTTCATGGCAAAGCAATAGACGCAATCTACATAGACTTCTGTAAAGTCTTTGATTCAGTAGTACACGACAAACTACTCCTAAAACTAAAATCTTACGGTATCTCTGGACACCTGCATGACTGGATAGAAGCATTCCTGTCAAACAGACAACAAATGGTCAAAATTGGGAGCATCCTATCAAATTCTGTACCTGTCAAGAGTGGTGTCCCCCAAGGCAGTGTTCTAGGACCAACTCTTTTCATACTCTACATAAATGACCTCTGTGATCATATTAAGAGCAACTGTGTTCTCTTTGCTGATGATGTAAAGCTGTTCAATACCACAGACAATACTGCTACCTTTCAAAAAGACCTTGACTATGTATCAGAATGGTCAAACAAATGGCAACTTCAAATCTCAACAAATAAATGCTCTGTCCTACATATTGGCAAAAAAAATTCAGAAAAAAAAATACAAGCTGAATACTCAAGACCTTGTTGATGATCCAAACTCTGTCAAGGATCTTGGAGTACTCATCTCTAATGACCTAAGTGCTAGAGCCCACTGTAACTACATAGCTAAAAAGGCGTTAAGAGTTGTTAACCTAATCTTACGTAGCTTTTTCTCTGGTAATATTACACTAATAACTAGACCATACAAAACATTTGCTAGACCAATACTCGAATACAGATCATCAGTCTGGAACCCACGTTACGTATCTGATATTAACACAGTTGAGAAAGTACAGAAATATTTCACAAGAAGAGTTCACTCCTATACTCGTTGCAGAATACCTTATGCCACCAGACTCCAAATTCTCGACCTAGAAAAACTAGAACTATGCCGCCTTCAGTCCGATCTAAGTATAGTATATAAAATCATACATTGCAATGTCCTACCTGTCAATGAATACTTCAGCTTCAACCATAACAACATAAGAGCACACAATAGATACAAACTCAAGGTTAATCGCACCAAACTTGATTGCAGGAAATATGACTTCCAACAGAGTGGTCAATGTCTGGAATACTCTGTGGTTTCTTCCCCAAACCCCAAAACCTTTAACCTTAGACTGTCTACTATTGACCTCACCCCTTTCCTAAGAGGTTTGTAGGGGGCGTGCACAAGCGCAACAACATGTCTACCGTCCTTGTCCTATTGTTTCTTTTATTTTTTCTTATTTTTCTTATATGTATCCATGTATTCATAACTATGTTTTTACTTATACCTATTATCTTGTAAGCAATTGACAAAAATAAAAATAAAACATAAAAATGGATGCGTTCAGTCATATCACTGAGCACTGAGTCTGTCCATTGCTTCATCTAAAGTGATTCTGTTTAAACGGTCAAATTTCCTTTGAGCTAATTAGCTTCAGGGGATTTTATGGACCTGGCCATGTAGTTTGCTTCTTAAACATGAAAGTGGTTTGCTATTGTGTTCTTCTGGTGTATTTTTCTGGCTTTTTGGTCTAGCTTATAGTCCAGATATTTTCTGACAATCTTTCATTCTGATTCTCTTTTGCTGTTTGAGACCAGACAAGATGGTCTCGCCACTATTTAGGCCAATGCTACTTTGACTAAGACAAATCTATTATAAAAAGTTGAACATTATCCTGTAGTTCAGGTAAAAGCAAATACTTAGAAACAAGTTGCAGGTAAAATTGGAAAGTAAAATGTCTTCTAGTATAACTCTTTGGAATACTTGGGAATAAAATTAGAGGAAGAATTCCTTGCTGCCTACCAACATTATCTATTGCTTTTCATAATTTTTGTCATCGTTTCTATTGTTTATGACTTCGTTACCATGGCTCCCTTGGGTCTTCTCCACCAAAATGTATCTTGATGAACCGACAACCATAGCGATAATTATAAACTATTATTTTAAAATAATAGAAAATCATTATTGGAATTTTAAGAGCACAAAATAATAAAGAAGCCCTGCTTTCTTCGTGGAAATCTTGACAACTTCCTTTGATCATGCAGAGTTTAATTGTTAAGTTGCCTGAATGCTCTAGGACTGCATTATCTAAAAAAAATACAGGTATTTTGAAAAAGAGTGATCTTCTCTACCTTTAAACAGAAACTGAATTATCAAGCCTGTGCTTCCAAATCCTTAAAATATTAATTGATTCTGCAGACATGACAATGGCAAGTACATGAACTTTTCTGCAAATACAAATCTGACAAGTGAAATACTGGGCAAAAGGCAGATAGAGGAAAAAAAGAAAAATAACGAATGACATTGATCCCACAAACAGGCAGATTTATTATTTCAAACCATTGTGTTTTTTATCCCATTGGGAACATAGCTGGACCTGCCTGATTGCACAATCTTGTGTTTTAGAAGCTAAGTTGATTTGCTTTTGACTCGCTCCAGTTTATTGCAAACCATAGCAAAGCTGGTCTTTTGCTTTGAATCAGCTCTCTGGTCCATGTGGGTGGTCTGTTTTTCCTTGGAGAACACTTTGGCCTCACCTTATATCTTGACACCTGGACCCAAGCCAGCCATTACATACTCCTACGCCCTCCCCCTCTGCGCGCACACACGCACACACACACACATACACATTCAGCATCCTGTTCCTGTATTCACTTTTTAGAATTTGTTACCCCACTCCTCCAGTTCAGCCAGTTAGAAAATTCTGAGAGACTCTGAGATGAATTGCTATTTTTAAATTGTTCTCAGTTTGGCCGAGTTAAAAAAACGAGTGAGATAGAAGAAGCCAAATGATTTATCCCATGCCCTTGGAATGAAGGCACAAATATGCAGGATATTTCATGCAAATGGATCCCAAGTATTAAGATTATGCCCTCTGTAACCATTCCTTTTATGTCATGTGCTCATAAATGTTGCCTTGCTCACTCCTTGGGTTTAGAAGTCACTTTGAGCTGTTCCAGTTTTAAAGTAGCGTTTTATGTTTTTCCCTAGCATAACGTGTGCTGTAGACATAGTCTGGCTTGTTTCTGTGAAAATGTACCTATGCTTTTTCTACTTCACCATGCCACCCACTCAGCAATCTGCACCTGTCAGGGGGTATTCAAGCTACTTTTAAACACAGGTTCACTGTTTAAGAATAGTTTGAATAGCCCTAGATAGACAGAGGAGAAATAACAGACAAGATGAAATGGAAAGAAGACGCCCTTCTACTGCACTGAGAAATCTCATCAGCAATTGACTACATTGGATTCAAGTATCATGATTTCTGCTTTTCACACTGGGCATTTCACTCCTCCCCTCCCCATAACAATGCATAATTTACTTTTTAAAACGATCGATCTTAAAACCAGCAATAGGAGATTCAGTTAATAACAAAAATAGTTATGCTTAAACTATTTTTGTTATTAATTTTTCTGGATCCCTCTGTGTTTCAGCATGAACAGAGGAAACTATAAAGCCCAAATTCCATTTTTAAAAAGAACTTTTCTTTGCGCCTCTTCCTCTCATATTGAAAGTCTATGCAAATCTATGAAATACACAAATATAGTTTAGAAATGTGACAAATAAGTTCCTTTGGAATTGTTTCTGACAGATTTGGAGTTGCCCCTGGCAACTTTCATACAATGTCCATGACAGTCTGTCAAACTCTTTGGCATGCCAAGATGATACAAAAGCTTCCAATGAGGGAAGAACTCTCCTGTGTATTATTAAAATATATCTGAAACCTGACTATTGTTGCCTCCAGATTGTCAAATGGCAGTGAAAGTCCTCCTGAGCCCCCAAAATCTGGAGTAAGTGGCCCTGATAGCCTCTTGCAAGACTACAATAGGTGGTTTATAGGAAGCAGCTCTGGATGTGGAACTATTTCTACACCCACATCATAATGTACAGAGGTTGCTGCTGCATCTCTTGCTTGGCTGGCACAAGATGTACCAGTGAAGAACAAGTTTCCATCTGGCCCTGTAAAACTGTTGAGCTCAGCACCATCAATGGTAATTCAGAGTACCTGTTTGTTTTTTGTCTCAGCTTGCTGTGCCCTACTTCACCTTAGATATACACAAAAAAAACTCTGAGTCATACCCTAGGCTTCCAGGATTTCAGACACAAGGCTTTCCTAGATCTTCCTATAGACATCATGGTTAATGTAGCCCTTTTAGGCTAACATATAACTTAATGCATTATACTGTACCAGCGATGAAGGAATGGTACAAGGAAGTTAATATCCTATAGGTTCATGGCTTAGCAATGCTTAACATTTGCTAATTTTTCTTAAAAGTGGTCCAGTGTAGTCTTTCCCTTCCTGGTCATTCTCTAGATATATGGCCTTCAGTTCAATGGAATCTCAGCAATGGCCATATATCCAAAGGACCCTGGGATAAGAAAAGGCTGGGCAGGGATTGCCCTGGTTGTTTTTTTCCCATCCCTTTGCGCTTCCAGGGATGTATAAAAAAAGGCTAGCTTCAGAGTTTTGGGAGTTGAAGTCCATGCAATTTAAAGCCTGCCTAATGGCCACCCAACCTCTGTATGAAGACCATCAGTGAAGGAGAATATATCACTTTATATGAAAACCATTCCTCTGGATGGCAGTTCAGGACATGCCTCCTTATATTTAGCCTCCATCTCCTTTATTGTAGTTTTAATCCATTGGTTTTTATCCTAAGACAATAGAAAATAAGTCTACTACTCTTCTCTGTGTGACAATCCTTCATACGTTCGAGGACTTCTATCCTGCTCAGTTGTCTCTTCAGTAGGCTAAGCATGCTCTCCATGCTGTCCAAAAAAACAGTTCCAAGAAGCTTCCAAGGCTGAATTTTACTGACATGTTTTGTTATAAAATCTAGACAAATCTAGAAAGTTTGGTAGACAGTTCTCTTGCTCCAAGAATAGATTGCCTTACTGGAAGTCCAGGACTGATGGAAGTTTTACACCTAGGTCCTCAGCATCCTCCCATTCAGCCATTCTTGCACTGTATTATTTAGATGACCTTAGTCAGGATTACTATATCCAATCCAGGCTGAAAAAATCCAGATCGCCAATAGATTCCACCTAAGAGATAATACTTTCCCTGTTTCTTGCTACAATCGTGGTCATCCAGATATTTCAGGCCAGTATGGCAACCTTAATTCTTGAGTGATGAAGATGCCTTGGGGCTACCATCACTAATCTATGGACACATTTACCAGAAACAAAAGTGGTGTTATTCATCATTAGAAGCTGGTGGCAAATAGCAGGCTGGCCTATTTGCCATGAGAAAGCTGCTGCCACAGGCTGAAGAAAAAAGATGAGCATCAGGATCACATGAAAGTTTCCAGAGTTAGCAAAAGAAAAGGAAAAGAAACACACACTCAAGTATTTTATGCATCAAGCTCCATTTCCATGCAATTCCCATTGACTATAGAAGCGCCTTAAGCATAGGTTGTGTTCACCATTAAAAATGCCCTAGGGCAGAGGTTTTCACAAAATCTCTGATTATTTTGGTTGAGGCATTAACCACAGAAGGGCCATACAAGCCCAGCAAAGTTTAGAATAAATATTCCTATCACTACAGAAAGATGTGTTGTCTATCAGTGTCAAGCAAAGTGTAACATTTAATGCATACATTACAAGTATTAAAATAATAAGCAGTGATGCTGGTTTTCTTGTCTTTTTTCCCCATTAAAAATACAATAATGTCCCACCACCTCATTTTAACAGCAAAATGTTTCTCAGTAATGTTGGCAAGAAATGAACAACATCTTCTCTGCTTTATGAAACATTTCAAAAATATGTGTGCCCATGTGTTCATGCATCTTCAGCAGTGTATTTACAACATAAATATACCAGTATTCGTATCCTTTTCTGTCAATGTGAATGATTGAAGAAACATACACACAGGGAGACTTATATTTTGGGAGGTACATAGGGGTGGGATTCAAATTTTTTAACAACCGGTTCTGTGGGCTTAGTTGGTCATGTGACTGGTGGACGTGGCTTGGTGGTCATGTTATTGGCTGGGCGTGGCCAACTCAATATCATTCACATCGAGGCACGCATCTTCTCGCCTGGCCTCTCATGACTGTGGGGATGCTGCAACAGTCATAAGTATGAAAAATGGTCATAAGTCACTTTTTTCAGTGCCATTGTAACTTTGAGTGGTCACTCCACACAAGTAAAGTACCAGCAAAGGAGAGGAAAAAAACTCCAGAGAAGTTCCTGAGAAAGGAAGTTTAGTCCTGCCAAGAATGTAATAAGGGTTAACGGAGAGGCAGTTTCTGTAAGCAACACCAGAATATTTCCTTCCTGCCTTCCTTACAGGATTAGGCCAGTAATTTCTTCTAACAACCGGTTCTCCAAACTGTTTAGAATGTTAACAACCGGTTCTAGCAAATAGGTGCAAACTGGTAGAATCCCACCCCTGGAGGTACATTGTTAAAATGAGAAAACTCCAAAATAGAAGATTATTGAGAGAGACAGTTGCTTTTTAGGGAAAATGATTCAAAGAAAAGAAACTTCAAAACAACAATGCTTGATTAAGGGCATGTTGATACCATCTCATTAACATTCTGTGGGCCAAGCTAAAAACTGGGCGTCTGCAGCTGCCCATTGTTTTTTCCTTTTTCTGGAAATTAAAGACAAAGTACCTGGATTGCAATGTTTCTCAGAAAGTCAAATGACTTCCTTTGACTTTAGCATTGATTTAGGCATTTAGAGACAAACAATCCAACAGTCAAACTGGGGAAAAAGAACAGCTGCCCCAAACTTGCGAAATGCATTGGATATTGCATTAGGAAAGGGAAGGGAAAGGAAAGGGCAGAGAAGGGATTTTCAAAGCCCAGTTCGGTTCTTCCCAAACCCTTCCATCAGAGGCCCACTGATCTACCAGGGCATTCATCATGGGAATCACTGACCTCCAGAAAACATCCTTATAATTGCAAATATGTTTGTGTCAAATCTGCTACTTCCATTTAGAAGGAACTTATTTGTATAATGCCGGTTTGGTATTTTTGAAATATTTATTTTTTATTTATTTTATTTTGTCAAGCGATTATAAGATAACATGTATAAGTATAAACATAGTTATGAATCCATGAAATGGATACATATAAGAAAAATAAAAAGAAACAATAGGACAGGGACGATAGGCCGTTGGTGCACATGCATGCCCCTTACAGACCTCTTAGGAAAGGGGTGAGGTCAATAGTAGAAAGTCTAAGGTTAAAGTTTTTGGGGTTTGGGGAAGAAACCACAGAGTCAGGTAGAGTATTCCAGACATTGACCACTCTGTTGCTGAAGTCGTATTTCCTGCAATCAAATTTGGTGCGGTTTACCTTGAGTTTGCATCTATTGTGTGCTCTTGTATTGTTATGGTTGAAGCTGAAATATTCATTGACAGTTCATCAATTTTATGTACTATATTTAGATCAGACCAAAGGTGGTGTTATTCTAGGTTTTCTAGGTCTAGAATTTGGAGTCTGGTGGCATAAGATATTCTTCAATGAGTAGAGGAGTCTTTGTAGATTGCGTCTATTGCTTTGCCCTGATCGAGTTGTGTAGTCCATATGTTTTTGCAGTGTAAGAGTTGCAGATTACATGATAGTTTTTTTCCTGAAACCAAATTGTTTATTAGAGAGTAGGTTGTTTGTCTCTAAGTGGAGGATAATGTATTGGTTAATAATTGATTCCAGGACTTTACAGGTGACGCAGCATAAAGAAATTGGTCTATAATTTTCAACTAGGCTGGGGTCTCCCTTTTTGAAGATGGGGATGACTATGGCTAGTGACCATTGATTTGGCAAGGAGCTGGTCCTAAAAGATTTTTCAAAGATTATGCTTAGAGGTTCGGCTATGGCAGTGGATAGCTTTTTTAAGAAGTAGGCACATATTCCGTCCGGTCCAATGGCTAGAGATGGTTTTAGATTGCGTAGTGCTTTTTCAACATTGTCTTCTGTAAAATCGATATGTATTAGATCATTGTAGTTGTCTGTGGTTCGACTAGGAAATACTAGAACTATTTTTTGTAGACCATCCATTTCAAAGTTGTTGTTTTTCAAATCCTAGATACCAATTTATCAAGGCAGGCTTAACAGAGGCAAAACGGTATAGAACAGATAATGTAACCAGCTTGAAGTCCCCTTTCAAAGGCTTTTTTCTGGCTACTCTATCTTGTAATACAGAGAAACAAATTGCAGGCTACTATGATCATTTCAGGAAATTAAAGAAATTAAATTGTTTTCACCAAGCAACAGTATCCGAATAGTGAAAGTAATTCATTGTCAAGACGCAAGATCTACATGTATGAGACATGATATGCTCATCAAAGGGCAGAGCTTGCAGTGTAGTGGTGTTGTGTGGCCTCTTGACATCTAACTCCTTGTATATGTGTCTGTGTTACCAACTCCCTCAGAAATCTAAAAAGGTATAAAATCTGTTGAATTAAACACAAAAGTCTTTCAGAATGATATTTGTCTTGGAAGAGCAGCTGAGCTGCATGACTGAAAGATTAAGCATTCTTGGAAATAAGGTTGATGCTGACATGCCATACCCATAAGAAAAGGGCAGGGCTTCAATTAGGTACTTGTAGCTGTCATCCTGACAGTCTTGACTTCCCTACATAGACATCCCTGACTTCTTGCTGAGTTTCCCCATGTTAGAGAATCAGAAGGAGAATTTCCAGCATCAGTCCTAAGTCTAAGTAGGTGAGAATTCACAGGGAAGGGGGGGGGGGCAGGGCAAGGGAGAGGGGGGAGGAGGAGGAGGAGGAAGAGATCTGCTCAAGCATGTCCAATTCTTGGTGAGAGAAAGCTGCAAAAGCCATTATATTTGATGGGGATGCATAAATGAACTGTATCTCAGAGTGGCCAAGCAGAGGTCAGTGAAGCAACTTAGGGTTGCATAACTGTGCTTTAGTCAAAAATCCTATTTGATTACTGGGAGCTACAGTAATGCCATTTTTTGTCAAAAATGCAGGAGGTGAACTCCATCAGCCAAAAGTATCTGCCAGCTCATACTCTCCAGCATTTGGAATTGAGAGACACCCTGCCTCAGAAACTGGAGGCAATATATAACCTTTAAGATTAACTGCCATCGAGACCCTTTCATCTGTGCATGTCTCTCATTTCCTTTTAAAAGCTGTTTTGGCAGTCGGCATTGCTTCCCGGATAGAATCTGGAAGCAATTTTTTTTTGCTAATGAAAGTGGTTTAAGTAAGTGCTTTTCCTATTTGCTTTGTCTTCTGAATATATGCATCTTGGCAGAGGGCAAAGGAAACCTCCTTTCCCTTCAACACTCCCCACCCCACCCCCACAATCTCCCACACATATTGTGCATCTACTGTACCCACCAACTGCACATTCACAACAACACAGACTTGCATGGTGGCTATAATGTGTCATCTGCAAACAACAGCTTGGGCTGCAAATAATCAGGATGAAGTCTAGATGGCAGCAATGAATGTATTTCTCTACAAAGAAGTTCCTGCACAGTTTGTTTTTGGTATTGCTTTACTGCCATCTGATGGTCAAATAGATTTTTGCAGCTCAGTTTTCATAGGCTAGCATTACTCCATTATACTGTTGTTACCACCACTAAAGCCCAGTAGCAAGCATAACAGAAAGGGAAAGCTGCTTAGTGGGTAGATGCTGAAAGTAAGGCAAACTTCTCAGGGTCCTTTAAATCCTACCCCAATAATAAAGTTCCAGCTGACTGAAGAAACTGGAGAATCAAATTGAAACCAGTGGGAGGCTCAGGTGCTCCAACTTTATTGCTTCTCACAACGGCTGCAAAAATACACATGATATCACAAGGTGAGTAAGCTTAGAAGACAATCCAGCAAGTAGGAGGCAAGGTCTCAAGCTGATGTTCCAACCATGTACAGTGTCTGTAGAAAGTCAGCAGCCACCCACTCTCCTAGAGAATGAAATATTTTGGGGAATATTGAAAAGGCAAGATAGGATATTTCTTCTAAAGGAAAAAATAGAGGAAAATCTTAAGGGAGGCAGAAACCAGCACTAAGTCTCCCTGCCCCAAGCAGAAACTGAGGAGACCAGCTTTTAGAAATGCAGATTTGGTAATCCATTCAGAAAAACTGGGTCTGACAGATACTCCAGATAAGCAACACAATTAGGCAAGCCAAAAGTTGACAAGATTAGCTCAGACAAACACCTAAGATTTGCATATCCCCTTTTGCCTATAGAGCCAGCCATGATCCCTACACGATCCCATAGGAATCAAGGAGGTATAAAAACCCACCCACTCTCAATTCCATTTTGTCAGCTGTCCCAGAAGTGCAGGATGTGTGTGCGTTGGTTCTGCTCATCAATAAACGGACCTTTCTTTCTTAAGCAGCCTCCATTTTATTCCCAGCTTGGAACTGGACCTAGATTTTTCTTCCAACAGTCAGCTATAAGAATCCAGCCACCTAAAGCTTCTGGATTTCTGGCACTCTAAAATCCAGCCAGTAGAACTGATCCATAGTGCAAGAGAAACTAAAGAGTCAAAGAATAACTGCACCATTTTTGAGAATAATAAAAAGCAAAGCTCGCGTGTTCTCTGTGGGCCTGATCTGGCTTTGTCAGACAGACATTTTTATTGTCCATAAAGCCAATCTTCATTCAACACCTCCTAATATAATTATTTTTTGTGTGGCAGTATAAAATCTAAATATATCCAACCGTTTACTCATTTGAATATTTTTTTCAAAAATACAGCTTATATCAGCTCTGAATATAAAAACTCAGGGGAATCGTGTATTTGTCTTTTTATAATTGCACATTTATCAAAAAGCTCTTGATCACCCTCAGCTGGTCATGATGAGGAACGATTCTGAGGCCAAAGACAAAATACAGGTTGGTTCCACATATTTATTATTTCCTATGAATCTCCCTGTATACCCTTCAGAGCTAACTCATTCATAGATCCAAAATTTGCTATCATCAATTGTGAAATTACTCCAATCTTATTAAATGTTCAACTTGCCAAGATTAAAATATCTATGCAGGTATAGTTTGTGCCATACTAATTCACCTTCTTGGGTCAATTTGCTGGAACGTTTTGTCTTTAAAACTTTGAAACATTTAATATTTAGATATTCTACTTCTGCATTTTAGAGTTCTACAAGGCTTGGTTTATAGAGTGAATTAATTGTGCATTGCTAAGATGAGGGCATTGTGCTTACAAGGGTCTTGTGCTTATTTGCATTTATCCAAAGCACACTTGTCATGGTTCTGGATTTTTGCATTCCTGGGTTTTTTTCTCCTCTATTAAGCTAAAGTGCCATCTAATTCAACTGAGTCAGGACAAAACAGTGTTGGCATAAAAATAATTGTCCCTATTGTCTATGGAGATTCTCAGTCATCCAGGTCATGGTTGTCTCAAAGGTGCTTTTTCAAGAGACAATTGGACTTTCTGGGTTTTTTAAAAAGACATTTTGCTTCTCGTGCAAGAAGCTTCTTCATCTCTGAAGAAGTTTCTTGAATGAGAAGCAAAACGTCTTCAAAGAAAAACCAGAAAGTCCAGTTGCCTCTTGAAAAATCATCTTTGGGACATTGCCCCTATTACAAAATTCTATTCTGCCTCTGTCAAAACTATTACAAGACATTGTAGAACGAGAGCATTCTGATTTGTGAATGTTACAAACAGTATTGGCATGGTGATTAACTTGCTTCTCTGGCGTTGCTTCAACATCTTATTTCAAAAGGTCAGCAGCCAGTTGGGGAAATACCTAATAATGGAAGAAGGAAGCATACCAGGGTGGATCTGGCTTCAGGGCTCTGCTTGAGTTTGTCTAGCCTTGAAGGGCCTTGAATAACCTTCCAACTTAAGCTAATTAAAAGGGAGGGAAGGACAGCAGCAGGAAAGAAATAGTGCACAGTAGCCACAGAGAAGATGGAAGCAAAGCTTCTTTAATGGTTTTGCTGCTAGTTAGAACTAAGAGAGTGGGAGAACTGACCCTGACTCTCTGTTGGATAATCAGTACTCTTAATTCACAGGGAAGGGGAAAAGTCCACTGCAGTTGTTAAATTAGTAACATAATTGTTAAGTGAATCTGGCTTCCCCATTAACTTTGCTTGCCAGATGGTCACAAAATGTGATCACATGATCCGGGGACCTGCAATCATCATAAATATAAACTGACTGCCAAGCATCTGAACTTGCCAAACATGTATGACCATGGGGATGCTGCAATGGTCATAAGTATGAAAAACAGTCATAAGTCACTTTTTTCAATGCCATTGTAATTTGCTAAATGAATTCTTGTAAATTGAGAACTACTTGCATAAGCACAATCCAGGTTTTGTAATCCTCACAGAACTTTCTCCACCTGAGTTCATGCCTCTATTCTTATGTAAGAACTATTTTTCTGAGAGTGTGCATATTTGGAAGACAGTAACATTATTGGCTGTTTTGCTGGTCTGTTTTGAGAGCAAGAGAGAGAAGAGAACATTAGCTAAAAGCATTACAGATAGAGAGGCGAAGAAACAATTTCACCAACCAACTTTATGAGTGCCAGAAGAAAGAAAAACAGCTTGAATGTTTAGGGAATAAGTTATTGCCTGACTCACATAATATGCATCATTTTGCCTTAGGCTTTAAAAATCAGATATATGGAAGAATTTAGGATAGAAATAAGCTTTTTCCACAAATAAGAACAGTCAACATTAATAAATCTACTTTAGAGCGAAGGTAGAGATAATGGATAGCTTAAAGCCTCAAGTTAAGCCATAATGATTTCTGACTCAGCGGGTATATCAATCTAGCTATGTTATGTGACACTGATTAATAGTGGCTCATTAAACAAACTCTTGTTAAAGAAACATGAGTTCTGTATGTTGTGTGAACCCAGTCCATGATATCAGATGTTCATTTCCATATCTCAAGTGCACCATGGAATCATTTTAATTGCCTTCCTCCTGAGTTTGGCACTTTAAGTGGTTTTTCAGATTTACCATGTGATGAACTAAGAAAGAACATAAAAAGAAATATTAAAGAGTGGCTTCCAAAGTTTGTTGTAACAAATGCAAACTTTGTAATTCTTCCTCCCCTATAAGAGATACCTCCGAATATCTCTTCTTCTAATAACCATAGCTATATGCAAAACCATAAATTAGCATTTCAGTTCTGGTGTCAGCAATGTCCATAAAAGGTTCCTAGTTCCTAATTTTTATAAAATTATAAAAATGTGTCTTAATTTAACTTTGGTCAAACAAATCAACTTTGTGTTCCTTCCTTTTGCTCCTAGTGATCCTGATCTTTAATTCATTTATATATCTCATAGGGTTTTCTGTTTTTTTTTTCATTTCAAAGATTTCTTTAAAAAGTGAAGCTTTTATGTTTTTTAAATTCAGAACTGAAGGCAGACTCATCTGGCATTTTCAAACTTGTCATTCTCTAACAGCTTTGAAGTAATTAATGAACAGTTTCCAAAAGTGATTAGAAAGTCAACTTAGTGAACTTCGTGTCATTTAAAAGTCTCCACTGTGGTTTCAAGGAAGATGACTAATCCCATCATCTCTCAATGCTCAAACCCATAGAAAAAACTGCTATCATGTAGTCACCTCTTGAGAAGGTGTCACCAGGAGCAAATGTAAGTGATCTTCTGTCCTCATATTTGGAAAAGTCTCAACTGGTCTACTCACTGGTTTCTTGGACTTTGCCACAATCATCAGTTACACTTTCTCAGAGATCTCAGTTCACCATACTTCCCCCTCCCCAAAGCCCATAGTAATGTAAGATAGTTGATAGCAAATAAGCAATCACTTGCAAGTAATATAAAGGAATGAAGGAGAAATGAACTCAACATGCCTTTGAACAAAAAAATTATTGGAATATGTCATGAGAAAAAAGGAGAGGGGTGAGATGAAATGGAAAAGATGAACAAGAATCTAAGTTCTAAGGCATGGATGAAATGGAGTAATAGTGATGGACCAATAGAGATAGGAGAAAGAGAATATTCTGAACATCTGATTGTAAGGACAGAGAATATGACATTTGTTCTACCTTCTCAATCTCACCAATTAAAAAGACTGCAGCTGGAGTGACTGGTAAGCAGGTTCACCTAAGACAGCAGTATCAAAGGTTACTGTAATATTAAACATACATTTCTATCAAAGAATTAGAATAATGGTGAGAAACATAGGAAATACTGCTAACCAGCCATGTCTGAATCAGAATCTCAATATGTTTGGGATCTTCTACAAACTCATCAATCATATTCTGGATTATGTTTCTCCTTGTTTTCATCAGCTTTCTGTGATGAACACTATCCAGGCAAAATCCTGATAAAATCTGTCCTATCCAATTTTACTCTTTTCAATGAATGGAACAACCTTTCCAGTATTCAAATTATTACTAGTAATATCAGAGTACTGTAATCAGCTCTGCTTAATGGGTTTAAGGAGATAGACGACTGTATTGCAGTAAATGTAGAAATCTATTTTCCATCTTTAGAATATTTTGATTCTCCTTCCACATTTCAAATGAGCTGAATGCTTTTTCTTTTGGTGGGCAAGAAGTGCCTTCAAGTCAGTCTTGTCTCCTTGGAGACTGTTGGAAGAAATATCCAGGTCCAGGTCCAAGTCAGGAAAAAAGCACTGGAAATAAAATGAAGGCTGGAAGCTGATTGGAAAGAAAAGTTCCCTTTTATTGATGAAGCTGAACCACTAACCACTGGGACAGCTGACCAAATGTCTGAATGAGTGGATGGATCGTTATAGTTTCTGTAACTTTGAAGTTTGGGATTTGTGCAATGTGGACTTTGTGTTCTGAAAGGGTGTTGGGTAATTCTTATTGTGGCTGATGGCTATGTCCTGCGTTAGATTTTTGAGTGAGGGGCAGCTTGCTCTAATCTTATCACTCTGCTTTTGTTAGCGGTTGAAATTGCTGTAAGAGATTTTGAAATATCCTGTCTTGAATGGACTTCTGCAGGCAGTATTTGCTTTGCTTATGTATGGAGCCATCTAGATAGTTGACTTCCTCATTCAATAAGCTTGTTATCTTCTTAAATGCCAGCATCTGCAGTTAGCTTCTTGTTACAGGGTTTTCTTTAGGTGCTTGGCTGGAATGTGGAATGGGCTTCCCTTCAGACAGTTTTTTAATTAGCGCCTTGATTTTTTGGCTTTTCGGAGGCTTTTCCTTATGGCAGGCATGTCAAACTTGCAGCCTGCGGCCTGGATAAATTACATGCTGGCCCCGCCCCTGCCTGGCTTAGCGAAGGGGGGGGAAAGTCCCGATACATCATGTGACAACACTGTGACGATGCAAATTTAACACCCTTGCCTTATGGCTAATGTTTCAAAGGCTTTTCCTTATGGTTAACATTTTATTTGGGGTAACAGGAGGTTTGATTTCTTCTTACAAGACTATCTGGATTACACTCTGCAGTTTTTCTTGGCAAGATTTCAGAGGTAGTTTGCCCTTGCCTGCTTCCTGAGACTGAGAGAAAGTGGCTCAGGGTCACCCAGTTGGTTTGGTGCCTAAATTGGGATTAGAAGGGGGGGGGTTACTAGTTCTGTCTAGCTCTGTAGAACCGGTAGCTGCTCTGAAGAGTTCTATGTCTGCTGATGTTTTTGCTCACCCGCCCACCCAGGCTCTTACCACCTGGGATCTTTATCCCCACCCGGGATCTTTATTTCCTGATTTTTCAACTTCAGCTGCCGAACGAGGCACAGCTGCAGTTAAAACAGCAGGAAAAGAGGGCTGTTTCAAAGGCTGTCTCTGAACACAGCATGCTGATGATGATTAACAGGTGCACGGCTCACAGCGTGCAGGGAAGCTCGTAAATCCCGAACCGGTAGTTAACCCTGTCATATCCCACTCCTGATTAGAACTCATGTTCCCGATTTCTAGCCTGATGCCTTAATCAGCACACCAATGTGTTTATTTCATGTAATTCACCAATATTTTGAACTCGTTGCTTTGAATTCTATATATCCAAATTTTGATATCTAGATGAAGTGAGATAATATTGGAGATTTGCTTGCCTTTTGCAGCAAACCAGCTTTCCAGCCCTGACATTATTCAGTTCTAGTATAAACACTAATTAATCAAAGCACTCTTCCACAGTTTATCCATCAGAATTTGGAATGTATGTCAGCCATTATCTAGAAATAATTAGTTAACGGCCAACTTGTCTGCTAATTCTTGAACAGTTGAAAGTATATTCTTGAAATGCCTGTCCTTTTTCTCTGTAACTGTGAAAGACACTTAAGAAACCCAGACATGATTGAATGTTTTCATAATAATAGCTGAATAGTCTACAGAGGTTACGTCTCCATTCCAACATTTCAAATAGGCTGAAGTTATAATAAGGCAGAAAAAGAAAGCCTGTGTACTCAACACAGATTGTAGCTGATAAGCAAACAGTAATGGCCAGTTTGCTTAACTGATCAAAAATCTAGTCAAGCTGTTGGGGAAAAAAATAGTATCCTTGTATTTTTCAATGTAATGTGTTTTACATAGTAATAACACAGTTGAAATTAGAAATACCTACATTTTTAATTAGACTTTTCTATTATTTTCCTAGAGCACCCATCACATCCTAACCAATCATTTTTGTAGAATTGAGCCAATTGTACACACTCATCAGTGATTGCATTGGCAATGGAAGCAACATGCAGATTAGTGTTGTAAAACCAAGGAGTTGCTCTGGAATAACTGCTTCAGGATCCAGTACATGAACAAAATGTGGAAGCGACAACTGCTCCTTTCTAGATATATCAACAGTTTTATTAGCAATAACTGAAACGTTGGCCATAAAAACTGTATCTTCACTAATAGCTTCTTTGTGCTGCTTAATCAGTTCACAATCCATTTGGAATTATATACAATGCATTTCCAAATGTTTCCACAGCATCTCTTCCTTCAGTATGAAACTCAAGGAAGCTTTGTATATTTCTAATTGTGTTTTTTTTCTGTGTTGTCACAGACAATGTCAAATATATTTTTTAATGATTTTCATTATTGTAGAAGTTTCCCAGCACCTGCAGACCTTGCCTGCTTTGTATCTAGTATATATGAATTCCTCTGTACCTGTATGTAGGTGTATCTGTAGGTGTATCTGTGGAACACCTACATCTAGTGTTATTAATATATCATGGTATACAATAGATTCATCTCCTGGTGTTGATCCTGAACAGTTTCTGCATTCTCCTGTTGAAAGAAATATCCTTCTGGGTTCAGTTCCAAGTGGGGAAAAAGACACTGGAAACATGGAGGCTGCTTGGAAGGTTTAATGGTTACAGGGCCACATGGCCTGGAGGTCCAGAGAAGAATGATCACATGCTTCAAGATGAGAAGAGAAGGGAAAAAGGGAAAAGGGGAAAAAGAAAAAAAAGAAAAGCGTTGAGGTGCTGAGAGTACCTGGGTTTTATACTCTCTGTTGAGATTTGAATTGGAGCTTGTATTCTAATTGGTTGTCAGACTCCCAGGGGCGGGGGTCTTAACTCTATAGGCTTGGTCTGGACCACATGGCTTTACCTGAATGCTGGCTAATGCAATCTTCCCAGACCATGTGGTGAGATGGGTAATCCTATCATTTCCTGAGGGCCATCCTTAATCCCATCACCCTGGAGTTCCTTCTTATGTAAAGTATTCTGGCCCAGGCCTTAATGGCCCACCCATTAACAAAGGTGGGGGGTGAGTTTCTGCTTCTTGAGTAGTTTCTGCTTCTTGAATGACTATTCTTTTTAGGAGAAATATTCTGCCCTTTTAATATTTCCTAGGCTATTTCAATTTTCTAGGAGAGGGGTAGATGCTAACTTCCTACACTCCCTCATTTTTTATTCTCTTCTCTGATCTTTCCTCCAGTTAATTTATTTTGTTTAATCTGCATTTTGTTAAAAGCTCCCAGCTATCCATTTCTGGCAATCTGTCTAATGTGTTTCTAGTAGGAGGCAATTAGTTCATATTCCAAACAAACCACCCCTGACCTGGGCTGATAAAGCAGAAGACATATAAGATGGTGGCTGGATAAGATATTTTCATTTCCTAACATAAATTTCTGTGGTTAAATTACTACTTCACATTACTAGTATTTTTATTTATAGACAGCATGACTATAGATTGAAACCACTAAGAATCTTCACATAAGGGAGTTTCAGGCTTGGGAAGAAAAACTTTCAGTTTTAGATAAACTGGACTGAGTAAGGCAGTAATACAAGATGGTATATTGTATACCATGATATCTAATGTTATTAACACTAGATGTAGGTGCTCCACAAATACATCTTCCTGCATTTCACACCTTTCCAACGCTGGATCCTTTAAGAATAGAGTATCGGGCGCCTGAATGAAATTAACAGAAAAGAGAGACGTTTTGCACCTTTCCCACCGCTATGTATTTATAGCATTTTAATACCGATTCCTAAGACTCTGGACAGCACATAATAAACCAACGTAAAAACCATGAAAGCCCAACCAGCAACTTCTCAGCAAAATCCAGTTCATATTAAACGACTTTAAAAAAAAAAAAGGCGAGCATTTTGTTGGGGGTGAGAAGTGGCAGCGTAACAAAGAGGGCTGCTTCGCACCGTCAGCACCGCCCCCCCCCGCACCCTGACAAGAAGAAATCGTTAAAAAAAGAAAATGCAGCGGAGGGGACGAAAACAAGCCTGAGAAGACGAATGGGAGACGCCCACATTTTTTTTTTTCTTTCGAGCTTGCAAAAGGGACGCCGCCGCTCGATGCCCTTCCCAACTAACTCCCACCCCCTGCTTTAACAAGGCGTGCGGCGGCTCTTCCTTCTGTCACGTCACCTCCCACCGGCGCGGCTTCTGCCTCTGCCTCCGACGCGCGCCTGATCCGACCTCTCCGGCCGGAGGCGGGGAAGCTCCGATCCTCCTCCTCCTCCTTCTCCAGACTCAACTAGCCGATCCCGATTTGGCCGCCCAGGCTTCTTCATAGCAACGTATCGAAGCTCGACTCCCTCGCCTTCCCTTCTGCTTTGTTCAAACCATTGCGGGCGGCGCGCTGAGAGTATGGCTCGGTGCAACGATCGGCTTTTTTTGCAACGCCGGGGACAGTCTCTGGCATGGCTCCTGGGGCAAGTGCTTGCCACGGGGCTCATCCAGGCCGTGAGCGTTGACGAAGATCTGCCTTTATTCCCAGGTATAACTGGCTGGAAGCTGCCGTCTGAATTCGGTTCCCCAGCCAACAGTTGCCATTAGATACGACTTCTGAGCCCCGCAAAGACAAGCGGTCGGTTGTTTTGTCCTTTCGGATTTCTGCCCCCCCTAATACAGATAGTCCACGACTTGCAACAATTCGTTTGGTGACCGTTCGAAGTTACATGGGCCCTGGAAAAAATTTACCTG
Organism: Bungarus multicinctus; assembly: GCA_023653725.1. NCBI lineage: Eukaryota > Metazoa > Chordata > Lepidosauria > Squamata > Elapidae > Bungarus > Bungarus multicinctus. The sequence goes on from CM042838.1 coordinate 8,410,622, forward strand.
TGATCGTTTTTCACACTTCTGACTGTTGCTGTGTCCCCACGGTCACGTGATTTACGTTCAGACGTTCGACAGTTGACTTGCATTTATGACGGGTTTCGGTATTCCCGGAGTCATGTGATTCCCCTTTTGGCGAGCAAAGTTAACCATGTTACTAATTTAAGAACTGCGTGAAAATGCGGTGAGAAAAGTCGTAAAATGGGGCAAACCTCCCTTCACAAATTTCTCACTCAACAGCATAAATTTTGGGCTCAGTGGTGGTCTTAAGTTGAGGACTATTTGTAGTCCGTTACTGTTCTTTCCCCGAAATCTTTGGATGGCATCAGCTTGCCCACCCCCTCATCTGTCGGTACTTATGGTGCTTCAAATGGCAGTGCCTAGCAGGGTAGACAGTGTTCTTGCACCTGCATCCCTCTTGGCTGCTTGGAAGGCAAAAGATGCGCTAGGACTGTGCGTACAGGCAGTCCTCAACTTACAGCAGGTCATTTAGCGACCGTTAAATGCTACAAAGACACTGAAAAGAGTGACTTATGACCGTTTTCCACACTTAAGATTATTGCAGCATCCCCATGGTAATAGGATCAAAATTCAGATGTTTGGCGACTGGTTCATATTTATGACGGTTGCAGTGGATTATATGATCATCTTTTGCAACCTTCTGTCAAGCGAAATCAATGGGGAAGCCAGATTCACTTAATCGTGTTACTAACTTAACAACCGCAGAGATTCACTTAATCAAGGAAACAGGGCAAAATTCACTTAACTGTCTTGCTTAGCAACAGAAATCTTGGGCTCAGTTGTGATCATAGGTCGAGGACTATCTGTACTTGTTCACAACTTTGCAAATTAATGTGTGAAATCTCTGCTCAGATTGCTCAGAGCAGTGTTTGTGAACCCTGGCAACTTTAAGATGTGTGGACTTGAACTCTCCGACTTAAGATAGCTTAAGTCCTCACATATCATGCTGGCTGGGAAATTGGGAGAGTTGATGTCCAAACTTCTAACATTGCCAAGATTGAAAACAACAGCTTCGAGTAAAGAGGGAACGAAAAAGGATCTGCAAATAGTTGCAGATGGGACAACCTTGGCCCCAAATATATGTGGGTGTGTTTTTCATAGGAACAATTTAGGACCACAGTAGTGGATTGCAGGGCTGATAAACCAAATCTGTCAAATCATAGAAGGCAGGTGTATTTCAATGCGGTAGCTTGATTTGGTTTGTGACCACAATTATAATTCTTGGGAAAATGTCTAAACAACTTGCATATGCGGTATTTCATAATGCTGTGATTAATTTTCCATTTTGTATAGATAGTAGCTGTAAACAGTTGAAGATAATGAAGATAATACATAGTACAGAATCAACTTGTTTCTGCTATATTCCAAATGGAGCAATGTACTTACAAAATACTTGGTCAACTGTTCAGGTAAAGTCATGTCGTTGATATACTCATAAATTAAGCGGACTATTAAGGATTATTCTCAGCAGTTCTTTGATGCTACTTTGATGCCACTTATTGATGCGACTTAGAATTTTACATGTTCCATTCACCAACATCTAGAGAGCTACGGTACATTCACCCTTATTGTAAACATGTTTAGTGAGGTGCAACTCACTTAACAACCGCTTTGCTTAGCTGTGGAAATTGTGGATTCAATTGTGGTCATAGGTTGAGAACTACCCATGTTTATACTAGTTCATTTACTTGTGCAAATGGTTGTGGATTTCTGACTGAAAGTGTGTGTAAACATAGATAAGCTTTAATGGTGTAAGAAATCCCATTGTTCCTTATTTCACAGTTCCTTTTCATTTTTGAATATCTAATTAAGAATTATTATATTTTTAGGTGTCCATAAACAGCACTGAATTATTTCAAGTGATGTATATCCCAGATGAACATGAATGCCAAAATTACGAACATTTCCTCGATTTTTTGAAGTGCCTGATTAGCAATATTTGGCAGCCTAGTGTGTCTAATCAAACAATCATGACAGTGGACCAGTATGTTGGCAAAACATGTTTCAGGATCAAACCAACAAATGAAGAACTCTTTACTGTGAGCGTACATCAAAAGAGTGAGTAATATTAAGAGAAATCCATTTATAAAATAGTTTCGTATTATCAGAAGTATTTCAGTACATAGGTGAAACAGGTTTTGATTTCCCATCTTTTTGCTTTGTTCCAGTGTTGGATTGCAAACTCATTCTGTTATTTGTTGCTGGTGGACTTCTTTTCCATTTTGCCTATAACCTGAGTAGGTACGTGCTAGCTTTACTGGAGTCTGTCAATTATATGAACTTGCTACTTTGGAAAATAAAAATGAGCTGCAAATCTGCAAACCTAAAAAATTGTGTTGATTTCAGCAAGACTTGAGACAAGCTACCATGGGTAGGGTTATTATTCTATCCTTCCAATTTTTAAAGAGTGTATTTATTTAGATGTGAAACATTGTCTAAATCAATGATCAGTAAATGGGTGGAATTAATAAAGGAACATATTGAGGAATACATTGAATGACTATACCAGGGCTAAGTATTTGGCTTAGCCATGATGTATTTAGCAAACCGTGACTGAATTCACCCATCACATTAAGCATTATGTATCATGCAAACCAAAAAGACTAGATTTACACATTAAGATAATCTAAAACTGAACCAGCCACTTTATAGCTTAACACAGCTTATGAATCCAGGCAATATGAAGCAAGGCATTCTCATCGGATGTTAATTGCAAAATTGGAGGGGCTGTATAAGTAAGTGAAGTGATCTGTAGAATTTAAATAAAGCTCTATCTTTGCTTTTCTACTTTCTTGAACTTGTTTTCCATGTGCAAAAGATTTATTAGCATTCATGTTTTCTCCCAAACAGAAGTAATATCTTCTATTACTGTGCTGGGATAGCATTTGGTATTTTCATACCTCTAGTCTTTCTCGTTTTCATGCTTAAAAGGTTTATTCCCAAGGTAAGTTTTTGACTTTTAATATAAAGTAAGGCAGCAAGTATTTGATGCTTCCCTAATGTTAATTGAGCTTTTAGTTTTGTGGGTGAATTGAAGGTTACTGAAGTGGTTTAACCATGGAATAAATATTTCAGTAGCTAGCTAGTAGCATGGCCACTAACTAGTAAAGCAGAATAAAACCTTAACATTACTGCAGCTTGAGGTAAATAGTTTTGAATCCAGTATTTTCTATAGAAACAGAATCAACTGGTTATTTTTGGACAAGATTTCATCATGGGTGGAAGATTCAAAATCATAATATAAATAACAGGGAGGGCAAAGCATTTTAGTATTTTTTTGTCTCTATAAACAAAGAGCATTCAAGAAAACAGTTGAATCCAGATTCTTTTTCTCCCTTGGAAGTATTCTGGGAGCAGAATTCAATTTAAAATGTTGTACTGGTAGAAGAAGATAATTGGTCTTCTTTCCTCAGGAGATCCCTGATTGCTACTTCTTCCCATTATTCTAGAATTCCCTTAACCCTTCAAAGCAAGTTTTCTGAAGACATAGGGAGCTGCAGTCGAAGGAAAGAATCACTGAAATATAACCCAGCAGTTCTTGATACAGTGGTACCTCTACTTACGAAATTAATTCGTTCCGGAAGCCGTTTCGTAACGTGAAAATTCTGTAAGTAGAGACTGAGAACGCGGCGCGGTGCGTTACTCTCATCCCATACACAAAGATCCCTCCTAGCCAATGGGATGCCAGGAAGATGCTGAGAGATAACCAATGGCAGAGCAGCTCAGACGCGCCATTTTCAATTTTGAAATTTTTGGCCTTTCGTATCTTGAAACGTATTTCGTAACTAGAGACGATATTTTCTCGACAACGCGCTTCGTAACCTGAAACTTTCGTAACCAGAGCCTTTCGTAAGTAGAGGTACCACTGTACATCTAATCCAATAACTCTTTCATCTTTGATCATGAAACAGAACAGTTTGACTTTACTTTCCATGTCAGTGAAACACACATTTCCATTTCCTAGTGATATACAAAGAAACGCCAGTCTACTAAGTTTTTATCAAACAGAAATGTAAGAGCTTCCCATCCATGGGTTGTATTTGTATCTGTAGAAGACCCTTCCTAGAGACCATTAGATGTTCATCAGAAGAAAGGCATGTACTGTTTCCATAGGGGTGTAGCCTTTCTAACCTTACATTCAGTGTTTGTGCTAATTGTGGTGAAAATATGTACCCATGGAACAAAAGGTATATTTGGCTCTTGCAAGAAGAACCTTTTGACTTTTAAATTTCAAAATAACATTATCATTAGGTTTGTCTAATTGCAAGCTCTTCTCTTCAATCCTGACTTGCTTCAACTTGACTTGGGTGATTTCACTAACTCCACTTTTGTATATCTGTATGGACAAACATGCACTATAATCAAATGTCATTCTTCTTTTCTTTTCCCTTCTTTTAGCTAAGTACCTTCTGGATTTTAATGAGCGGGTGCTGGTTCTCTTCTCTGTATATGTTCTATGTTTCAAGAGAAAAACTGAAATGGATGTGGAATAATTCTACATATTATATACTGGGTATGCGAAATAATAACAATATAAGAGACTTTGAAAAGGAGCTTCTTTTGCAGTTGCAGCTCTCTTCAGTCCTAAAATGGAAAGCTTGTCAAATGAAGTACATTATCTCCCAAAGGTTGCAGATTCAGGCTAACTATATCCTAATTAGACATACCTATTGCAGGTAATCCTCAACTTACAATGATTACTTTAATGACCGTTCGAAGTTACAATGTCACTGGAAAAAGTAACTTACGACCGTTTTTCACGCTTATGACTGTTGCAGCATCCCCGTGGTCACATGATCAAAATCTGGGCGTTTGGCATCTGGCATGCATTTATGACGGTTGCATTATCCTGGGGTTATCTGATCACCATTTGTAACTTTCCTAGCCAGCTTCCAACAGGCAAAGTCAATGGGGGGGAAGCCTGGTTTTATGATTCACTTTAAAACTGCAATTATTCACTTAACAATTGCGACAAAAGGTCATAAAATGGGGCAAAGTTCACTTAACTTCTTTTCTTAGCAATGAAAATTTTAAGCTGTGGTTGTAATTCAAGGATTACCCGTATACTTACAAGTAGTCTTAGTTGCATTCCTGGTGAATCTTGGTTATATTTGAATGACCGAAAGACTATTCTGAAAACCTTCAAAAACTGAGATTTTATTGTTCTCCTCTCTCCTGGCTCTGGGATAGAGCAACTTTTCATTACTTTGGATGTTAAAAAAGCTGTCTCTTTCCTGATGGGAAAGATGATGCTTCAGATCTGCAAAATACGCTGTCCAGAGGCTTCAAGAACCTCTGGGATTATGTGAAGTGATACAAAACATACTTTATGCAGTGTCCTTTATTATATATGATGAATCGTCATTTAGTGTTTAGTCATTGTTGCTTGTGTATGTTCATAGCACTAAATCAGGATTTTTTAAAAAAATTAATGTGGCTCATAATGATAAGCTATCAGGAGTAAGTTCACATATACATATGCTAAGTTGACTTTATATGTGAACTAAATAACTGAGTAAGAGATATGCTTGTTCAACCTCTGCCGCATAGCTACAATCATGAAAACTCCTGCTTTAAAGTCCTCTTTAACAAATACAGATAGTCCTCATCTTACAATCGTAACTGAGCCCCAAATTATGCTTATAAGTTGTTGCAGTGGTAATTTGAGGCATAAACGTGACTGAATCTGATTTTTTTTTTACTTTTTCTGCCAGAAACCAGAACTTAACACTGGAAACCAGCAAAAAAATAACAAATCATGGTCACATGACTGAGGGGCGCTGCAAATGGCATGAAGGTTACCAAGTGCACAAAATGTGACCAAAGGGAAGGTGCAACTGTTGTAACTTCAAAATGGGTTGTAGGTAACTCTGGGGAGGTCTCTTGTAACTTTGGTCATTAAGCAAACAGTTGTAACTATAGGACTACCTATATTGCGAGATTTAACTCTCAGTAAATTTCCATATATATTTACGAACATATATACAATGTCACTCTTTTTTTTTCTGGAATCTTGATCAAAAAGTTTTAAAAACCCTCTTTCCATGAGTATTATTTTAAATGATGCAATTGGAAAATGAGCACATTCTACCATTTGTTAGTATTAATAAATATTAATCTGCCCAGAAAATGTTGGGCAGATACATTTCCAGAATAATCAGTCTACCTGCCTTTCAGATCATCCTACGTTGCTTAATTGTAAGCTGCTGTTATGCCATGAAAAGTATCCCACTAACATAGAAAAAAAAAATCGGGGGCAGAAAGAATTGACTTCCAGTTTACTTAAATATCCCTCCCAGAAGCAAATGTTACTTATGATTTAGCTCCAAGTGAACAGTTAGTTGCAAGCCTTAAATGAAATAAATTGTCACCTTTTTATCTACTGATGTTTTTCAGGGTATATTTTATCAGTCGGATTGATTTCTTTTGCTATTTGCAAGAAGCATGGGCCGCTCAGCAGCGAGCAAAGTATGAACCTCTTGATGTGGATGTTGCAGGTGCAAGGCCTGGTTTTAATTTATTTTGGCATTGCAATCCCACCGGTTGCCTATGCAGTCACAATTGCTATGCTCTGTACAAAATTCCTGCATTATCCCCTTCGAGCATCCTGCTACATTGGCAAGTTAGTAACCTTTCACTTATTAAATCAAAACGATATTCTTACCAAAATTAGGTGAAGCATCTGTTATTGTATAACAGTCTGACATTTCAGGCAATTTTTTACTGTCAATAAAAACCGTATCATAATTTATTAAATTTGTTTGCCGTCTATGTTCTGTTTTCTCTGTCTAATATGTAGTGGAGCTTACACAGTGCCAGAATGTCCCAGAAGTTGTTTGTTTCTGTCCCCACTCAGCTGAAAGTCATTCAGTGCAAGGCTATGGGGGCCTTCCACCTCAAACATAGCATCACAATGTATAGAGAACAACTTGTCCTTGAGGATTTAATTTTTGGCATCAGTGCCCTTTTTCTAAAAGTTATTGTCTTAGTGGATTATGACTCTACAAATAAATTGGCTATGTTTGTAGCCAGTGCAGTTTAAGGAAGCATGAATCATTCTCTGAGGATAAGCAAAAAAATTCCTGGTTTGATTGCTCCCATACCCTCAAAGAAAGCATGGGTTGGTTTGAGAAATGGAGTCTGTTTAGACATTTGCCTTAGGACCTTGGTAAATTGGCAAAGGATTTAGAGGGCAACATAGAAATCAAGGAAAAATCTAGGATTCTGGGATCAGTCCTAATAAAGCATGACTAAAACAAATCAGAATGTGTAACCATAATTTCTCTTTGCTTTATTACTTGTGATGCATTAAGAGATTGAAACAGTCTAGTTAACATGAAAACCGGTCTTATCATGATGTGAAATCCAAGTTTCTGTTAAGTTATTTTCTGTACTACCTTAGAAGCAATCATTCTAGGAAGCTTAACAATTATCTGAGTCCATATTCAGTATAGAATATTCTTTATATTTTGGGTGTGTCGTTTTAGAAGTGGTAGCATTATTAGAGATTTTTCTGACACAGGGTTGTGTGCTAGTATTTGAGCTATTATTACACTTTATTCAGCATATTTTAATATTAGTGCTATAGTAGATACTGCATGCAAACAGACTTAATTTTTTCACTGTTGGATCAAAACATATGTTAGGATTTCTGCTTTATTTGACAGATAATTCAATGTGCGTCTAAATACAAGTGTCTTCAAAGGGTGCGGCTGTTCACCCATTAAATTATACAATGATATCTGTATGTTAGGGCTTTTAGCAATAAATTCAGAAACCTGGGGAGAAAAATTTCTTTTAGCATTTTGAATTCTAATCATAATTGGGCTTGGGATCTCATGAAAGGACTGCAGAACTGTTTGGGTACAAAATTGGCACCTTGTCAAGGACTCAAGTTTGGTTGTGCTTGGAGAAGCCTTAAGAAGGAGATCTAATCTCCAAAGCAGCAAGATTAGAAGGTCACTTCTTATCTTTCCCCATTGCAAAGTGGTACAACACAATCATGTCTGCTCAGAAAGAAGAATCACTGGAATTTACTTAGGAGCAAACAACATAGCCAATAAATTCAAACTGTCTTGAGTGTAATTCTTTGGTTATTTTAACTTGGTAGGGATTTTCCATTTAGTATAGTGTAGTCAAAAGAGCAAGTCTGCCTGTCAGATTCTAGATATTCTTTTTAAAAATATATTCCATACACATTGGGTTTCAAATCCGTAATACAATCTTTACAGTGCCCTCCCTTTCTCCCTGGTTCAGAAAAGCTGCTCAGTATTTCCACCCAGAAAAATTGGAGCCTCGTTATCTGACAGAAGACGAATACCGGGAACAAGGAGAAACAGAGACCGTGAAGGCCTTAGAGGAGCTACGCATATTCTGTAGGAATCCCACTTTCCCCTCCTGGGTAGCTGTGGTCAGACTGCAATCTCCACAAAAGTAAGCACATTTATTTTATTTTCCATATTTCAAAGCTTCATTTGTGGTTTAAAAATAGCGAATCTTATTTTCCATTGAGGCTGCCCTTCCACAGGAGTGCTCTCTGGCCGGCTATACTTGATGCCTTTGTGGATGAGATTTAAAGCAAGGTGGGGTTGGGCCAGTATTTTTCTTTCTGACATCCCTTCTCTTTTTCATCACTTTTAAGTGTTTGGTACATTGCTTTCTTCTGGTTAGTGATCCCTCTTTCTCCTTTCTCCAGGTTTGCAAATTTTGTTCTAGGTTCTCCTCATGTATCTGCTGAAGAAATGACAGCCCATGAGGCACAGTATGGCATCGGAGGAGTCCTCCTGGAGCAACAGCTTTTCCACCCAGAGACCGAGGCAGAACCAGAGCCCCAAAATGCTTCTGAGGTGGAGGGGAAAAACAAAGAAGAGGGACTGAGACTATTACAACCAAACATCCGGCATTTTCACAGTAGAGAATTTCTTTGAGCTGCTGCCCAGGTTAGCAAAAGCATGCAATAACATGCTTTTTTGAACTGTAGAGGGCAGTCAAGACATTTTGAAGGACTTACCATGACTTCATTGTTTTCCAGGAAGCAGTTACGTTTGCAAAGCCATCATGATTAGAGTTATGTAAGGAGGGAATCCAGGCACACCTGAACAATACTGGATTGAGTCAATGTGTCTGCTTAGAGGAAGTGTTTGCTAGAGGTTTGATGAGGCAGCCTGTGGAGGGCTGGAACAAGGAATTCCTCTCAGTTGCTTTATCAATTTACAAGGCTCACTTTACATCGGTCTCTCTTTTTTTTTTTTGCCTGATCATGGTTTCTGAGTTTGCACATTTTTCCGTGGTGTGCTTAACTCTCATTTGCTGAGTTTACGCAAACACGTTAAGCCGTAACTTTCACAATGGCTGCAACCCAACACAATCACGTTGCTTGGGACCAGTGACCCAGTGAAGACAACTTATGTTGGGAAAATGAGCTGAGAAGTTGAAGTTACTGTTGATTAACCACTTTATGTTAATTATTTCTCTCCGATAATTGGGTTGGTTATTAGTTGCTTGACTTTTTGTCTTTGGCCAACTGTTTTTTTCCCCTTGATATACTTTGATGTTTTTTCTATAAGTCACACGGGTGTCACTATGGAATCAGTCTTGAAGTACATAAATGAGCATATGAAAGGCTTAGAAGCATATGTGTAAGGAAAGACAGTTAAGAGTTGCTTTGGCTCCAACCAGCTGATTTTGAATGGAGGTCTGAAGCTTTGTTTATGTTTCATTTTGAAGAAATTTGATTTTGCTTTTAAGGCAACAGGCTGTCAAAAGAATTGTGTAATCGTAGGTTACCAGGACTCTTGATTTTCCTTGCATTGCATCCGGACTCCTTTAGACTTGGTAAGCATGCTTTGGTTTTCATAGAGTTCATGGTTTGGGATGCAAACTCTTAAGTCTCTAGTCCTCAAATTGAAACTTTTCACCTAGAAGTATGTGTACTTAACATGCTCTTAGAAACATGGAAAGGGAACCAAGGCGATTTTGTTCTTCAATTACTCTAATTACTTCATATTAGTCTAGCATGCATGAGTCCATGAAGTTTCCTGTAATGTAATTATGATCTCTCTGATTAACCTATCCTGCTGGCTTTTGTGAAAATTTAAAAAAATGGAGAGACCATTTTATATACCTTGATTTTTTTAAAAAAGTTGAAGTATAAATGTAAACAATAACAATGTGTATGTGTGTTGACTGATGCATTGCTGACAAAATGCATTCTAGAAAACTGCTTGGATTTTGTAAATCCCAACCTGTTTTTAATACTCACTTTCAAATAAAATGAGACATTGTAAATAGAAAGTGCATTCAAATGTATCTTAATTCCCCCAAAGGACACTACACGAGGAGCATCTGATAGTGCTAAAGATGGAGATCTTTGCTCAAACAGATGGTTGATAATGTTGATTGACTGATCATCTCCCGGGTTCAAAATTATTTCCGTATACCCCTTGATGCCAAAAATAAAAACAAGAAAAGGAATATAATTAACTTCCTCTGGACAAGGAAAAGGAAAGGGAGGAAGGGAACTCATCTATGATCTCACAAGGGGATAGTTAAATCCATCCTCTGAAGGGCAGTTCTTGAACTAGCCAGACTATCATTGATCAATACTTGTCTGCACTTGCAAGGAATTCCTATGCTTCATGTACCAGCAAGTGGGAAGGGTTAGGTTAGAGCAAGAACAATTTGATTGCACTCTAGATACCAAAGAAGAAAAGCTGCCTTGTTCCAAAAAGTCACCATGTCAAGCCAACCTTGAGTGGCATTTAATCTGTGCTTGGGGAGGAGAAGGGGGGGCGGAGTTCTCCAGAAAATCCCAGGCTGTAGGGAAGTTGAAAAAGCAACCTGGAAGAAAAAAGGGACAAGTCATCTAGTAATCAGTAGTCAAGCTTAGTAGATGAGATTATCAAAAGTAACTGCAGGACAAGTGTCATAACCATCTTAAGAGCCATGATATAGCTGTTATTGAGGGCTTCCTTATTGATAATTTTAGAAGAGAAAACTCTTGCTGTGCAATCATTTGTCAAAAAGTTAGTGAATTCTTTTCCTTCGTTTTCAGCAGATTAGCAAAAGGTTCCCTCAGTGCATATAAAGCAGGTAACAAATATGCTGAATACCTGCCATCATCTGATGGCTGAATGAGATGAATCACCCATTCACTCCTTCTGCAAATAGAGCGGTCAGATTAGACCATAAAGTCTTGTTAATATTGTGTTTCATCCTGTACAGTACTCTTTAAAGACCTGGCACTAATCAGAGCCATTAACTGGAGAAGTGAGGCTGAATGGTAAGTATCTCAAAACTAGCCTAATAGCAACACGAAGTATTTAGTAAATACAAGAGCTTGCTAATCCATCTCCTCCTATTTATGTTGTCATTTATGTTTTTAATGGGACATGACATTTTTGACATACATAGAATTTTATTTAACTCACTACATTTTAACAACTTCACAAATACGAGAGCTGTCTACAGCCCCACTGTTCACAAACAAGGAACCAATTTGACAGGCAGGTTGGATATGTAAACATAATGTGCAAGTTCAATGCCTTACAATTCAGGAATCCAACGTTAACAGTTATTACCACAGCGTTTATCATATAGACTTCAGATAAATTCATCTCAAGGATCCACCGTCTCTTTTAAATAACCATTTTCAGTCTACTCAGTTTTTTAAAAAAATTCATTTCCTTCCTTCCCTCTGCAATACAAACATATAATAAATAGATTTCTGATTTTATTTTTAAAGGTCACTTAAACAAGTCAAGAGAAATTTACAGTACATTTAAGTTGAAGTGCAAAAAATAGCTAATAACTACTTGCCAATATTTGGTCCCAGGTACAGATTATAGTCTGTACAGTCCCTTAAGGCTTATGTAAGGAAAACACCCTTAACATCTATCTTAAGGTATTCTATATTCTGCATTCAAAATCAAGTTTATCTGAAATTTAATTCTATGAGCCACACCAGCCCCTGGGGCATAAATGGCATCCCACTGGCTGCCAGAAGTCAAAAACCATCTGGGCAAAACTACACATGAATGGGACTCCTCTAATGGAAGGCTAAATTTGACATACAGTATATACTTGATGCCTAAGCACTATGAAATTGATTCTAACATTTCTCCTTAGCTATAGTAACAAAGAATGTACGGGAACTGGGTTCAATTCCGTGAAATGTGAAATGTTGAATCTGAATCTGTCAATGTCTTGACAAAGTAGTGCTAAGACAACATGATCAATATACTCTATCCATTTATCTCTTCTTCTAGCTGCTTTTATATTAACTATGTCTTTCTTTCCTATATAATAATTAGGATTTATACCCCTTCCCAATCCACAGGCACTTTAAATATATTCTATAAAGTTTTATTCCATTTCCCCTTAAATAAACACATTCTATCATAAAATAAACTATATCGGCCTGCTGCTGAGCATCCTCTCATTACCGGTTTTCAGAACAGATGCAGACCTCGGTTAGGGAAGTTGTATCACCATCACCACTCCCAAAAATCTAATAAAGCTAGACATTTCTGACTTTTTGTTGTTATTGTGTAACACAAGTAGGAACTTCTCAGATCTGCCTGTGGTGAAGGAGTCATGTTTCCCTATCACATACATCAGAGAGGCAAAAAAGAATCCACATGGACTGCTTCTATAGGACAATCCCTCTTCGGTGATTAGGGCAAATTCATCCTGTATAAAATCATTAGTATCTTCCAACTGTACCATCACAGTTCAGATCTTCAAACACAACACCACACATCTCAACCCACATCCTATTCTTGCAGGGTTAGGGACAACCACATTTTCTTGTACTGGTTCTTTCTAAAATGCTAATGCACTCTGGCCTGGCCATAGCAACATAAATGCCGCTTGTCTGATTAGGAAGGCTTCAGCAGATATTTCATGTAGAACTTTTCCAGCCAAAAGTTCTCCAGCATGTCTGAGAAGTCTTTACAAAAGACAGAATTCTATGTGGCTCCTTCCTTCATTTCCGTATTTAACTACTGTATTTTCTGTGAAGTTTCAGTAGGTTGCAGAACTGCTCTAGGGAAACCTGCACCTCATAATAAATAATCACTGTCTTAAGAAAAACTGCTTTGAGATCTTGTCTTCCCTTTCCCTAATATTGAATTAAATTGTTCAAGCAAGAACTGAATGGCAGGAGTTTTTGTCTGTGAAAATTAATTACAATCCAGAAAATTATGAAGACAATCAGATGTGTTTGTTTACAACACTTCCATTCAGGTGGGGAAAAAACAACTTCAGATGAAATAGCGTGCTCCTTTGCTAGTTATTAACCTGGCCACTTTTGCTTAGCCTTCCAAATTGTTCCTGCAACAGGCCTCAGGTTTTGTCCCAGAAAAGGCATTAAATATTTTAAAAGCTTTGGCTGTATCAGGTTACTATTGCCAAGAGGAAGAGAAGTGAGGTCTCAAACTCCCACATCAGTCTTTTTCTGATTGCCAAGAGCAGTATTCAGTGCCACGAGCTGGATTCAAGAAAAGTCCTATTCATGCCTCCTCTCAGGAGACTGAGCTCTGCTTTCTGAAGGAACCAAGCTGGGGTGGTTTTCAAGGGTAGCTGTAGGTATTGAAGGTTCCACCACTGAACCATCAGGTCTTTGATCCAGAGGACTATCTGATGTGGAGTCGTGGTTACTGCTGGCATTCTAGGGAAGAGAAAGGGAAAACTACAAGTTAACATCCAGCTGTGTGGATTTGTTCAGAAAATACACAGAGACTGTCATTCCTGGTAAGCCAAGGTAGCTTTGTCTTAACAAGGATCACAAAATCATATTCACAGCACAGCGCACAAGCAGCCAGGCAAGAGCAAAAGCCATCATACGCAGGTAACATCAGATAAACTTACCTGTCCTATATTTTCCTAACTGCTTTTCCCCAAGAAGCATGTAGAAAAAAAACTTAGTGTATTTTAAGACAAATAATTCTGTGTAGGTAAGAACATTCTTCATAGCTTCTTTCTATGCACTTGGACATATGCAGTACTTTCTATTGGAATGTCAGCAGTGTGCTATTTTGGGAACAGAACTATAAATATTTCAGCAGACAAGTAAATTATCTTTCCCAATAATCACAAAAGGGTAGGACAAAAAAGACATAGGTACATTTTTTGCTAACCTAAAAATGCATTGTAAAACATTCTCCTCCAGCTGTGCAAATGAATATACTAAATAACAAGATTAATGTTATATTCTGTGGATGAACCACAGAATGGTTAACTGATGTAAGCAACCTCGTGTGTTCAGATGGCTTTGCCAGATTGGGTGCTGCCAAACTGTTTCGCTTGCACAACCAAGCCAAGGCATGGGATGAGATACTACACAGTACCTCTAGGTCTGAGACAACAGTGGATTGACTATGCAAAAATATTAATGTCAACAGCCTTTTCTTCCTTGATATTTTTAAGAGGTACTGACTTTCCTTGGCACCCAATGAAAAAGTTCAGCTTTGCCTCTTGATCAAGAGTTCTAGGATTATTTTTTTTAAAAAAGGTAATAGATCTGCAGTCTGAGAAGGTTTGACTGAATATGTATGTAAGAGTAAGCATAGTCAATGTCATACATCTCTCCATTTAAAATATCCCAATAGATTTTGTGCCTGCCAAACAGGCCCAGAGATCCTCTAGTTTGCTAGCTGCTCCTTCTCTCCAACCACACTCTGAATCCTTTTCCAAATCCCAAGTTAAACGGCAAATGAACCCTAATTTTTTTTTCTTCCTATGAAATGACAATACTGAATCAATCCAATGCAAGGCATAGAGCTCACCCATGTCTAACTGCGTTACCCAAGCAAAATCTATGTTACATTTTTGTAGCCTCTTATTGTTTTAATAGCACAAATATTTAATATATGAAGAATGTTATGTACTAATACTGTATTTTTGGAGCTTCTGTTTTAGAATAGGAAAGCCTTGAGTAGCAGGTGTGTGCAACTTTTTGCCTGGAAAGACCTTTCATGCACCCAAGCCCTGGTTACCTGCAAAGGCTGGTTTTCGAGTGCCTGATTGGTTTTGGAGAGCTGAACCATCTCTTTTATCTGATAAAGAGCATAGGCTAAAGTAACCCAGGGTGAAGAACTGACACCCCAAGCTGGCTTGTGTACATCTTCCTGCTCTTCTTGATGCTTGGTCTTTTTGGCAGGAAGCTTGGGCAACGGGCGAGGCATGATATCTTCAGTCTGTTGTACCAGATCGATTGTGGCAATGGGCACGGGACTTGAAGGCACTGGGATCCTTTCGGCCAGCATGGTCTTTTCTAAAATTTCAAAGAGACAAGATGTTCACTTCAAGAGAACTCACCATCTAAGAATTAAGCGCAAGCATTTTTCTGAATCCAGCATTCTGATCCTAGCTTCTCTCTGGCTGTAGTAAGAATCCATTGCCAGATTTCGATAGCAAGCTCCATTTCCTCAATGAGGAAGTTAGCATTTACTGACTGCTAGCTACTGTACTGGGGGAAAATAATTCACACCCAATATAATACAAAAGAGGTAAGGAGTCATCTCTCAATCCGTTGCAATCTAGCTCTTTTTGTTTGCAAGAAGAAAAACCAAGCACTGTATATAAAACAATTCTCAATAATGTTTAATAATGTTTATAATAATGTTTAGTCTTATTTTCAAATAAAATAGTGCAGGGCCGGCCAAATGGAGCCAAATTTTCAAACATCTCATGTAACTTTAGGTCATCTAATTCTTCTAAGATGCAGTTCAGAGAAAGGTATCAAAACAGCTTTTTTATTTCAATTACCTGAGCATCCACAAAACCAATTTTTAAAACGGACTTGAATTATTATACAAAGAAGTACAGTAATAGAGGCAAGCCTATTTTCAGCAAGTTTTTTAGCTTATATGAGTCATTCTACATTTTTCCCCATTCTATATCCTTCTATATAGCCAGAAAAACTCCAGAGACAACCTCCAGATGGATCTGCATGATGAAAATTACAGATTTACAGGATGAGGACATGGAGAAATTGTTTCACTAGCAGAAACCATTTTCTATAGACATTGGATTTTACCATTTTTTTTTCCTGGTATCGTTTTCCCAAAGACATCAATGTTATAGGCCTATGTGCTTGTCCTTTCATTACTTTTAAATAATCTGCATTATATCAAGAACACAAATCAGGTTTACTCTTGCTTCAATCTGACATTTTGTGAAGAGGAAAAAAATCCAGTAACCCAACCTACTGCATAACCCAATCTACTGTATAAGCAATAACAGGACTGCAAAACTACCGATGCCCACTAGATGGCAACAAAGTATTCTGCTTAGGCTTGCTGCCATTATCTAGAAGCTATTTGAATTGTTGGAGTTCAGATCTGGTAGGGCTGCAGTAGATAAAGCTAAGTGGTAAACAACACAATGTCACATGAATAAGAATGAATCCAATCCAAAGTCATAAAAAGTCATCACTCAAGCTAATTGGTTAGAGACGGCAATTAAAAAAACCAAACAAAAATGACTTCAATATAATGCAAACTAAAAATAACCCAAAGGAGAAAACCTGTTAGGTAAGATTGTATACATAAGGAATAAGCATTTTACCTTCTTTCTCATCCTGAACTGCCACCCACTGAATCAAAGCAAAAAGCAAGAGGATGACAAGAAAAGCCATTCCTATCCCTCTGAATGTTGAGGCTGCTCCTGTAGAGGAAAAAAGCACACAGAATAAGGTCTGATTCTGGTGGCGCAGTGGTTAGTATGTAGTATTGCAGGCTAATTCTGCCGACAGCAGTTCAATTCTCACTGGTTCAAGGTTGCCTCAGCCTTCTATCTTTCCCAGGTGGGTAAAATGAGGATCCAGATTGTTGGGGGCAATAGGCTGACTCTGTGAACCACTTAGGGAGAGCGGTAAAGCACTGCAAAGTGGTTATATACATAAGTCTTAAGTGCTATTGCTATTTTGTTGCATGAGAGCAATTGACAAGGTAAGCATATATTTACCAAAACATGCCCTGCTCATGCTTTAGTAAATAAATGAGCCCATTTGGTTAGTGGTTAAAACACCAGGCTAGAAATCAGGAGACTATAATTGTAGTTCTAACTTTAGGCACAAAGCCAGCAAATGACCTTGGCCAGGTCACTCTCTCTCAGCCCAGGGAAGGAGGTAAGGGAAATCACTTCTGAAAAACCTTGCCAAGAATAATGGGTAATTGCCGGGAGTCAAAATTGACTCAGTGGCACAAAGACAAACAAACAAAGCCCTAATCCTCATTTAAATGAAACTTTCTCCCCTGCAAAAGTGTAGATAACATTCATGCTCCAAGGAAGCAGCTGCACCAAGTAGTGGATCATTGCACCATTTTGTTTATTCTGCCTCAAAAGGCAGAAAATAGCTTGAAGGGTCATGGACAGTGAGATCAAAGAGACGTGGAACTGTATTTTAGCTAAACAGATAGAAATGGATGCCATTTTTAAAAAAAGCCAGAGGAAGCTATCTACATTTACAAATACTTTTCATTAACAATTGCTGAACCGCTATGACCTTACATTAAGGAAATTACACCACGTAATTATTATAGGTTTTATTTACGCTACAGTACGAGAGGCTTTTTAATAGTTATTGTTCTTTAAGGACTCTTTAGGGGTCTCAGGTTTCATTAGAAATGTGCACGTTTGTCTATTTTGGCTTATAACTGGAACTGGAAAGTGTGAAAAGTGTTCCCAGTAGGAGTGTGTATTTTTTAAAAAAAACATTTACTGCTAAAAGTTTGGTAGTCATTGGATATTTACACTTGAAATGTTTTCCCATTTCCTTCGAACAAAGCCACATATTATTTGCTGCAAACTCTGAAGAAAAGAGACAATTGTTTCACTTCATTTTGAAATCTATGCACCTTTCGTGTACCACTAATTTATCTGCTTGAAAACTTCCTAGTACAGTTTGCAAATCTCTCTATGTGTTTCTCAGGACAATCTCTCTCCCTCTCCTTCTCCCTTTCTCTCAATAAAAAGATTTATTATTAATTTATATATCACATTTAGAAACAGCCCATCTTTCTTATACAGCAACTTTGAGCCATGTACAAATCCAATAATAGCAATAATTATCAGAGAGGAGGCTGCATCCCAAAGCAGCCAGCCTGCCCAGCTATTAAATTACCACGGTCATTGCAAGAGTGCCATCTATCATACAAATAGCAGGGTTTGTGCTGAGAGAAATGAAAATCCCTACTTCCACACTGAATTGAAAATTTCACAATTAGTTGGCTTTGATTATGGGCTAAGAATAAGAAGAAAGTTGAATTATTGATATTTGCTGATTGATATAGGCTGCATTCTCCCCAGTGTGACTTTTCCCTTCCTGTTCATTTTGCATGTGTGTATGTGTGCGCGCGTGCATGTATGACAGCCAAACAAAGGAAAGTATTCAAATTGACTGACTGCCTGCAACAGTGAGAGCTACAGTCCAAGACAACGGGAATGGGACAACTTACCATGGCCAACTCGTCACGGGTCAATTTAACAATTTTATTTAATTATTTAAAATATTTTTGCAATTCACATTGCATTCTATCCATTCTTTTGCATCTTTTCTTTAATGATTCTATTCCACCATTTTCTCTGATTTAAGTGCAACTCTTGTCCTGCAATGAGTTGTCCTGTGGCGAGATGGCCATGGCAAGTTGTCCTGCAGTGAGTTGGCCATGAAGAGTTGGCCATGGCAAATTGCCACAGACCCCAAGACAACTACACAGTATCTGGCTGAGGAAAGCCAAATCAGGAGTCGGGTAGCACTTCTGATTGCTACCACAGTTCTTCAATTTCCGTAACGGCTGAGGAAAAGGCTCTCTTCAAACAGTGGAAAGTCATATAAATGCCCAGGTTTCCCTTACCAAAATAATTGACCAACACTCCACCAATCATTGCTCCACATCCTCTGCCCAGGCCAAGGTGAAGACCCTGCAAGATCCCTTGGGCTGACGTCCTCAGTTCCGGAGGCACTGCAGCACTTAGATAGGAAATGCAAGCTGCCCAGATGGCTGCATGGGTTACACCTACAAAGAAGAGAAACATGGACACCACGTATTCTAAAGATGATTGTTCTGCAGGAGTGTTGGGAGTTATTACAACAAATACTGATCATGGCAAGAGTATGTAGCTATTTTAGGGTGCAGCTGCACTTTGAGCCCTGTGTACTCTACAAGAGCTGTAAAACTGAATGAGGCTGATGGTGAAAAGTGCCAGAACACATTCACACGTCTACCATCTGTCACTTTCTTCATCAGCATCGTATCTGGGGAAATTATAAAGAGTTTATTTCCCTGTTATTTTTAAATTATAGATGTGCAAAATCAATGAGATATATTTTTACTTTAAAAAACCCATGAAAATTATTCTGGCTGGTCAATTAACTTGCCTGTAAAGACTCACACTTAAATAAAGCTTCCATACTCTTGTTAGAGTACTTAATATAACTTTTAGTAAAATACATCTTGCAACTAATCTAGAAGATTTTCTGATTTTGTAGAAACAAAATAAATAATTTTCTAAGAAAATAGCAAAAACAAATTTCAAAAAGTAACAAGTTCAAATTCCAAGCAACATTGCCGAATACTTATGGCCATGATGGTGAACCTATGGCACATGTGCCAGAGGTGGCACACAGAGCCCTCTCTCTGGGCATGGGAGCCGTCGCCCCAACTCAGCTTTGGTGCGCATGCACGTGCATGTGCTTCCCACCAGCCAGCCACGCATGTCTCTGCCACGCATGCGCAGGGCGTTTGTGAGGGTCGCGCACGCTTGTGCGTGAGGGTGGGATGCACATGTGGGAGGGTTGCCCATGCTTGTGGAAGGGTAAGGCACATGCATGGGGTGTGCACGCATTGCATTTTGGGGATGCGCGTGCACGCTCTTTGGTGCAGAAACGGTTAGCCATCACTGATCTAGGGTTACTGCAATCTTCATTCTTTCAGTCATATACTTGCTAAGACTACAAATATTAAATAGTACTACAAATAATGTTATATTGGAGAATCAATTTTATGTAATTGTTAAGCTGTTAAGAGTAGAAGCTGAGAGACTTCAGTTCTAGTCTTCCTTTAGCCACAAAAGGTGTAATTTGGGGCCAGTCACTCTTACTCTTGTCCGCCGGCCCAGCCCAAGAACAACATAGAACAACTGAGGCAAAAGTTCAGCTCTTTATTTGCTCAAGCCAGATAGAATCTTGTTAAACTAAATCTATACTACTCTAACACTAACTGATATATACTCTGGGAGTTTCTAGGGAGTGGCTATTTTAAATCTCTTCCTCCTGTGATCCAGCTCTGGGCTGTGTTCTTCCCTGTCTCACCCATGCCC
Source organism: Bungarus multicinctus (assembly GCA_023653725.1). Classification (NCBI taxonomy): domain Eukaryota; kingdom Metazoa; phylum Chordata; class Lepidosauria; order Squamata; family Elapidae; genus Bungarus; species Bungarus multicinctus. The sequence goes on from CM042838.1 coordinate 8,430,962, forward strand.
ACCCTGGAATATGTTCCTTCCTTCCTGGGAAACTATCATTTTATGTAGTCCACCATACCACTTCCCCGCTGTGGCCTGTCACACCACTTTAAATCCACTTTAAAGGGTCACAGCTGTGGGGAAAAATAGGAGGTGAAAACATTATACTGTATAGGCTGCCTTGAGTTGTGCAAACAAAGTCGGAATATAAATCTATTAGTAAATAAATAAAAATATTCTATTCATGGTTAGAATGTTAGCTATTCTATTCATAGTTAGAATGTTAAGTCAGGGGTGTCAAACTTGTGTTGTCATGGCATCATTACGTGAAGTATCGGGACTTTTTCCCCTTCACTAAACCAAGTGTGGACATGGCCAGCAGGTGACGCATCCGGCCCATGGGCCGCAAGTTTGACACCCCTGATCTTAAGTGATGGAAGAATGTTAATCCGAGTGAGGGAAAAGACTGAAGGTATTTTAAGTTTCATGGATGAAAATGCCTTATGAGCATAGCTATTCTAATCTTCTATTGGATGGGCCAATTTTGGGGGCTTTTTGGTGGACCTGATTGTTAGCAACATTTTCTTGGACTTGGAAGCTTCTGTTTCCATTGCCTCCCTTCTAATCAGATGCATTAATTCATAAAGCGCAGGACACATCTCAACAAGTCTTGTCTGGATCTCAGAATTTCCACCTCTTCCCTGCCCCAAATCCATTATCAGCTATTTGGCCTTTAACTTACACCTCAGTTGCAGAAAATGACTGATACTAACCAAAACAGAACAAAACTGGTTCTGCCTGAATGTATAGTTGATTTTAAAAAAACAATATTTTCCTTTCAATTACACAGGTAATACGATATTAACAGGCTTAAGAAATTAATGCCTTCTAGGTACAGCCCTGCTAGCAACTAGGCCTTATCTGCTGCAAGTTTCATCAGGAGTTCCTTGTTTGAAAGGGTGTGTTGTTGGCTTAGATCACATGGCAGAATATTATGTCCACCAACTGTAGAAATCACTTTCTGTCATTCACCTTTTTTGCTCCACCTGCCATAATAGAATTGTACAAAAAGAGAAGGATCCCTTTGGATTAGAGTTCCTATGAAAGCTGAAACCCAGCAGGATTTACTGTATGCTTAGTTATGGCTCTGCAGGCATTACTTGTAGGAATCTGGATCGTAGAGTTCAGACACAGAAGCACCCTGTTTTCTTACCTTGAAGGACTTCCATAGGTAGAACGGTCCAAGCATTTTCTAGATAAGAGATATAAATATAACGAGCTGTATTGCAGGCAAGACCGATATACAGGACTCTGCAAGTAAATAAGAGGAGAGATCACAGATTACTTCTGACGTGTTTTAATATTCTTACCCACAAATTATCTGTATTGCTTTCAATCTGATCTACTCGAGCTTCACAAAAAATGAAGATTTAAAAATATAACCAGGACTGGACACCAAGTTGTTCACAGACCCTCTTAAAATGCAGAAGGAAAATGCACAGAGATAGTAGCGGTCAAACTATTTAAATTTGACCCATTTTGCCCATTCTACTCAACAGATAGAACCAGTTGATATGGTGGTTAAAGGTCCAGGCTAAAAACTAGAAGACTATGAGTTCTAGGCTTGCCCTAGGCACGAAGCCAACTGAGAGACTTTCAGTCACTTTCTCTCAGCTCTAGGAAGGTTTCCTAGAGGTGAGAGAAACTGAAGGGTACACCCTTCACCAGGAAACAAAAACTGAGTCAAAGGTGTGTGCACGCAAACACACCAGTGTGTGTGTGTGTGAGTGTACACGTGCGCGCACACACACACACACACAATCAGCAGATACCGAAGAGTATTGTTTCTTGATGGGGGAAATGGACAAGTAGGGTGGTACAGCAAGGAATGACAAGGAGTGAGAAATGACACTGCAATATTTCATTGCAGAATCCCACTTACCCTTTAATCTACAGGTAGTCTTCAACTTACAATTCATTTTGGGACCATTCAAAGTTACAGGAGCACTGACTTAAGACCTTTTTTCACCCTTATGGTTGTTGCAGCATCCCCATGGTCATGTGATCTATATTCAGCTGCTTGACAACTGACTCACATTTATGACGGTTGCAGAGTGACGGGGTCATGTGATCTCCTTTTGCGACCTTCTGGCCAGCAAAGTCAATGGGGAAGCCAGATTCATTTAGCAACTATATTTACTAATTCAACAATTCCAGTGATTCAATTAATAAATGTGATGAGAAAAGTCGTAAAATGGGGTGAAACTCACTTATCAAATTTCCCACTTAATGTAAGTTTTGGGCTTAATTGTGGTTATAAGTCGATGTCTACCTGTATTTTCAGTGAAAACGTTATGCACAGTAGCAGTTGCACATTTCTTTTATAGTATTTTATTATGTTTATTATCTTTCATAATATATTAGCATGTTATTAGATGTATTTATATATACACTGATTGCTTTAAATATTTATTGGCATTGAAATGTTAAGCTTTCCTGCTGTTCATTCTGAGTACTACTGCAGAGAAATCAGTGGGTTTCTTTTTTTAAAAAAATGAATAAATATAAATCATATGCTGTACTTTATTGAGTCTCAAGTACTAGGTATAAATACAATGGTAAGAATATTCAACTAATTACCAAAAATATTTCTTGGCTTATATTTAATGTAAAACTATACAAAGTAAATAGTAATAATAAAAAAATGTAACTGGCAAAAAACAGGATATTTATTGTAAATATGTCATGCCTTTATTAGAATAAGCTGTCTTTCTAAATGCATAATATTGGAAACAAATACATTTCAATATTAACAGAGCCCATATGGATTCACTGGTATATTTAATGTTTCTCTGAATGTCTGAATTCTGAAATATGTTCATCATTATAAATATTTATTTTGCTGAAACTGGATATATAGTAGGGAGTCTTCCACTTATAACCACAATTGTGTCTGGAATCTTGGTCATTAAGTGAGGATCCATTAAACAAGATGCTACCTAATCATTTCACTCAATGATCACAATCTTGGTTCTCTCAGTTGCAATTAAGCGACACACAAATCATTAAGCGGAGTGCCAGAAAGAAGATCTAAGCCTCCTGACATGGTGAAGTGGGAAGCCTACTTATTTATTTATTGATATCCCCCCTTTATTATATTAACAAATAGTTCAAGGCAGTGAAAGTATCCAATATACCTTCTTCCTCAGCAACAATTTTGTTCTTCTACCTTTTTCCCACAGCAACAATTTTGTGAATTGGGCTGGCTAAGAGAGAGTAACTGGACCAAAGTCATCTAGCTGGCTGTCATGGCTAAGGCAGGACCTGAACTCACAGTTCCTACTTTCCAGCCTAGTGCCTTACCTAGACCAAGCTGGTTCTACTCCACATCAGTTTAACCACTCAGTACTTCTGAAAGCGGACTGCAATCCATGAAACATACACATTTTAATAAAAACTCAAAAGGTGTTACCAGATTCCTTTTAATTTTTGACACCATACACTAACGTAGCTCCTACAATGATCAGCAACTATTACATTTAAGAAAAGTAGAAAGAGTTAAAGTATTTTGAGAAGGAAAAAATAAAGAATTTTGACCAAGCAGGTGAATGAACATGAATGAAAGTGCTACCACAGTGACAGTCACAAATAAATTAAATGCATTCAGTGGAAACTGTGCAACATGAGTAGGAAACAGCATTCCCATAAAACTATTTGAAATACAAACAAATAAATTAAAAGAGTTAAAAAAGAATTCTGTTAGAAAGAGAAACAATTCTACACTTTTCTCACACTACAACATAATTCCAAATTCATAATGGAATAGAACACAAATTCTACACTTTTCTCAGACTCCAAGGAAGGCCCTTTCCATCAGCTCCCTGCTTCTCTTTCAAGGCATCAGAAGGTTTTCTTTTTCTCTTCTGCAGCTTCTTATCACTGCATTTCTTACCAATTCATTCTTCCATATAATTCCTCCTGGCTAATTCCATATAACTCACAATATAGCAACTACAATCAATTTGGTATAACTCTAGGCTTTTCTACCTTGCTTTGCCATATACAGTATATTTTGATATGTTATCACCTCTTATTATCTCTAATTATTTTCAAGGTCTTTTTAACTCCTCCTCCTGGCTGCTGTATATATTTGCTAAAAGAAGCTGGAATTATAGCATCAAAGACATGGCCAGGTGCTGATTGTGGAATAGATCATGAACTGCTCCTCTGCATGTTGGTGGTGGTGATGAAGGAGGCGGAGGAGATTTCCACAATATCATCTTGAATATATACCCACCATTTTCAAGATCAGGAATCACAATGAAATCCTAAGCCTCGCTGATAAAGAACCAGAGAAAGGATTAATGTGAAAAGAGACGATCAAGAGAAGAAAGCAAACTGGATGTCAGAACAAACTATGGAAATTGATGAGAAGAGAAGCCAAAACTAAGAAGGACAAAAGAACTCAGAAAAGAACTTAACAGAGATTCGGAAAGCTGTTAGAAGAAACAAGAAGTAATATTACAACATCTGCAAAGACACTGAAGAAGCACATATGGAAAAACAAGGAAATTATTTCAAAAGTACTCTTTGGAGGCTCCAATCCCGAACTGATGTGCTAAAGGACACCAATGGATAATCATTAACTGGTTCAAACGAAATCAAAGAAATTTGGAAGACTACTGCACGGTAAAAATATCAGCATTTAAGATACCTTAGGCTTAGAAAGTAGTTCCTTACTTATTAGAACCTCTAATGCTAGAAGATGAAGTTAGATCAGCACTCTGGTCATTACTAAGTTGGAAGGCTACAGGAACTGAACCACTGAAATATGACAAGAAGAGTCAGTCAAGGTTCAAATCAAACAAAGTTCAGTAGAACTAGAGAATAATGGTGGCCAACCGATTTGAAGAAGTCAATTGACATTCCAAAACTAAGGAGATTTAATAGAATCTGTAAACTATTATACAATAGTGAAATCCTTAATTTCATATGTTAGCAAAATAATGGACAATCCAACACATATTAGCTACATTAAAGCTACATGGTGGGTGGGTGGGTACACTAAAGCTACAAGGTGAGTAAAACAAGAACCCAGATAGTTGGGGGCAATATGGTGACTGTAAACTGCTTAGAGAGGGCTGTAAAGCACTGTGAAGCAGTATGTAAGTCTAAGTGCTATTGCTACATGGAAAAAGAGATGTCATATGTTCAGATTTTAGAAAAGACTCAGGAACACAAGACATTATTGCAGATGCACACTGGGTAATTGAGAAAAACCAATAAAACAGAATATGTGTGTCGTTGATTATAAAATGGCCTTTGTGTCAATCATATCAAGATGTGGAAAGTGATCAGAAAAATGGGAATCCCAGAACATCTCATTCTCATGAGAAACACATAAAGTCAAAAAACTACAGTATGGACAGAACATGGTGAAACAGATTGGCTCCTGGCTGGCAAAGGAGTATTACAAGGTTGTATATGCTTCCCTTATTTATTCAATTTTATATGGCTCAATATATATTAAGGGAAATTAGATTGGAAGAAGATGAGCATAATTTTAAAAAGGGAAGAAAAGCATCAATAATATATGCTATGCTGATGACACTACTGTGATAGCCGAAAATGCAAAGGATCTGCAAGTCTCAGTGCTATAAAGTCAAAGAGTGCAATGAAAAAATGGGAATAAAATTAAATGTGAAGAACAAATGACAAGCAATGGTTCATTGAACAAATCAATCTAGAGTTCTCACTTGAGGCACAAATGACCAGGTTCAAATTGTCCTATTTTGAACAACTTTATCCAGTAGCACTCAGGTTATGTCATCCAATAACTGTGCCCTTCACAACCTCTCTATTTTGAGATATATTCTTAAAGTAGTTTCAAACATACATACTTACACTTATCCTTAAGACTTACCAAGATCAAATGTTATTAGGGAGGGGGTGAAAAAAAAAACAGTTCAATTTTGATTTGAAGCAGCTTGAGTATTGGACCTGATCCAGCCTCTGAAAGAAACCTATTCCAACTGGAATGCCATGAACTGAAACACCAGTTCAGGGGGTTAACCTCTAGAAAACTACTAGATCACTTTCTGCATAGCTGAATCAGCATGATCAGGAGAAGAAATGGAATATCCAAGGGTGCTGACCTAGAATCTGTTTGACCATGAGCTATAGTTTTCTCTTGGGCATAGTGATCTAACTTCTTAGCCCAACCCACTTCACAGAGTTGTTATAATGAGGGAAAATAGAAAGAGGAACATTGTGTATACTGCCTTAGACTTACAGAAAATGAAGGTGTATACCTTCATTCTTAAAATAATAATCAGGACCCAGATTTCTGGGGGCAATCTGCTGACTCTGTAAACCGCTTAGAGAATGTTGTAGAGCAGGGGTCACCAACCTTTTGGACCTCAGGAACCACCAAACTCATAATTTTAGATCCCAGGGACCACTAACTGGTTCTGTGGGCCTAATTTGTGGATGTGGCTTGGTGGTCATGTGACTGGCTGGGCATGGCTTGTATGTAAATATTACATTTATATAAATATTGAATTTTTTATAAAAAAGAGCAACTTTTACCCCAAACTAGGCAAAGCAGGCAGATTGAGTTGCTCATAGAATCACAGATTCATTCAGAAATCTATCTATCTGCCATTGGCTAGCTCAGTCTGTCACATAAAATTTGCTTGCAAACTCACAAAATTAACTCACAACACACCATTCATGTAAATATTGAATTTTTTATTTAAAAAAAGAGCAACTTTTACCTAAAATCAGGAAAAGCAGGCAGGCAGATTGAGTTGCTCACAGAATCACAGATTCATTCAGAGATCTATCTATCTGCCATTGGATAGCTCAGTCTGTCACATAAAATTTGCTTGCAAGCAAACTCACAAAATTAACTCACAACACACCATGCATGTAAATATTGAATTTTTTATTTAAAAAAAGAGCAACTTTTACCCAAAATCAGGCAAAGCAGGCAGATTGAGTTGCTCACAGAATCATTCACTGATCTATCTATCTGCCATTGGCTAGTTCAGTCTCTCAAATTTGCTTGCCGTGAGTTTGCACTGAATTTGCTTGCAAGCAAACCTAAAAAGTCCTAAGGGAGATTCGGCTGTGCTGAGCCAAAGATCTAAAGACTAGCTAGAAAGCAAGAAATCCAACCATTTCCTGCTTCCTAGTTAATCTAAATCTCCGAGCACAGCAGAACAGATGATGGTCGGAAAAAGAAAAAATAGCAATTTAGCAGGCAAGTTTACTGGGTAAGGAGTGAGTGGGCGGGGAGGGTTCCCACCGGCCATGTGGGCTGAGCAGCCTTGTGTTTCTGCGCAGCCTGGATTAATTGCTTTGGGGGTTGGTGCTCTGGGGGTGAGATTTCTCTGCGGCCCACCAAAATGCGGCCCACCAACTTGGCACCACCAGTTGGCAACCACTGCTGTAAAGCACTGTAAAGCGGTATATAATACTAAGTGCTATTGCTATTGCAACTGCACAAATTTAAAAAGTGATATTTTACTTGAACTGTAACGGATAAGATACTGAAGTCTTCCATTAACTTACTAGGTACAGTAGCACTAGGTAAGATAGTCTTTCCATATCTCATCCTCATCTGAGACATATAGGAATTAAAATTTTGAGAATTAAAGATTACAGCCAGAATAAAATATAGAAATTGCTTTGAATTACTGAAAGTGATTTATAAAGGACGGCTCTATAGTTTTACACTTCTTGGAACGGCTAATTTTGCAGATCCATAACTTATTTTAAGAAATAATTGTTTAGCTTACTTGAACAGTACATGAAAATATAGTTCTTTGTTCTGTACCTGTTCAGTGTCTTGACACCAAGCAGAATGTTTATGCATCCTAATGTATAAGGATATGCAAATTGCAAAAAAGAAGCATCTGGATTCTCCACAAAGTATTGCCCACTGCTATTGTAGCATGCTTATAGCTTTTGCTTACCTGATGTGACCAATCAGCTCAATCAGCTTGTGGCTGAAGAAATATGCCGTCAGCTCAGAGATGTGACTTAAAACAGAGCAAACTCCAAAGAGCGTGGTGGTGCCATTCAGATCTTGCAGGTGCCAATAAAGGAAGGTGAACACAAAACCGTATCCAAAACCCATAAACCACGCCACAAACAGAACTGAGCCATACTGGATACTGCAGAGCAGCTTAATCAAGTGCCAAAAATTAAAAGACTGGGACTGGCTTGTATCACTCTGAGTGTCATGGGAGGAATCTGTAGAGGAGTTTCTCTCCACACGGGAATCCTCTGGTTCTGTGCTTTGAGTTTCCTCTTGCTTGTAGTGATTATACCGGAATCTGAACTGGGTGGCCACAATCAAAGAGAGTGTCATCAAGACTCCAAAGACTATGAAAACGATCCTATAGTTCTTGTAGTCTGGAGCCTTACAGCCTTGACCTTCAATGAACACATCAATATGGGTAGAGTCAATGCCAATGCCCACCGATAGCATGGCCAGACCCCAGCCCAGAGATCCCCACATTCGTTGTAGCCCATAACGGTCCCGGTGTTTGCCAAGATATTGCAGAGTCACAGTGTCTACTATAGTGACTGAGGAGGCACTGAAAAACTCTCCCACAATCACAACAAGGAGAATGAGCAAGAAGATAGCTTCAACCTCCTGATGATCATATACAAGAGCAAAATGGGCAGGAGGGGCTGATTTTGTGGTGACTGTAGGTGATGCCGTTGTGTAGCTGGTGTTTCCCAACAGACCTGCAGTAACAATACCTTTTGGAGTGCTGGCAACAGTTGCACCCTTTTCTTCTTTTAAAGCACGCTTCCTAGCTCCATTTTGAATAGTTGGAGAAAAGGTAGTTTTAGAATTTGTGGACAAAGCTGAGCTCAGAGTTGGCAAGTTGTAAGTCAGCAAATCTCTTTTCCCTCGACCCTTTGTTATCGTACTTCCCAGAGTGGGAATGGCAGAAGAAATAGAGATATTTTGTGGGGATGCTGTTATAAGGTGACTGGCATTGGTTGGGGGGACGTGGATAGGTTTCTTTATTGTACACCTTAAAGTTGCTGGTTTAACAAATCCAATTCCCAAGTTAAACAGCACCCAGCATAATAGGGAGAAGAGAAGAACAACTTTCCCCTTTTTAAAGCGATCTGCTACCACTCCCCAAAATGGAGCACTGCAAAATTCAATGAAGTATCTAATCCCTACTAGGAGTCCGCTCTGGCTGGGAGTCATGCCTAGTTGTTTGTAGTATACAGGAAGCAATGGGTACAAGGAACCATAAGCAGCATAAAAGAAAAAATAAAAAACTTTTGAGATCAAGAGATCATTATTCACTTTCACGCAGTGTCTTTCAAGCCAATCAAGCTCTTCGTCTGGAATAGTAGTGGTCTCTGTTGAAGGAGTATCACTTTGGGTTTGGAGGTCTTGCTCCTTGGGGATCTCACTGAAAGAATCAGCAAGCACGTATTTTCTCTTCTGCTCTTCTTCATCATCAGTTAAGATGGCTACTTTATCACTGGTCGCCATGATTTCACCGTAAGCATGAGATATACATGTGATTCTCCAGACTTCAGTTCAAGGAGCCTGTAGATATAGAAAAACCAGCAGTTAATAGGATAGTACTTAAATATTTGGGGGGAAGAATGCTGTCATTCCAAACAATAAAATATTTCACTTCTCACTAGGGGTCTACATATGTAAGATCTGAATTAATCTGAGATCAGTATCACTCCTAGAGCTCCATAATCTTATGTGATATCCAGAGTTCTTTTTGGCTGAGCCACTTGACTTTCAACTTAGCTGATCCTCCACCAGAAGAAATATTGTGAAGATATTAATGTAGAGTTTCCTTCAAAAATGTACAGTAGATAGCATCAGATCATTAGGAATTCCCTCCTTGCCTCACTACTGGAATTTCTCCAGTTTAGTCTCCTTGAGTCTAGCTATTATGTGCCTTGCTGTCCTTCCCTTTTCTGTTGTTTCTGTTGACTATTTTTTCCCCATTTCCACATATAGTGGCTGGCATGCAGAAGCAAAGGCACCACTAGGAGTATCACTTTTTGCATTTCCCATTGGCCAGCTGAAAGGGGCACTCGTCTACACATAGGTAGCAGTATGAGGAGATATGGGAAGGGGGGGGGGGGCAAATGCCAACAAGACTATGGAAAACAGAAAGCAAGGGGTAGTTGCAAAGATAAGCACTGAACATGAACTCATTCACCCAATTGCTTCTTGAAGCCAAATAGTAGCAGTAAATAATCAGCATCTTGGAATTAGCTATCATAGACTTCTAATAAGAGACCCTTGTAATATGTAAAACATGCAATCTCTTAATAAAATTTAGCTTAGCTTGACAAAACATTAATTCTATTTATTTCCTATACCAACAGTACCTTATATCTTCTTAATCAAAACAGAATTATATGCAGGCGTAAATTTAAAGGAGCAGAGAATCGGGAGTGAAAATGGAATGGAAATGGGAATGACCATAAAACAAGTTATTTAAAAATGGTCAGGAACATTGGAAATAAACTGAATCATATCTCAAATCATCTGCTCATTTGATAGAAAATGAACAGCCAGCCCCTTGATCCAGAACCAAAGAACCTTTCATAAATTTATTCTTATTTTAAAATGTTGGTCACTTTATGGACGAATAGTGCTTTTAGACAAAAAGAACATCCTTTTTCTTGGTTTAGCAAAAGCACATACAGAAACAAACACACACACACACACAAATCTATTTTATCACAAAACCAGTTCGAACAATTTGACATTCCAAAAATAGCTGTATTATCCCATAAGGCTTTGTGAAAAAAGCAAGTTAATTCATATTCTTAAATGACCACATAAGCTGTTTCTCAATTAAACTGATCCTTGTTGTTCCTTAATGTTCCCCTGCTAATTTTAGAATATTATCATTCCTGATATCAGATTTATGGTGATGCTGCTGAAGAGAATTGTGCACAGACTGGCTAATTCATCAAACATAAATTATAAACTGATATAACTGAGACTATTTGAGCAGTTCCCATATAACCATTTGGAAGGATACAAATAATTATTTCAGCAGACATTTTACCTTGCAGCTATATAGGATGATGGAGGACTCTCTTTTTAGTGCTTGGGAGGGAGAATACAGTTGAAGTTATCATTCATAATCTACTAGGAGTTATAAACTATATGACATATTACATACACTATGCTATGGTGAGTGAGGCACACACAAATTCCTTTTTAGATTATACTTATATTTTAGGCACTAACACATCTTCCTCATTCTTGGACCAGCATGTACAACTCTTAGATAACATGGTGATATCAACTAAACAATTCTGGAGTTCTTTTTAAATAATTCATAAGACTGCAGTGATAAATCATCTGTGTCAAAATGTTAGGCTGATGTTTTTAAAGCATTTATCTTATTAACACAACAACAAAAAACATATTTCTGCCAGAAACTATTTTAATAATTATACCAGTCACAAAAGTAAATTAATTATTGCTGTAATAATTTATTTTTAAAATATTAGGAATATTGCAATAAAGATGTCTGATTCATTGGAAAAACATTTTAAGGTAATGCTACCTCCTACATTTTGAAAACAAAGCAATAATGCAAAGTATAATGACTATTATTGTTATGACCCACAAAAGATTATGTAAAGATTAATTTATTCATCTGTAAAAGAACAGAGCTTATATCAGCTGCTTTTTATGCAACAAACTTCCTGGGCTTTTTGATCACAGAAAAACCTAAGTGGTCACCTAACTGGTCTATAGAAAATTAATCAATAGATCATTTAAACCATAATTTAAGCTAAAAAGTATTAGAAAACTGAGTTATGGTATGAACTGTTTATTTTTCACGGGTATTCATTACTCAGGTCACATTTTTTCTGATTCTTTTTATTTATTATTTTTTCATATTATTTTTTTTTAGATTATTTTTGTTCAGATTCTTGTGATTTATTCTTTTTATTTTTCTAATTATCCATCCTAGCTATTGTTGATAAGGGACTAGCTTTCTACATATGCTATAATATGAAAGTATAAAAGAAAGACACATTGTCAACAGAGATGTTGACTCCAATTAATGATGGATGCTGCTCAGAGATAAAGAAAACGATGGCATTTAGCAGAAAAGCATTTAGCATTTGATGCTTGAATAGACATCCAGCTTACACGTTAGTGCCATTATGGACATCAGAGGAAGAATACTTGCTGTTAAACCATGTGATATGGACTTGAAATTAACTCCATCACTTAGCTGAAGGAAAGGGAATAAATCTAGGCTGAAAGACATTCGCCATTACCGCTCCCATTAGGGAGAGATGGATTGCATCAAGAGAGTCATGTGAATCTCAGGAGACAGTTCACATAGGAGACTCTCTCTTTCTTAGAAATAATTCTATTATTTCTGTTTCAAATTGTGGGATGCAATTGGCTCAACCAGTAATAATGTGTTTCATCCCCTTGGTGCCTCACTTTCCTAGTTTGTCCTTGCATGGCAGTAGGTTCATGATTTCTCCATGGGGAATGAAAGAGAGGAGCCAGGTGGATGACACAACTATTGACTTCAAAGTATGCTCCTTCACTACTGCGTTTCATCACAATTACCAAACCACCTTCTATTTCAGTCACTGGAAAGTTCCCTAAAGGCATCCTTTCTATTTGCCTACTAAAACCAACTTAACTGGTTGGGAGCTTTAACAAAAGCAGGAAGGGATCTTGCATAACGTAAGTGTAAAAACAGTACAGGTAATCCTTGATTTACAACAATTCACCTAGACACCATTCAAAGTTACAACACTGCAAAAAGTGACTTATGACCATTTTTCACATTTACAAACATTGATTCACTTAACAACTGTGGCAAGAAATGTTGTAAAATGAGGCTAAATTCACTTAACAAATGTCTTACTTAACAGAGAGTTTAAGGTAGTTTTCATAAGCTTATTCTTTTAATAAAATGTGTTGGTTTGAAAAACTCTCCTAGATTCCCATTTGGTTTTTATTATTTCTGTAGTTGTCTCAAGATTTTTCTACATAATGAAGAAGGAAGTAACATTTGCCTTTTAGAACCTGTATTTATTTAGCTGCATTAATATAGGCTACATAAATTTGTCTGTGAATTGAAACTTTGGTTTAATGCAAGTAAAGGATTCTGCAGAGAGAAACTTAAAATATTAAAGCAGAGAGTTTGTCTCACCTATTAATTGTAGCCACTATGATAATTAAAATGTTGATACTTTTAATCCGTCTTTTCAGTTCTATTAAAAAAGATTGGATACTGAACTATATTTTTGGAGGGAGGGAGGGAGGGAAGGAGAGAGAGAGAGAGAGAGAGAGAGAGAGAGAGAGAGAGAGAGAAAGAAAGAAAGAAAGAAAGAAAGAAAGAAAGAAAGAAAGAAAGAAAGAAAGAAAGAAAGAAAGAAAGAAAGAAAGAAAGAAAGAAAGAAAGAAAGAAAGAAAGAAAGAAAGAAAGAAAGAAAGAAAGAAAGAAAATTCAGTAAAGTTTTGGTGAGGATGTATAAACAACTAAATGTACAGTGAAAAATATGAACTTCTACACATGAAAGTCTTCAACTGACACTAATAAACCATTAAACAGAAAAATTAGATAAATGAAGGCTCGGGAGGGGGGCAGGGGTAAAATTTGGAGGGAAGATTGATAAAAATACACAAGATGATTTATTTGCTCTTAAAGAAGAGGAAACATACACTGGGGGGGAGGCATATGTTTCAGAAAAGGCACTACTAAAACCCTTTAGCTGAGTACAATCATTCCTTTGACCAGACTTCAAAAGTTAAAAAAATATAGAATAATGGGTAGCATCCCTTTATTCATTTAGAACAAAAAACAGCTGGCTTGAGATTTCCATTTTTTAGACAGGCCACAAGCCATAAAACAGCCACTTATCAAAAAGCAAACTCTTATTCTTTGCCATCCTTTTAAATCTGTTTCTTAAATGGTTCTATTTTTATTTTAAAAAAGAAAATAGAAAAACAGCATCGTCCTTGCTTCACAAAATATCTGGAACATTTACATATTGAAGCAAGACAATCAGTAGAGAATTGTACCATAGACAAATACAGCATTTCCCTAAGCCACCCATCAAAAGAAGGCCCCCAAAATTACATTTTCAGGAAATTGATTCCCCCTTTTCACATATCCTTTCTCAAATCATTGGGGATTTCCAGGAGCAACCTTTGGGCCTTGGTTAAGCATGGCCTTTGGTACACGTGACAACTCTGCCCCCCAATGTTGCAGTTATTATTTGAATTTTTAATAACCTGATGACCAATAGGAAACTCAGTTTTATATGAAATAAGACCATACCATTTTATGAGTTCAAAAGGCGGGGGGTTAGATACAAAACAATGATGATGTGCATGCATATACCAAATATTAAATATCTATGCCTGTGAAGTGATATAATTCTATTTCTCTGATTTATTGTGATTTGCATCTTCTGTAATCATGGAAGACATATCTTTTAATATAAACAGCATTGTTTGTAAAGGTATTAACAATTTATTAAGAACAAAATCTCTAATTAAAAGGCAGACAATCATTTCTTATAAATTGTTTAGATATTATTTGTGATACATTATTAGAGGAAATTAATGAATATTGGGGGGGGTTAAATTTTTATTGTGCCTGAGGCCTCACACAGGCATAATGTATCACTGAAGACAATCAGAAGCCTGCTTGTCAGCATTCCTATTTGTTTCTTAGCTATACATTTTCTTGCTCACTCTTGTTCAAAACACTTTTTTTCTCAGTGAAATTCCCCCATCATCACTGACATCTCAGTCAAAGAATGTTTCCTTCATCAAGTCCCCTGATTTGAACATCCATCAATCCCCCATTTATAAAGTAGACTTAAAAAAACATCAGCTTTAACTACAGAATGTACTTAGCAGCTTAGCTAGTTTTGTGACTTCAGAAAAAATGGTGGCAAGTGCTTTTCCTGCAACTACATAAACCACATGGCCAGCATCTCCTAAACTTTCCCCATACTTATGAACAACACACTCCATGTGGTGATTCAGGTAATTCTCTTCCATATGCTTTTTGGAACTGCTACCATGCTGGAACCCAGAAAGCTACACATCAATTGACTCAAATCCATCCATTCACAGAGGTTGTGCTGTTTTCCGGAAGAGAAAACAGTAGCAATAGAAGGGGATATATTTGCTCTTGAAAGAGGAAAAGGTCAGCAGCATTGGTATGCACAATGGCAGCTATTCACCTTACAAGGCCAAGTGATGTCAGAGAGTGCCTCCAAGAACTTGCGAGGAAATCAGACTTGTTTACTCCAATGAAAAGAGTTCAAAAAAGCTCACGTGCTTACTCAACAGAAATTATTATAATTAACTGTAAACATTTAAAATGCTGCCTAGTACAGCACACTGATCCAATCTTATCTAAATTTGCAGCATGATTTCGTTGCAAATTAAAAATTTTATTATTAAATTTTTTAAAATGCCAAATGTTATTTAAGAGTTATTGTTTACAGTCACTGGCAGTCTTATTAAACTCACTGAACTTTCTTTTCAAGTACAGTTGTATCCTAGAAATATTTTTGGGGGCAATTTTTGTTTTTAACCTCTGGGAAAAAATGGTTTATATTATAAACACCCTGTTGTTAATTACCTCAGTTTTGTAGGCCTTTCTAGCAACATACATTAACCCACATTTTAAGTGATTTGGAAAAATTTACCTTAACTCTGACTCCTCCAGGCCCCCACTGACTGAAGTTAGTGATCTGCCAATCAACTACCGTACTTGACATCCCTGTGTCCTATTGTTATGTCACAATTCACCAGGCCACCCCATCTGCCTCTGTCAATGATGTAAGATCTTTCAGGATAGACCCTTAAGTTGATGGTAAGGTTATAAATTGTACCCATGTGTACTTAAGTAGCCTTCCTTTTTTCTTTAAAGTATACTAGTAATAAATACAGAGATAACATAAAACCAAACATGGTAGTTCAGCACATTTTTAAGGACTAAAAATTCCAATATGAAGAAGACTCTGAATTAAAAAACGAGACAAAATATTATTCACTGCAAGCTTTCATCACAGGTCAGGAACATCATAGGATAAGCTTGTCTACACTACATGTTTGCCCTTGGTTGGTAAATATCTGCTTCTAATACAATCATTACATATTTTACAACCTGATCTCTTAAATAATTTTTCTTCTGAATATATCATGCTCTCAAACTGTTTTAGGCTGTTTTTGTTGTCATTGGTTGAAATAATCTGAAAGGACCTGGAAGCTTCAGCCAGCCTCTTCAAACACAAGAAGATTATTTATGCCCGAGAATTAGTGTGGACCTATTTTTTCTTACCTTTAAGTGCACACCAGAAACTCAGGGTTATCCTCGTATTTTCCTTTGACTATGGTAAGTCAGACACTTTTTTCCAAAAATAATTTTCAACATGCATCCACAGAGCTACACAGCTGTGAAAATAAATGTTACTTTTTTAAAATGAGATAGTTGCTCAAATATAATTTACTGAGCCTTGTATTCAGAACCTGAAACAACATGCATAATCTGTCCTGTCTTCTGAATTCACCACAACTGCTTTCCTTAAGCATTACATGTTTATTAGGAACTTAACTTACATATGGTTATACTTATTTTCATTTCTCCAAACATGTTATTACTCCTTACTGCTTTATTGAGTTTTTATGCTGCCTATCTCACTTATACAGCAAATGCAGGAAGCTTACAATATGATAAACATTTAAAAAAATACTATAAAAGAATTAGAAGAATTAAATAGAAAATTAAAACCAAAATGATATGGATCAGTAAGGTTTTGAATGTTATTTTACATATTGGCTATTACTGAAGTTAGACAATGGAGGAAGTGAGGTTAACCATTTAAAACATTGATTTGCAAGCTGAAATAAAAGATATTTAAATAAAAACATCAAATATCAACTACTTAGATATGAGGATTGCTATGGAAGAGAGACAAAATATTGGGCAGGGAAGAAAATAAGGTAAACAATGTATTTTGCCAAAACATAAAGTAATATAAGAAACTAGTCTTACATTGTCTTGAATCAGATTATTAATCCATTTATCTCTGTATTTTCTGATACTGACCAAAAGGGATTCATCAAATTTTCAGAAAGATGTATCTAGAAATGATAGGATATTGTATCTGGGATCTGCACACACTCTTATTGAGATGGAAACCTTCCTGAACCATAGGATCCTTACTGAAGGATGAAAAGGTGTTTTGGTTAGATTTTGTAGAAACAGGTAATTGTTACCTTTGACAGCGTATTACAAAAAGGGGAAAGCCCAATGTGAATCTCAGTAACCAATATATTGCTTAAATATGATGAGCACTTTTATACACATTGTGAAGATATACTCACAGGTTGTAATCTAGAATTTATTGTCATAAAAATGGAGATAGGATTAGAACCACAGCTGCTACAACAAGGTTAAATTACCTAAGACAGGAATTGTCACACATGTGCATTCAGACAAAAAGCTACAACTGTTACCTCTTTCAAACAATTCATATGTAAGTTTTAAATGTAAGTTTTATTAGCTGATGTAACTTGCATAAATTTTAAATAGTGTATCACTTGTATATTTGAAACAATGGTTGCAAATGCAAAGAGATAGGCTGCTTTGTTTTTAAAGGGGATATGAAAAAAGAAGGTCTGTCTTTGAAGAACCCTTCTGTTATGTCCCTGGTGGAGACTGACTCTGAGGGAGAGGAGGAACAGCCGACATGGAATGGAAGTGTGGCTCTGGAGATTGTTGGAGGAGCCTGGGGAAGGGCAGAGGCCAGCTGGTCAGTCAGAGGAGGACCCAGGCCCATCCCCTCTCCATTCTAGGGATTCTAGAGCACTCAGGGAGGAGAGGATAAGGGAGAGACATGGTCTACTCGGGAGGAGAGGGCCTTGATCCTCTTCATGGGCTGTATTTTCATGGGTGTGAAAACTGCATAGGAGTTTGGACCTGTGTTCTGGCAAACGCTGGAGACAAAGCGTGTTTTATTTTGGACTGAAGTTATCTTGGTTGGTGTTCTTCCAACAGACTGTGCATTGTTATCTCCTTGAATTTGGTAAATACTTCTCCTGTTCTGTTGTGGAAATTTCATCCTTGTAGTTTGTTTGGTTTTATTTTCACCTCTATCTGCTCATTAAATTCTGACTGCATTGCTTTCTTTTGAAGACTATTTTTGAGTATGTTTTATCTCCAACTGAGAATTATTGAACCGTGGGGCCAAATTGGAGGCATTAAAGGACATTTATTTACATTTTGGATTTTGTTACATTTGTGTTACACTCTGGGTCATCACACCTTCACTCTGGCCTAAAACACACAATACTTCTTCCAAAATAGTAACTCTCATTTTAAACTGTGTTGTTCTATATAGGAGCACACAGCACAAGCGCCAACTAATATAGATGCTGAGTTCTTTGTGTTCTCTGAGCTTGGATATGTTTTTGAAATCATTTCATTACCCAATTAGATGCAAACATACTGATGTTACTCTAGATGAGCATGCAAATGAAATATCTGCATGCAAACAATCAAGCACAAAGAGCACCAAGAACTCCATAGTTCAAGCCTGAGCTACAGATATTCTTTGGTATTTCTGTAGACTCCCCACTGGAGTACATTATCTATCTTCATTTTAAGGAAGCATCCTAAGAAAAATCAATACTGGTATTGCTCTTAGCTTAATTTAATGGCAGATTTGAAATGTGTAAGTTTTAGTCCCACTGAAGATATTATAAAATAAGTAAATAAACAAGGAATAAAAGCTAATTCAAAATACTGAATTGCCTTGTTGATATACAGGTTGCTTTAAGTTCATAGCTTCTCTCACTTTGTTACTCAAACCTATAATGGCATTGTTTACAATAATAAAACATCCCATGGCCTGGTTTCTTCTAACAGTAATATACAGACAAATCTATAACGGCTTTATGTTACACATCAATCAGACTTTGGTCAAAAGATCATGTTCAGAATCCTGATTTAGCATAATGTATGAATTAGATGACTTAATTGGTTTAAAAATGGGAATGGATCAGTTTCCTTCTCATGGTTGTACTTTAAGAAGAGAAATATATATTATCTCAAAGCTAGCTGCAGTTGTCCCTAGAATGTAAATTACAATTTAGAAGCATGGCAGCCTTCAGATTCATTAAGCTACACTAAAAGGCATCAGGCATCCTGGGTAGGTAAAGATGAGCGTAAGCTGCCATCATATAATAAACAACTGGATTCCTATGCAATCCTGGGTTTCGGTATTAGGAAGGAGAAGGGAAACTCCTTCTGCTATTCATAATAAAGAGTACTTATAAATGGGACTGAACATACTTGGAAAATGGCTTGAAGAAATGCTTGAAACCTCAAAGAAACAGTACTTCTTCTATTCATTACAGCAGTTTTGTCTCTCAATGAAGAGCAGAAAGGGCTGGAGCTCGGATCAAGTACAACCCATTTCTTCCAAAGCTTCTTAAAGTGCACACAGCCCTATTTAATTGTAAACCACATCCTGGAGCAGACATTATGTGCATTAAAATGCATATTTCAATTGCCATCTTTGACCAACCTTTTCAAATCCTGTGTTTGTTAAATATCCCAAACAGGAGTTTTATAAAAAGCTTATTACAAATTTCTCTTCATTTCCTTTAGAACGGACATTCAGTTAACTGCATATATTTGTTCTCAATAAGTTTTAATTAAAAGTTTGACAGTAAATAAAAGAATGGAACAGATAAGTTAGCTGAACTCTTTCTCAACTTGTATAACCATAATATTAAAACAATGGGCTCATTCACACAGTGTGCTAACTCATATGTCTGCGTCTTAGTACCTTGAGCGAACCTTCCCATGGACCTTAGTTTGTTCAACTGGCATAGATAGTTAAGCAGATCTCAGCTTAATGCAGTGGACAGACCCAACTATTGCTTATTACAGAACAACCAAGACTTAGACCAGGGGTATCAAACTCATGTTGTCACAGCAACATCACGTGATGTATCAGGACTTTTTCTCCCTTCACTAAACTGGGTGGGGGTGAGACCAGCAAATGACACATCCAGCCCACGGGCCACAAGTTTGACACACCTGACTTAGATACACAGTAAGCAGTTCAGAAGCCGTCACTCTGTTTTGATATTAAGAATGTATGCTCTTGTCTCCAAAATCTAACAGTCTCTTGTAATCTGATAGTTTGGGGAAGCAAAGTATAGTTCTGAAAGGTAATTTGTTTCAACAACTACAATTAAGATGAACCAGTGGACTGGTGTCATTTAAACTGTGATTAACACGAAGATCCTGAAGCCCTGATCCTATATTTATGTCCATACTAAAGCAAAAAAAGCCCCTTGTGAGCAGAGAATGACTGCAGTTCATCTGTGTACATTATAGAAAATATGATTAACTCCTCTGTTGCCAGGCAATAACTTTCAACAACATACTACTCAACATGAAACTTGAATATATGGCTGGGGGAAAACCTCACTATTATTTCTTCTCATCTTTACCACAATAAAATCAGGAAGTCAAATGGATTACCCTAGAGGTTCTTTCTATAAATATGTTTTAGCTATAGTTAACTTAACCCAATTTTCCATACTTGCATAAAGAAAAGCTAGCATTCAATGGGTCTATGCAATATATTAAGAAACACAATGGTTGATTAATTTGTGGTGACAAAAGAACTATTCTGTGTTTGTCTACTATCAGGGTCTCTCAAGTCCATGAATTAAGAGAGCCACGGTAGCACAATCATTATAATGTAGTATTGCAGACCAATTCTGCCAACTGCCAGCAGTTCAATTTTGACTGGCTCAAGGTTGACTCAGCCTTCTGAAGTTGGTAAAATTAGGATCCAAGATGTTGGGGGCAATATGCTGATATTGTAAACCACTCAGAGAGAGCTGTAAAGCACTATGGAGCAGTATATAAGCATAAGTGCTGTTGCTATTAGCTTTGGGAAAACCAATCATTATTATGGTTATGGCAATAAAACGTTAAAAGAGCACTTTCAATTCTACACAATTAAAGCCATCTCCATATTTCCATTTCAGTGTGAGCATATACTGATATAGGAAGGCATTCTGATTATGCAACATCCCTAGGTCCCCTTTTCTTTTCTTTATAAGTAAAATGATGATAGCCCTTGTTTGTTATCCTTTAATGCAGTGCTTCACATTAATTGGGTGTTTTTTCTTTGGGTAATGAGTTCATGTGTTGTTAGCCAATCACAACAATAATCATCAGCCATTAAACTGATTTAAAGTGTTTTACCTACATGGAGCAAAATGGACTTTCTGACAAGTGGGTTTGGGTACTGAAAGAAAACATTTGAGAAGCACTGCTTTAATGCAAGGTGGATATCCATTGCTTGACCAGAAGCTAAAGGAAATTACACTGAGACATTGAAACAGTGAGTGTGTTGTTATTAGAGAAGTAGCCTTAAGAAATATAAAGATGAAGGGCCACTGCTTGACTGGAAGCTAAAGGAAATTACATTGGAAGATCAAAACAGTGAATGGTGGGTTGTTTTTTATTAATCTAGAGAGAGAAGTAACATGATTATGAAGGGCCATAACTCATTCATAAGGTACACACTTTAGGATTCTATTCTTGTTATTTGTAGAAACTTCTGGGGAAAAATGCCTATCCAAAATCCCGGACACCATCTTTCTAGCCAGTAAAGCATCAATGAAACACAATGAAAGCTGCAATCCAATTCTCAAATATTTGAGGTTGTACGTCACCATCACACCATGAATAAGGTGTTAACAACAAATTATTGTTTATAGAGAGGTGTTTAGCTTTAAAGTTTCCTGTTCCCCATTTCTGCTCAAACATAATATCTGCAATAAAAGTTTTTCTTTTAACCCAACTATTTTATTTATTCAGTAAAAATGAAAATGCTATCCAGTATTTGGACAGTGTTGTCATCTTCTCAAAAGAGGTTGTTCTAACAACATTACAACAAATACAAGCAATTCAAGACCATAAAATTGATCCTTGCTATAACTGAGTTAGTGCATTCTTTCTCATTTTAAGTTGGAAGAACACTATACAGGTATGCTATCTGCTTTCCTCATTGCAAATTCTTACTTGAACTCTACCCTCTCTTTCCCTGTCATGACTTACCTCCAAAATCATGGGTAAAAATGCTTAACAGATTTGATAAACCTCAAAACTATCTCTGGCCTGTGTTGAGTAAAGAGAAAATATTACTTTAATAATGGATACAGCTAAGGCATGTTTGTATCTGACTCCTACTTAGGCTGGGGCCAAAGTAAAAGCAATATCATGAAGAAGCAACATCAGGAGGAAACAGTTGGAGACAGGCCATGATTCTGTTAATTGACTGCAAATGGGAAAAGGACTTTATGACCTCCAGTCACTCATCCATCATTATAACAGTAATAGAGGACTTCTGCTATCTAAATAATGGTTGTGTGGCACTAGAAGACAGAAATAAGCAGTTGAAAAATCAACAAGGGGCCACCAAATTTCATGTCAGTGTAGTTGTCAATTATAGGTAGAAAGCACTTCAAAGCATTGGGTTTAGAGAAAAAAGTGATATTCTGGAGTAGTGCTAACCTCATTCATGAAAGTGCCTTTAAATGAATTTGAAACAAACCACAGGCTCCTTCTGGTCACAAGTTTAGTGTCATCCCAGAACTATGGTAAAGTCAAGAAGCAACTCAAACAACCCTGAAGCATGAAGGAGGAAGGAGGAGAGAGAGATTGAGGGAGACTGGAAATTGGTACCACAGATATAATTGTTTTTCTTATACCAGTTCTTCCAAAGTAGCATGGATGTTATCCAATTTGGCTAGTGTGGACAACAGAATCCAACTGATCCCCCTCCTTAAGGATTGATAACCTGACTATAACATCAACCAAGCAAGATCCAAGGTACATCACGCTGTGTATGCAGGAACACTGTTGTGACTTATGGTCTGTTTTATAGTAGAAAGCATTGACAGGGGAACTAAAGACTACTTAAAGTGCTCAGGTACAGAATAGGGATGAGATGAAGGCAACTGGGAAAGCTGGGTGGGGGTTTCCTGGAAGAAAATGCAGGGGAGGAAAGGCCCATAATTTCTAATAGGGAAATTGTTCTTCCTAACCTTGGGCAATCCTAACCTATTGGTTCTTAACTGTCAAGCTCATTTGAGTGATTACAATAAAAACCATGTCCTGATTTAAACCTAGCGACCATAACATATTGAGTTTGGCACTAGCTTGAAAAACAAAAGCAGGAATTGTATGCCCAGCCATAAGCTCGTGAATTGATCTAGTGGTTAAGGTGTTGGCCTAGAAATAGAGGAAAATAAATTTTAGTCCTACCTTAGCCATGAAAGCCAGCTGTGTGGCTTTGAGCCAGTTTGACACAGCTCACCTCACAAGATCGTTGTTGTGGGGAAAATTAGGGGGAGGAAGGAGTATTAGGTATCTTCACCTCGTGTTATTTATAAAAATATAAATACATATAACTAATTCATATACAGGTAGTCCTTGACTTACAACAATTAATTTAGTGGCATTCAAAGTTTTAATGGTACTGAAAAAAGTGACTTATGACCATTTTTCACCTTTACGATCGATGCAGCATATCCATAATCATGTGATCAAAATTCAGATGCTCAGCAACTGGTTCATACTTACCACGGGTGCACTATCCCAGGGTCATGTGATCGCCTGTTGCGACTTTCTGACAAGCAAAGTCAATAGGGAAGCCAGATTCACTTTACAACCATGTTACTAAACAACTGCAGTGATTCATTTAACTGTAGCAAGAAAGGTGGTAAGATGGGGCAAACCACATTTAACAACAGGAATGTTGGGCTTAATTGTGCTCCTAAGTCAAAAACTACCTGTACACACACACATACACGGATACACACACACGGATACATACACAGACACACATATCTGTAGATTGCTAGACGATAGAGATGTAGACAGACAAAATAAATAAAAAACCCGAAGCCTACAGCAAAAACAACAGCGGGCGCGCCAGCGTCGTGAAAAGGATGCGGCGCTTCCTTAGAGGACGCCGCCGAGCCCGTTCGCGACTAGCTTGCTTGCTTGCTAGCTCGCTTCCTCGGCTTCCAGACCAGCTCGGGGCTTGGCCATATTTCCCTTTCCCCTGGCCCCGGAGGCTCTGCGGAAGTCACCGCCCGGGCGATGCCGGCTCTTTGGCATTTCGCGAAAAAACAGGCGAGAGGCGGACTTCGGCTGACAGAAGAGGAGGATCTAGTCTACGCCAAGCCGGTGCTCGGCGATTTCCTGTTTTCAAGGATCCATTTGAAGCGGACTTGGAAGGAAAAGCGCGAATTACAGAACCGTAGTAGCAATCCTAGGGGTCGGGAAGCCCGAGATATTTTCCTCAGCACAGTGGAGATGGCAGCGTTCTCACTTCTTGAGAAAAAGTACTCCCGGGCCGTCATCCAATCCGAGTCTAGAGTTAATTTCCCAACTCAAGGGATTTATTCCAGGTAAATGTGGAAATAAAAGAACGGCAAAGATCACCTTAATTCTTTCCCCTCCCGCCCGCAACTCTGTCCCGCTTGCAACCGAAGCCTTCGAGACGCTTCTAAACCCGTTTTGCAACGCGTTCCCACGAAGCGATTGGCAGCCCCTTGCCCCGCGCTAGCGACGTTGACTTTCGAAGCGACCGGGGTCTTAAATCCAAAGCCCGGGCCGGGACTCATCTTAAAGAGTTCGCCGGTCTTTCCTCCGCTTTTCATTCCAAGATCAAGCCCCGGAGTCGTTTCAAGCTCTCCTTGCACACCGGATGTCCAGGGCGAACGCTTCGGGTTGCTGACGCCATGGCTCCGACATCCCCACCTATTGCATAGAAGCACCACCATCCCACGGAGAACGGCCAGAAATAACGCTTCCCCGCCGGCGACCCATCTAAACCTGCCCTGCCCGGAGCCTTTTGTTCGCTGCCTTTTCCCTCGAAATTGTTTTCCCCCAGCTACGGCCGGGAGAGACTCACCTTCATCAAACGCGGAGCGCTGCCCGAGGCTACTTCTCCGTGGCGGCAGACGCAGCTACGGCAGGTGGCGGCCCTCCCGGCCGCGCTCCGAGGGCGGTTTGGCGGCTGCCCAGCTTCGCGCACCATCGCCCGGCTGCTGCCCCGGCGCCTCTTCTCCCCGGGCTTTCTGTGCGAGGCCCGCCTTCTCGGATTGCAAAGTACAGGGCGACGCTCAGCC
Source organism: Bungarus multicinctus (assembly GCA_023653725.1). Classification (NCBI taxonomy): domain Eukaryota; kingdom Metazoa; phylum Chordata; class Lepidosauria; order Squamata; family Elapidae; genus Bungarus; species Bungarus multicinctus. The sequence goes on from CM042838.1 coordinate 8,456,205, forward strand.
GGCCTCCCTGAGGGGACTCCGGCTCCAAGGCGCTTCCAGGGAAGGCAGGACCCAGCAGCCGCCAGGTGCAACCATCAGCCCCGCCCTCCTGCCCAGCGCCGCGCCTTTTCTCCGCCTTCCCAGTGCGGCTGCTCCTTCTGCTTCCCTTTTCTTTCCCTTTGCCTAGAGTCGCACGAGAGTGGCTGTGTCGCTCCAACCTCGATTGCTTGCTGGCGAACAGCCTTGGCTGCTCGCCGCAGGAACGAAGAGCTCCCGAAAGCGTATGCTGCGTTTTTATATGAAATATTAACAGATCGCCGTAAGGCCGCTAAGCACCTTGGCCTAATAAGAAATACAGGTAGTCTTCGACTTACAACAACTTCATTTAGTGACCGTTTGAAGTTAAAATGGCCCTGAAAAAAGTGACTGATGATCATTTTTCACGCTTACGACCGTTGCAGCATCCTTATGCTCTTTGTGATTGCAGAAAATTAGCACCTACCCATCTCCTAGAAGAATGAAATATTTTGAGAAATATTAAAAAGGCAGAATATTATATTTCCCTGGATGAGAAATGGAGAAACATGCTCTTGGAAAGCAGCCCCCACCTTTCTTAATAGCTGTCAGCAGATGTCAGCACTTAGAGATAAAGAGATAGCTAGCTCTATTCATAAGCAAATATCCTAACCCAAGATCCAACAAAAGTAGGATTAGCCTTCAGCTACAATAGGAATTGCCAAAAGCCCCTTCATTGCATTACCCTCCAAACTTCAACCAAACTTAGCTCAGATAACCTACTGAGCCAGCTATGACCCCTACAACAGCCAATAGAATATAAGTTCTTGCACAGGAACAGGAAGTTCAAGTTCAAAGCCCAAGAGAAGGTATAAAAACCCCTCACTCTTAACTCCATGTAATCAATTACTGAGAACCTATGTGGTTCATCTTCATCATTAAACCATCTTAAATCAGCCTTCATGTTTCCAGTGTCTTTCTCTTGGCTTGGAATTTTACTTTATTTAAATTTATATACTGCCCCTCTCCCAGCGGGACTCGGGGCGGTGTACAGCTAGATAAAATATACATATAAATACATATACAATAATTAAAATGAATTAAAATAATTAAATAGATTGGCCATTATCAAAAGATTAAAAAATTAGGAAATTAAGAAAGCTAAAACCATTTAAAATCAAATTTAAAACCCTAAATGTAACTTTAGGCCAGACCGGCTTGATGGAATAAGTGGGTTTTTAGTGCGCGCCGGAAGGTCAATAGGTCGGGGACGGTCCTCATCTTCGGGGGTAATTCGTTCCAGAGGGAGGGTGCTCCCATAGAGAAGGCCCGAACCCTCAGGGTCGCCAGCCATCCAGCCAGCGGCACCCTAAGGAGGCCCGCCCTGTGGGAGCGCACTGGTCGACAGGAGGCTGATGGTGGCAGTAGGCGGTCCCATAAGTACCCAGGTCCTAAGCCATGGAGCACTTTAAAGATGATCACCAGCACCTTGAAGAGCACCCGGAAGGCCACCTGGAGCCAATGCAGCTCACGCAAAAGTGGTGTAACATGGGAGTTCCGAGAAGCCCCCCAAACCACCTGCGCGGCCGCATTTTGCACCAGCTGGAGCCTCCGGGTGCTCTTCAAGGGGAGCCCCATGTAGAGAGAATTGGCATAATCTAGACGGGAGATGACAAGGGCAGATGTGACTATGCGAAGTGCATCCTGATCCAGAAAGGGCCGCAATTGGTAAATCCTACGGACCTGACAAAAAGCCCCCCTGGCGACAGCTGCTATATGGTCTTCCAACAACAGCCGTACATCCAGGACACCCAAATTGTGCGCCCTCTCCGTGGGGGCCAGAGTTTCCCCCCTCCCCCCCATGACCAGCGATGGAATTAGCTGGCTGTATCGTGACACCGGAAAGCACAGCCACTCGGTTTTGGCTGGGTTGAGCTGAAGCCTGTTCCACCCCATCCAACCCCGCACAGCCTCCAAGCACCGGGTCATCACTTCCACGGCTTCGTCAGGGTGGCCCGGGGTAGAAAAGTACAGCTGAGTATCATCAGCGTACTGGTGGAATTCTACCCCGAAGCCACAGATGATCTCACCTAGCGGCTTCACATAAATGTTGGATCAGGAGGGGCGAGAGCACCGACCCCTGAGGTACCCCACAGATCAGGGGCCTTGAGGTCGATCTCTGCCCCCCTGCCAATACAAATTGCGAGCGGTTGGAGAGGAAGGAGGAGAACCACTGCAACACAGTGCCTCCCAATCCCAACCCCTCCAGCCGCCGCAATAAGATATTGTGGTCGACAGTATCAAAAGCCGCCGAGAGATCTAATAGGACCAGGACAGAAGAATACCCCCTGTCACGGGCCCTCCAGAGATCATCCACTAACATGACCAACGCCGTTTCCGTGCTGAACCCAGGCCTGAAGCCTGATTGGTGTGGATCCAAATAGACAGCTTTATCCAGGTGCCGGGGGAGCTGTTGTGCCACCACACTCTCAACAGCCTTCGCCATAAAGTGAAGGTTGGAGACCGGACGATAATTAGACAATAGGGTTGGGTCCAGGGACGGTTTCTTGAGGAGGGGTCTCACCACCGCCTCTTTCAAGGCGGGGGGCAAACCCCTCACTCAAGGAAGCGTTGATAATGCCCTGGAACCAACCATGTGTCACCTCCTGGGCGGCCAATACCAGCCAGGAGGGACACGGATCCAGTAAACATGGTGGCATTGAGCCCACCCAGCATCCTGTCCACATCCTCGAGGGTCACAGGATCAAACTCCCCCCAGAAAACCTCACTGAACTCCGCCCCCAGCCCCCCATCCAGAGTCGCCCAGTCAGAGTCCAACCCATCCCGGATCTGAGTGATTTTGTCCTGGAGAAAATTCGAAAAGTCCTCAGCCTGCCCCCGTAGAGGTTCATCCACACTCCCACTTCTAAGAGGGAGTGGGTCACCCTAAAGAGGGCAGCTGGGTGATTCCCCACGGACGCAATAAGGGCAGAGAAGTGAGAACGCTTTGCCGTCCTTATCGCCACTAAATAGGTCCTAATATGGGACCGCAGTAGTGTTCGGTCAGATCTGGAGTGGGTGGTCCTCCAACCACTCTCTAGGCATCTTTTCTGGTGCTTCATCTCCCTCAGCTCCTCGGAAAACCAAGGAGCTAATTGGGATCGGCATCGGGTCAGAGGCCGCAAAGGCACAACCCGATCAAGGGCACCAGCCGCCATCCTATCCCAGGTGGCGACCAGGTCCTCAGCCGGGTCGTGTGTTCGAATGTCGGGAAATGGCCCAAGCTCTGTCAGGAACCTATCCGGGTCCATCAGGCACCTGGGGCGGAACCATCGTATTGGCTCCGCCTCCCTGCAACGAGGGGCTGCGATATGGAAGTCCAGCCTAAGGAGCGAATGATCAGACCATGACAGGGGCTCAACAACAACATCCCCTACACCTAGATCATCCTGCCACCGTCCAGAGACAAAACCCAAATCCAAAATGTGACCCCCAATGTGAGTGGAGTCCCTAATTAATTGGGTCAGGCCCAAGGCTGTCATGGAAGCCAAGAACTCCTGGGCTATCCCCGAGACACCGCCAGCTGAAGGTAGGTTGAAATCCCCCATGACTGTAAGCCTGGGGGTCTCAACCGCCAAGCCAGCTATGACCTCGAGGAGCTCAGGCAGGGCCGATGTCACATAGCAGGGAGCCAGGTATGTGATCAATAGGCCCATCTGAATCCCGGAACCACATTTCACAAAAAGGGATCCACATCCGGTCATCTGAGGAACAGTGGATTCCCTAAGACACAGATCTTCCTTAACAATTACCGCAACACCCCCCCCCCTCCCCTGGGCCCTTGGCCGATGGAAAACCCGAAACCCAGCTGGGCACATTTCCACCAGGGGAACATCCCCTTCATGGTCCAGCCAGGTCTCAGTAACACCCACCAGGTCCGCCCCCCCATCCGTGATCAAATCAGAAATGAGGGGTGCTTTGTTAACGACGGACCTGGCGTTGCAAACCATCTGAACTGAACCAATGGATATTTCTTCCAACATGATCAAAATTCAGACTCTTGGCAACTGACTCACATTTATGACCTGCAATGACCTGGGGTCATGTGATTCACTTTTGCAACCTTTTGATTAACAAAGTCAATGGGGAAAGCAGATCCACTAATCTAAGAACTGCAGTGACTGCAGTGACTGCACTTAACAAATGTGGAGCCAATTGAAGTAAATCTCTCTCTTCATCATTTTGGGTTACTTACAGGAAAGCCCAATGCAATTCTTGATTGCATTGGCCTGCTTGGTAGGAATTCTACAGAATTTGATCTTGTAGAATTCTAGGCTGTCAGGGGAGTCAGAAACATCTTTGAACAAGACCGTCTCTGACATGTTGTCCTCAAGACAGATGTGTCCAGGTGATCACTGGGAATTGACCCTGGACCATCTTTTGTGCTATTTTTTGTTTACTGCAATTGAATTCTTTTTAAAGTATGGTGACTAACCACGGAAATAGAGCTATGAAGTTTGGGACCAAATTTTAATAATAATCCCTAGAATTGCCATTTTAGTTTTGAGCCTCTGTATAGGCTTGAACTCTCAGCACTGTGTATCCAGGGCTTGAGGTATCTTTACTGCTTCAAAGAGGGCTCCTAAGTAGCTGGAGGAAGAGCATCTTGCTTTGGTATGTTATGCAATTTGTACTTGGCTAAATATACCTCTGTTTCAGAATGATTTCTGAAAATACCACAGGAGTAAGTCAAAACTCAAATACAGAACCGAAGGAATTGCTTTAAAAAAACCAGGCTTCCTCTGAGGTGAGGCATAGCTTCTCTGAAGCTGCTCAAGAAAACCAAATTGTTTCCAAATTTAAATCCAGATTTCGAAGGAAACAAGTCTCATAAAGAAATCATTCCAAAATTGTACTGTCTGTGCTCCCACCCCCTCCCAGAAAATAACAATGCAAGGTGGAAAGGAAGAGAGTAATGCAACTTTGTGACTGAAACCTGTGGTTTTTAATCTGAGACTTCTCCTTTTTACTTCCAGATAGTGCTTGGTGAAATATAGGAAGAATCTGCCAGCTGGTCAGAAAAAACATCTTCAAACTTCAGTGAACATAATTACTTAGGCTCTGCCTCCATATTGCTCAAAAGGGATCAGCATGTAAAGAAATAGAAAAAGCCTACAGTAGTGTAATTCTCCTTCCTGTCATTTTACTTAAATACATTTGCTGGCACAAGAACTCTGATTCAAGAGTTGGAAGAGACTGCAGTCTATATTTTTATTTACTAAACAGATTTATATAGCCAGTCAACTCACACACGGTTAACTCGAGGCAGCATACAAAGATGCTTCCCCCTATTCTTGTGTGTTTGGAAAGCCGCACCTTTGTACTGTCATTAGTTTTAAATATATTTATTTGGTATGCGCTTATATTTAAAGGCAATGTAAGACCCTTCTTTCCAAGTCTGAAAGGATCCTTGACACAATGGTCCTCTCCCATACCAGCAGCTTTGTTACAATAGGAGAAGTGTGAAAAACATGACTTGTGACTTAGGTATAATCATTCACTCAGAAATTTGTCACCAAAATACTGGAGAAAGAAAAACACAGATTGGTGTTAATGAATTGGGAGTCAGAACTAAGCCAAACCAGCATTACTGAAGATAAACCAAGGAAGAGCACCAAGGAATTTATCTCTGATCCTTTAAAAGACATTACACCCAAGAAAATTATGCATTTGCTATAATTTTATATTGTCATTTTGTCCAAGGACTAATGCATGAATAATAGTAATATTCATCCCGCACTTCCCAAAGAAGCTATTTGTAGTATAATACCCAATTTATAAAAAATAATGATTGCAAAATTGTGGAAAATTACTTAAAGGTAAATTCTATTTAAAGTCACAATACTCCAAGAAAAAAATAAGATCAAAATTAAGGCTTCCATCTTTAAAGGAAAACCACAATTTCTCCGATGCCTCCTGGGCAGAAGATAAACTATAGTAGTGACATCTTTGAACTACTGTAATCTCCAATAATTTCTTCACATCTTACATCTCAGAGAAATTAATGGACGTCCTTCAAAATGAACGTCCTTCAAAAAACATAAAACAGAGCTGATTTTTTTTAAAGGAAAGGAAGTGGAGCCTGAAGTGGGATTGTGTCAGTCTTTTTTTTTTAGCTAGATATCAGTTTAGACAACAGTCTTACTGAGAGATTCTCAGGTTTCTAATTTGATGGTGGCTATTATGATGAGAACCTGCAGGACTTAATGCTCAACAGAACAGGATTATCTGCAAACATACTTCTTTACAGAGGGCTTTTTATACAACCTGCAAGACAACTTGTATAAATCAGAAGGGCAATTAAGGTTGTTAGGTACTGTTGCCTTCCAAACTACTAGCTGAAGACTCCTAAAAAGCATTCAGAAAGCATTACTATAATCATTCCATTTGCAAATCAGAGCAAGGAGACTTTACCAATGACAGTTTCCTTGTGCTATAAAACCATCGCTATAGTTCCAGGGAGAGGGGATTTTTAAATTGTATTTCAATATTTACTAACTGAGGCTGACAACCAGTTCTTCCTTGCTGCTACACCACTGCCTAGCAAGTTCAGTCCTTTTATAAAATGGAAATATGGTAGCTTGATCAAGGTCACCATAGAAAGATGGTGTAGAACAATATGATCAGAATGGTGTAGTGGTTAAGGTATTAGCCCAGAAACCAGAGACTTGAGTTCTAGTTCCACTTTCGGTGTGAAGGTCGACTGGGTGACTTTCACACATACTCAGACCAACCCACCTCACAGAATGGTGATTGTGGAAGAAAACAGGAGAAAGAATGAGTATTATGTATGTTTGCTGCCTTGAATTATTGATAAAGTAATAAAGGTGAGGTATGAATCTAATAAATATCAGCTTAGAAGAGGTAGGCTGGTAAAGTTGGAACCAGAAATGTTGGCTTAGCCTTTTTAAAAATTAAAAACAGTTCCATTTTAAAAACAAGTAAAGTCTTTGGGATAAGCCCAATAAATATATGTTTGTCTTCTGAAATGATCTGATCTAGGTAGATTTTAGGAAAAGGTATTTCCATAGCTAGCCTTGGTTTCTGGGCATGAACAAACATTGGGAAGAGTATTGTTAAATGGTATCAAAACAATGACAAGTAACTTGCCTAAGAAACTGGGTTGAATTGAAAAACATTACACTAACATTGTCAGGTGGCGTCTGGAACAGCCTATTGTATAATCCCAGGCCACTGTGTGTGTGTGTGTGTTTTTTTTTTTCCAAAAAACTGGTGCAATTAATCATGGCTTAGCATTGCCAGCCCCAGAAAAATTAAAGTAGCTTCTGAATCCCAAATGTTAGTTTAGCTTAGTTTTCTGTTCCAACAGAATACTAAAAGACTAATTTAATACGGAACGAATTCTGTCCCATTTTCTTTGGATCATCTGATTCATTCCCAACAAATCTCTTCCTCCTCACAGTCCTAGTTTCTGGTCTTCTACCTGCTGTTTTTTATTGCTTTCATATCCCATTCACTTTATTTTCAGTCCTTGCTATGGCCTTCTCTGCTCCTGTGCCCATTCATGACTCCATCAGTTCCATTGTTCACAGTGTTGGAAGAAATATTCTGGGTTCAGTTCCAAGTGGGGAAAAAGACAGTGGATTCATGGAAGTTGTTTGGAAAGAAGGTTTATTGATGAACAGGATCACGTGCCTTGGAGATCTTGTGCAAAGGGAAGGGGTACTGAAAATCCCTGGGTTTTATACTGGTTTTGAACTTCTTGGGGCACAGGAAGAGTATCCAGATTGGTTGCTGTCAGAGGTCCCAGCTAACTTTTTAGGTTGTCTGTGTGCTAAGTTTGGTTGAATCTTGCTGGGTGATACAATGAAGGGCAATTAAATGGCTCTGCCTGAAGGAGGTAGATCTTTGTTATGTAGAATAGACTGGCCCAGGCCTTAATGGCCCATTAACAAAGGTGGGGGGCTGAGTTTCTGCCTCCCTTTTAAGGGAAATATTCTGCCCTTTTAATATTTCCTAAAATATTTCATTTTTCTAGATGAGGGGTGGTTTTATCTTCCTACAACAGTCCTATGTATTGTTTCCTCATCCCCACTCCATGTATAGCAACTGACCTCAGTAAATACTACCTCTTTTCACCAGAAATAATCTCAAGGAGATAAATACTAATAGTAACTGGTGGTACTAGGGAAAAGAAAAGGAGCAAGTCCATCTCTGGATAAAGATGTGCCTGTTCTAAAAATCAATTTCCATAGCTATCTGAATCAAAGCATACTTCAGAAAACTGCATTATGTCTCTAATTCTTTAAATTATTTGTTAAAATAATTTAAAGATTGGTTGCCTCCTTTATAGCTCAATAGAGCTCTTTAAACTCCACAAGGTTCCAGTAGGATGGAAGGATTAAATTTGGAGTAACTCTTAGCACTTTCAATAAGTAAATCCTCACAATGAAGGCATTTTGGAGAAGGTTAAGCCTATACTATATCTTGTGCCTCCTCTTTCAAGGTTTGTCATACTTGGTTAAAAAGCTTCAGTTTCTGAATATAAAGGATAAAAAATCAGTGCAATTTATAAACTGTTTCATAGCTCATTAATAAAATTTGTAAAGGTTCTTTGCCAATTCTGGAAGCTTAATTGTTCTGCGTGAAAGAGACAGCATATGCTTAATAAGGTTTAAAACATTGTATGCACATACCCACATAATACTTTAAAAACCTGGGTAAATCCAGTCTATTAATACTGAAACTCTGAATCTCAAAATAGATGACAGATAACATATTTTTATAATCAAATGCTTATTGTTTTTTGGATATTCTGAAGATGTCTATCATAATGACTTACAACAAGCTAAAAGGATATTAATAGTGGGACAGAGAAGCATTATACAATTGATAACAGGAGTTACAGTAATATGCCTAATGTTATTCTCTCGCATATGATTATATGCCATTATTTCCATTTTCATCAGTGAGCACTGTTTTTAAAACTCATGTGACCAAACAAACTTATATCAATATTTCTGCTATCAAAAGTTGATAATGACAACTTTTACTATGCCAATTATTCATTACAGCTGGACTAGCAAAGTATAATGGAGTTGTAATCTTTTGAACTACCCTAAATTGAAGAAAACACATATAGTGGATTATTCATAGGTGGTGAACTATTCTAACTGCTCTGTTTCCTTTTTTAAAAACACAATAATTGTATTAAAGTTTCTTCTACATTAGAAAATTAAATTTCTCATGACCTCCTTTTTCTGGAAAGATTAAAAGCAGCCAGAATTCAACTCCTGTCACTGATTTCTGCTGCAATATTGTCCCTGCTCCTTCAGGAACATTCAGCTAACCATGCCCCCACTAGAAATATCCTAGTTGCTCTATTTTCAAATAAGCAGCTTAGTTGCTTCTTGCAACAAGTTAATTACATTCCAATTTTGAGTTAAAGGTGCCATCAGACCAGACCTGACTTTAATTTGTGTTGCATTACTAACAACACTATAATTGTGGCAACATAGTCCATATTTTCTTTTATAGAGAGCTGAAGCGGTTATGTATAAATTAATTTGGTGACTGATAATATTATGCTTTATGTTTTGATCATGTACACACAGAAGCTTGGTTCACATTTTGGGGTTGCTTGTGGTAAAGGATCCTGTGTGAATCCAGCCACTGTGGGTTGTAAATCTTAGCCTATGGCTTACATGATATATTCTTGGAGACACATTTCGCCGAGGTCGTAATCTTATTCTGTGCCACTGAGAACGTTGCCTTGAAAATTCTGACTTAAAGAAATATATCCATACAATATTATACTTTGGACAAGTAAGTATGAATTTAAGTGCTAAAAACAAACAGGTACATTTATTACCTATACGTGCATACTTATAATTCTGTCTAGGAAATGGAAAAGTCTGATTATAGTACTTGTACTGGAAAAAAAGAACATCTCCTTAAATTAACATGAAAATCATTTATATGACCTGTTGATGCTAGAAATTCCAAGACATATATTTACTTTCAACAGAGAACATATTCTCAAGAGGTTAATAGTATGAAACAAAACAAAAGTGATTCTGTTTCTTTACTTCTAACAATAGTTTGATAGGCAAAAATGCATGTGTAGCTTTTCCTGGCAAGGAGATAAAAAACTAATTCCATATTAGCATATTTAGCCAATCCACTATCCTCCAACTAAGGGTAGAAATTTTGTATAATTTATAAAGGACTTAATTACAAAACTACACTATTTAACACTGTAGTTGAATTTGAAGATTGCACTAAGCCATAATTCTGCTCATCAAAATTTATTGTATAAATGACTGAGCTCATGCATCATGCTAGATTATGAACTATGCTTTAGATAGCAGTAGCTAGGTATAGATTTAACCCCAAGCCACAAAACAAGCAACATGTTGTGCTTTGGTGTAAATCCTGCTATGTTATCTGGGATGAGTTTGATCCTCTAAGTCCTGAGGAAATAAATGGGCATTAGGTATTTTTGCAGGATCAACAGCACAACCATCTGTTGTCTGGATTCTTGTCCTTTTAGTTGGCAAAAGTGTCCAGGGAAGTGTTGGGAAACTGACTCAGGACAGTGATATCCTTGATAGATGGAATGTTACTTTGATCTTTGAAAAAATAAATGTACAATATCCTCCCTCAAGAAACCATTGCTCAACTCAGATACATGGGACAATTACATGCTGGGTCCTCATGATTTTGCTTTTATCTCACCCAGAGCCCCAGTTGAGGCAATTTGAAGTTATCTTGAAGTGTTGTAATTTGAAAATAGTGTTTTTTTCTCCTCTCCTGACACCATTTTTGTTTGGGACACAATTTAGCTCATTACATGATATGGCTCTAATCAGTCCAAACTCATCCAACCCCAGTTCTACATTAGAGAGGGGTTGGGGGCTGTTTCCTCATTGGTGGGTGATGCTCAGTGGGATAAATGAAGCCATGAGAATCTACCCATCACGTTCTTGAATTTGTCCCACATTCAATCTGTAATGTTAGTTCAATACTGAGGCAGAATAAGGGCTTGCAATTGGGGTAGAGAAATTGGAACTGGCATTTTTTTGCTGCTTAAACAAGTCTTGGAGGAAAACCACTTTAACTTGGTCTGTCCCCCCAAAAAAATCATACTTATTTTTTCACATAAAAATATTGGTCAAAAAGTATTCAAGATGTTAATACAGTAATACTCAATTTGTGTGTTGCCTGTAAGCAATTATCTAAGTTGCTGTATCTTGCAGGCAAGTAAAGCTTCCTGAACTAGAACTGGCCTATTCCTCTCACTTTTCCATCTCTTTTCATGCTGGTACTCTCCTTGGGCATTAGGGCTATAACCCCAGAATTCCCTTGAAAAAGGAAACTTCATGACCAAAGTGAACGAAATTCATCCAAAACCTGTTTAATCTGGTGCTAGGGGATGCTTACATAATTAATGTCCTGGCTCTGAAGATATATTTGGAGACAAAGCCCCTTTATATCAGGGCTGTCAAACTTGCGGGCCACGGGCCGGATGCATTACACGCTGGCCAAGCCCACACCCAGTTTAGTGAAGGGGAAAAAAGTCCCAATACGTCATGTTACACCGTCATGATGATGCGAGTTTGATACCTTTGCTTTATATCATTTTTAAAAAATCCTTTTCAGTTCTTGGAAACTGCCTGGGCAGCTTCCAGCAGTTTACTTCAAATAGTTTTTCTGAAGTGGTTTGTCCTTGCCTGCTTCCCAAAGCTGAGGGATAGTGACTGGCTTAAGGTCACCCAGCTGGCTTTGAGCCCAAGTCGGGACTAGAACTCACAGTCCTCCGGTTTCTAGCCTAATGCCTTAACTAATTTACCAAACTGGTTCTTGTACATCTATATTTTAGAATAAAGCTGCCTCTTTTATTTATTGTAAATTTATATAGCCAACTTCTCACAAATATGACTCTGAATGGTATACAGTTAAAAAAATACAATAAAACCAAATAATTTTAAAAAACATTAAAAACAATAAAAATAATTAAAAAACATTTTAAAAATATGAGGGAGATCGCACATGTGACTTTCCCATCATTTCTCCCTTACCCATATTACAATCCTTGAGTTAGTTAGCTTGAAATCAAATGGAACTTCATGTAGCTTTACATGACAAGAACGTGACAGATATCAACAACATAACCACCCTATTTATTAGTAGTAAATTGGATTCAGATTTCCTAAATTAGGTCACCAGTGAAGGACCATAATTGCTACTTTTTGAGCAAGTTAAACCTAGCTTCCCAATCCAGTCCTGCAGGATACCTTGGCCCAAGGGTACATTTCAAAGAATGTTAGATTATTCAGATTGTTTTGATGTTATAGTGAAAAATAAATTTACTTTCCAAAGTATCTCATAACATTAGTGTTTTGCCAAAACCCTACCAGTCAAAAATGGTAATAAATCCCCATATGTACATCTGTATGAACAATAAGTAGTGCATCAAAGATAGTTTATTTCAACAGTAGGATTGCTTCAAGATGGTCCCTCCATATTTTTTTAAGAGAAGAGATTTATATGAAAAATAAAGAGAAAAAGTATTGTTGTATGAAGGAATATGGAATGAGTTTTTTTGTATGAGCTCAGTTCTGGTAGCTATGATTGAAGGTAAAGAGTAATGAAAAATAATTGTTATAAGTTCTTCAGATCATGTTAGATAATGAGAAAGCTTACTTACATGTTTAACTGTTTTGTTTTCTTATATATTACTGATTCTTTGTCTTACACACTTCCTCATTCACATTCAACAGAGCTGTAGATAAAACCATCAAAATAGAAAATAAGGAATTGTGTTCTTTTCCTGTGAACACTATTACTGTACCTACCTGGCATGAGAACCCAGTTAGTAGGGATATGATGTCACAATGGAAGGCCTTATGTCACAATGGTCTTCCCAGTCCATCAGCCACAGTAACAGTAATTTTGAATCCAAGCTTTAAAATTTTGAATAGTTTTTAACATAGCTTCCAATCCAAGTAAAATATTGATGAATTATAAATGGCTGCATTTTATGAAGACAAAAATGCTTACAATACTTTTAATTATGAATAGCATTTTCTTTTAATATCATTTGATGCTGCCTCCTATTCTTTTTTAAAAAATTCTAATAACTTTTGACAGCATGTCACAAAGCACACACATAAAAAAATCCTAATTCCTGATTTTCTTTATATATTGTCAATGGATAACAATTTCATACCATCATTCATTATCAAATCTTCATATTATATTTTTTCTTTGTTATCTGTAATCAAACATTACTCAGACCAATTGTAAGAAACTATCTCTATCCCACTAATAACCAACTTCAGCATTATCAGATAACTGAAAATTAAAACAGGTAATATACAATTGTTTTTATTATTCTCCTCTGGTTATTAAAATTATATTATCCTTA